>OW240912.1:383031062-383631062 GCA_933207985.1 Pelobates cultripes | reverse complement strand
CCTACGAAGTCCTGCCACTACGTCGGGTGGCCTCAATAACCCCTCGCGCCAACGCATAGATAGAGCCTCTCATAGCCACTTGGCAACTAGCAGGGCCTCACCTGTCACCAAAGAACAAGTTTAATTTTTCGCCTCATCCGGCATAATTAGCCTGCCAGTACATCCCCTCGGGGGGTTTTTATGCTAACCATATACTTTATCTAGTATGTCTCAAGAAGGGGTAGAGGATTTCTCCATCCCAAGGACTCCGGCTAGAACCAACACCCCATCACAGGAGGAAGATACGGCTAGTCCAGCATCTTTCAGATTATGGACTATCCCTCGTATCACTAGCGAACTCAGGAGACGACAAATCCCTTTTCCAGCAACAGCAAGGAAAGCGGAACTTTACAAATTATTACACACCTCAACTGATAACATGGACGCTGGGGAAGGGTCGAGCCAGTCCCACCCAGGGAACATACATGACATGCTCACGTCCCTCATGACATCCATGAGCAAGGTCAATTCTAGGCTGGAGAAACTTGAATCGGTCACTACAGCCCTCACTATGGCTGGACCGGCCACGGCAATTCCCCCATCAGTGGTGGAGTCGCAATCAGTTTCTCCAGCTATCACCTCGGATGACCAAGAAGTTTACCCTGCCCACATGATTCCTGAGCACCTCAGGAGAGATATCCTGGAAGGTAAAGATGTCAATCTGGCCTCACTACTAATTGCCTCCCAGGATATAGTGGAACATAAGACCTACGCTTATGACGATATTTCTGTGGTGGTCAAATCCAGGGATGCACGATTAAATAGGAAGCTAACCATTCCTGAATTTGTATTAGCTTTTGGCATTTATCGGGATGTGGTCTGTACGGTATATCCCCACAGACGTGAGGAGTTTGACTTATATATGCACAGGCTGGTTGATCTGGGCAACAAATATGGTGGGTCAGCTTTCTATGACTACCATAGATCTTTTTCTGCCAAAGTGTCTGGCGCCTTCTCACAGTACGGGACAAGGTCCAACTGGAGTAAGATTGATACGATCATTTTTTGCAGGCACTTTGCAGGTCTAAGAGCACCGGCCTGTGCACACTGCTCCTCCATGGCTCATACTGCCAATTTTTGTCCGACCACTGCGAACGAACCTACCACCTCGCAGGGCACTAGCTCCGCTGTGTCAGCAGAGAGAACACCCAAAGACAAACTGGGTCGACCTATCAAGTTTTTGGGGAAGTCCCAAATATGTAATAATTTCAATGCCGGTGCATGTAATTACAGCGGTTGTCGGTTATTGCATATATGTTCCAAATGTTCAAATAAAATGTACCCTAAGCAATACTTAACTGAGATAAATATTTCTGTACTCACAGCATTACTGTCACGACATCCATCTAGACATTTGGTAGACTTCATCATCACTGGTCTATCACAAGGATCCCATACTGGTCTCATACACATGCCTTCAGGAATCCTTGAATGTCCTAATTTACAATCTGCACAACAAAACCCTACAGCGGTTAGCACACTCATAGCCAAAGAAGTGGCAGAGGGCTTCCTATTGGGACCCTTTCAGTCCTCTCCTTTTTCCACATGGCGGACAAACCCCATCGGTATTGTCACAGGGAAATCTTCCCACAAACAAAGACTTATCATCGATCTGTCTGCACCTCACACCTCTGCCTCACCTAGTCTGAACTCCCTTATCCCCTCTGAGGAATTTTCACTTCAATACTCCACCATAGATCACGCCATTACAGCTATCATGCAGGCAGGGGTCGGAGCATGGCTCAGCAAGACTGACATTACAAATGCCTTCAAATTATTGCCTATCCACCCTACACTATGGCACCTGCATGGCATTAAGTGGGCCGGGCACTACTACTTTTTCTCACGCCTAACGTTTGGTTCAAAAAGTAGTCCGGCCATTTTTGACGTATTCGCCGAAACATTATGCTGGTTATTATTAAATGTAGCCAGATGCCCTACAGTTATACACTACCTGGATGATTTCTTACTGATCGAAGAGAACACTTCCCCTCCCAGTAGCCTCATAGCAACCATCAGTCTTGTTAAACAGGTGGGTGTTCCAGTCTCCCCCACCAAAACTGAAGGACCAGATACAGTCATCACCTTTCTGGGAATCATACTAGACTCAGCCACCATGCAAGCCAGCCTGCCACGCACCAAGATAGAGAACATTCTTACCAACATTAACCTCTACATACACCTCGGTACTTGCAATCGCAAAGAATTGCAGTCTCTACTTGGGTCACTGAACTTTGCCATGCGCATTATACCTCAAGGCCGGGCTTTCATCTCACGGCTTCTAACCATGTTCCCACTGTTTAGACATGATGCACACAGGTTACCACTGGATACCCAAGCCACGGCAGACCTACTTATGTGGAGAAACTTTTTGACCACCTGGAATGGGAAAAGCATGTTTCTCCCTAAATTGTCTCACTCCTCACCTACCATCTGGTCAGACGCGGCGGCTACCACAGGTTTTGCAGCAATTTACGGGAATGAATGGCTTTGGGGTAGCTGGCCTCCAGAGGTACAGGACCTGGAAGGGTTTTCCACTACCTCAGCTCTATTTGAGATGTATCCCATTGTAGCAGCTGCCGTGACATGGGGGCATCTATGGGCAGGTTCGTCAGTACGTTGCCACTCAGACAACCAAGCTACCTGCCACATCATAAACAAAGGCCGATCCAAGTCACTGACCATTATGAGGTTCTTGAGGAAACTCACCTGGCTGGCTGCATGCCATAACTTCTTCTTGTTTTGTGTCCATGTCCCAGGTGTTTGTAACACGGCTGCTGACAATTTGTCTCGTTTCAATTTTCAGGCTTTTCGGCAAATACTTCCGTCAGCCGCACGTACAGCCACGACCACTCCACCTTTCCACCAGCTAGTCATGGACTAGAAGCTATTATGCAACATAGCAGGACATTGGCACAATTAGCACTGTCCACCAATACCCGGAGAACATATGACAGGGCTTTCCTTCTATTTAAAAGATTCCTGTCACTGCACAACGTCACACAACCTTTCATCATGACATCTTTGTTAGGTTTTGCTTCTTTTTGCCACCTCAAACTTAAATTATCTTACAACACAATCAAGCTATATCTGACAGGCATACAACATCACATGCTAACATTACAACCAAACAACACAAGTTTCATGTCCTCCTACCAGATAAAAACATCCTTAGAGGTATCCAGAGATCCGAACCCCCACGTACCGCGCAAAGGCTACCTATAGACTTCAATATCTTCAAGGATTTATCCAGCCTACTAGATTCAAAACCCTTTGCGAACAACACAAACCTTGTTATAAAACCGCCATATACGTAGCTTTTTATGGTTTCTTGAGACCAAGAGAATTTACCGCCATCAACACATCCCAGTCCACTCACATTCTGCTTCATTCACACTTAACGAAACACATGGATTACTATATTTTAGCTCTGCATCACTCCAAAACCAATCAACACGCACCCCCGGTAGAGGTTAGATACTATCCTACCCACAACGTGTGGTGCCCCGTCACATTACTGGACACCTATACTCAGCATTTCAAAGCATCACCATCTCAACCACTTTTCTGTCTACAAGGTTCGGTACTCACTACCACCACCTTCATGACCCACGTCAGGTCCCTACTTACACAACTAGGCCTAAAATCAGCTAACTATTCGGGCCACTCCTTCCGCATAGGGGCGGCCTCCACAGCGTCCAGTGCAAACATTCCAGTACATGTTATCAAGTCACTAGGGCGCTGGAAGTCTTCTGCATACTCTAGATACATACCTAACCCGGTACAAGAAGTTAGAAATGCCTTTCAAGATATGTCTGGTTGAAGTATGTATACTGCTCGTTTCGTAATAAAGTATATTTTCTACTTTTTGCCCTCTTTATTTACAGGCCTACCTCATCGTCGGTTCCGGCACACCACAACCGACTTGCTCTTTCACACTATCCCATACTTATCAGTGTTTGTATCTTCTGTACTATCATGAGCCCTTAACACAAGTATTAAGGCCTTTGGCCTGTAATTGTGGGAGGGGCGTATGACTCACCTTCTCCCTACTTAAGGGACACCCCTTACCTGGCTCCATACCGTTCGAGGTCAGCGCTGCATCACCCTCCCACCCACTCCTCTTTTATTAACTCCTTTTTCTCATACATTTCTTATTGGTGGGCCCTCTTTATTTACAGGCCTACCTCATCGTCGGTTCCGGCACACCACAACCGACTTGCTCTTTCACACTATCCCATACTTATCAGTGTTTGTATCTTCTGTACTATCATGAGCCCTTAACACAAATATATATATATAAACAAAATCAAAACATTTTATAGCAAAAGCAATATCAGGTTACAAACTTATCATATTTAAGATTCATCAAAATGTAAATGGTCAGGAATCAACCTGGGTACCTCAGTTAAGGGATGTTCCTAGCGCTTATTGAGGCCCCCAAGAACTTGAGCCGACACCACAACCACCGCAGGCCAAACCTCTGTGAATTTCACATTTTAGCCGTACAAAGCCGAGTAGATTTGGTTATTTTGGCTGACAATTTTTGCTCATTATCGCATGCATGTATTTTATGTTCTAGTACAGGGGTTCCCAACCCAGTCCTCGAGTACCCCCTACCAGTCCAGGACTTAGGGATTACACAGTTGTGTCTAAGGTGTTTTTAGAAAGAAAAGAAAAAAAAAACACTTAAGACACAACAAGGTAATCCCTAAATCCTGGACTGGTAGGGGGTACTTGAGGACTAACTTGGGAACCCCTGATCTACTACATAAAATAGCTATTAATTGTGCTCCAAAAAAACTCAAGGCATTCACATTGGCAAATTCTCTCTCTCTTATTTGTTTAGGGTTACTGCAGTGATCTGGATTCTCTGTGTGTAGCATATTGCTATGAAGCACTGCACATACAGAGTTTAAGCCCTTGGCCGCTGGAGGTGTAACTCCACCTCCAGCATCATCACCGGGGCGTCATTAGCCAGCACAGAACAAGACTTCTGGGGTGACTAATATCAATTCTGTGCATATTCCTATGCACAGAATGTTCATTCATTGGAAGAGAGTGTTCAATTGATGCTTTTAGTCAATGAATGACGACAGGATCTGCATTCGGCTTCTACAGCTCTTTGGTACAGGGTAAGAAGCCAAATAGTTTGCCCCATTACCAGGGAATAGGGCCAGGGTAAGTCTGGCACCATAACCACTATAGTAATGCTTTTATATTAAATGGAAAAACATTGTGTACAGGAACAACTGAGGACGGCAGCCTTTTATGTTTTTCTCACTGTGAGTAACCAAAGCATTATTCCTACTTTTTTTGTTATTGATTTGATAAGTATAGGACATTTTAAATAATAATAAGACTCTGCTATGCCAGACACATGCTTGGCTATATACTAAACTCCACATTTTCACAAATGAAAATCTGAGTGGAGAAATTGAAGCACTAATATCTGATCTGGCAAAAACAATACAGAAAAGGATATATTATATGTATAACTTTTATCGATAGCTAAAAAAACAGAGGGTTATATTACTATAGCAAGAGTCAACAAACCCACTAGTGATCTGATTACCTAGGTATAAGGTGTAGGCGTGTAGCCAGTGTAGCCAGTAATAAGGGAGCCTTGCCTGTTTTACTAAAAAAGGAAAAAGAGACATTGCAATATAAAGTTTTATTGTATTTAACTTCCAATATAAACAGGCTTCCCCACTGTGAAACACTAGCCTCAGTGTGTAAATCTATATAACCTATAAACCAATAAATATATACCTCGGCACTGAACAGGTGCCTACATAAATACCTAGATCAAAGTCTAATCTATATCCTACAGCTAAAACTGCTTACAAACCCTATATCTCGGCACAGGAGGGCAAACTCAACATATACCCACCAGATCAGCATAATCTCTCCAATCTATTACTAGAACAAAACTATATACAGTGAAAGGTGCTACCTATAGTGCAAAAAGAAACTAACAGATAAACTATTTTGTTGGGTGGCAATAGTAAATATTGAAAAATTCAACTGTCTCGCATATTATATATATTGTAGAACAGTTGCCACTCTAAGCACCTAGTGTGTCCATGTTGGTACATAAGACCCATTTGTCCTCTTAAGTAAGTAATTGTCAGGGTCATCAGCGTGCTATGCACTAATTATGAGTATTTGGGTCTGGCTGGGTTTGAACCTGGGTTTCCTGCATCCCACTCCACACATCTCTGGTCCTTTTCATGTGGTTCCTGGGTTCTTGCTGTCTGAGTTTCTATGTCTGGACTTGCACGCCTGTTCCTGATTGTGCTGATATTCACCTATACAAACCCTGTCCTTTTGGATACTCATTGTCAGATTGTTTGTTCCTGTTTGTTCCTGTTATTCTGACTCCTGGTTTTTGATCCTCTGCTCGTCCTTCGTATGGAACCAAAGGTCAGGACAGGCAGCAGACAGGCAGTCTGCTGCCTGTCCTGACCTTTGGTTCCATCATTGACTACGATTTTGGATATCCCTCGCTCCCCACGTGAATTATTGAGCCTTGGGCACCCATGATCCTGATACTAGTTGTCCTTCCTTGCACCATATTTGGGCAGTATTAACCACTGCATAGTGGGAAGATGCTCCATCCCAGTCATCTAGCCATTACTATTTGGTCCTTGCTAAACTCACTCAGATCTTTTCGCTTGACCATTTTTCTGCTTCCAACACATGAAATTCAAAAACTCACGGTTCATTTGCTGCTTGAAATATTTCACCCCCTGTCAGTGTTTTTATTTTATTTTGTGGCTGATTAGTGTATTTGTTATCTGTTTACTACTATTTATTTGTGTTAGTGTATCCCACTTACTCATTAATGAAAGCTCTTAAACGAAAAAGGGTGAGGAAAATGTTTCCAACTCTAGTCAGAACAGCTCTGTTACCTCAGTTTTAGGGTATTACACTAATTAACCCCCCCCCCCCACCTAAAAGTGCAAAAATACTAAAACACACGACTGAACCGCTTTAACCTCATCTCTGATATGAAAAACAATTACTGTCTGCTGCAGCTGTTTTTGCCATTTTTTATTTATTTTTTTTAGCTTTGCACACCTGTCCTTAAAACAGTATGACATGCACATGTTAAAATATACCGTTCGGTAAATTCTTTGTTTGCTAGTATTTCCCCAAGGTATGCAAAGAATTTGTTTTTAGAACATGATGCAAATATTTCCTGAATTGAAGAACTCCCACATACCCTTGGTGTGCTTTCTGCCAGTGTTAGACTACAATTCCCACACTGTGTTCCTACGATGCCAGGACAACAGAGGATTAGGGTTAATGTCCAGTCACCTGTCACAACCAATGTCACAATTTCTTGCCTTGGATGATGGTTACAATCATCGCACATCAGAAAAAGTATCTACACATGAACAACTGGATTGGGTTAGGTAGGGACAACACCATGGGCATTCATGGCATAGGGCAAGTGCCTGCCCCTTCCAAAATTTCCAGTGACTTAAATGGTGCCTATTAAGATTATTACTCCCAGAAACACAACAGAATCTGCTATAGACCCCAAACAACAACAAAATCTGTCCATGCACGTACACATCATCAGAATTCCTTATACATCCAAAAACAAAAGAATCTGCTCATATAAACCTCTCTAAGGATCTACCCAAACACCCTAATACCTTGATAATCTTACACCCTAAGACCCTGACAAAACCATGAGAACTGTCTAGTCGCCCAAAACCATCAAAACCTGCCCAAATCCCCTTAGACAATCATAGCATGACTCATGTTTTTTTATTTTGTGGCTAATCACTGTATTTGTTGTCTATTTACTACTCTTTGCCATGACCAGTAACATAGGCAGGGCTGGATTAATTTAGGGGCTAAAGGAGCGGAAGCTCCAGGCCATTGTGCATGGAATAGGCTCACTCACAGGGGAATTAAGTATGTACTCTTGTGCATGCATGAGAGTACAACACTGATGTCTATGGAGGATCCCGCAGGATATTTCCATAGATATTGTGTTGCAATTAGTGAGACAATGCCTTTTTCCTACAGCCGTCACTAGTGATGGCTGAAGGAATTGACAAAACTTCATGGTGGAGATCTGACTTTTGTCAACTAGTCAAGCTTAGGGAAAATACATAAGTACATAAAAAAAAAGTTATATCTAATTTGACTTATGATATCTTTTGATTGCTTTGGAACTGCAATGACATTTCAACACAGTCAATGTAAGTTTTTTTTATTTCATAAAGACGTTATCCTTACGAAATATTAATTTATTTTTATTTCGGAGGGGGGCCGCTTTAAACATGGTGGCCATGTATCTCACAATGCAATCCTATGCCAACACACACACACATCAATAATAGTTTACACCTCTATCCCAAAGGCTAAAATACTACTTACAATATAACATGTTCTACATATTTTCTGAAAATAGTGCCTAACAGTGTATAGGACAAATTCCTGCATTCCTGTTGTATTTGAACTATTTTAAGTTGTTAGTTTGTATGCATGTGATGACTGTGAAAAGGCAAAATGGGGTAGTAGGACCTCATTTGCAGACAAGTCCTCCCGCACTTACTTATGCACTGCCAAACCACCAGGCTCCATAGCTGAAATGCTATGGGATCAGAAACAAATGTCAGTAATTTTAATGATGCAAGTTCAGTGGCTGAAAGTCTGCCTATAAAGAAAGATTTGATGTTCCAAGTGAATGGAAGCAGAAATTTGGGTTCTGCATATAGGCATAACTCGGGAAAACATAATCTACCAGCCACGAGACTTCGTAAAGGTAACATAATACAAAGTATCTCTAGTCAAGAATCTGTCAGAACCCACGGGGTCCTTTGGGGGTTTACCAGTTTGGTGAATGCAGCCAAGCAAATTCATGGTCTATGCTGCCTATGGCCACATTATATTTATTTCTGCTCTGCAGGAAAGCGTGTAGGTCATCTAAGTCTAGGTGGAATAACAGAATAAAGAGGCAAACTAAAAGGGTAAAACATATACATTATTAAAAGGTTTTCATGTGAGCATGTGTTAAAGGGACACTGAAGCCACCCAGATCACTTCAGCCCATTAAAGTGGTCTGGGTGGCAACTTCCATAACCCTTAAACTGGCAAGTGTAATTATTGCAGTTTTTTATAAACTGCAATAATTACCTTGCAGGGTAAAGTCCTCCTCTGGTGGCTGCCTACCATACAGCCACAACAGGGACTTCCGGGTACTTAGACGACTTTTGGTCATCTAAACTACGCTGGACATCCTAACGCTGTGTATGAAGACATTTCCTCTTGTTTAGAGACACATTTCTGTGAGTATTATTGCTCAGTTATACACTCAGTCACACCAACAATACTGAGCTCCGAGAAAATTGGAACATTAGGATCGAAAAAAGGGATTTGAACTTAAAATATGGACTGCCCTCTCAAATAGGGACACTTGGAATGTATGTAGTAGCACAAGGCTCTGAAACTTGAGCAGGAAGGGTTGACAACACACAGGGCTCTGCATAGGAATAGAAAGTGCTATGGAGGAGGCACAGCTTAATGTAGTGGTTCTGGTGTCTAGCCTGTCCCTGCAGGCCTTTTAATGTAAATACGGCGGCACTGGTGTTAGTTAACATGGCAGATCATATGGGTGGGGCATTGTGATGTCACATGGGGGGGCGGCAATCTTTACTTTTGCCTAGGGCGGCAAAAATCCTTGCATCGGCCCTGCAGACACTGCATCCCTGTGGGTGGATTTGGTGAGCACTTTGGGCAGACTCGGGTGCAGGCACCGGGGGGCCCAGACCTTGAGCTGTGTCCGGGGCCCCAACATTTCTGATGGCAGCCCTGGTAACATTTATCCTCTGTGATGGATTAAACAGGAGCGTGTATGAGGCACTGTAATGTTTGGAGCACCTGCCCATGATGGCCCATGCTTAATTGCACAATATCATTAGTATATTATGGACATTGTCAACACTGGCATCACTAGGAGAGTGCCGACCACACCGGATGACATCAGAATTTAGGGAACAAATCCATCTGTACCTCTTTTCTATCCTAATGTCCCTTTTTTCTAGGAACTCCATTTTGTTGGTATTTCTCAGTGTATAACAGAGCTTTACAGTAATACATACAGTAATGTGTATTTGAACTACAATAGATATGTTTAGAAACCAGTCTGTATGTGTAAATAAGTTCCATTGTTCTTGTTCATGGTTACACTTAAGTTATACATTGCTATTAGTAAGTCACCTACAATTTCTCAGAACAGCCTGCTCCCACTCACATACACAAACACTCATACTCCTAAAACTAAAGTGTCCCTCTTTGTCCATTTGAAATGTTGGTAGATATGCATAACCCCTGTGGTGATGTATCAGGTAGCTTATTGAAGTACATCAATATAAGTTTTCGAACAGTGGTTAATCCTCAAAAAAATGACATTAACCTAATAACATAAGTTTCTAACAGACGTAGACAAAATCAAAAAGCACTGCAGAATTATTATTATTAGAATTTGTATAGCAACAACATATTCCACTGCGCTTTACCGTTATAGAAAGTGGGTTTTTAGTGGTAAAGAATACCCTGCTCAATCTAGTTTATAATCTGTAAGGATTTGAGGTAGGCACATAGTAGATACATTGTTCGTTGTCTTGCTCAAGTACACTTATTGTAAGGTGGTCTGACCGGGATTCGAACTTGGATTGAATGGAGAAACTGAGCTCACCAACACTAGACATTGCCAACAAAAAAAGTACCCAGATAAGTTATAAATACATACATACATACATGCAATATTAGGCAGACAAAGAAAGCCTAGCTCATCTCCTTGATACCGCAGTTATAGGAATAGCTGTTTGTGTAGTGGGAGGGTTGGTGGGTGGGAGACTGAGCATCATCACTACCACCAGGTCTGGTCATACAGAGAATAACGCTCCACAACAACTATGGAAAACAATCGTTGCCTAAACTAAAAATGTTTAATAAAGAATCTTATAAAAATGTTTTTATACATAACTGTCTTAAGCCCCAAACACAACCTATAGCCCCAGAAGGTTATAGAGATAAATCCTCTATTCCTTGTGTCTTCAGATAACGTCCGGAGATTTGAGAAGTGTGGACCGCAGATGATTGCCGTATGCGTTGTTGGCTGCTTATCATGTTCCTGTCAGGGTCCCGTGGGCGGCTGCGAGGGGAGGTTGCAGTCCGCTCGTGGAACTCACCCTCCAGCCGTCCGCGGTCCCCTTCCTGGCGTGCGCTCGGTGGGCGGCATCCTCCCAGCCACGGATGCCGCCCGCGTCTTCCTCTGTGTCCCCCAGCGGCAGCATGCATGACGCTGCACGCTGGGAGACCGCCCATTTTAACAGACGCCGGGGTCAGTCACCTGACCCGGCGTTAAAGGCACAGTGCCTCAATCACAGAGGGAGGTTTAGATATCTCCCACGTGTGATTGTTAATTCTGATTGGAAATTATCCAATCAGAATTAACCTATGGATTTAAATACTTACCTTTCCTGTTCCTCTCCGCCCTGTTGTGGTCTTTACTTGCTAGTATTGCTACTGAACTTGTGTTTCTGGTTACGTACTCTCTGGCTTGTTTATCCGACTTTTTGACTTTCTCCTACCCTTTGACCTCGGCTTGTCTATCGTTATTCTGTCTTCTGGTTCCCCTTTACTCGGCTTGTTTCCTGACTATTCTTTGTGCGCTTAGCCCGGCCACTCTAAGGTCCGGTACTGCACTTTGTGTGTGTGTGTTGGCGTGTTTGGTTCCCCGAATCGTGACAGTTCCACGTTATGTATAATAATTCTCCATCTCATTTCGCTCTGTCTTTGTCATTTCACTTTGTAGAAGATACCCATTTGTCCGTCCACAGGAATAAGAGCAAATTTAACTAAAGCCCAGTAATGCACAGGAACAGTATAGCATGTAATCATACTTCTCAAAAGAGAAAGTGAGGAGTAAACCATTGATGATCAAGGTTGCTAATTGCTAGTTGTCTTTTCTACCAGAGAATTATCTAAAGCAGTGGTTACCAATTCCCTAAATCCCAATTACTCTGTTGTGTCCAAGGTGGTTTTTTTCTTTCTTTTTTTTCTAAAAACACCTTAGATACAACTGGGTAAACACTAAATCCTGGACTGGTAGGGGTTCCATGAGGACTGGGTTGGGAACCATTGATCTAAAGTAATCTTTACTATTTCTCTGACGAAGATATATCATATGTGCAAAAAAAGAACCCTACCTGCCAAAACACATACAAACCAATGCATGCCATTTACACCCACAGGGCAATGATGTATGAAACAAATGGGAGACCCACCTACAAAGAAATAATGATCTGATGATGATTGTTTAACCCCTTAAGGACACATGATGGAAATATGCAATCATGATTCCCTTTTATTCCAGAAGTTGTGTCCTTAAAGGGTTAAAGGAGAATACACTTGGTTTTCAGCTATGGAATATCAACCTAAAAGATGGCCAGAGCTTTAATATAAACAGCTTGTATATGAAATAGCAAACTAAGGCAAATTCAGTTATGTAGATTAAACTTATAGACTTGTCAATTCAACAAAATAGTGCATGAATCCCTTGATTTTAGACAGAGCAGGTGATGGGAAATAGGGGAAGACCTCCCAGGAGAAAAGAAATGACTACGAGGAAATCAAAACTGGATTTTAATTTGTTATTTGATGTTCTAAGCCAATCAAATTATGGCAAGCATTCAAATCATAGCCATAGAATAGAAAATGCCCGGATGTTAATAGAAACAAAATAATGGCAAACTTATATCTGCATAACATACAGACTTTCTAGGGGAATAAGAAGGAAATTCGTCATGTCCTATACAATCCACATATATAATAAAAACATTTTTAAAGCACCATAAATCTAAACTCTCTGTAGTGATTATGGTGCCTGGAATTCCGTGCCAATCAGCTTTCCCTGCACAGCAAGGTTACTTACTGTGCAGGGAAAGCTGATTGGCAGGGAATTCCAGGCACCATAACCACGACAGAGAGCTTAGAACTCTGTAGTGGTTAAGTGTTTGAAGTGTTCCTTTAAGGCTACATTTTATATAAACCGATTTGAAATAATCCAAGACTACACTAACACAAGACTATTTTAAATTTACTATTTTTAATATGCCTGTCTTAATTGTAGGAATATTTCCTTCTGTTTCCCATCTTTATTATTTTAACTCTCCCTATCCATTTATTTCCTTGAACATATGTTATACATTTGTATGTTATTTCATAGTATTATGTGTATGTTCCTTGTTTCTCAAGTTCAAGAAAGATCAATGACATGATTGCATTTTTCTAAAAGGATTCAGAAACATTTAAGATATTTTAAAAACATTTAAACTTGCCTTTTAGGTGTTTAAATGCAAGGTATTTTAACTTTTACGACTGCATTTTTTCTTTTTCTGTTTTTAGCATTTTACATATGTTAAAGGGACTCTTCCATGCATACCACAACAGAATCTCATTTTATTCTGCTAGCATTTTTTCTTAAATCCAAGTGTCGTGCTACTGGATCTCACACCATGTCCGTAAAATAATAAAGATCTAGTAACTAGTCATATCTTAAAGAAATACTCCAATAAAAAATGTGTATTTTTTTTAACAATTTATTAGGCATACCTCCAATGAAAACATACATGTTGAGAAGCCTCTGCTTTTGAGCCTCTAGCACACACAAGCTCTGGCACTGTTGTCATGCCAAGTTCTCCAAGCTGAAAGCCAGGGATTCCGCAGACAGGGAGACAGTGGACTCAGTAGAACTAGCGGAATCTCAAAGAACAGCCAGAGAGGCTTTCTTCCAGATTCTGTTAGTGTGTCTGAAATGAGTTATAAAAGTGCACATTTCAAATATAAAATCACCACTTTTATACACTGCAATTAAGAAGAGAAGAGATGCTCCTGACAAGCTGAAGTGAGCTTAATATTTTCCCCCTCCTTCGCTTTCCCTGCAAGTTGATGGTACTTGCATCAGTCCGTCCTTGCAAGCTTGTTGTCTTGGTGTTATCTTTGATCCTGGCCTCACCTTTGCACCTCATATCCAGTGTTGCTAATACCTGATTTATTCTACCTTAAAAATATCGCCCACACCGCCCCTTTCTCACGCAAGATACTGCCAAGGAGCTTGTTCATGCTCTGGTAATCTCTTGCATGGATTACTGTAATTCTCTTCTAGTTGGTCACCCCAGAAGCCGAACTGCCCCACTACAATCAGTAATGCATGCTGCCACCAGGCTGATTTGTCTCACCCGTCACTCCTCCCATACCTCACCACTGTGTCGATCCTTACACTGGCTTCCTGTATCCTATAGGTGTCAATTCAAAATACTAACCCTTCCCTCTAAAGCTCTAACCATTTCTTCCCTAATTCATAGATATGCCCTTTCTCGGTCTCTCTGCTCCTTCGGTGACCTTCTCCTGTCCGCTGCTTGCACTCTTACTGCTAACTCCTGCTTGCAGGACTTCTCGCCTCCCTTCCTTTGGAACAGTCTGCCTTCCGCCATCAGACTCTCCCCTAGTCTTCAACTGTTTAAGAAGTCCCTCAAAACACATCTGTTCAGAAATGCTTATGGACTCCTACAGTAATAGATATATTCATCGCCTTTATCTGGTATTCAATAAAGTCCCAGGAAGAAACGCCATTGAAAGTGATCATTTCTCAAGATATATATCCATGTATGGCAGATTTCAAAGTGCAAAGAAAATTAGAAAAATGGCTACTTCTGGAAAAATGAAAGGGGGGTGGGGGGCAGCAATAAATAAATAAATAAATAAACAACTAAAAATTAGTTGGATGTGTCGGTGCCACGCGTTCACTAACTTTGCTTCTTCACCTGATTCTCGAACAGCTGACAAGGAGTGAGTAAACTAATTAATATTGTTTATCTTTCGGGGTAGCAAAATCAAAATCTGATGCTTTTCTTTGTCTTTTTGTGTGGGTTCTGGAGGAGAAACATGCAGAAGGTCAGTGTGCCAATCCTGCACTATAGTAAACTACGCTTCTTAAGTTAAACAACATACAAAAACTATATCACCATATGTTAATGTTTCCAATTTCAAACATAACAAAAAATATATTTTCGTTCATTATAAGTCAACTGTCTTTAAAATCAACTATTTGGGCCCTAACATTTGAAATTAACTTTGGATTCCTGACAATTTACACTTTAGTCAATGACCTCGTTCAACTGCACAAAAAAATTGCATATTCTGACTACGGAACTCTGCCACGAATGTAGGTGTCTGGATTCTAAACGCCACCTTTGCATCAAAGTATAAAGATAACAACATCCTGGTGACTCCTTTTTGTTTGTATAGTTCTGCACATCTTTCGACAACTCAAGTGAAAGGTTTATTTTGTCAGCGGTGAGTGCTTCTAATGAATATATGCAGATATACTACAGATACACGGTACACACACCGCTGACTGAGGGTCATATCATTTACCATCGAAGACTCTGTTCCTTGTCCATGTCAACACCGTGGTTACGACATCACTGTCATAGTTTAGCGTCTTCTCCTAATTCCTAAATTTATTATCACAATATCCAAAATATTGTAACAATTTCAGGACAATCTATATTCTATACACACACACATGTTCACAAGGGTCATTCCATGCACAAATACGTGATTTCAGACAAGCGACAGGGTATGCATCCCTTGTTACTCTGGTTCATGACACCATGTCTATTAGCAGAGCATGTCAGCTCCCATGGCTCCCTACAACACTGGTGACATCAAACCCCTAATCCTTAGCCTAATAAAAGACCAAATATAAACAGCGCTAAAATTCATGATGCAGTAACGCCTGGTGTTACTTGTAAAGGCGAAAAGATGTACACACTATTGGTATATTAATTATGACTGAACCCTGACTAATGGGATGGAAATTACACAATTTATGGATTAACTTTATCAATTACCATCATGGAAGAGCCAATGTGCCAGGATACAGGGGTATTTAAGATTACGTCTGACTCAGTTGAGATTAAGGGTATTTCAGAAGTGGGATTGTTAGCAATTAGTACTAATGTGTTGGAAAAGCCAGCAAAGTCGCTGCTCCGGTCTAGAGATCAATGTGACCTATTGAACACAACAGCTGCCTTGCTGGAGGTATAGGGAATTAAATCCAACAGGGTGTGGACTACTTGTTCAATATTTGTGTATACAAATGTGGGTTTGCAGGTAGGGAAATCGCAAACGATTACTCAACAGAACACGTAGGCCACAGTCACCAACAAACTAGTTTACTGTCAATATTTATAATTTCTACATAATTATCATACAGAGAGAAACCTATTCTACACCCACTAAATAGGTGTCGGCCATTTACCATATTAAAAAAAGTAATAAAGTGCAAGCTCAGGTGGCCAGATTCTGCTTCTGTCTGCCTCTGTATTTTTAAAATCCTAAATAGATTTAAGTGTAAATCGAATAAACGATGCGTAAAGAAGGAAGCAAAGAAGGGAGGAAGGGAGGAAGGAAGGGAGGAAGGAAGGAAGGAAAGAAGAAAGGAAAGAAGGTAATTGACAGAGGGAGAATTTAGAGAGGCACAAGTGATGGAGAAGAAAGACTCGAGGGAAATATAACATAAATAAAGGGAGGGCAAACGGGATTTTTGCCAGGGCAGTAAAAGTTCTTGGATTGCCCCCAGAATAAACATGTCAACACAAAATAACTATATATGATATTTGTGAATGTTCGCACAGCAATTTAATGCAACTTATTTGATCACACATCATATTTCTACCAAAGATGCATCCAACAAATAGAACCACAAGCAAGCAAAAATGGGAAAAAAATATATGAAATCTGTAATGTGTTCTTTTACATGGATACTACAAGCACCATAACCTCAGCATGTTATTGTTAAGGTCTGCGGTGCTACGAATCTACGCAATAATAATAAAGGGGTTATTCATGAAACTAGCAATTTGCTGGGAATTGACAGGGTAATATCGTCCAGTTCAGCTATCCCGGCCTAGAATTGGAACTTGCTTTGGCTAATCTCTTCATTTCTCAGTTTAGTAAATGTATTTATTTATTTATAAAATATTTTACCAGCAAGGATACATTGAGATTGCTCTCATTTTCAAGTATGTCTTGGGTACATTGCATCATTATAATAGGGTACAATATTACAGGTGCATTCTGTATTGAGGTATGTTGCAATAGCTCTCATGAAAGATTTAATATTGAACCCATTGTACAGCGCTACAGAATGTGCTGGTGCTATATATAAATAATATTATAATAATAATAATGGAAATTTGACCTCAACGAGCATTCAATGTCTGATTCAAACTGGGATCCAAATCTTACAAATCTGTTTTGTGTTTGAAGAACACCTGTACAGCACAGGTTTGTATTAATTTCATGAAAACATATTAACAGGACCTTCCATAACCAATGGCATATCTCAGGCGGATTGGCCTGTCTTACTGTTTAGACCTCCAAACAAGTATGATGAGACACACAGAATTCCTGCTGCTTCTAAATGAATTCTAAAATTCTAGCACCCAATATCAAGGTGTTAAAAAATTTAGCGTGAACAAGCACAGAGAAAATTTACAAAACTGTCAAAATGTGAGTGGGAATGATCTATACACTAAAACTGCTTTATTTAGCTAAAGTAATTTAGGTGACTATAGTGTTCTTTTAATATTGAACCCATTGTACAGCGCTACAGAATTTGCTAGTGCTATATATAGATAATATAATAATAATAATAATAATGAAAATTTGACCTCAACGAGCATTCAAGGTTTGATTCAAACTGGGATCCAAATCTTACAAATCTGTTTTGTGTTTGAAGAACACCTGTACAGCACAGGTTTGTATTAATTTCATGAAAACATATTAACAGGACCTTCCATAACCAATGGCATATCTCAGGCGGATTGGCCTGTCTTACTGTTTAGACCTCCAAACAAGTATGATGAGACACACAGAATTCCTGCTGCTTCTAAATGAATTCTAAAATTCTAGCACCCAATATCAAGGTGTTAAAAAATTTAGCGTGAACAAGCACAGAGAAAATTTACAAAACTGTCAAAATGTGACAAAGTGGAGAAATCATCACTAACAAAACATCCCTGGAGATTTCACACGTTTTAATGTCACTCCAGTTTTAGAAAGTTACCTCACTTTTCTATTGTCAGCTCTACTACAAATCATCCCTATTGTGTTTCTGTAAAATAAATCCTGAATGCCTAACACCGTGACCCAGTTGGCTTTAAACCAAAACAGTGGCTCATAAAGTGCATGGCTCAAATCCCAGCTAAAGCAACGTTTCACGAAAAATAATCACAAATTGACAAATCTATCAACTTTAATACCAGAGAATAACTGATTATTCTAAAATCACTGACCGTGATCATGTTTTGTTTACCCCTTAAGGACCAAACTTCTGGAATAAAAGGGAATCATGATTTGTCACACATGTCATGTGTCTTTAAGGGGTTAAAGATACAACGTTAAATAAAAAATACCTGCAGAATATATATGTTTATTGCAATCAATGTTGGTGTAAACCATATACATATATACTGCAAATAAATAGTACATCCCCTCCCACGCACTGATTTAGGCTGCAGAAGCATCATGGGAGTTGTGTTTCTGCAATGGATAAAGTTCTTGTTTTGTCCATTTAATTTGAAAGAGCAACCTCAGTCAGCTGCCCCTGAATCATACTCAAAGCTCCAGCAATAGCCCTGACTTGGGTTGCTGTAGCCCACTCCCCCACTAGCGCTGCTGTAAACCAGCTCTCCGTGTAATAGATTGCTGCCATTCCACCTGCTATGACTGTGAAATACAATGCTCATTATACTCAGCCAGCCATAATGTAAGCCCAGTATGTCTCCTTTAACCAATAATTCCCCAGTTTGGCACCTAGTAACATTGTGGTAAACACTGTATTACAGTTCCAAGCACTAGCTGACTGGACCTGGAACTCAATGAGAGATGTTATGAGATATGTAGTCCATGACAAGAGGAACGATACTTGAGGATTATCATTTGGATATTTTATTGGGGCAAGGGAAGGGTTGATGGCTGAGCATATTGTGAGTTAAACCCCACTGCAGCTAGGGCGACACAGACTAGTTATATTATGTCACAGACAGTCCTGTTGGTGGCTGAGTATACTGTGAGTTATACAGCAGTTAGAATGACACATACTGGCTATATTATGTCACAGACAGTCCTGTTGGTGGCTGAGTATACTGTGAGTTATACAGCAGTTAGAATGACACATACTGGCTATATTATGTCACAGACAGTCCTGTTGGTGGCTGAGTATACTGTGAGTTATACAGCAGTTAGAATGACACATACTGGCTATATTATATCACGGGCAGTCCTGTTGGTGGCTGAGTATACTGTGAGTTGGATCATACAGCAGTTAGAAGGACTGATACTGGCTATATTATGTCACGGACAGTCCTGTTGGTGGCTGAGTATACTGTGAGTTGGATCATATAGCAGTTAGAATGACAAATCCTGGTTTTATGATGCCCCAGACTCCCCCATGTCACTCAGTAACCTTACCTGACTCTTTCCTTCTCAGTCCTACACAGCTCCTCGTCCCTCTCCAGCACATGCAGGATTTTGTTGGCTTCCTCCTCGTCTAGGAAGCTGAGATCCAGGCTGCCTGTTGCTGGTTTAGTCATTGTCCTTGAGGGGAAGGTTATTAACACTTTGTGTGTGTGTCTTAATTAGGCTGGCATTGCTCCGGCTTGGGTTCCTGTGCCAGACAGCTGTGTTGAAGTAAGATCCCTGCGGGGAAAGCAGGCTTGTGTAAGGATCCTTCTACTGCTGAAACACCTGCAGACTGGAACAGAACACACCCACTGACTGACAGGCAAACTAGCCAATTGGAATGTAGGAAATTGCACTGAGTCAGAGAAAGGACCAATCAGCATTGAGGGAGGGAGAGCGCTCACTGTGCCACTGACACATTGTAACCAACACCTGACACTGTAAGTAAGAGTTGTCAATGGAGCAGGCACTGATGGTTTGTGTACCAACAGCCTTAACATTATAGCAGTCAATCAATTAAGTCAATAAGTGTAATAGCAATTAATATTTAAAATGTATTTAAAATATAATTATCTCATTAACAGTGTTTACTTTTTATTTGTCCTTGGGAGAAGCCTTAATGTAATTTTTCATGTAAAGAGGAATTCATCCCTTAATGGAACATGTCTATCCAGGGTTACTGAGCCAGCCTGGCCCCTGAGGGTCCTTCAGAGATGCATTGTGATTGGAGGGCTATGTAGCCATCCAATACAAATCATGATAAGCACTACTTGCAGTCATTGGCATTTATAAATGCTCATCTTTGCCACCCAGCTGAGCTACCAAGGGTCTGGAAGACTCCCCATCAGTTATTAATTATTAATTTATTAGAGAATTATTATGGACTTTTGATTAAAACAGAGGCTGGGATTTGGAGTGTAACATGCCCAGGGACAGATCCAGACGCCAAACTCAGGAGGGGCACCGCTGGATTTTGTGACAAATTCAAAAAGGCAGACACATACATACACACAAATATAAATAGACACATTTACCAATATTATATAGAGACAAATATCCACACACATTTAAGCATGCAGCTTCTGCTATGACACTGATGACCTGCATTAATTAAATGCCCCCTTTGCCTGTTTGAGTAGCAGGTGGTGAACCTGACAATTTATCAATAACCTGGACGCAGGTATTTTTTAAGCAGAGTGGAAGTGACCCCCCAGTTACCCCCTGCTGCCAGCCATCTGCCTATGAATATGCCTGATCTAGGGATTTCTTTGCAATCTCTCAATTTTGTCTACCCATTAGCAAGCTTTGAGCCGGTTAGTTTGGTTATCCTTTTTTTTAATGACTTTATTGCCTTTTGGATCTCAGGGCAGTTACTTTAATGGATATTTTTTTTCATCCCTATGAGTGTAACACTCAATGGCTGGAGGGTGTTTTTAAAGAAAGGTATTTGTGGAAGTAACTTGCTCAACTCCCAGTGATATTTGTCAGACCAGATCTGTCTTCAGGTGACAGTGATAAATCTCACATCTAATACTAAATTAAATAATACATTTCCTGTTCAAATAATGCCAAATCATTGGCAAAGCAGACACAAATAGCGAAGTTACTATAAAAATTCTACCAATGGCATTTGAAGGGTGCGTTCACTTTCATTTCACCTTTCACACCGAAATATAGTGAAAGGTCTTAATAGCTGTAACCCAATCTCTCAGCTTGAAATACAAATCCTTTAATCTACTAATGAGTAAGAAGGAATGCGGTATATCTTTTAGATTAACCTGTAAATCATCATTTTTTTTCAAACCGTGAACGAAGGATTTAATATGGGGTATGATGATAACATTGTGTGAAATTTAATGTTAAGGACATGACATTAAATTATTTACCTGTTTTCTTATGAAGGAAATAGTTTAACTTCTTTTGGCGTTAGAGTGTTGTTATACCAGATTTGCAGCCAATTTTACATTTTTCTTGTAAGTAAGGCATTGCAGTAGACAGATACATCCCAGGATAGTTGCTAAGAGCCAAACATTACTGCTGTGAAATTAGCACAGAACTGAATTAGTGCCATTGGGACTTACTCTCAACAAAACCCGTAGGCGGTGAGTTTCCCAGGCTGGAATTTATAACAGAATACAATTCATAGAGCGTTTATACCCAAGGCTAATGCACAAAGACACATAACATGGTTTAACGATTACAAACACGGCTCATTGAATAGTGAAAACAGGTAACACGGTCCGACAAGTCATCTTTCATCATATTTCATTAATTCAGAAGGGTTTGGAA
Organism: Pelobates cultripes; assembly: GCA_933207985.1. Taxonomy (NCBI): domain Eukaryota; kingdom Metazoa; phylum Chordata; class Amphibia; order Anura; family Pelobatidae; genus Pelobates; species Pelobates cultripes. The sequence goes on along the minus strand of OW240912.1, from coordinate 383,609,174 downwards.
ACCTACACACAAACAAGGCAAGTTACTCCTTTCTGTGCAAACACTTTCCCCTCATTTTAGGTTTAATATTACACCCATGCACACTGTCAAACAAAATCAAGTGTTTCCATAAACTCTGGAATGATAGAGCCTCTCCATTTACTAGATAACTAGATGGAAACATGAAACAGTTCAGAACTTGTACAAACAAGGATTGAAGATGTTCTAAAGGAGATGGATGGTTGGGTGGTTGGATGGATGGACAGGTGGGTGGATGGATGATGTGTGGATGGATGGGTGCATCGTTGGATGGATGGGTGGATGGATGGATGAGTGAGTGGATGGATGATGTGTGGATGGATGGGTGCGTGGATGGATGGGTGCATCGTTGGATGGATGGGTGGATGGATGGATGAGTGAATGGATGGATGATGTGTGGATGGATGGGTGCGTGGATGGATGGGTGCATTGTTGGATGGATGGGTGGATGGATGGATGAGTGAGTGGATGGATGATGTGTGGATGGATGGGTGGATGGATGGGTGCGTGGATGGATGGGTAGGTGGGTGGATGGATGGATAGATGGATGGACTAGGGGATGGATGAATGGATGGATGGGTAGGTGGGTGGACAAACGGATGGGTAGACAGGTGGATGGACAGACAGACAGATAGATATTTTTTACACCGCCAACCCGGTACCTTATGAGTTATTTATTGCATAAAAGTGGGAGTGTTATGGTTTGGCTACCCATCATACGCTAAATAGTAATTTAAATAAATAGACATTGTGTGATAAGTGTTTACTAGGTCAGTTAGATGTTTTAAATATTGTAAATGTTTATGGAGGCAGATAACCTACCATATATACTCGTGTATAAGTCGATCTCATGTATAAGTCGAGTGCAGTTTTGTGACCAACAATTGTAAAATATGCTATGCCTCGTGGATAAGTCGAGGGTAAAACTTGGGGCTATGAAATTCTGTGATTTTTATAATTATATACACACACACTCATACAAACACACACTCTGCATTATATACACACACACTCATACAAACACACACTCTGCATTATATACACACACACTTATACAAACACACACTCTGCATTATATACACACACACACTCATACAAACACACACTCTGCATTATATACACACACTCTGTGTATATAATGCAGAGTGTGTGTTTGTGTAGTGTGTGTGTGAACTGGGTGGGGGGAGGGCATTTTTTATTATTTTATTTATTTTTTTAATATTTTTTTTTATTTTTATTATTTTAAAAAAAAAATTGTCCCCCCCTCCCTGCTTGTTAACTGGTCAGGGAGGGGGGTTATCTTAATCCCTGGTGGTCCAGTGGCATGGGCTGTGAAGTGGGGGGGCCGGCAGGAGGCATTTACTTACCTTTCCTGCAGCTCCTGTCAGCTCCCTTCTCCTCCGTTCCGGTCAGCTCCACTGTAAGTCTCGCGGTCTGGTTGCCGCGCGGATCGTTGCCATGGCTCTGACGGCCGCGGCTCTCTAAGTTGCCATAATACAGACAGTGACTCGAGTATAAGTCGAGTGGGGGTTTTTAAGCACAAAAAATGTGCTGAAAAACTAGACTTATACTCGAGTATATACTGTAACTCAATTCTGATACATCGGATCTGTAGCTGGTGTAGTGACCTCTTCAACCTCATGTGATTAAAGAAAAAGCTTTTGGTTTTCGGATTTAAAAAGATTTTACAAACACATGGGGAGAGTATGCTATCTTTTACGTTATTATTTATGTTAATTATGTGCAATGCAATTAAGAAAATATCTCAATGGCAAAAATAAATGATGGACTAAAAGGTAGAGTGTTGGGAATTTTACCACATGACAGGAGGCTTCATATTTTGCTTAATCTTTCTTTACTTACTCCATATAGCCGTAAAAAAAAGTAATGAGAACTGAGAACCAATCAAATACAAGCAATGTATATGAGGTATGTATAACTTAATCACTTCCTCTTTCTTTGCTGCTCCATCACAAGTTAAGTATAGAGATTTTGGTTCTCCTCTCTTTGTCCTTTCTTTATTCATTTTCTCTACTATTACTTCTATTTATTACCTTTGTTTGTTTTGTTGCCTTTATTTATCTGGGTATCTTAGGGTGGTTTCAGTTTATGTCATTTAGTGTTCTCTGCTTTTCTATTGCTATACTACTTGCTCCTACTTCTCCCCCTTTCTTGAGGACCTTAGGGCTTCTCTTCCCCTTCCCTCCCGGGTCTTCCCTCCTTGTTTGGGAGTCCTGGGCTTTTCTCCCCATATGTTTTACTCCAGACCACCATTTCCTGTTGGGTTGCTGCCTGCATGCGCGTGGGTATCGTTAGGCAAACAGGCCCCGACTTGCAAACGTTCCCTTTCTGGCAAATGTTTGCGGGCCAACCGCTGTATTGGCGTTTGTCTGCGAGTGTTCGCGTACGTGACCCGAACAAGATGCGTTCGGTGGTTTCAGTGCGTACGCCCACAGAGATCTTCTCTTGCGCGAACGCTTGAGACACATGCTTTCGTGGGCGAGCATTTGAACGCTTAAGTTAGACTATTTCTTTGTACCAGTTCATGCATTTCCCATTTCCCATTTGAGTATAACCATATACCTGGAAGGGAGACACCTGTCCTGATGTAAGCTGTGGGAAATATCCCTCTCAAGTGGAGCTATGCAAACCCAGAGCCAGGCGTGATAGGGCTCTGGTACATGTGAGTTCTCTCCCAGACACACCCCTGTATTTTTTCTTTAGTGTAATCAGATAGTCTGCACTATTTATCTTTATTATTTTTTTCAGATTATATATTGAAGATACTGTATAGATTGCAGATGTGAGCGCACTCTGTATTTTGGTATCTATTTCTATTGTGTGTCACGTAGTGTCACTTTGGGGTAGTGCAACTGCACTGCATATACTCTTCTCAAGCGCTTTTACATTTTTTGCTTTTTTACCTCAGACCACCATTTCCCGGTGGGTTGCGGCCTGCGTGCGAGTGGGCATCTATATCTTGTTCGGTGAACGGGACCGTCTTGCAAAAGTTTCCTTTCTGGCAAACGTTCGCGGGCCGTCCGCTGCACTGGCAAATGAATGCTTGATATTCTGGCGTTCGTCAGCAAGTGTTTGCGTATGCGGGCCCAACGTGATGCATTCGGTAGTTTCCGCGTGTAAGCTCACAGAAGATCTTCACTCTCGCAAACACTTGAGACACAAGCGTTCGCGGGCAAGCATTCGAACGCTTCAGTTAGACTATTTCTTTGTACCAAACATACATGAAAAATAGGCAGAGTGCAGTTGGTTCTTTGGTAGATGGTATTAATGTAAACTGTAAAAGACAAAGAACATAGCCAAATCCTAGTGCAATACAATCTAATATGAATATATGAACAAGTAAAACAATCTTTTAGTCTTGTACTCACAAGGATAGAGCCAATATGGGTAGGCTCAATATATAGGTAGATGGGAATATTAGTAGGGATCTCACTCCCTTACTTAGTGTTGGTGAGTGTTCTGATCCACCCAATAAGTCCACTGAGCGTGAATGGCGGTAGAAGGAAATATTTTATTGATGAAAAAACAAAACTAAATTACATAAACAAAATGTATAAAATAAGTGCAAAGTCTGGAAAGTAACTTGCAAGACGCGTTTTGCCTGTTTCATAGGCTTCCTCAGTTGCTTGTAGTATTCTCTGATGATCATTTTTTTTATATCTCTTTCCTAATTGCTTGTTGAAGTCACCTGGTGCCTCTTTGTCTGATTTCTGTCTCTCCTGTATGACGTCTCTCCTCGCCCTGAGAAGGCCAAGTGCACAGCAGAGGGACAGGAGGCACAGAGGGAGTCAGGGAGGCTGCAAAGTTTAACTGTTACCATATCAACAGCAATCACACTACTAGGCTGGCAGCTCCACTCCACCTTGTGGGACTTTAACCTAGCTGTTGCCGGCATAGGCTGAATGACACCCAAGCATTGCCTCATTTCCCCTCATGTTTAAATGGACACTTTAGTCACCTGAACAACTTCAGCTTAATGATCTTTACTACAAAAGAAATCCCTGGTGGGGATTATTCCACCTACGCCTGGTTCATAGAACAGTGTGGCTGCTCTGAACACTGTAAGTACTTTTCATTTTACCTTTCACTGCTATTTTTATATGGTAAACACTATGGGCCCTCTCTTGTGATTCTTATTTCATAAGACCGGCACTGCAAGCATCGCTAGAAGGATATCCTACATGTGGGGAGTTTAAATACCACTGTATGCTGTTTTACTCAGAGCTGGTTATAGCTCTCCCAATTGTAAGTTGGCACTCTAAGGACCTCAGTTTTGTCTGTTGTTGCAGTTAACCTACGTTATTGCACCATTGGTTTTTCCCCCTTTTATGTATTTTATATGCTGACGCTTATCTGGAATGCTGTAAGAAGTCTTGAGGATACACCTCCAAGTGTCCAGTTATATCCTACATGTGGGGATTATTTAATACCACTGTATGCTGTTTTACCTAGAGCTGGGCATAGCTCTTTATATTGTGAGTTGGCACTTCTCTACTTCTATGTTGTTCGTGATCCAGCTTTCCTAAAAACGGTTTTGCACTATTGGTCTCTGTTTCTGCTTTTGTATTTCATATTTACCACTGAGGATTCAAAGCAAGGACTGAAGAATATACACTCTAGGTCTTCATTGTACTTTAAGAGACTCTTTATATTATTGCTGATTTTTGTTTATTATCTCTCATTGTCCAACTTAGCGCACCCTGTATTTCTTGTATCTTGTTACCACATGTCAGCAGACTGCTTGTTTTTCTGAGTCTAACGGCATGCAGATTTACAGCTTCAGACTTGAATACAGTAAGATCTTTACTATATTTATGGAGGCATGAGGGGCCCAGTGGGGCTAGATGGTGGGGTTAATACTATAGGGTCAGGAATACATGTTTGTGTTCCTGACCCTATAGTGATCCTTTAACCTAGCTGCTCGATTCTATTTTATACTCTGCCTCCCTTTGAATCAGTTTCCTTTAAGTTGACACATCAGGCCTCATACTGTTCTGCTCTGGTCTGTTGTACCTTAATGCTGACCTGTTGTTGCTGTTTTTCCTTTTATTTTCATCTCATTTTATTAACTCATATATCTACACCAAACAGATACTGAGCGCAGTATAGCAGGTTCATAATTAGCATGTAAATTCAAGCTCATAACCCTTATCTCCTGTGTAGCTAGCCTTATATGTAGTGAGCCTGTTATTAACTTCATGTCTGTCTAGCCAGTTTCAAGCATTTTTATCTTCTTAGAGCTTAATCACAAAATGGCTGTGGCAAACGTGCCAACGCCATGAGCTCCTGGAGGAGCCTGCTAGCTAGCCTCCTGCCCAAGGACCATGGGCCGTATCCAAAGACCCTGTTTGGGAGTTAAATTAGCAGCTTTCCCGGGGGGGGCCCGTGGTTTGGCACTTTTCGCTCATTCTGTCAGGATTACCAGTTGATCCAGCATATAGAACTGTATCACACCTAGGACTAACAGTCTTACCGGGTCTTATAATGTCTTACCTAACAGTCTTACCGGGTCTTATAATGGCCGGACTTAACATACCAGAGAATAGTCAGAATACTTGCCAAAGTTGGGGACACAGAATGAGACACAACGATGAGGGAAAGACAAAAGTCAAGGATACCAGAATACAGAGAAGTCAAATGAAGCCAAAGTCAATAACCAGAAATAAACGCTCAGGAACACACTCTCGACAGGGCAATGACGGAAAGTAAAAATGCGTTTAAATAAGCCTTTTACACTTCTAATTGGCCTAAATCGGCCTTTGACCCCAGAAGGTGCACGTGCGTCTCCCGCGTGACGTCACATGCATGCTGACGTCGTCATCACTGTGGGCGGACATGGGGCTATAATTTGGCATGGATCCGCAGTGGCCAGCGTCCATCAACATGTTGCAGGAGTCAGGTACAATGACGCATTGGCCGCTGGGCGCAGATACCGCAAGGTGAGGATGAATATGTTACACATTTGAATGGAACCGAACACTAGCTTCCTGGAGGCCGTTTGCATGAAGAAACCCACTAATTGTCCTCAGCAGTAGCCGCTGAGCCGCGATCATTATGGAACTGTTTTCGGCATGAGGTAACTGTGTGGCTCCCGGACAATTTGGTCTGGTGTTTTAATTGCCTAAGAATTAGTCACTACACTGTGTTCTTGTTTTTGTCAACTGGTAAACTGTTATAAAATCCCAAATTACACAGATGGTGACATCACACCATGCAACAGCGAAACCATAACACACTGTGTGACCGGAGAGAGATTTTTGGAGGGAAGGTACCTGAGACTAAGGGGAACAAACGCAACCCGAGAACCACATGGAGCACCCCGTATTGCGGCCATAGGAGCTCCCGAATGTTGACCGGCCAAAGCACCAAATACCCTAGAACAGTGTTGGGCATAGGACCAGGTGTGCAGCCGTTCAGAACTTTAACACGGTGGCATTTCCCCTACACTGCATGGATCCGAGCACTATTTGGAGAACTTGGGTGCTCAGATCAGGGCTATTTGGGGAGGTATTTTTTTTGTCGGTTTATTATATATTTTTATGATGTTTTAGGGTATTTTTATGTTTTATATTTTTATGTTTGCCTCTCTGTTCCTGGAGATAGTTAGCTTACCAGTATTTAACGCAATTATCTCCCAGGCACAGAGATCTTTGGGAGGGGTTTACATTGTGATGGGATTATATTGTGTGGACACCTCCTGCTGTGGGTTATGTATATAAGCAGGCAACTTCACTATAATAAACCAGTTCATTTGTAGCCTTCATCAAGTCTAGGCTGATGTTTGGGGTAGCTCAGAGTTATAATCACTACTTCACTTCGGGACCTGGGAGACTTGAATGGATATACTCAGTCGGAGTATAGGGGATCCGTTACAATGGCTAGCTGGCGTTTCTTGATTATTCTGACTGATAGCATGCATCCGAAGTCTAGACATATTCGCTTAGCCTATCTATTGTTATGTTATTATAAAAAAAAAAAAAATGTTGAAATGCCATCTGTTTCTCTTATATATATTTTCGTACTTGCTCCGGCTGTCATGGCATTGCAAGCTTGCCTGTAATTTCACTGCACAACAAAAATAAAGAACAAAAAAAAAAGGGGGTAATCCAAACTTGGACCCAGTGCACACTGTGCCTAGAGGGGTATCAGATACACCTTACTGACGAGGCCCAAAGAGGGCTGAAACAAGCATTAACCTAGCTCTCTCCAAGTTACCACTAAGTTCTCTCTACATGAGAGATACAGCAGCCTGCCTTTGTCCATTCTCAGAGTTCTCATATTCTTTGCTTCTGTTAAATTTTCAAATTGGTCTGTTATTTGGAACTACACATTTAATATAGTTTGTTGGCCCCATTGTGATATGTGTTTTCATAGGTTTTAGTTTATGACTGGTACTTCATTATATATTTTTCATACTACCTGCTATGACATTAAAGGAACACTCCAAGCACGATAATCACTAGAGGAGTACCCTGGCGCCCCACATTGTAAGTTCCACTCCCTGCCTCCACGAAACCCAACAGAGTGCTGGACAATTCAGCTTAAGAGATTCTGTTACCTTACTGGCAAATCAGTGATCAATTTTTAGAACAGAACAGTTTGATAAATCTCTGTAATACTCTCAGGGAAAAATTATTTGGAACTCAACCGCAAGTGAATGAAGAGATTTGATACTGTCACTTTAAGAAAATATAATTTATTAAAATAAAGTAATTTAACTTTGGCAGACTTCTGCAGCAATAATGATCGGAAATAATAATGAGAATCTTGTTTCAGTGTTGCTTCACAAGAATATAGCACTTAGTAATAAATTAAAATAAGGAATGCTTAATTAGCAATAAGCAATATAGTCTGTTAGACTTCAACATAGTGTTGACAGGACAGGTGATGCCTGTTGTAGGAAAGTAACACAGTCCTTTAACTTGAACCAGTAAATGTTGACAATTAAATATTTCCTGGTATGAGAAGTGGTTATAGTCTTTTAGACTCCCATGTTAATAATTAACATAAATGAGCAATTTAGCAAATTCGATTTTCAGTAGAGATAGCAAGTGGAATCCCAGAGGGCAGACTTTAGTATTCCTTATCCTTCCAAAATCGCTTTAGGTAAGAACCAATTAGTAATCCTAATTACTGGAGAACTTATCTTGCCTTTCAATGATGATGAGCATCGAAGTCCTTTCCAGAGTAGGTCGGATTATGGTTCCCTGAAGTAAGTGGAAAGAGGCAGGAATCCGAAATAAAGTCTGTTCCTTTTCAGGGAATGGTGAGTAGAGAGTAGCCAGGATCAAAGCCAGAGAGGTTTGGTACACCGGTAATCAGTTAGCAGAGCTCCGTCGGGAAGCAGCAACAATGTAGAAATTAGCGAGAGCTCATCAAAGATGAACAAACACGCAATTTGGATGCGGCCTTTTGAAGGGAAGCGTGTGATGTCAGATGCATGGGCGGAGATGGATTGGCGAATACGGGTAATGCCAATCGGTCTGAAAACAATATGGAGGAATTCCGAAACAACATAGGGGAATCCTGACAATCTAACCCAAAGTATTCTGAAATTCATTTTCACAAAGCAGTGGCTTTTATGCCCTACTTCCCTGACTACTGGTAGTCTTCCAAACTGGTGGACCACTGTGTGTTTGAGACAGAATATGATGGGGGAAGGTACCACTATAGAATTATTTGTAAGTGGAGTTGTGTATGTGGCTTTGGGTGTCCAGCTTTCTAACATCCTAAAGATATTAAAAAAAAAAAACCTGAGAGCTATTGTTTTATGGGATCTGTAATTATACAGAGACACGGCAGGGAGGATTTATGAAGACATTCGTGGTGCATGTAAATACCGAGAAACAGTCTCACTCATTGCTATAAAATAAAACTTTTGGAACTTAATAAAAGTAATGAACTATTTAATAAGCACTGCCCATTTCCTGGGACGTTACATTCCCAAGGCTGGAAGTTATTGGAATGCCATATGTCGAGCAGTAATTATCTTGGATATTCGTTCAGAGAAAATGTTTATTGACAGGTGCTTAGTACATGTATTGTACACATTCTCTATAATACACAGCTAAGAGCCCCACAATGCTATAAATACAACTCACAGTTACTCGTTATTGGCGTCTCCATTTATACCTTTAATATAAAATTTTGCACACCTATCTGGTATTCTCCAGAGGAGACCAGTAGACAAAGTCAAATCGTTTTCACATACTGCAATTACAATTTTGAATTCAGATGCCGAACAGGCTATATATTCAATTGATTCTGAATTTGTATATCTGGAAATTTCTGATTGTCTGCCATTACAATTCACCATAATTAGGAATCATTTGTTTCTGCTGTTTGTTTTTTATTGGTAACTGATTTTTTTGATCAATTTGTATCTCTACTGTATGTTTTCTTTCGAGTTATAATACAGTTTTATCTTTACTTTTATACCCATAAATCAGAGTGCAATATTAGTGTATTTGTGATTGCTGTATAGATTTACCATCTTTGTACCCATTACAAAATACCCATTTTTCCCATGTACTCATAGTCGTGGTTAAGCAAGCGTGTATATATACACTAATATATGTGTCTTTTATTTTTAAATCATGAATGTTCACATGCTATGATATGAGCAACATGTGTGGCTTGCACCTATAATGTCTTATGATTTTATTATAATGAAAAATGTAGGTAATCAACCCAGCAGACTTTTTAAAATCTTTTCTTGACATAGGGTTGTTAAAAAAAAGTTTTATAACTTAATAAAGTTATTTATTTTAATTTAGATATAGTTGCCTGTTTCCTGTAGCATTAGTCATAGTGTCATACCAGTTATAAAAAAACTTGAGGTGTTGTTATGCTACATGAACACACACACACACACAAAAAATTCCAGAATCCCTAAGATTTAATTACTTTCCTGTAACTTATGCCACTGGCTCAATGGTAATTGGAGAGATTCTTACTAGAGAGATTTTTACTACAGACCTGGAGAGTGAGTCCTACAAATCTCAGACATGCAAGAATATTGTCATACCTAACAATTTCGGAGGTATGCAGATTGGGCTTGAGAGGAGATGTCATCATTGACATGAATTGTGTCAGTGGAGACGCCCATAATGGGAATGGGACGGTGGCAGGACACTGAAGGACTGAAGTGGTCTGTCTGGCTGGTGCCCAGCCTGCAGGACCTTGCAGAAAGCACTGATGAAGGGTCCTAGCACCCATGCACAGCACTAGGTGCATTTAATGATACATTGAGCTGTACTACCTGAGGATGGCGGAAAAGGACCCTGAAATCGGGACTTTCCATCCAAATTTGGAACCATTGGTGGGCCTTTATTCTATGTCCTACTGTTTCACAAGAATTAGGGGCCCTTGCGTTGCACAGTGTAAGTCACACAGTGTTACGGTTTCGCTGTTGCATGGTGTGATGTCACCATCTGTGTAGTTTGGGAACAGTTTACCAGTTGACAAAAACAATTAGTTGTGACACTTTAAATACGTAGAATGCACCCGTTTATATAAAGCAGTCCATACTCTCAGTGTCAACAAATTAGCATCTTTAAGTACATTGATGCACTTGCTTCTATGAGGTAAATGGGGAACATAGTGTAGTGACAAATTCTTGGGCAATTAAATACGCATAATTATTATGATGAAGCACACTCTTAAACAAGCATAATGGTATAATACAGCAGTTAAATAATATTGTCTGAGTCAGGAACTTGAAGGGATGTACATAAAAACAAATATTTATAAGGATCTCATCTGAAATAATATTATTCTATGATATGATAACACATATGTAATAAAATTTAGAATTGTACAGCCTAAAAAGGTATTTTGTTTCTTGGTATCTTGTAAAAAATTGTATCTTGTAAAAAAAAAAAAATGTTTGTGTAATATTTGTTTTGTATGTGTGATTCTTCAGTGTATGATTCACTCAGCATGTAAAGGAGCACACCAAACACCATAGAGTTCCCGGAAGTGGCTATTGTGCCAGGAGTGCCCTGGTGCCTCATTATATGAAGCCCAACTGTTCTAGTAAAGGTTTTAATGTTTGTCGTATTCCTGATTTTATTTTAGACACATCACAGAGTCCATGAGTTAGTCACATTTGGTTTGTCCCAGAGGAAGTCACATTTGGTTTGTCCCAGAGTTAGTCACATTTGGTTTGTCTCACAGGAAGAGTCCCAGAAGAAGTCACATTTGGAAGTCACACAAGGCGTTGGGCGGATACTGACTCTACCTGTACCGGTGATGTTTTTCTACATGCTCATATTCTTTGTTTTAACTTATGTTGAATAAAGATGTCATTGTTTTTGTTGGAGATGGTTCACAGACCATCACAAAAACAAGATGGTATATTCAATTAATCAGTGAAGAATCAACCTCCCAGCACATATTATTTATTACATTACGGTGGTGCCTCAAGGGTACTATACTATCACTTTCTTTTTTTGTCCCTCATATGTATCCTCATATTTCTTTCTATATATCCCGTATCATTGGACAAGTGGAAGATCCTTTGGTGAAGCCTTCTATTTTTGTAATTTTTTTTCCCGTGTATCACTGGATGTAGCATGTTACACTTTTTTGGTGAAGTCTTACCTCTTACCACCATCTTTACTACAGCTCAGTGTAAGACGAGATCTCCTGCCTCCATTTACTCTTCTGAGCTAAGCATTGGTACATTAACTGAGAGCATCAGCTAATTGCTCTCAGCCAAGGTAGCAATATGATATAGAAGCTTTGCAACATATGTATGGTAGCCCTGAATTCAAGAAGTTGAATATTACTCACAAAATGTAGGATTTAGACTATTTTCAAAAGATTTCATCCAAACATACTCATAAAGTCCCCCTCAAAAATAAGGCTTGCCAAAAATACTCCAATATATGGAAGTTCCGATAAGCAAGTTTGAGGTGAGTAAAGACACCACTCACAAGCACACAAACTGAAAGAATACAAAAAAAAAATCTTCTATACAACTTATGTAGTTTAAATACAAGGCAGCATTTAAATACCACAATGAAAAATACAAAGGAATTATACCATAATTGGAGCTGTTTCACCAAGCCAGTGTTTTGGATAAACAACACCTATGCCCGAAGATTGGTCTCCACGTGTTAGTGTCAGGGTACTTGTCTAACCTGGCTGAGACACAGCCTGTAGATCTCCTCCCACTGGAGGTGGACCATCCTCTGCCTCCTTCCCCTCCTTCCAGCGGTTCCGAAACCGGCTGCTGCAGCCCTGCCCCCTTTTTTGATGCGAAATCACGGCCCGCCGAAACTTTCGAAATCGACATTTTGGCTTTCACTTAAAAATCCAGATTACAATTACTTTGAATCATTGCCCTGTTGTGGTTCAACATTCTTTGTTCCCTAATAGTGCATTTTCTGTTTTTGATATATCTGGTATTTGACTTTGGCTCTGATTTTGACTACTCTGTGTTCTCCTTCCCTTTGACTCGGTTTGTACTTTACTGGCTTTCTGGCTTCCTTTAGCTCGGCTCGTCCCTGACTCTTCTCTGTCCTCACTACGTTAACCTGGCCATTCTAAGGTCCGGTAAACGTTTCCTTATTTGCACTCTGCATATTAGATCCCTGTGCTGTTCCTGCCAGTTAGATGGTGACCATGTCATACCTCATCTAAATAGGTAGACTTCTCCTGGCACATTCACTGGCTTCTTCTGGCTGAAGATATTTTTTAACGTTTGTTGAGCCAATGCCATAATCCTGCACCTACCTAATAGTTTTGTTTTCTTTTTCTGGTGGTATGGACTAGTAAATATCTCTTCATTATTTTTAAAGTTGTTTAATCAGGAAGCATGATACAGGTTTATGGGAGTTGTGAATTTAATCTTCGGGTATATTGGATTATTTGTTTTTGAATACTTTATTAAGGTATTAACCATACAATGCATTAAAAGATGAGTCAATTACAGCCTGGAGCACCTCACATTAAATATTTAATATTTGAAGATTATGCTCTTTTATTTACATCTATACGTTGGTTCTCTGGTGGGTTGTATATTATATGTATTATGATGTACGTATCATTTTAAACATCAGCATTCCTGGCAGGGGGCATTTTGTGGGCTGACGCCCTGGATGTGGGGCTCTTTAATCCCGGATCTCCACAGTTGGTGGAGGAGGCATGTGGATATTAGTGTTTTTTTGTTGTTGTTTTTTTTTAATTCTTAGATCTTGCAGCTTCTATTTAATTCCTATTATAAAAAGAAAAAAATGTATTATAGTGCTCTGCCGAGCCACTTAGAGGGAGCGGGTGATGTCTATTAGGCGACTGTCAGGAAGAGTATAGAACTATATTGCACACCTCTCTATTAGTTAAGTAGTGTGGTGGGATTGCATCAAATACTTAACTGTGCAGTATGTGCTTGTATCTGGCTCTGCTTCCATTGAGTTCTTAGAAAGCACACGGTTCATGTGTTTAGCAGACAGGAGGACAGGGTATAAATCCTGACATATCTCTACCTCTCTGTTAGTATAGATTCATTGAGTTTTCCTTTGGGCTAAAGCCACAGGTGTTTCTAGAACCTAGCAACGCCCCTGAATTTAATGATACAACGGGAGTGATGTTAATGAATAATTATTGTGACTTGCGATTGGTATACATAATGTACAATAATTGTTACATATCCTTTCACGCCTGTGGTAGATTTGTATGCAAGCACCATTTTCTTATATAAAATAGTTGCTCTCTCCTATATACATTAGTGCATTTTCCCTTTTTTTTTAATGCACCAATATAGTCTGCCTTTCTATCATTTTTTAATCCTCTTTCAGATTATTACTCCTTTTTTTCCTGATTTTACCATTGCTTACATTTACAAAATAAGACAAGTTGTTAATATTATTGGGGAAAAAGTTGCATTTGTTTTATTTCCTTAAAGGAACATTACAAGTACCATAACCACTACAGCTCTCTGTCATAGTGCCAGGAGTGCCCTGTCGCCCCATCAAGATAAGTAGTCAAGTCGTTTGGTGTGATGGTAGTATGCAAGGTGTGAAGGCAGTATGCAGAGCATGAAGACAGTATGCAAGGCGTGAATGCCATGTACAGGGTGTGATATTAGTATGCATGGCGTGAAAGCAGTATCCAGGGTGTGAATGCAATGTATAGGGCGTGATGGTAGTATGCATAGCGTGATGGCAGTGTCCTGGGTGTGAATGCCAAGTGCATGTTGTGAAGATAGTATGTAAAATGATCACGAGAAAAGCCTTTATAATTACGAGGGTTACATATCCCATCCAGGATTTTCGAGAGCTATATCTGGCAGTGAATCCTTTTTCAATGATCGCTCTATGTTACCGGCCAGTGTGCTGTTTGCTGTTGGATGTAGAGATTTACAAAGACGTAAAATGTTTCCATAATGTTTCATTATGTCAGCTCAAGGATCACATCTTGCTATGCATGACTAGTCAAAGGTTTTAGATAATTTATTTTTAAACTATAATGATATTTATCTTTCCAGGAAACCATTCAGAACTATGGTTTGCTGTTTCACTTGGGCGCTACTTTGCCTACATTTTACATTTTCATAGCTGCCAATAGTCCTGTATTTTATTAGACTGTCACGATTTAGAACTATGTTCCCCAAACACCAGAGACAAGTTCCCAATAGGAGCAGAACGGAACTCTCTTGCACTGTGCAAACTAAACTGAACTCACTCTGCATATAAGTTTAGTTTCCATGGTGTCTATCCAGAATGCAAGTCATGATGGAATTTAGATGGGTTAGATAGGTATAGCCCAATCAGGGTTCTTCCACCATTTTGGGTTGTTTTTTGGTGTTCATCATTCTAGATTGTTCTTTGGTGTCCACCAGTCTGGGTTGTTCTTTGGTGTGCACCATTCAGGGATTTTCTTTGGTGTCCACCATTCTGTGTTTTTCTATGGTGTCCATAGTCTTGGTGTCTGTTTGGGTTGTTTTTTGGTGTTCACCATTCTAGATTGTTCTTTGGAGTCCACTAGTCTTGGTTGTTCTTTATTGTGCACAATTCTGGGTTTTTCTTTGGTGTCCAGCAGTCTTGGTTTCTGTTTGTTGTCCTCCATTTTGGGTTTTTCTTTGGTGTCCAGCAGTCTGTGTTTTTCTTTGGTGTCCAACAGTTTGGATTTTTCTGTGGTGTCCACCATTCCGGGTTGTTCTTTGGTATCCCCCATCTTTTGTACAAAAAAGTCTTCATATTTAATGCATCCCTTTTCGCATGATAATCACATAACAAAAAAGTAAGAATTAAGGGGGGCAAAGGGACACTATAGTGTTGGGAATACAGCTTTGTATTCCCAACACTAAAATGTTCATTTAAATCTATTTTATTTTAAATTTGGTTTAAATTTTTCTATAATTCACGGTTTAATTGGTAAATTGCTATGGGTGATTATTCATTAAATAGGGAATTAACGTAAATTAACATTTTTCAAACTCACCAAGGTGTTGGTCACTGCCGCTATCATCTCTTGCCTTGACTACTGCTAACTACTTTTCAGTGGTCTTAAACATTCTCAGCTGGCCCCGTTACAATATATAGGCGCCTGCACCTTCCATGTTTCCCCCTTCTGTCAGTCCTTACACTGGCTTTCCGTAAGATATAGGGCTCAATTAAAATTTCTGGTACTTCCTAACAAATCTTTAGATAACGTTACTCCTACCCACCTATCCTTACTGATACACAGGTATGTCCCGTCCAGGGACCTACGCTCTGCGGAAGATCTATTACATGTTTGTACTCACACCTATGACGCCCAACTTCAAGACTTCTCTAGGGCTGTGCTGTTCCTATGGAACTCCCTTCCCTGTTAGACTCTCACCCAGTCTCAGTTCCTTCAAAAGATCATTAAAAAAAACTAACTTTTCACTATAATAAAGCATATAAAGTAAAATGTTAATAGCTTTCCCTCCCCGCACCTTGGTAAACTTGCTTCCTCTCCAGTAACTATGTCATCCCAAAAAAATTAACCCTTCAATGTTTTAGCAACCAACTTTTTCCGGTACATGAAAAACATTTTTCCCCTTACCTCTTGTGCCACTTTATCTCACTCCCTCTAGAATGTTAGCTTGTTTGAGCAGGGCCCTCAACACCATCTGTTCCTTTGCGTCCAGCTCATCTTGCTATAAATACATGTCTGTTAGTCCACCTATTGTACAGCTCTATGGAATTTGTTGGTGCTTTATATATAATAATAATAATTAACCTAATGTTTACTTTTAGTTCAGTTTACTTGCTGTTTAGTTTACTTTTAGTTTAGTTTATCTTATTAGCTATTTCACTAAATGACTTAATATATTGATCTTAATGACTTAATAAATTACTGTGAAGCTTATTAGCTTTTCAAAGTGCATGCGTTGGTGTTGTTTTCCTAGCCTGACACAACTGGAAATAACAGCGTAACAAATTAGTAATTTATATCAAATTTATTAAAAGATTGGGAACTGCATGGATAACCTTCACCGCCACTATAATAAAGTGACCTACTTAGTCTGTGACAGAAATTGATATGAGTATACAGGTTTTCACTAAAGTGACAAAGTAATTGCAAATTTTATTCCAAAACTATTGAATTGTAAACATTGTTTACTTGCTAATTCTAAATACTTTCGCTTTGCATAATTTTAAAACCCTTAAAATCCCAAATATTATCAAATTACAATAGCTAATATCAAACCTTCTATCATCAGACCTTGCCATTTTAGCCCACATGTTGCCATTTGTATTTTAATTTGCTACCATACAGGGTTTAAACCCACAATGCCCCATAGCTTCCGTTAGAGGTCCTAAGCTATGTCCTACAATGATTATCTCATTTCCTGAGAGCATTTCTACTTAAGACTTTCTGTCTCTCAGTTGATGGCAGAGGAGGGGCAGTGGCACCCGGAAGACCCAGGTAAGAAGTCAAACTGTTCAGAAATGGTTGAAATCCTTACAGTGGTGCTTGCAGTCTTCCTTTAACGAACAACCCCATTACAGGGCTAGACTGGGGTAAACTACACTCCCTTAACAAAAAAAGTGGAATGCGTTGGAAATCTAAAAATTTGTTGATGGCCGCTGTGTTTCTGGATCAAATCCATTAAGTTCTCAGATATATTGGTCATTGTGTTATGGACAAAACAGTTAAAAATAAAATATCTTATTTACTAAATCTATTTATTCTGTGTATCTGTGTTCACTGTGTAAAACTGGCTGCTAGAGTAAAAGCTTCCCTTCCCCCCTCTGTGTGCTCAGTAAATATTTCCTCTGCAAATTCCTCCCATCCTGCTAGTTCCTCTGCAAATTCCTCCCCTCCCCCCTTCCCATCGAGCAAGCCTTGTGTAACAAATTCCTGTGTTAAAGGAACAGCTTCCTTTATTAACTCCTCCCCCACTTCCTTTGTGCAACTAAAGCTCTATAGAAACATGCCACGTGTAGTAAAATGGAGCAGTTCAATAAGATCATAAGAATGTCTATTCATCTGAAATGTTGTAATGCTGAATCTTCTTTTCAGAGCCTGCATGCTCCCCTTCTATTCTACGTTTCCTTAACCACAAATTTTCTCAATAAAATATGATTGTCAAAAAGTTTTTTACAATTATTCTAAAGATATGTTCTGAACCAAGGCTGTCCTAAACAATCTAAATGCTTTTAATGAAATATTATGGTTAGCTGTCTGCTTTAACCTACAACACTACAATCCCTTTTATTTCCGATGGAAGATTAGCCAATGTTTTCCCTTGTGGCATCTAAATCTATCATGGCTGCAAGGTGTAGGAGTGTACCTATGACCAGCTCAGACTGGATGACAGTTCTCTATTCAAGAGCATTAGTTTTGCATTGTGAGATAGCCCAGTAGGCTAATGCATTATCAGTAGAATGTATTCAACACTTGGAGGGTTGCAGGTTCCAATCCTGGCAGGGATAACTCAGCCTTTCATCCTTCCGAGGTAGATAAAACAAGTACCATTAAATTGGGTAAAATTAACATCTCCTGGATGTACTTGGAAACCAGAGTACTCTTAATGTACTACTCCTTGTCAAATACTTATACTTATTATTGTGTTAGAAATAGTGACACCATTGGTTTGCAGTTTGTATGCATTGATCCCATGTGCTGATCGAAAGCTCAGCATTACTTTGTATTAGATAAAGTAGTTCACCACGTTAAGCCTGTTCTCCTAGCCCACAACCCCTGGATGGTTATAAATCAAAGTTTTCTAAAAGCCCTATAAACCCCAGTGGCAAAGGCCAAGAGGACATAGTCTTAAATTAGAGGGACAAAGGTTTAAAAATAATATCAGGAAGTATTACTTTACTGAGAGGGTTGTGGATGCATGGAATAGCCTTCCAGCTGAAGTGGTAGAGGTTAACACAGTAAAGGAGTTTAAGCATGCGTGGGATAGGCATAAGGCTATCTTAACTATAAGATAAGACTAGGGAGTAATGAAAGTATTTAGAAAATTGGCCAGACTAGATGGGCCGAATGGTTCTTATCTGCCGTCACATTCTATGTTTCTATGTTTCTCAGATATCCTCGTGCATTGACTGAAGACCAGTTTATTCAATTATGCCAACGTATCTCAGGGCACAACACACAATGTTTCAGCCCAAAATCCCATTTCCCTCACTATTTATTAACCTTTAACATACTTTACAGAGGATCTAGCACTTCGGAAATTTGCCACTAGCCATTCCGTAAATCAGCTAATAAATACGTAGCTTTGCGAACACCGTAAAAATAAAATGCTTACTTCACATCCGATTCCAGTTCAAGTCCCTAAGATCTGCCGTGGTGAAGTCACATAATTTCATGCATTACCTGCTTCCGTAGATAGTTTATATTCAATTCTTGCTATTTTTTAGGGATTCAGGTAAAATGATATACCTGTATCCCAGATCTTATAAGCATATTCAGACAGAATTCTGTCACGTTATGCTTGGCGGAGTCCCTTTAAATAAATGATGTTCTCTCGGGTTATGGACACGTGTCCATTTTTAACTTTTTGAATGTTGTAGCATGTTTTTGCAGGTAGTAACAGCTACCGTGAACTGTTATATTTATGGTTCTTTGCCCTAGGAATTCCTTTAAATAATGTATAAATAATATGATCATGTGTAAATAAATTCAGATAACATGCAACATGGCAGAGTTCCAAG
This sequence comes from Pelobates cultripes, assembly GCA_933207985.1. Classification (NCBI taxonomy): domain Eukaryota; kingdom Metazoa; phylum Chordata; class Amphibia; order Anura; family Pelobatidae; genus Pelobates; species Pelobates cultripes. The sequence goes on along the minus strand of OW240912.1, from coordinate 383,589,990 downwards.
GATGCTACTGTTGCAACTAGATTCAAGACTTGCCTTAACAAGATAACTGTGTAATGTGCTTCAAAAAATTACAGTAAAGCAAGAAATACTTATTAATTATTTGAAAGACCGTATAAAAAATATCTCCAGCTTATAAATCTGACTAAGTTTACAATATTAACTTTCTTAGTCATAAAGTTCAATCTAGAGCAAGGGTAGGTAACCTTCAGCACTTCAAATGTTGTGGACTACATCTCCCACAATGCTCTTCCGAAGCATTAGGGCAGATGTAGTTCACATCTGGAGTGCTTAAGGTTCCCTAACCCGATAGTCTTTTAATGGAAAATGAAACTAGGAAGTAAAATTGGCAGACAAATGATTCAGATTATAAGCAGATTTCATTTGTAAGAAAACTGAAAAAAAATGCGCTATATAATTTTGTATTGTCATTGACAAGATTCTACATTGTTTACTGTGACGGAACGCTGTCACGGAGTATCATGCCAACAGGTACCCACTTGCTTGCCGGCTACTGTTTTCCAGTCCTCATGTTGGGGGTTGCCCTACCTGCTCCTAATGGAGCTATAATCACTGGATATCACGGTTCTCATTGTGACATCCAGACGTGGTCGCCCATAATAGAAGGGTCGAACAGGGGATTTGATGTCCTGGGTACTTTGGTGTCCTGGGCATGCTATCTGTCTTGCAGCCTCAGCAGTTCCTTATCCTTGGAATTGTTCAAGTCCTGTTCATCTTGGCTTGTCTGCAGCACTGGGAGCTGGACTTCGTCTATTGCTGTGCTTCACCTGAGATTGATCAGTCATCAGCAGGGTATATAAGCACTGCCTCATCCTGGGAACTTTATCAAGTCCTTGATACTGGTGTATGTGTTCAGTTCCTGTGTTCTAGTCTCTTGAACTTATACTCCATTTTGACCCCGGCTTCTGATTTCGTCTACACTTTGTTTATACTGACCTCTGGCATCCCTTGACTTTGGCTACACTTTGTTTATCCTGATCTCTGGCATCCTTTGACTTTGGCTACCCCCCAAGACTATCCTGCTGTTTGTGACGTTGTCGGTACCGCTTTGGAACACCTTTCCTGCACAGCCCCTGTGCACAGATTCACAGTCCAGGTGGCTTCTTACCTGGTCACTTTGGACTGTGTCTATCTGCAAGGGTGAGCAAACATATCTGCGCTATAGGCTCCCACCTCAGGTAAGACCCTGACAGCGAGGCAGACCACGACTGCAGGGGCTCCCTACCCGGGAGCAGTGGCGTACACACCACGGTTGGAGGGGTTGCAGCTGTGACCAGGCCAGTCACTCCAGGGGGCCCGGCTGCCCTGCGGAACCCGGCTACCAGGTGTCTGCTGCCATGTGTTGTTGTCCCAGCCTGCGTGGTGTAACTGCCTGGGCCGCACGATAATGGTGGCCCATGCTATGGATTTCCAGATGTCCTGGTCAGCACTGCGGCGCTTTAACAGTGCGACCGGGCCCCCTGAGATGACATCACAGCTAAGAGGAAGTGACTGCCCCATCACTCCTCCCAGCTTACAACGGGGGCTGCTCGGGAGGAAGAGAGGACGGAGTCAGAGTGGGAACTCTGACTCCCATCAGGCTGAGCCACCACTGGACCCCAGGGAAGTCACCCTCCTGCATCTAAAAGGTAGGAAACAGGAGGGTGACTAAAATATTGTGTATATGTGTGTTTGTTTGTATGAGTGTCTCTGTGTGTGGGTATGTGTGTGTGTGTCATACAGGTGTAAGAGGTGATGGCTGGCCTGCTTTTATGAGCTTACACTTTAGAAACAAATGAGGTATAGATACATAAAATGTAAAAAGCAAGAGTGCAACGTATCCCAAGGGAACACTGCTTGCTGTATAATATTGTAATATATAACGGTGCTTGTCATATATAAATAGAGCTTTTCCATTAGTGTTATAAATACAGTTCAAAATCTGTTAAATAAAAATAAATTTTAATTATGACTTGACTATATATAGAGTCTGATTCACGATCTCACCAGGTAACTTGTAGCAACTTGGCCTGATATTCACTGACATCAAGCACTTTGGAGGATTCAAATCAGGAAGGGAGAATCTAATTTGGGGGGGATCAGATTTCCCATGTACGCCACTGCTTGGGAGCTATGAGTCCAAGCTCGCTCTCACCGGTGCTACCTAAGTGGAGATATCCACCGGAGATCCCTATCAGACTCCCTGGAACTATGAGTCGGCTTCACAGCTGCAGAGCCTGGCCGTCTGGAGGTCCATGCCAGTCAATAGAAGAAGGGCTCCCATTCAAACGGAGTTTGTGCCCTTTTGCCGGATAGGCCGGCACGAGGTAAAGGGCACAGCTTGGAATGCCTCACTTCCATGAGCACTGATTGGTCGCTGCTTGGTTTAGGTGCGAAGTTTGAATTTACCATCCTAAACCAAGCAATTCCGTGTAAATAGTTGTGGGGATGTACAGAGCCTCAAGTCCAGACTTGTACGACGATTTCTCAGGCTCTGTACATTCGATAGCCCCACTATTTGCAGGGTGTTTCTAGCTGAGGCTATCCAGGGATGTATGTTCTGTGTACCCCATTTCCTTCCTGGGGCGTGGAGCCCCTTAAGTGTTCCCCAATGTATGTGTGTCACGGTGCCGCGGGTTTCTGTCGGTATGGCCGCACTATAATACAGCGGTCTTGCCGACAGAAATAACAAACACTTAACATACCCACGGCAGATCAAAGCATGTGCGGCCTTACTACAGGGAGTGCAGAATTATTAGGCAAGTTGTATTTTTGAGGATTAATTTTATTATTGAACAACAACCATGTTCTCAATGAACCCAAAAAACTCATTAATATCAAAGCTGAATATTTTTGGAAGTAGTTTTTAGTTTGTTTTAGTTTTAGCTATGTTAGGGGGATATCTGTGTGTGCAGGTGACTATTACTGTGCATAATTATTAGGCAACTTAACAAAAAACAAATATATACCCATTTCAATTATTTATTATTACCAGTGAAACCAATATAACATCTCAACATTCACAAATATACATTTCTGACATTCAAAAACAAAACAAAAACAAATCAGTGACCAATATAGCCACCTTTCTTTGCAAGGACACTCAAAAGCCTGCCATCCATGGATTCTGTCAGTGTTTTGATCTGTTCACCATCAACATTGCGTGCAGCAGCAACCACAGCCTCCCAGACACTGTTCAGAGAGGTGTACTGTTTTCCCTCCTTGTAAATCTCACATTTGATGATGGACCACAGGTTCTCAATGGGGTTCAGATCAGGTGAACAAGGAGGCCATGTCATTAGATTTTCTTCTTTTATACCCTTTCTTGCCAGCCACGCTGTGGAGTACTTGGACGCGTGTGATGGAGCATTGTCCTGCATGAAAATCATGTTTTTCTTGAAGGATGCAGACTTCTTCCTGTACCACTGCTTGAAGAAGGTGTCTTCCAGGAACTGGCAGTAGGACTGGGAGTTGAGCTTGACTCCATCCTCAACCCGAAAAGGCCCCACAAGCTCATCTTTGATGATACCAGCCCAAACCAGTACTCCACCTCCACCTTGCTGGCGTCTGAGTCGGACTGGAGCTCTCTGCCCTTTACCAATCCAGCCACGGGCCCATCCATCTGGCCCATCAAGACTCACTCTCATTTCATCAGTCCATAAAACCTTAGAAAAATCAGTCTTGAGATATTTCTTGGCCCAGTCTTGACGTTTCAGCTTGTGTGTCTTGTTCAGTGGTGGTCGTCTTTCAGCCTTTCTTACCTTGGCCATGTCTCTGAGTATTGCACACCTTGTGCTTTTGGGCACTCCAGTGATGTTGCAGCTCTGAAATATGGCCAAACTGGTGGCAAGTGGCATCGTGGCAGCTGCACGCTTGACTTTTCTCAGTTCATGGGCAGTTATTTTGCGCCTTGGTTTTTCCACACGCTTCTTGCAACCCTGTTGACTATTTTGAATGAAACGCTTGATTGTTCAATGATCACGCTTCAGAAGCTTTGCAATTTTAAGAGTGCTGCATCCCTCTGCAAGATATCTCACTATTTTTGACTTTTCTGAGCCTGTCAAGTCCTTCTTTTGACCCATTTTGCCAAAGGAAAGGAAGTTGCCTAATAATTATGCACACCTGATATAGGGTGTTGATGTCATTAGACCACACCCCTTCTCATTACAGAGATGCACATCACCTAATATGCTTAATTGGTAGTAGGCTTTCGAGCCTATACAGCTTGGAGTAAGACAACATGCATAAAGAGGATGATGTGGTCAAAATACTAATTTGCCTAATAATTCTGCACTCCCTGTAGAGACGCCAGCTGCTGCGGTTCCAATTTAAATAGCGAAATAGCTTTTGCCCAGATCAAAGATGGCACTTACGTGCATGTGACATCCCGTCATAGACGTGCATGCATGTTTTGGGGTCTGATATCACACAGCCAATTACCTTTTGATCAGAGCCCTGTCGTGGTTTCCCTTAGCTGGTTATCCGAGAGAGTGTTCCTGATCTTTGTATTTCTGGTATTTGACTTTGGCTTCGTTTCACTTCCCTGATTTCTGGTATCCTTGACTTTTGGCTTTCCTGCATCGTTGTGTCTTGTTCTATTTCCCTGACCTCGGCAAGTATTTGGACTATTCTTGGATACGTTGAGTCCGGTCAGTCTAAGGTCCGGTAAGACAATGTGATGTCTTACTGTATGTATTTGTTGTACTGTTGGTATCACCCAGAGCAGGAGTTGGCTATCTGTAAACCAGGGGCTGAGGGGCTTGTGCTGAATAGAATGGAGACCCCCTGTGGGGGTCTGTGTATAAATTGGCTGTACCAATAAAGCATTCATGTTGAACTCCCAGAACTGTCGTCCAGTTACTGTGGGAATGGGTGTCTTTATACTTTGAGTGGCTGCGGGAAGGAATTAGCAGAGGTAACGGGTCGGGCTACCCGTGGTCTGCTACAGAATCACTGGGCCATGGTGCAAGAATAAAAGAAGGGCCCCCCTTGATGCTCCCCCCTAAGCAATACACCTGAGTGGTATGTATCGTGCTGAGTCTGTGAGAAGGCCCTTGTGCAAGAATTGTTTTGGTCATCTAGTGGCCATAAAATGTTTCAGACCGTTATGATTCCTGTAGGAGCCAAAATGAATTAAGATAACTATCTTATACACTCTCAGACATAAAAAGATGATACAAAGAGTATCATCAGATATGTAAAAATCTGGTGTTTAATCTAACATCAAGGTCTCAGTTTATTTATTTTGGATAAACAATTCAATTGACAATATTTTTCAATTAACTTATGTATAGAAGTTCCAATAAAGTCTATGTGAATGTTTATAGATTTTTTTCCCCCCTAACAAACTGGTAATTTGAAAAAAGAATTAAAGTTTAAACACAATCCATGATTTATTTATTTTTTCATTGTATCAAGTATTTTGAAAGGTGGTCAGTCAGTTTTGCCTCTGTATGGAATGTGAAATGATTTCTAAAGTGTTTTCGTTAGTAAAATTTAGATCACTTTTCTATTTCAGTCCATGTTTCCAGATGTAATTATTTAAATACCTAACTGCATACATTCATTGTTTACAAGTAAAACTATTTTTTTTTTCATACATACAAAGACTTTTTTTTCATGCAAGTGTAATCATAAGAGAAACTATTAACTATAAACATTCAGAGGATCATTGTATCTCAGAAAGTCACAAGGAGAACATCCTATGGAAGGAAAACTGTTTGGAGTCCAGCAAAATCGATGTAGATCCAATTTGTGCTCCATAATTAGAATGTATTAAGATGGGTAATATACATATGAGCACAGACCATGATGATGTACAGAAGCGTGCTCAATAAATAAATTTTATTTAAGACACGGAGGCTCCTATTATGCTTCTCTTTCTTTAATTTCCCTCAGCAGCGAAGAGAGATATATGTAAAGAAGCGAGAAAAATTAACATAATATTATCATATTCATAGTGCTACCAAAGGTATCCACCCCCTTTAGTATATAAGGTGTAGCACTCCCTTCCTCTTCCTCTTTCTTCGCTGCTCCCTCAGACCAGCTAAGTACATTTTCTCTGCTCCATTATATTTGATTCATTGTGGGATTTTGTATACTATCCCTACTCAGGGATTTTTATTGTTGTTATTGCTCCCATTAGCCTTTTATTATCTGGGTTTTCTGTCCCTGTATGCATTTATGTGATTTCCTTTTTCAGTATTGTCTACCCCACCTTGCCTTGCTAGGCAGGTTGGTCTTTACCCTCTCCCCACCTCTGGGTGGGAGTTTTTTCTCCCTAATTCTCTTGCCTGTGCCAACCTCTCTATTAGCCGGGAATCCGCAGCGAGGGCTTACCAGAGTGCTACCTCGCTCGGTTCCCGGCTCCCTGCTTGTATACGCCGCCGGCTCTGCTCGGCCGCGCGGCGGTTTTTTACTTTCGCTTTCGTTTATGCCGATCGCGGGCGCCGCGCATGCGCGGTACGCTCGCGGCGGCCATTTTGTTGGTTTTTCTGTCGCCAGCCCTGCCGGCGGCCATTTTAACTAGTTTTTCCGCGGTACCGGAATTTCTCTTGACCAGCATGCTTCGTTGCTCCTCTGCTTACTTCAGACGGGGTAATCTGTGACCAGTCCTCTCTGACCTACTGCCTTATCTCTCCTGTATTGGGTTAATCAACCCTGCCTGTCACTTTTTTCTTGTTTTTTCCTCACTTGCACTCACTGTCTCCACCATGCAGTCTGCTGGTGATGCTACCCCTAGCCACCTTAGTCCCTCTGGGCGCACATCTGGCCCTGACCCACAGGCTGACCCTAGCCTCATGGGCTCGGAGGACTTCCATAGCCTATTGGACGCCACTATGTCCAGCTCTATCACCAAGGCCATTTCATCAGCCATGGGGGCCATGTCCTCGACCATTTCCCAATCTATTACCCAGGCTCTCCGACAGGCCCATCCTCTCTCTGCCCCTGCGGTACCGCAGGCAGCCCCTGAAGGGGCGTTACTAGGGCGCAAGGCGCTTAGCAAGCGCAAACATCCTCAAGAACCCCCCCCCACGCAGGTTCGTCCTGCATTGATTGACACGCCTCAGGCTGTCTGTGATGGCGCGCAACAACCGCGCAGTAGAGCTACTGGCCGGGCTACGGCGGCCAGAGATTGGAAACGGGCGCGGGCCCATGATACCATGTCTGACTCAGACAATGAAGGGGATGAGGGGTCGGATGTCCAATACTCTGATCCTTACGAGGATGAGTTTTCAGAGAGCGAGAGCCTCCAAGGGAAACAGTTCCCGTCAGCGGCAGCTCATGCAGAGACTCAGCTAGAGACGCCCGGGTCTGACGCTACCCACGATGCTAAAGAGGTACTTTCATTTGACCCGGATAACCTAAGACATCCACGCTCCGCTGAATGGGAGCCCCCAGAGCATATCGCTCAGTACCTAGCACTCAGAGTGCGTAAGTCCCTCTCCCAAGAGGGTCGCAATAAATTAAGGGCAGAATGCCCACGTCCCATTGTGCCAGATGCGGTGGCTAAGACCCCTGAAGTGGACCCTCAGATAGTCCAATTCCTGGCTAAAACCGGCTGGAAGCCTAAGAGGGGACTTGACTATTCTCTCCGCAACTGTCAGGACAAGTTCCTGGACACACTGGGCCCGGTCACAAAATTATATGAGCTACTAGAGGCAGCCCAGTCAGGTGAGACTGACCTGGATTTTGAAGTTGCATTTGGCTGGCTTCAACGAATCGTGTGTATGATCGGGAACGCTAACACAGCCATATCTACTGAACGCAGAAAAGCTATCCTGCTCAAGATCGAGCCTAAGCTAGCTAGCATGGCTTCCACTGAACCTGGGGCTTCAGCTAAAGGACTGTTGTTCGGTGAGTCCTTTGTTAAGGATTTGGGCTCATACGTGAAGACCTTCACGGCCCTGGACAAAGCTCAATCGTCCATCAAACGAGTCTTTAGCCAAAAGGTTTTCGGCGGGGCCGGTAGAGGTAGGAGCCGTCTATCCGGCCGCAATTCCCGAGGTTTCTCCAGACCGGGCAGAGGCTCCTCCAACACCCAAAGACCGTATCAGGAGCGTGCCTATACACCATTCTTCCCCACTCGAGGAAGACCTTGGCATGCCCGCGGCGGCAGAGGAACACCCCCAGGAAAACGCCCTTATGGTAAGTGCTATTTTTCCCCATTTTTCACATATAAATGTGGGGGGCAGACTGGCGTTGTTCCACCAAGCGTGGCGCTTGATCACAGCCGATGTATGGGTGTTACAGACGATAATGGGTTACCACCTAGAATTGACAGATCTTCCCTCTCAGGTCTCCCCACCTCACGTGCCTCATTTACCAAAGTCACACCACGACCTCATAACCGCAGAGATCAAGGTACTGCAGTCCAAAAACGCTATAGAGGAGATCCCTCTACATACACCAGGTTTTGTAAGCAATCTATTCTTAGTGCCGAAAAAAGGAGGGGGGGTCCGTCCGGTTATCAACCTGCGGCCCCTCAATGCCTTCGTCCAGTACAGGCACTTCAAAATGGAGGGCATTCACTGCCTCCGAGATTTGCTCCTCCCGGGAGATTGGATGGTAAAACTCGATTTGCAGGATGCATACCTCACATACCGATAGCGGCAGATCACAGGGATCTGTTACAATTCCGATGGGAAGCAAGGAAATGGCGTTTCACCTGCCTTCCTTTCGGACTGTCCTCCGCCCCTTGGTGCTTCACCAAGGTACTGAAACCGGTGGTTGCCTTTCTCAGGTTACACGGAGTTCGTCTGATTATATATCTGGACGATATCCTCATACTCTCGAGTACACGCTCACTATTACTAACACACCTGTCATGGACCCTTCACCTCCTCCAAAACCTCGGTTTCCTGGTGAATTGGGAGAAGTCGGTGCTACAACCCTCTCAGCAGATGGAATTCCTAGGATTCCGAGTCGATTCTGTTCAACAAATCCTATGCCTCCCAACAGAAAAGATTTCCATCATCAAAAAGGAAATAAGGCGGTTATTGAACCGGCCGGACATTTCACTGAGACAACTAGCACGGATGATCGGCTTACTAGCTGCCTCCATCCAAGCGATTTTCCCGGGACCATTGCACTACCGGGCGCTTCAACGTCTGAAAGCAACCTGCTTGAGGAACAGTCAGTCATACGAGTCCACCGTCTCCTTAGACGTAGAGTCCAGGGAAGAACTGAAATGGTGGTTGACTCACATGGAAGCGTGGAACGGACGAGAATCTTCGGTTCCACCCCGGACCTAGTGATAGAGTCGGACGCAAGCTTACATGGCTGGGGCGCGCGTTGCGGCTCTATATCCACAGGAGGCAGATGGTCGGTAAACGAATCATTTCTGCACATAAATTCGCTGGAACTGCTGGCAGCCTCCTTTGCCATCCGCAGCCTCTCACCCAAGGGAATTTCATGCTCGATCCTTCTCAAGTTGGACAACGTCTCGGCAGTCAGATACATAAACCATCTGGGAGGTACCAAGTCACGCATCTTAGCTATTTTGGCTCGAGACTTCTGGCAATTTTGCTTGCAGAACAAGGTGTCCGTAACCGCGGAACACATACCGGGATTGGACAATTACACCGCGGACTGGAACTCCCGATATCTGCGAGACATGGGGGATTGGAGGCTTCAACCGATGATATTCTACAAGATCAATCAGTTATGGGGTCCTTTGAATGTGGATCTTTTTGCTTCAAGACTGAACACCCAACTTCCTCAGTTTTACAGTTGGCGACCCGATCCAGAAGCCATGGCTACGGATGCCTTTCTCCAGGACTGGACCAAGGGACGAGCATATGCCTTCCCTCCATTCAACCTGATTGCCCGAACTCTGGCGTACGTCCGACGCTGCAGGAGCACTTTGGTTCTGATAACACCATGCTGGAGATCTCAACCTTGGTTTCCCCACCTGCTGGAAATGGCGATCGATTGCCCACGGCTGTTACCGGACCAACCCTCACTGCTGACCAATCCGGAGGGGGAGAACCACAACATGGTGGAACAAGGACTCCTTCGACTGATGGCGTGGCTCCTTTCCGGGGACCTTGGGAAATCTCGGAAGTTTCGAGAACGACTACCCAACTCCTGGCAAATGCTTGGGCACCAGGAACTCGACGTGCATATACTGCGGCATGGAAGACATGGGCCAATTGGTGCCTGGAAAGATCGGTGGATCCCGTATCAACCTCTGTGAAAACGGTTCTGGATTTCCTGACACACTTGTTCGAATCGGGAAAAGCCTTTCGTACCGTCAACATGTTTCGATCTGCCATCTCGGCTGGTCATGATCTCGTGGACGGCCTACCAATCGGGCAGAATCCATTGGTCTGTCGCCTGCTCAAAGGTATACGCTTCTCACGTCCGCCTAAACCTAGATATGGATCCTTTTGGGACGTCAACATAGTTTTCAAGCTCCTAGCAGAATGGCCCTCCAACGCAGAATTGTCATTAAAACAATTGTCGGCTAAATTACTCATGCTATTCTGTTTACTATCCTGTAAGCGGGTATCTGACGTAAGGGCCTTGGACTGGCAAGCCCGTGTGTTCACTCCGGAGGGAGTGTCTTTCGATATCTCACGGAGAACGAAATCATCGACTAAACAGGTTTTTTATCCGAGGATCCCGGATCAACCGAGTCTATGCCCGATACTGTGCTTGAAGGAATACGAATCTCGCACTTCCACTCTACGTTCAGCTAATGACGGCCCTTTGTTCATTTCACTGAAGAAACCACATCTCCCTGTAACTACACCTACTCTCGCCCGTTGGATCAAGTGGCTGTTAACCTCAGCCGGGATAGATGTCACGGTCTTCACACCACACTCTGTCAGGGGCGCTATGGCCTCCAAAGCATCGGTAGTAGGATGTCGATTGGAAGACATCTTAAAAGCCGCAGATTGGTCTACAGAGTCCACATTCCGAAATTTTTATTTTAAACCCATTCAACATTTCTCAGATAGGATTATAGCTCAGCTTTAAAAGAGCATAATAGGAGCCTCCGTGTCTTTAATAAAATTCCAAGATTTTACTATTAACATGACATAAAGTCATGATTTTATTAAAGACACGGAGGCGAGTATTATTCCCTCCCGCCCTCCCTGGGTGGATCTATTGGGATTCATAGTTCAGACAGTTATAAGACTAAGTGGTTCCGACTTGTTAAATTTCTCATATTAGATTCCTGAGTCAATCAGGTAAGTTGGTTTACCATGTTGGATGTAGTTTGAACTTTGCTTATCATGTATGATGACGTCTTGACTGTTGAGGATATATATATTCAGACTCAAATAATTGCCTACATTGAAGTATATGTTACAATCAGGTGACAACCACGATATTACCATATTTCTCCTCTCTTTTTAGCCTGAATACTCCTATTGAAGTGTTGAAGTCTTGGAAGACAATTCCACAGTTTGCCCATAAAGTATGGATGTATGGATGCTATCCAAGGTTTTTGTTTCCAGTTACGGTTCAAGTTCATCGTTTTGATTATTGACTGGTCTTCGGATCGCTACGGAAAGAGGAAGAGGAAGGGAGTGCTACACCTTATATACTAAAGGGGGTGGATACCTTTGGTAGCACTATGAATATGATAATATTATGTTAATTTTTCTCGCTTCTTTACATATATCTCTCTTCGCTGCTGAGGGAAATTAAAGAAAGAGAAGCATAATACTCGCCTCCGTGTCTTTAATAAAATCATGACTTTATGTCATGTTAATAGTAAAATCTTGGAATTATTTGCTTAATATTCCCCCCTAGGCATTCACGTTAAAAAATGTTGATGGTAAATTTATAAAGAGTGAGTATCTTTAGAGAGACGTGATAAACGTGCCTGATTAAAAAGACAACACAATAGTGTTATTTATAATGACAAACATCATTACACAGCTTGCCAGACTGATAACAGCATCTTGGAGACCTCCTAACCTCTCGTAACTCTAAGTCTCCTACCCTTAAGTCATTCAACCTTAATATTAACCCTAAACAGGCGATAGACAGGCAATTATTTACTTAAATTGTACACTTAAAGGGATACTATAGTGTAAGGAATATAAAGCTGTATTCATTACACTATACATCCCTCTAGCCCCCTCCCTTTTGCTCTCCACCCAGTGCTGCGAGGGTTAAAAAACATTGAATCACTTGATTCAAGCGCCAAGCTCCCTGGGTCACCACTCCACCTCATCTGATGTCACTCAACATCATTGCTTCAATGATTTTTCTATGTGGGATTTACTGATCCTGGATGTCCTCAAGCAGAGCGTGAGGACGCCCAGCGTCAGGCGACCAAATGTCACCAAGCAGGAAGTGCCTCAAGTGGATGTCTGATAATTTACATTGCAGGGCTAGGTGGGAAAGGGACACTGCACCCAGATTGCCACAGCTAAGGTGGTCCGGGTGCCTATAGTGTCCATTTAAAGGTTTATTCACTGAAGTGAGACATCAACATGAATTTGAAAAAAAACAAACGAATTATGCTTTCTGTTTGGCAACTCTGCCTTAAATTTGAAATTCACTTTGAAAATAACCCTGTTAGATTAAATTGTCATTTTAAGACCATACATGAGTGGTATTTAGGCAACACTGATTGGCTACCCAGCGGGTCAACCTGTCATCTTGGCATTCATGCACGCCATGGTAAAGTGCCCCCTTTGTAGTTGGGTGTCCGGATACCTGAAGATTCTAAGCAAGATATAAGGCGGCAATTCTATCCAAAGGAACAGAATAAAATTAAAGAGAGAACTACACAAAACAGAACAGGAATGTTTGTGTTCAGATATGTAGCCATGTCAGGAATCACTGGACTCAGGACTGATACAAAGCAAGTTACAAAGCAATAGTTGTAGCAGGATCAGTAACAGTATAAAGGGTTATAGAAACAATGAGAGGTCACTGGACCATAGATTCCACAAGTATAAATAAGTTCAGGTGCCTGCGTCAGTATTCATCATTGACACATGTGTAATGCATCAAACAGGACACCAACAATAAATATATATATAATGGCGTGAAGGCTGCAGAATGATGTGACCTCAACCTAGTAATAATGATACTGGATTCAAATTGGCAAAGATGTATTTTCAGAATTAACGCAGCTACGTTCAACAACCTTGAGGATCATGAGACCATGGCTGCATTTATGCTGATGTGTCATTGTAGGTAAATTTCTCAATAGAGGTGAAGCTGTTTATGATGCTGATTTCAACATGGATATGCCCACCCAAAGGGTACAACCCATCCAATATGTAGGGGCAATCATTCCTCTAACTTTTAGTGCGTTACACCTTGACTTCCATTACAAAATAACTGTATTTTACGTCTACCCAGTCACTCCCTTAACTTGTTTTGTTTTATAAGTCAACTGCACATTATTGCAACATCTCACACTGCACTGATACTTGTGAAACTCATGCAGCTAAGTAATAAGGAGGCACGCACATGTTACTTGTTCAATACTTAACATTTCTATCTACCATTTTTTCTATCTTATTATGACCAGACCAATATCTGCCGAGACCAGATTAACATTAGCAACCGTCATATGGATCCACCACCCCAATAATACAGGTAACAGAATCGAGGAAATTAACATTCTACGTAAGAATAACTGTAAACACCATCACAACCTGAGCTCAGTCAATGCAAGGTCTGCGAACCTGCTAGCACTAGCTGCACAAACTCTCAAACCAGTAGAAGGTCGATGCAAGATGGTCAAAGACCATTTTTTTTTACCGCAGTGGCAAATCCAGTTTAAACCACACTTAATTGCTAATAATACGTTTGCAAATGTAATTATTTTCCTCTGTACACAGCATGTGATCTTCCTTTCCTTGTCACAGTTCCCCTCTGGTTGTGTCTGTTTTTGACAATGCATGTTTAGAATATTTCTGTTGCACACTTTTCAAATACGTTGATAATATTGCTGTCATGTGGAATGTGTGCTACCTGGTACAAGTATGACTCACTGAGTAATCACAGGGTGATATATTTTTCTGCAAGACATAGCCTATCCCATAAGTTCTGACAGTTAGAACCCACAAAATGTTTTTTAGAATCTCAACTGGTTACACAGGTAATAGTCAGGTGTCATTTCATCTCACTCTCTGAAGCCCCTCGATATTCCTCACTTATTGGTGGGTTTGTAGTAATGGAGTATAGACAGGTATATAGTAGAGGCAACATTCTAGTTGAACTCGAAAATGAAGCAGATTAGATGTGATGTCACGTTCTTGCGCCATCCACAGATAACCTCACCTGACAATGAAGGTGCTATAAACCTATAAAAATATCTCCAAAAATAGCCAGTGAAAACTGTAAAAGATACATATATATATAAAAGTTGCTATAAAATATAAAACTTTTTACAAAAATGGGTGACTAACAAAACTGTGTTCTAGATAACTTTAAGATATAATTCACAGCAGACAATACAACCATATATATTTTAATTGGTAAAAGGCACAATAGAAATCCCTATACTAAACATATATCTAAGAGCATATTTAAGCTCTGATAATCAGCACAGGACACATTGAACAAAAACAGTTACAAATTGTTAAAAACAAGAAAAAAATAAAGAATAGTGGTTTGGTGCTATATCACTCGTTTAACACACACACACAAAACCCCACAAACATATAAATGAATACAAATACAAAAAAAAGTGAATGCGCACACACACGAAAGTAAATAAAATATGAAACTAAAATGAAATATTACCCCATTTGGTGTGGATACATCAAAGGGCAACTGTAGATCTATAACAAAAGAGAACATTTCTCATTGTGTAATATGTTTTAAAAACTGGTTGTGTCCACATACACATACTTCTAAATCTTTAAGGAGCCAGTAATATCAGCTTCATTTGATAGTAGTAGATTGATTGTACCAGGTTAAACCATCAATATGCATGCACAATAGGTATCCACATCAGCATGTCTTCTGATTATTGGGAGAAAGACAGCAGGTAGTTAAAAGCGAGTATAACAATTTTATTATAAATAAATTAAATTTTACATTTATGCTTAAAACCATCAACATAAGCACTAGCACAACACGTTTAAACCTTGAGTCTTCATCAAGGTGCATAGAACAGAATGAGAACATTATGGGAGCCCACATAGTTGAACAAAATAACAATCATAAGAGACAGTTACAACTTGTGTAATACTCCTTTAAAACTAGCAATTTAAAACATTGTATCAAAGAGGGCTGGGACCAGTAAAGTGCAATATAATGAGCAGAAAATAGAAGCACTAGTCACCAGGGCTGGATAGATGCCAGAACCAATTACTGAAACCTTAGACGAATGATTTGGTCCATGGAGTGGTTATTGCCAGGTAAGTATCCCTCCAGGTATCTCCGCTAACCAGGCAGATAGAATGCAGGTTCTGTTGCCACAATAGTCAGCAGTACCGTGTATAGTTTTTTAGACTCCACAAACACATCTCGGCTCTCCACAAGCCTATAAGTCAGAAGTGGCTTGTGAATATAAACTCTTCAGATGTGTGCATAAATAGTTGTGCCTATAGTGTCCTTAAAGGGACACTATGCCAAAACAACTTTAGCTTAATGAAGAAGTTTTGGTGTATAGATAATGCCCCTCCGCTCTCACTGCTTAATTTTCTGCTATTTTGGAGTTGTCACTTTGTTTATGCAGCCCTAGGCATACCTCCCAACATGTGACGTACACAGCCTTCTTAAGCAAACCCTGTAAAGAGTCAGCTAATGTTTATACTTCCTTTATTCCAAAGTATGTTTAATGTATTTGTTCTTATCTCCTGTGCTGTTAATAGCCTTCTAGACCCTGAAGGAGCCGCCTGTGTATGACTACAGTTCAATTTACAGAACAGGAGATAAAAACTTCTAAAGCAAGTTAACATTTGATTGAGAATGAAATAAATATTTCATGCAGGCAGTGTCAGTCACAGCCAGGGCAGGTGTGCCTAAGGGTCATGATCAATACACCACAACTGCTACATTAGTGTCGTCACTTTAACATCAATGCATTTCGTTCAATAGGACTTTCTCAAGATGGACTTGCAGTACTATGAAGTCGTGGAAAATATATTGGGGCATACCCACACTTATACAATTAAGTCATAATTAAATATGGTTGTATTAGCAGTTATCATAAAAGGGATTTACACATAAAGCATTAGCAATATTATCTGACTGTATGTATAGGGGAGTACGATTCATTCGGAGCATGCTGCTGGTTGGGTGGCTGAATGGCAATGTGTACCCTTCCTTTTCTAAATGATCTCTCTTCTTGTCCCCCCTTCCATTACTTGTTCCACTTTTCTTTTCCCCATTCCTCATTTGGTCCCACTTCTTCTACCCCATTTCTTACCTGTTCCCTTCTTCTTCTCCCATCCCTCCCTTGTACCCTTCCTCTTTCCCTCATTTCTAACTTGTTCCCCTATTTCTTCCCACATTTCTCACTTGTTTCCCTTACTTGAACCCCTCTTCTCTCCTCCTTGAATCCCATGTTTCTTCCACCTTGCGTTACACAATTGCTCTCTGTGGAGGAACCAGCCTCGCCACTGGGCATTGAAAAGACTGATTGCCAGCCTCCTGCCATGTGACTGTGGCCCCTGGGATGTATTGCCTGCTCTCCTGTACTGCTAAGGATTGCTATCAACTAGGTGGACTTGGCTATGGAGCTTCTGTAGTGCCCTCTGTGGGTAGCAACAGTAATATGCACTACCTGAAGAGCAAGACTGGTAATTTGCATATTTGGGTAGATTTGCATATCGCTAATTCTGCATGCAGGAGAGACATTTTGTGTTAATTATGGTCTTCCCCACCCATTTATAAATATGTAATTATGTTATAATAAGTCACTGTATGTTGCCTGCTATGATTTGACTGTTTGTAATTTTATTGAGTTTTTACAGCAATGTTAATGTAATGACCATTTGGGCTAGTCCCAAGTAAAATAAAGTTTTAGACGGTTCTACTTCATCCTCAATTTGGAGTCATGTCTCTTATTGGGGGAACCTGCTAGAAGAGATTGCTATGCTCTGAATATTCCCTTGCTATAATCACTCCTAAATTCTTTTAAGAGCTCATTCCTGCTTCGCTCTGAAGGAAGAGAGGTTCGGCCTGCGGTGGTTGTGGTGTCGGCTAGAGTGCTTGGAATCCTCAAGAAGTGCTAGGAGCATCCATCAACGGAGGTACACTCTCCTCCTTTCCTCCCCCATCCATCACCTGTTACCTCTCTCCCCTTCAGACACTTGTTCTCCTCTTCTCTCCCCCTGTTACCCCCAGTTGTTCACTTCTACTCTTACCTCCTTCACCTGTGTCTCTCTTCTAATTCACCCTCTAAGTGCACATTACTTCTTGCCTAGCAGTGTGAGAACTACAGCAGGAACTGTGGGAAGCCAGAGGTTCAGAAGGTTGCATTGGGTTATGACGCTGCCTACAAGGGAGAGAGGACCTGCCACTGCAGGTGCTGGGCAAGAAGGGGAAAGAGCTTTTCTCGTTCGAGCACTCCTGCTGTACCACCAATGATACAAGGTTCCAGCGGTGCTCTCATGTGGGCGCCCAGAGGTCTTGACCTTGGCAGTCTTATGGGAAATCTGGCCCTGTATATCTTAGTCTTAGGAACTGCCTATAAGGATAGGGAACTGCCCATTGGGCATGGTGTTCACTATTAATGTTAATCATTAACATCCATGGCTTTTGATAGGTATGCGTTAGGTATTAGTTACCACCCTGCCCCTCTCACCGTGCAAAAATAAAACCAAAAATTCAATACTGTTATTACAACCAACATTGTAAGTAAAAGACAAACTAAAGAGGTTATCATTCAGCCAGGAAGCAAACAAACCTACCCCATCCCAAATAATTAAAATATCATTTATGAAGCAATGATCAAAAGCCAGTTTGCACCTCTATTGGTTGTTATTCCAAACATAGGACTCTTCAAAAAAAACATACAGAAACTGGTATATAAAACTGGCCCCTATTGTTGCTCCTTGTGTCTGCAAACAAAAATTACCATTGAATTAAAAATAATTGTGCTCCAACAAAAATTTAAATTATATTCACCAATGTATTAGCCTGAGATCCTGGGAAGAAGGGATCATTAAGAAGATAACATCTGACTGATGCCAAACCAAAACCATGGCTACAATTAGTATATAAGCAACTGACATCAGTAGTTAACAATATACAGTTAGGTCCAGAAATATTTGGACATTGACACATGTTTTGTTATTTCGGCAAAAATAAATTCAAGTTACAGTTAAATAATGGATTTGGGCTTAAAGTGCAGTATCTCAGCTTTGATTTGAGGGTATTCACATCCAAATTGTAGGAAGAGTTTTAGAATTACATCTCTTTAATATGTAACCTCCTCTTTTTCAGGGGACCAAAAGTAATTGGACAACTGACTCAAAAACTGTTTCATGGAGTGATGTGGGCTATTCCTTTGTTATTTATACATCAATTATACAGGCTCTTGATTCCAGGAGTGGCATTTGAATTTGGAAGATGTTGCTGTTAACCCACAACATGCGGTTAAAGGAGCTCTATGAATGTATGTAAATCAGGCCAACTTAAGCTGTAAAAAAAAAATCCATCAGAAAAAAAGAATACACTAATGAGCTCTGCAACACAAAGGGCATGGATGTCCATGGAAGACAACAGTGGTGGATGATTGTAGGATCCTTTCCATGGAAAAAAAACACTTCACAAGATCCACCCAAGTGAAGAACACTCTCCAGGAGGTAGGCATATCATTATCCAAGTCTACCATAAAGAGAAGACTTCACAAAAGCAAACACAGAGGGTTCGTCACAGGGTGCAAACCATTTATAAGCATCAAGAATAGAAAGGCCATATTAAGCTTTGCCAAAACCCATCTACAAAAGCCAGCCTAGTTCTGGAACAGCATTCTTTGGACAGATAAAACTAAAATCAACCTGTAAAAGAATGATGGAAAGAAAAAAGCATTGAGAAGGCTTAGAATGGCTCATGATCCAAAGCATACCAGATCCTCTGTAAAACACGGTGAAGGCAGTGTGATGGCATGAGCAGGCATGGCTCCCAATTGCGCTAGTGTTTACTGATGATGTGATGGAAGACAGAAGCAGCCGGATGAATTCTGAAGTGTATAGGGATATATTGTCTGCCCAGATTCAGCCAAATTTAGAGATGTTAATTGGACGATGGACAATGACCCGAAACATACCACAAAATCAACCCAGAAGTTTTTTAAGTCAAAGAAGTTGAATATTCTGCAGTGGCCAGGTGAGTCACCTGATCTCAACCTGATTGAGCATGCATTTCATTTGCTGAAGACAAAATGTAAGGCAGAAAGACCCATGAACAAACAACAACTGAAGACAGCTGGAGTTGAGGCCTGGCAATCATCAGACAGGAGGAAATCCAGTGTTTGGTGATGTCCATGCGTTCCAGACTTCAAGCAGTCATTGCCTGCAAAGGATTCTTGACAAAGTATTAAAAATTAACATTTTATTTTTGGTTGTGTTCATTTGTCCAATTACATTTGAGCCCCAGAAGTAAGGAGACTGTGTATGAAAATGGTTGCAATTCCAAAATGTTTCATATGATATATTTATTGAACCCCTTGAATTGAACCGGAAAGTCAGCATTTCAATTGCATCTCGGTTGTTTCATTTAAAATCTATTGTCCGGGCGTATAGAGCCAAAATTATGAAAGTTGTGTCAGTGTCCAAATATTTCCAGATCTAACTGTAAGTATCTTTAGATCCTATATTTAATAAAAGTTGTAATAAATGTCTTGAGTCCCTAATATATAAAGGCTCTTGTCTAACATACCTCTGCAAGTAAATATCTACAGTAACAATATATTCCGGAACGCATCATATTGTCGATTTGCGCATGTCTCTTACTTCTCCAAACAGGGTACATTCCACTGGTTTATGTTTACTCTCAGTATATTTATTTAGTTTAAAAAAAAAAAACATAGCAAATACATGTTTTGTCACTTAAAACAAAAAAAAACAAACCTTAAATTGACACATCAACTAATGGCCAAATGCAGTCAATATTTTATTTCAAATTTTGGATATTGCCAGAATAGCACTCAACGGTTGCAGTTGCTAATGTGTATATATCAGGAATGTTTTTATTGCTGTCTGTGAGGCTGTAGTTAAGTCGGCTTGCATGATAGCTGCGCTCCCCACCCAGTGAATAAACAGCAGGTTTTGCAACACAAAGGGTAAACAGGGAAAGTAAATGTTGGTCAAAGTGTCACGCTGGCTGTGATCAGATACCAGTCACTGGCAATTGACATTACTTGCGATTACGTCTTATCTTACTGGATTCCTGGAAGTTATCACTATCTGTTAACTGAATCATCATTATTGGACAATTCATTACATTCCAGTCTGGAGTGCAAATTGTTAATATCTACCTGCTTGAATATCCATTAGACTGCACATAATTTGGCATCACTGAGCTCTACACCACAAGGTGTAAATAGGAAACACTCAATTAGATAAGCTTGGACTCTGCATATATTGGCCAGGGGTGCACTGACAACGTATGGGGCCCCCAGGCAATAGGAATGTAACAGTAGTGTGACACCAGGAGCATAAGACGGATACTTTAAGTAGGTCTACGGATAACTCTTATGTGTATTATTGTTAATTGTTAAATATTTTGTGTGCTCTCCTGTCCTGCTGATACTTTCTACCAACTAGGTGGGTTTGGCTGTGGAGCCTGTAAAGCGCCATATTCAGGTAAATTTGCATAGTATGGTTTCTGCAGGCAGAGGATATATCTCTTGTTTTTCATTGTCTTCCCAAATTCTTTATAAATATTTTATTAATTAGGGAATGTACTGGGGTGGGAGAGAGAGGGGCCATATTGGGGCAGTAGGGGTTGTTGGGACTGTAATGGAGAAAAAGGAGCTGCATTGGCCAGCTAGGGGCTGTAGTGGGTGAACAGGGGCTGCAGTAGGGGGGAGAGTGTTGTAATTGTGGGATAGAGTGTGTAGTGTGCGGATTGGGTGGTTAGGGCCTGTAATGTGTTGTTATAGGGGCTGTAATTGGGAATAGGGGTTGCAGTGCTATGGAATTTGCTGGCGCTATATAAATAATAAAATAATACTAATGTGTGGGTATAGGGGCTATAATGTAGTAATAGAGGCTGTAATGGGGGAATATGGGCTATTGTGGGGACACATTAGCTGTAGTGGAGATATAAGGGCTGTAGTGCTGGAATAGGGGCAGTAGTGGTGGGGTGATAGGGGCTGTAGTTGGGAAATAAGCTGTAATATGGGTACAAGGGCTGAAGGGGTGGGGTAAGGGCTGTAGTGGGGAAGACAATGGCTCTAATGTGAAAGGGACCTTAATGGGGAGACAGGGGCATAATGTGGTATAAGGGCTGTAATGAGACGGGAACATGGTGTAGTGGAGGAATACTTTAATATGATACAGGCAAGGGAGGGCCTACCTCTATTCGAGCACTAGCCCTGCAGCAACACAACAGAAGAATGGACTTGCCAGTAAGAGAGATCTTTGATATTCCCATGGCCATGCAATCCAGAGGCCTTATGGCAAATCCAGCACTAGTAACAACGCACAGATTTCTAGAAACATTGTAGAGCTCTGAGTGCAGTCGTGATGATGATATACAATAGGACGTTATGCCAGTCATGTTATGGAAATTGGAATATGTGAAAACATATGACAAATCATAGATTGCATGACGTTGTGTTGCTTGTTGGGTCATAGTATACAAACATTATGCCAAAAAGCAAATCAGAGAATGACTCATGTCCTAAATATGTTTTATTTATTAAATTCTATGAACACTGGCCTCAATTTAATAATGTTGGATGGCTTTTCAAATTATTTCATATATTTGGATGAACTTCTAAAATTATTTTAAGATATCAAACATATATCATATATAAAAAATATCAATATATAACAAATATCAATGACAAAATGTAAATATAGTTCATAATATTAAAATTAAAATATCCAAAATATTAAGTCATCTGAAAAGATACCGAAGAATATTAAATTGAGGCCTTGGCTGGAAGGTAATTCCATGTATCCAAATGTTAGAATAGTAAATATTAATACTAAATCAACTTCCCCAAATCTTTCTATCAATCCCCTCTCTCTGTGAACTGTGTAAATATCTATCAATAAAAATATATCAAAACACACTTTACCAAACCCCCATTATTTTTGCCTGCGTGAGGTTGTTTTTGTAGTTTTTCACTAAAACTATTCAATTCTGTGAGCCTTGATATTTCTGTTTAGTGAATGAGTGAGTGCGTTGGATCTTCCATGTTGTGTGTGTAGAAATGTTACGATCCACAGTCCTGCACACACTTTTTCGGGGTTCTTGCCAAGATGCACCTCTACTCTCCAATGTATAACTTACCACGAAGGAGAGGTTTCATGTAAACTTTATTTTATATTCTGTTACATCACATCATCAACGTTTCAGTTCATTTGCGGACCTGTCCTGATGAAAGTTTTGCTGTTAAAACTGAAACTTTGACTATTTTAGTTGAGCAAGATTTTATTTGACAGGCAGTCCCCCTGCTGGTGAAAAAATTTAAAAATGTTAAAAATTAAAATAAAGTTAATAAATTTTAAAAAAATAATAAAATATATATATACATATTATATATATATATACATATATATATATATATATATATATATATATAGACCTATCATATATTATATCTATATATCTATATATATATGTACATATATATATATATATATATAATGTCATACTAAGTGTATTTTTTTATTAATACAGGGAGTGCAGAATTATTAGGCAAGTTGTATTTTTGAGGATTAATTTTATTATTGAACAACAACCATGTTCTCAATGAACCCAAAAAACTCATTAATATCAAAGCTGAATATTTTTGGAAGTAGTTTTTAGTTTGTTTTTAGTTTTAGCTATGTTAGGGGGATATCTGTGTGTGCAGGTGACTATTACTGTGCATAATTATTAGGCAACTTAACAAAAAACAAATATATACCCATTTCAATTATTTATTATTACCAGTGAAACCAATATAACATCTCAACATTCACAAATATACATTTCTGACATTCAAAAACAAAACAAAAACAAATCAGTGACCAATATAGCCACCTTTCTTTGCAAGGACACTCAAAAGCCTGCCATCCATGGATTCTGTCAGTGTTTTGATCTGTTCACCATCAACATTGCGTGCAGCAGCAACCACAGCCTCCCAGACACTGTTCAGAGAGGTGTACTGTTTTCCCTCCTTGTAAATCTCACATTTGATGATGGACCACAGGTTCTCAATGGGGTTCAGATCAGGTGAACAAGGAGGCCATGTCATTAGATTTTCTTCTTTTATACCCTTTCTTGCCAGCCACGCTGTGGAGTACTTGGACGCGTGTGATGGAGCATTGTCCTGCATGAAAATCATGTTTTTCTTGAAGGATGCAGACTTCTTCCTGTACCACTGCTTGAAGAAGGTGTCTTCCAGGAACTGGCAGTAGGACTGGGAGTTGAGCTTGACTCCATCCTCAACCCGAAAAGGCCCCACAAGCTCATCTTTGATGATACCAGCCCAAACCAGTACTCCACCTCCACCTTGCTGGCGTCTGAGTCGGACTGGAGCTCTCTGCCCTTTACCAATCCAGCCACGGGCCCATCCATCTGGCCCATCAAGACTCACTCTCATTTCATCAGTCCATAAAACCTTAGAAAAATCAGTCTTGAGATATTTCTTGGCCCAGTCTTGACGTTTCAGCTTGTGTGTCTTGTTCAGTGGTGGTCGTCTTTCAGCCTTTCTTACCTTGGCCATGTCTCTGAGTATTGCACACCTTGTGCTTTTGGGCACTCCAGTGATGTTGCAGCTCTGAAATATGGCCAAACTGGTGGCAAGTGGCATCGTGGCAGCTGCACGCTTGACTTTTCTCAGTTCATGGGCAGTTATTTTGCGCCTTGGTTTTTCCACACGCTTCTTGCGACCCTGTTGACTATTTTGAATGAAACGCTTGATTGTTCGATGATCACGCTTCAGAAGCTTTGCAATTTTAAGAGTGCTGTATCCCTCTGCAAGATATCTCACTATTTTTGACTTTTCTGAGCCTGTCAAGTCCTTCTTTTGACCCATTTTGCCAAAGGAAAGGAAGTTGCCTAATAATTATGCACACCTGATATAGGGTGTTGATGTCATTAGACCACACCCCTTCTCATTACAGAGATGCACATCACCTAATATGCTTAATTGGTAGTAGGCTTTCGAGCCTATACAGCTTGGAGTAAGACAACATGCATAAAGAGGATGATGTGGTTAAAATACTCATTTGCCTAATAATTCTGCACTCCCTGTATATATATTTAAATTCTATGTGCATATTTATGTAATATTTTTACATAATTAAGTAATTTTATTGATTGCAATTTGGGGACTTGCCTGACATCCCAGGCCGAAAGTCCAGAGAATTTAATTTGCTAGCACTATATTTAACCCTGTAACTTTCCAAGACACCCTAAACCTGTACATGGAGGATACTGTTTTACTCAGTAGACTTTGCTGAGCACAAATATTAGTGATTCAAAACAGTAAAACATATCACAGCGATGATATTGTCAGTGAAAGTGAAGTTTTTTTCATTTTTCACACACAAACTGCACTTTCACTGGTGATATTGTTGTGATACATTTTACTGTTTTGAAACAGGAATATTTGTGTTCAGCGAAGTCTCCCAAGTATAACAGTACCCCCATGTACAGGTTTTATAGTGTTTTTGAAAGTTACAGGGTCAAATAAAAGGCTTGACTTTTCAGTTTTTTTCAGTTTGTCAGATTGGTTATCTTGCCTTTGATAGCGTATGGTAGCCCAGGAATGAGAATTACCCCCATGATGGCATACCATTTGCAAAAGAAGACAGCCCAAGGTATTGTAAATGGGGTATGTTCAGTCCTTTTTAGCAGCCACTTAGTCACAAACACTGACCAAAGTTAGCGTTCATAATTGCATTTTTAACACACAAATATAAATGCTAACTTTGGCCAGTGTTTGTGACTAAGTGGCTACTAAAAAGACTGGACATACCCCATATTAAATACCCTGGGTTGTCTACTTTAAAAAAAAATGTTTTGATGGGGGTAAATTACATTGGCCGGCTTCAAAAATGTCCCAAATAGGACATGGGTGCATGATGACCAGCTGTGAAAATTCCAAGTTGGAAAACAGGAATGCGCACCCTCCAAATAAGGTATTTTAGCCCCCGGAGAACCTGACACACCTATACATGGATGGTATCACTGTACTCAGGAGATGTTGTACATTGGGGTGTTCTTTGGCAGTAACCCTTAAAGTTCTCAGTACATGTATTCTTAAATTGCTATGTGTGTCAAACAAATCACCAATTATTTTATTAATTTTAAATTTGGCATAGATTGGTGGTAAAATGGTTGCATTAAAAGAGCTTGAAAAGAGTCTAAATACCCCAAGTTTGATACCTTAGGTTGTCTTCTTTTAAAAATATATACATTTGAAGGGTTATTCAGGGATTCCTGACAGATATCAGTGTTACAATGTAACTTTTGTTAATTTTGAAAAAATGGTTTGGAAATAGCAAAGTGCTACTTGTACTTATTGCCCTATAACTTGCACAAAAAAAACGCTAAGAACATGTTAACATTGGGTATTTCTAAACTCAGGACAAAACTTTGAAACTATTTAGCATGGGTGTTTTTTGGCGGTTGTAGATGTGTAACAGATTTTGGGGGTCAAAGTTAGAAAAAGTGTGTTTTTTTTATTTTTTCATCATATTTTATAATTTTTGTTGTATAGTAAATTATATGATATGATGAAAAAAATGGTATCTTTAGCAAGACCATTTAATGGTGAGAAAAACAGTGTATAATATGTGTGTATATGTGTGTATATATACAGTAAATGAGTAAGAGAAAAATTAGCACTGCAGAAATGTAAGAACAGCCCTGGTCCCAAACGGTAAGAAAATTTACAGATTTTACTATTAACATGACATAAAGTCATGATTTTATTAATGACACGGAGGCGAGTATTATGCTGCAGTCTTTCTTTATTTACCTCAGCAGCAAAGAAAAATAACATTAAATCAGTATTAAAGAAACCAGTAAATAACATGAGGTATATCTTCCTAGCAACAGCAACAGCCAATCAACATCCTCTTTATAGCATAATAGGCAGTGTCCAGTATACTACTTCCTCTTTCCTGCGATCCCGAACAAGGACAACAAATCCAAATAAAAAGTGGGCTCCAATAAGAGGGTATACGAGCCTTAAACTGGATCTCGAAGTCAAGCTGGAAGAGAAAGGAGAATATGGTAATATCCAAGTATAAAACTGGATTTATGCATAAATTCGCATTACATGGAATATCAGATAAATATACATAACATGAAATTCAGTTTAGTCAAACCGTAAGCTCTTGACAGTCATTAACAAAGTAATGATTAACAGTAATCAAAAAAGACTTACCGTGAAGTCAACTTACCCAGAGAAGAAAAAAAAAGAGAGTTCCTGTTTCAAAGGATTCCGTAACGTAGTGGAACGATATTCACACACCCATTAGTATGCAACAGGGCAAAGGAGATATCTATCAGGGAAAACTGGGTAAAATTGATTTTAGAGGAGGTTTTTGTCCTCTGTGAAATGTCAAAGAGGACACCTTCTGGAGTAAAGGAACGAGCAACCACCTCAAGAGCTCGTACGTCAGAAAAACCTCTTGCAAGAAAAAAATTCAAGACAACAGAGACATCCCACAAGACAGAGTATCGTGGTAAGGGTGGATGAGCAAACCATATTCCTCAGAGAAGTCAATATAAGACAGGACGTCAAAGGCGTCCAATCAAAACTTTTGATGGCCAGCAGAAATGGACGGTAAGGTCCACAGTGCGATAGGCTTTACCTTCATCATAGATGTCAGAAAAATGGAGGACAGACATAAAAAGAGCCGATATGGGATTTAAATTTAATTTCATGCACCAACTATGCCATCTGCTCCAAGCAGATTTATAAGCCTGTCTCGTGTTGGGTGCACCCTTTATAAGTTGGGGAGTTGATTGCGAAACTCCCTTGACTGACCAAGGTTCCCTGAAATAGACTACACTATGAGATGCAAAAGACCTTGGAGAACAAGGGGATGAGGTACACCGTCTGGATCCTGAAGAAGGCACTCGAGAGATGGAAGGTCGATAACCATATCCTGAAGAGGAGAGAACTATGTTCGGGATGGCGATAGAGGAGCCACGATCACCAGGTGCCGGACTGGCGATAAAGATGGAAAGACAACAGGGAATCAGTGCAAATGGCAGAAAATCTTAATTTCTTGGAGAAAACATTCATAGCCAGTGCTATCGGATCTCCAACTGAAAAAACGGGGAAGTTGAGCATTCAAACAAGAAGCGAAAAGATCTATTTTCAATAGACCCTATAGGTTCCAGATGTCTTGGAAGACGATGGAATCCAAGTGCCAGTTGCTGGAATCTCTGAGTTGGCGTGAATACCAGTCCGCCGTAGTGTTTGAAAGACCTTGAATATATTCTGCCGTTACTGAAATGCCGTGTATCAGGCAAAATTGCCAGAAATCACAAGGCATGTAGGTCAGAATTTTGTATTTTGTGCCTCCAAGTGATTGATGTAGCGGACTGCTGACACGTTGTCCATCTTCAGAAGGATAGCGCATTGGGCTTGAGTTGGGGAGAAACTGTGGACTGCAAAGGAACTGGCCAGATGTTCCAAACAATTGATGTGGAGTGATTATCTGCCCTTGGTGGAAATATTTCCGCATTGAGCACCCCAAACGTGCAAACTTGCATCAGATTTAATGATCAAATCGGGAGCTGTACAAAATATGGTGCACTCATTCCAAGCTTGCATGGGAAGAAGTCACCATTGGAGTTCATCCTCCGCTTCTGAGTCCAGAGTTACCATATCTGTGTATGATGCGCTGTCCTTGAGATTAAGTTTGTAATCGTTGTAGGGCTCGATAGCCAAGAAGACATGGAAAAAAATGGCCTGTATAAATGCCGCTAGAAGGCCTAACATTCTCAACAGTTGTTTGAGAGAGAGTTGAGAGGTTGCTAGTGTTAGCCTATCTCCTTCTTGATATTGGCTAATTTTGTCACCGGAAGGTGTAGAGTTTGAAGGGTAGAATCTACAATAATCCAATATAACCCAGAAATTTGATTTCTTGCGTGGGAACGATAATGGATTTTTCCCAATTGATCAGGAAGCCTAGGTTCTCTAACAGAGTCAAAGTGCTTGAAAGGTTTGTATGGATTAATTGAACAGACTGAGCCAGAATGAAAATGCCGTCTAAATATATTATAAGACGTGAGCTTGGTGAAGCACCATGGAGCCGAAGACAGTCCGAATGGGAGGCACCTGAACCTCCATTTACTGCCCTACCATGTAAATTGCAGGAAGTTCTCGATCTTGATGTTGTACTGTGATAGGCACTGTGAGGTATGTATCCTGCAGATCCAATTTGGCCCTCCTTCCATCTTGGAAGCGTTGATATGCTCATAACTATTGAGCTATCTCAAATTTATCACTGAACAGATACGGTTGCTCACGTAACACAGGGTATGGGCCGGAATCTCTACGATTGATTGTCCACGGAGACAAGGTCTTCCTAGATAGGGAACATTGAACAGGTAGAGAAAGGAAGTCTATGCCCTTTCACAGTGTGAAGAACCTAAGCATCTGATCAAATGAGGAACGATACATGGGAACAATGTGTGAGCCTGCCCCCCACTATCAGTAAGGAAGAATGGAAAGTTGTGAAGACTTCTTAGGAGCACCTCTTAGGCCACTAACAACCACTTTGTGGGAAGGAGGTTGGTATAGTGCATTGTTCAAAGAAATCGGCTCGGCGAGTATAAGAGCCTTGGTTCTGTCCAAAAGAACTTCTGTTTGTTTAGCTGGACAAAGGAGCCCAATTATTTTACAAAGTTGCCCCCAAAGAGAAAACCTTTTGCCTGTGTTATCTGGCTTGTTGAGCCATAGTTAAACATTTGGGCTCAATCTTGAGCAAGATCGATTTGTGGCGTTCTGTGACAACCGCGTTGTTGGCGTTGCCAACTTAAATCACTCTCTGGATCTAACCACTTAAGATAGCGCAATCTAATTCTAGATCATCCTCTACTGCTTCAAAGATCTTGGCTGCTGAGCCCAAGATGCCCAGGATTTTATCCTGACAGTTTTGCAATGAAAATCTAAGTCTTTAGATGGCTTCCATCCTGTCTTACTCTGGAATTGAATAATCTTAGGATCAACTGATAGCGTTTAAATGAGTCATCAGGGACTGTTCGGCGTGGCCATTCAGCTCTTTTGCACGGTGGTAAATTAATCGCGCCATCTGTGACAGGTATGGTACTGTCCATCTCTATTGTTTTGGAGGAGTGTTTAGCCTTATATGAGGCCTTGTGGCCAGGCTGAAGCAGAGCAGGTATGAGTACAGGTACACCTCCATATAGTACTCAGGGAACTCCTCAATATCCCTGAGCTCAGATTCAGAGTTCAATTGGGCTTTTGCCCTTTTCCAAAGTCTAGTCGATTTTGCCCGACTAGTAGCTCTTTTGCGCGGTGGTAAATTAATTGCGCCATCCGTGACAGGTATGGTACTGTCCATCTCTATTGTTTTGGAGGAGTGTTTAGCCTTATATGAGACATTGTGGCCTGACACCAGGGCCTTGTCATTGCTTTTGCCATGGAAGTGTCAATTAAAGCTTGCATGTCAGCAGGATCAGTAAAGCAGAAATTCAGCTTCATCTCCTGAAATACCTGGACAGGGCCAGATTAAGACACTGGGAGACTAGGGGACACTGGGTGCCGCGGGGACACTGAGACACTAGGGACATTGGCTGGGAGACATGGGGACACTGAGACACTAGGGACATTGGCTGGGAGACATGGGGTGTGTGTAAAAAAAAAAAAATAAATATACAAACAAACCTAAGGGGATGAATAAAGTAAAATAATACCAAAAGGAAAGGGTTGAGTAACCTTCAAGTAAAAAATAAATAAATAACTAAACAGGATAAAGAAATGAAAGTACTCACAATAATGAAAAAATAGCAATTGTAATATAAAGACACAGGAGCTGCCCGGCTGCCACTACCACTAAACCCCAACTTGGATTTCTGGCAGTTGGTGGCAGAGCCGCAGCCAGACGGATAAATGAAGGGAAAAAACAGCACAATGGCACTATTCAGGGAATAAAGATCCCCTGAGCACCAATTGATGGTATTCTTGGGGCCAGGGAGGTCAGAGGGGAAAGAAATTATCAAAGGATATACAATAAAGCATATAACAGAAGCAAATGAAGTAAATAAATTAAATTAAGTTAAAATGAAGTAACTAAATATATTTATAAACATGAAAATATTATAATTAATATGTAATAACTATAATAACTATATTAACCGCAGTAATGATATGAATAAAGTAAAGTAAAAGATCCCACAGTTAAGAACCATGGGACCCAGTGTCACTTAATTGAGGGAGCAGCAAAGAAAGAGGAAGTAGTATACTGGACACTGCCTATTATGCTACAAAGAGGATGCTGATTGGCTGTTCCTGTTGCTAGGAAGATATACCTCTCATGTTATTTACTGGGGTTTTTTTTATACTGATTTAATGTTATTTTTCTTTGCTGCTGAGGTAAATAAAGAACGAGTGCAGCATAATAGGAGCCTCCGTGTCTTAATAAAATTGAAAAGCGGTCTGGTAACTAAGGGGATAGTACTGAGAAAAGTCCCAAAGAGGACTGATACGTTGACACATTTTCTGGTGTATAATTGCACAATAAAACTTGAAGATTTATTTACAAAGTCCTGTGAGTGCACCTTCCCTGATACTTATATTTTGGCATAAGTTATTTGCACCCAGGCAAGGACAAGACTGGGAGAGTTAGTGCTGGATCCATGTACATATATAACAAATTCCAGGAGATCTGATTTATTAAAATCTAAATATCTAAATATCTGTTACCAAAAATCATTCTATGGTTATTCACATTTCCCCGTATTGATGTTTTGTTGGAACAACTCTTGCCTCTGTCTGCATGCTGCCTTTTATACAATGAGTTACTGCCACATGATTGGTTGAGTAGATATTTGTACTAATAATCAACAGTCATTTTCAGTGTGTGTGTATTATATTATAAGACTATTAAACCTAAATATTTTTACTTATTAAACATGGAAATCTGCAATGAATGCATGGATCCCAAATTTACACACCAATTCTTAATTAAAAGGACACTACAGACACCAAGCCAACATTAGCTTAATGAAGCAGTTTTTGTGTATAGATCATGCCCCTGCAGTTTCGTTCTCTGCCATTTAGGAGTTTAATCACTCTGTTTACACAGACCTTGTCACACCTACCTGCATGTGACTTGCACAGCATATTTAAATACGTCCTGGAAAGAGGCATCTAATGTTTAAAAGTCCTTCTTTGGAAAGTCTGTTTAATTCATAATTGCTTATCTACTGTTCTGTTAATAGCCTTTTAAACCCTGCAAAAGCCTCCTGTGTATGACTAGAGTTCATTTTACAGAACTGGAGATAAAAACATGTAAAGCAAGTTAACATCTGATTGAAAAATGAACCCAATTTTCTTCATGCAGATTGTATCAGTAACAACAAGGGTAGGTTTGCTTAAGGCTGCATAAACAGAAACATAAAGTGATTTAACTCCTAAGTGGCAGAGAACCGAGCAGTAAGATTGCAGGGGCATGATCTATACATCAAAAGTACTTAATTAACGTAAGTTGTATGGATGCCTATAGTGTCCCTTTAAACTTAGTGGACCAGCTTACACTATAAAATGTTCTGTTTTAAGCCTGACTAAATAAAGAATTGCATTACAACACACTGTGTTCTCATAGTATATGTTAAAGGTAAATTGAAACCAGCAGACATAACAAAAAGTGCTATAATGTGTCAATTACGGATTCCACCTATCTTTTCATTAAACGCCAGAAAACATTCCACCGGCCCAATATCAGGGTGTGACGACCATTGTTCAGATGTTTGCAATGTATATGCATGCAATACTGAGCTTAAAGAGCTTATGAAAAGAAAGGAGAAAAGAAAGGAAAAGTAAATTGTTATATTAAACGTACATTTATTTAGAAAAAAAAACCACACAATAACAACTTATGTTCCTGGCATGGATTATGGTGCAAAGGGCTCTCCTGCACCTCTCTCCCTTCATTCTATCTTCTGACTGTAGTAATCAGTGAAAATTGCTGCCACTGTAACACCCACCGGTATTTGTACGTTTAATAGGTAACTGCGGCAGGTATTAAAATGGTAACTGATGCAGTTCTCGTTACGGTTTACAGTTGCTCCCAATGACCTGATTTAAAGGGACACTATAGTCACCTGAACAACTTTAGCTTAATGAAGCAGTTTTGGTGCATAGAACATGCCCCTGTAGCCTCACTGCTCAATCCTCTGCCATTTAGGAGTTAAATCCCTTTGTTTATGAACCCTAGTCACACCTCCCTGTATGTGACTTGCACAGCCTTCCATAAACACTTCCTGTAAAGAGAGCCCTATTTAGGCTTTCTTTATTGCAAGTTCTGTTTAATTAAGATTTTCTTATCCCCTGCTATGTTAATAGCTTGCTAGACCCTGCAAGAGCCTCCTGTATGTGATTAAAGTTCAATTTAGAGATTGAGATACAATTATTTAAGGTAAATTACATCTGTTTGAAAGTGAAACCAGTTTTTTTTTCATGCAGGCTCTGTCAATCATAGCCAGGGGAGGTGTGGCTAGGGCTGCATAAACAGAAACAAAGTGATTTAACTCCTAAATGACAGTGAATTGAGCAGTGAAATTGCAGGGGAATGATCTATACACTAAAACTGCTTTATTTAGCTAAAGTAATTTAGGTGAGTATAGTGTTCCTTTAATGGAAATGTATTCCCTAGCTGTTCTTTAATAAGCCACACAAAAATGAATGTGTCCCATAAATATTCTGATAAAGCCCTACAGATAGTTGTGTGCAGACAAGTAAGCCCTTTCTAGACTATTTAATACAATGGTCTTACTTACTCTTTACAGGTATGTGTGAGTCAGTAAGCATTTTACCTTCTGTTTGCATTTATACTGACATCTAGTGGCAGACTTATATTAATCATTCTTCTCATATGTGAAAAGAAATTGCTTTGCCCAATCTTCCTAGTGTGATACTGATAATTTTTACCAGTCCATTTGAAGGAGCACACTAGAATAACAATCAAATCATCTCCTGCATATGCTAAAATGTTTAATAAACACAGCACACATCTGAAAGGGTTAATGCTGTTCTGGACTCAACTCCCCTCGATTCTCGATTCTCCGGTCACCATAATCAATATTGATGGAGAATCATTGTTAGCAATAAAGACACGGACACCACAAATGTGCTTTAACAAGATTCTCAATGAGTATATTTTCAGGGCTAGCATTTATACACGGTTTGTCATGCAAGCAGTGAGATCTATAGTGTCCTTGTAGTTAATAGTACATACTTGTCGGACATGAAAAAGATAAGCATTTGGATAAAGACGAGACAGGAACATCCTAAGGTCAAGGAAGGTCATACATCCTGTAGACGAAAGACCTTGGTACAAAATACATCTGCCAAAGTCAGCATAATTATTTCAAACATTATTTTAAAGCAAGAAAGAGTTTAACTATTTCATATCCTTACAGTCAGTACTAATGATTATAAACCTTATCTAAGCATAAAATACATACGAACAAGGAAAGTTAACTATTTCAGCTTTCATCCCCCCTCTTTGAGCAATACATTGCTCATCTTATCGGTTAAAATCTTCCCAGGACAGAGACACTTCCACATTATGGTATTCCCAAGCAATCATGTGGTCTACAAGAAACAGAAACTCAGCAGGAAAAAAGACACTTTTTTTTTTGGATGTTTAAGACAAAATGGAACTTGGGCTTATAGCAAATATATTATTGCAAATAGCTGACATGTTAACCAATTTTAAACAGACTAACCAGCCTGTCATCTGTATCGTAAATATGGGCAAAGTGTATTATTCCCAACAGTTATTTTCCTCCTTTGTCCACAGAAGTGGGCGCATATAGTCAAAGTGGGAATAATACCTATCCCCCGTTCAAGGACCGGGGTCTAGGATTACCAGTCATCCCGATGATCTGGGGCCAGGCAAAAAACCCAGTGGCAAAAACTCATATTTGAGGAAAAAGCACATCTGGGGAAAACCTGAGTGGGGGCCGCGCTTGTGTTAGACATGTCATCCCCTCACAGTTGACACCACTTGTGACTTATAATACCCGCACCTGTGAGTACATAGCTCGGGTATCGGGAGGAATTGGGAAACACTTCTTACATATTAATTCATGAGATAAATTATAATCTAGCTTGAAATTCTGACAATAATAACCAGGACCTTGCGTCCTATTTCTTTTAACCATTTCCCTATTCCAAAGGTCCAGTCAAAACCAGTCATATCCTCACACAGTTTCACAAAACATGGGAATCCATCCTGGCACACTCAACATATATCAAAAACACACATAATACATTCATCCCTGGGTCAGCTAACACTTCCTCTCTCTCGCCGGCTAACTCTACAAAAGTAAAAATAAAAATAAAAAATAGTTCAATAGTTCAGCATAGTTCAGAAAAATAGAATAAGTCTTTCACAGAGTATAAAGAAATCAGTTTAGACACCAGACATTTTGTTCCATAAAATGGCTAGGGTAGCAATATGGCTGACAACAAGACAATGTCAGCTTCCACATAGTTCTTCTTTTGTTTGCTGGATTTTCACCACAATGCTCTGTGCAACACCCCAATGGCTGAAAGGGTTATTACAGAACCAGCGGTATTAGACAGCACTGCACCTTCAGGACTTTCCAGGTTCTTGCGTGCAAAGTGTATGTCCTCATAAGTATCTCAATTTCTTCGGCCTGCATGGATAATGACCAAACAGATGTAATTGCAAAATACTTATTGCATGGTCAGCCGGAGAGATTGATGTGTAGTCCCAGAAATCAGGCGACAAAAACACTCCAGGACGGTCTCTACAATCATACAAACACAAGGATCAATACAACATCATTAATTAATTACCTAGGCTAAACTCAAATTAGAGACTAAAGTTAAACTCTTAACTAGTGTAACATGTACTTCTCTCAGTTTTGCTTATAATTCATTGAATTTGTCCTTTATAAAATTTGAATACATAATTTCCCTTTAGAATGCCTTGTATGGATGAGAGAAGCACTCACTCTATAGAAATGCTTGTTAGGATGAATATTAAAACACTAACATTTGCATATACATTCCCAATAAAACTTTTGTTCCTAAACTTGAACCTTGATTTGATAATCTCAATTAATTACTTTAATAAAATTGGAATGCTGAAGTCTGTCAGTTTTGTGGACCCTGATAACATCTTTGGAAACCAGTGGCCTCTGATAAGGAAGGGACAGCAAACTGTAGACATATGTTATATTAAGTTGCCCTCACTTGTCAGGTCTTGGAAACACACTTATTTTATTGCAGATGCCTCTAGGATACCACGTTACATATTGACTAGGCATACTTATTATCCTATTTTATTTTAGTTATTTCACAGTGCGCAGCCTATGCAAACAATGTCTAGGTCCCAACTTCAGCTTGTACATCCTCTAAGAGCCAGCATTAATACTGTTTTATCTATCAAAACTATATATAAAGTATTAAAAACATGAACCATCTGTGTATTAGGCTGAGGTTGTTGGGTGTGGGTATAGCTTGAAAGTTGTGGTTGGTATTGAGGAACCTGCCAGAGTGGGAGTCCTTGAATGCCAGCTGGGCCAGGTTCTCCCCTAGCACCGGGTTCTCCTTTGTCTCCTTGAGCACCAGGTTCACCATTGTTACCCTTAGGTCCAGGGGAACCTTTGGGGCCCTGAGGTCCAGGAGCACCAGGGAAGCCAGGGACACCATCAATACCAGTGGGGCCAGCTTGACCAGGAGAACCGGGTTCACCACAAGCACCTTGGGGTGAATCCCTGCTATCCACAATTAAAACAGTGCTGAAGTTACCACCTCTACAAAAGTTAGAAACTTTGACCAAATCCTCTACCTTTGCCTTTAAAACTTTTCTGATTCAATCTCCTATCACCTCCCAAATTTCTTTGTCTCGCCTGCTTAGGATCACAGTCCTTGTGACTGCTACAACATACCTTTTCCTTCTTTCTTTCTATCAAAACAACCTGCTGTATCTTTCTCGTGAATCTTCCCAAGAAATTCATTTGGGGTCAAAAAGGGCCAGTCACAGACCAGCAAGGAACAAAAGTGAACAAGGAGGAAGCATATTCCATATGCAGGTCGGGATTACCGAACTCACATCCCTTCTTTGTGTACCACACAGATATAATATTAATAAGCTTTTAAAAGTTTATTGGATAGTTAAATTGTGTATAAAAAGCAAGGTTGTCTAGGGGTATATACATCGACAATGAAAGCATAGCCTTCATATAGGGCTTGCAATACTGACAGTCTGTGTCATGAGCATAATGCAGACATGCGGTTAGGTACTTTTCCATTGTTATAATATATTGAAAACACTAAGACTTTGCAAAAAATTTTAAAACACATATTGCTTCCTGTACCTGGGGCCGTGCAAGGATGTAGTTGGGATATATTTCAAATTGAGTATCAAAAGTCTAACCACAAAACTATATGTTATACACTTCTTAAGAAAACAAGTTTAACCCGTTAGTGTGTACTTTGGATAGCCTCTTTGCATAATTTGGCTCCTAGTGAGATTATTATATTATTTATTTATCCTCTTCTGGATCTGCAAAATGCTTTCACTTTACCCATACAAATATAATACAGTAGTTTAGGAGATTAAGATTAACTCACTTATACATTTCCAAAATTGTCTAATCTCCAATAAAAATACCATTTTATTATTACCCCATAATCAATGAGGCATTCTAGATGAATCTTACTTTGACACAAACAATGCAATATACTTTAAAAGTAGAGTTAACTCTGAGCTGGACAATACTCCCCTATTAGGACTCCTTTACGAGGGAGAGACATCTTGTCCATTCAATCCTTTTTATCAGTAAAAGAATGACTTTCAGGATTAATCAGTTTGCAAATGGAAATGTGGAGCCACGATTTGAACAGGAGAAGTTTGCGGGGCCCCTTTCACGTGGGATGTAACAAGCGCTTTTCTTGCTCCAGGAGCGATAGCATACAATTGTTTCATTCTAGCCGGCTGGACAGCATTTCACCTTTTGTAAAAACACTAAATGCTTGCGTTAATGATATGCAAATCACTCTGCTAGTTAAACTCCTACACAATGGACAGTAAAATACATGAAACACATAACACACCAATTCATTTCAAACCATGTAACTCATACTCAGCATCCAATGTAATATTACATGTCATCTCACAAAACAGACGTCTCACAAAACAGACGTAGTAGATACACGTATCGGGTACCCAGCAGATATACCAATACAGAAAACACATTCATGAGCACACAGCTACACACTCTGTGTCCTCCTAGGAAACACGGGCAGACACAATATGAAAGCAGTCTTAAACTAACACCTCCAAATCTCCATTCCCATATAGCTATATCAGACCACAACACAGAGCCTCTCTGAGCTCATAGAACTACTCAAACTCAAACTACTCTTGGCCAAACCGCTAGTATTGAACAGCTAATAAAACAGTTATTTGCTAGGTTATTTGGCTGGCATTTGTATCAGTATCACTAGACTGAAACAAACTGATTCAAATATAATTTAAAACAACACAGCAACATATAAATTAAACCACTTTCCAGTTAAGCTGCACACTTCACACATTATCACAATCACCATTTACACAGAATAAACAGTTAACAGCTGCACTCAGAACATATTATTGTAAGGTATAACAATTTTAGTTTGTATTAGATTTATTTTAGGAATTCTTATGCATACATGTTTTTTTTTTTCTAATTAACGTCATTACTTTAATCTACTACAGTATTGTATATAAAGAAAGGATCCATTTATATAGGGCGCTCATAACTCAAATATTTGTCTAAAACGTCCATTAACTAATCTGAGATGATGCTGCATCAATTTTAAATCTTACAGAAATTTTGCAAACATCTGGACCAGATTACACAGACATGGTTTCACCCGAATCTTTCAGAACTCTCAGAGACTTAAAAAATTTATACTATACCATGTTCTAAGGCATGGCAAACCTTTAGACCGGTCAGTCTCCAAGAGCCTTTGTAACACAGGTAAAAACCTTTGTCCATGATGTCTGATTCAGGCTATATACCACAATTTAAAAGAACACATATACTGTGAGACATAGAAGACACAAAACATAGGCAGTAGCTGAATCATTTAAAGCATCTGTAGCAATAAAAAAGGTTAGCTTTCAGCACAAAATGAAGCATGTGTTGGGCCGCTGAAAATGTAAATGTTGCTCTCTTATTTACAAACAAAAATCATATTTACAGTATGGATCCTTTGCAACAAACACACAGGGCATGGAAGATGTGCTGATTGGTATTCTATACAATTAATCCCATACGGGGAATTAACTTTCAAATACTAATGAAGTGACTTTTTGTCTCAGTTATAAAAATACTGAGCTCATCATGCAAACAATGTAACACATTTACACTATCCCACTCTCATAGAAAGTGTAGTGGGCTTATGGTATTAAAGTAATAATCATACCAGGCACACAGATCTCATGTGAAATAACTTACAATAAAACAGAGTAATAAACTATACTTCTATGCAACATAAAGAATAAAGCAAAAGATTTAAGTAGGTCTATCAGGTACAACCTGTGAGTCAGTTCTTTTCTAATATACAGTACTGGTATCTTATGTATATGTATATATATATTGGTCACTCAGGACCAGAACTTACATTTCCCATACTGCTGACTCAGAGCAGACACACTACTAACTTACCAAAGTGTGTCCCCAATATAGACAATCACTCACAAAGAACACTTAAGACAAACAAAGGTGACCAGGAGAAAGAGAAGTTTGGGGTATACTTATAGATCTATAAACCGTGCTCCTCAGAACACCTATAGTCTTAATAAACCGGAGACCTCTTATGGTCTCAAAACCTGTATCTACCTGAGATACCCTGTATCTATCTTAGATACTAACCTGGGTTACCAAAACCCTATAATAAACCGGAGACCTCTTATGGTCTCAAAACCTGTATCTACCTGAGATACTAACCTGGGTTACCAAGAACCCATATATATATTTAGACCAAATGTCTAATAAACCGGAGACCTATTTACAGTCTCAATATAACTAAAGTCCTTACACCTTTCCTTTCTACTGGATACAGACTTACTGAACCAAAAGGGGTCATAGACAATTAGCGTCAACAAGACACAAAAAGGCTACTCATCGCAAATGGTCCTGCTGTATCCCACTTCAAACACCAAGCTGAAAGGGTTAATGCTGTTCTGGACTCAACTCCCCTCGATTCTCGATTCTCCGGTCACCATAATCAATATTGATGGAGAATCATTGTTAGCAATAAAGACACGGACACCACAAATGTGCTTTAACAAGATTCTCAATGAGTATATTTTCAGGGCTAGCATTTATACACGGTTTGTCATGCAAGCAGTGAGATCTATAGTGTCCTTGTAGTTAATAGTACATACTTGTCGGACATGAAAAAGATAAGCATTTGGATAAAGAAGAGACAGGAACATCCTAAGGTCAAGGAAGGTCATACATCCTGTAGACGAAAGACCTTGGTACAAAATACATCTGCCAAAGTCAGCATAATTATTTCAAACATTATTTTAAAGCAAGAAAGAGTTTAACTATTTCATATCCTTACAGTCAGTACTAATGATTATAAACCTTATCTAAGCATAAAATACATACGAACAAGGAAAGTTAACTATTTCAGCTTTCAACATCTGCACTCTTTTTTAAAGTGGTATGTGTTTGATACTTCTGCAGACATCCTGCATCTTGCAAAACCTAATTTTAGGGAGGTGGCTGCCCCCCCTGCCCCCATGCGCACCCTCCACCCCACGCGAGCCTACACACACAGTCACACACAACATGTTACAACTATTTACACACATACACATGCACACACCTTGACACACAATGACACACACACACACTAGCATATACACAACTTGACACACAGATACATGTACTGTCACATACACACACACAGATAGCCACACTAGCACATGGACACAAATACACACACTGACACATACGTCCAAACACAGATGCCCATACTGGCACATACACATACATATGCACAATGGCACAGACACACAGATACACATACACACAAATATGCACAATGGCACATACACACAGATGCTCACACTGGCACACACACACAAATACATAAACTGGCACATGCACACAAGTACACAAACTGGCAAATACACACAAATACACAAGCTGGCACATACAGACAAATACACACTGGCACATACACACAGATACACACTGTCACGTATTCTTCTTCTGAATGTGACAAAAACTGAAATAATTACCTTCCGAAGATAGAGGGGAGTGCTGTTTGGCAGTCATCTGCTATCATGCTTGGCTTTTGCAGCATGTCGGTCGACGCCGGCTGAGGACCTACACAATTATATAGCCCCACGTCCGTCCATAAAGATGATGTTGACAAGCGGGTGACGTCATGCAAAAAAACGAAGGTCAGGGGCTAGGTACAGCCAATCGGATATGCAAAAGGGTATTTTAAACTCCTAGATGGTTATCCGAGAGTATGTTAATGATCGTGTTTTTCAGTTTTTTCACTTTGGCTTTGTTTTGACTTCCCTTATTTCTGGTACCCTTGACTTATGGCTTTTCCTTATCGCTGTGTATCATTCTGTGTCCCTGACCTTAGCTAGTTTTCCGACTATTCTCAGGTACGTTAAGTCCGGCCATTCCAAGGCCCGGTAAGACGATACCCTTAGTTCTAGGGTGTGACACTATACTGCGTGCTGGATCAATATAATCCTGACACACACACAGATACCCACACTGGCACATGCACACAGATACACACTGACACACAAATACACAGACTGGCACATAAACAAACAATCTGACATACATTGCAGCCACCTGTTAGCTAACCTTTTGGGATCCTGGCTGAGGCTGATGGGAGTGAGGGTGTAGCTGCTCACTACAGCCTCTGTATTCTGCTTGTGGTGTTGCTGCCTCCTCCTCCTCCCTCCCCTGGCTGTCTCTTTAGCTGGGAGGAAGTAACAGGGTGTTTATGATTTCCTCCCAGTTGGCAGATACTACAGGGGCCCGACCTGGCCCCTGCTAAGAAATAACACCCACCTGGTGAGTAATCAATAAGGGGGTGGAGGGACAGTTATTAAAGACATTTATAAGGTGTAATATCCTGGAAATTAAACACACACAATCTGATACACATTGTATGTTAGAGTGTGTGGGTGTGTGATTTCCGGGATATTACACATGGAGTGCGGGTGTCAGGGAGCCTCATTAAACCGGGAGACTTGGGATGTCTGCTTCTGCTGGCGATGCAGCACAGAGAGGAAGGAAGCCAGGAGGCAGAGGCGCTTGGAGCTCAAGCACAAATTTTGGGGTTAAACCATTACAAAGCGATTTAAGGCCAGAAGGTAAGATGGCGCCTGGACACTCAGCCCCGAGAGCAACCTAAATTAACTAAAGTTATTATGAGGGTTGGAGTGTTTCTTTGACAGTGATTCATGCTGTTTGTCATTGTCATACTGCAAATATACAATATATAATTCCTCAATAAAAATATAATTTAAAAATGGGAAGCCGATGGATAATGATTAATGATAGAGCGTAGGAGACACACTGGGACCTATTTAAAGAGGAAGGTTTTGATGTACAGAAGTGTGATGTGATCTGAACTAAA
This sequence comes from Pelobates cultripes, assembly GCA_933207985.1. Classification (NCBI taxonomy): domain Eukaryota; kingdom Metazoa; phylum Chordata; class Amphibia; order Anura; family Pelobatidae; genus Pelobates; species Pelobates cultripes. The sequence continues at coordinate 383,548,025 of OW240912.1, read as the reverse complement.
CCCAAAATTTAGTAGGCTTAAAATCTCCACGTGGCATATACAAGTACATGTATCTGTTAATTAGTTACACGTAGCTAGGAAACCGTCATCTGATGTGCTAGATTTGAAAAACCACATCCCATTATCCCCTAGTTCCATGCTGCCGAACCATATAATGTAATGATGTAAAACCTGTCTTCTGATTAGTGTGAGGGTATAGTAGGGGGATGCATACTGTTTATAATGCCTGTACTGTAAGTACTTGGTGCTCAGACTTTGGACAAGAGTTGACTGAGACCGGATCGGTGAGAATAAAGACATTTGCTTCCTGAACTGACCTGTGTCCGGACTTTCTGTGTGTGAATTCTCCAGTGTTCCTGAAATGGAAAAATCAATTAAAGTATTGATTATTTCTTTGTGTATCTGCCCCTGGCCAAATCAATGAAACAATGCGTGCACGCTCCCTGAAGTAATTCACACCAGACACAGGTTCTAGGTTGTTGAATAACTTGAGGAAAGTTTATTCAGAGGGGACGGCAGGTCCCTTTTAAAGCAAAATTACATCATAAGCATTGTCAGAGATAACATGGAATAATACATCAATAATTGGTTAAGTGTTAAGTGTTTTATTCAAAGCACGTCCTACAGGGTGTGCCTTCTTATGTCATTACTGTCGTCATGGAGTTCTCCCCCAGGATTCCAGCGCCATCTTGAAAATTAGAGTGTTTGGTCGATGGGTGGGGTACTCCTGAGTGACATCTAGTGGTCAGTTTAGTAATTTATTGAATAATATTAAGTATAACTAAACGGAGTAAATAGACATTTTCACTAACTAGGAAATATGTGCAGACCTTATTTCCACAACAGTCCCCCCTAAAATGGCTATTTACCATAACAACTGCTACTGTCCCTAATATGTCCCTAGCTGCCTGCAGCTCATCTGTCTTAACAAGCATCGAACACTTCACTCCGTGGGTAACCCGCGGCGGCTAGTCCACCACATCTCCACACGTGAGACTCGCCTGCTAAGACAGACGCTTTCCCTACACTGTCCCTACAGGAAAGCAGTTGTCTGTTTGAACTGATGTGATTGTAGGGGTGTGTGTGGAGTGTCATCTTCGAGGTCTGTGATATCTTGATGTAGGAAAGTAGGGGTCACGTCATCCACAGTCTTATCTACCGCTTTCTGTAAGTACTTCTGTATGCAACAGATCAGAGATAAGAAAATGATGATCATTATAAGAACAGCTGTCCCTACCTGGAAGAGGGTCCTTTGCCAACCATTCATCCATCCAAACCATCTGTCCCAAGTGTCAGTGACTCCTGAATTTTTCTTTAGCTCGTCTGCAAGACTATCTGGCTTCTCTATGGCCATAGTTACCTTACCATTGGGCCCAGTGTTGTCTGGAATGTATGTACAGCATGTCATGGTCTCAGGGAGGATCTTACATACTCCCCCTTTCTCAGCTAAAATCATGTCTAAGGCCATTCTGTTCTGAAATGTCATTTGAGTAGTGGCTTGTAATTGTTCTGCTAGGCCCTGTAGGGCATCCCTTGTGTAGTTAACGAAGCGCTGCTGATTATAATAGATGTAGTTGATCCAATTGACATTTTTGTTAGCAGTTATCATTGGAATTAGGGATTCAAATCCTGCAGCCACTTCATCTCTTGCTTTGAATTCGTTAGGCACCCCCCTTGGCACACCTATGGCATCAATATACACATGGGGGTCGAAGCTCCCTCGGATAGGAGCCTCTCGTTTGGTTCTATAGTGTACATGTGTAAGGTTTAACGTGTTATGACTACCATCTGGAATAATGTGGATAGGCATTATGACTTTGGTTAGGGCACACTCCCCCCTACCATTGCTCAGCTAATTGGGACCTCAATTGTCTGTCACCACATAACCAATAGATATCTCCAATGGTCTTTGCATGATTTATTAGCAGTGACACAGGTGGGCTATGGTAGGTTGAGCAATATCCAGATGGGAATCTGCCCAGATACACACCAGTATTCTTAGGTATAGCATAACATGTGTAATTACCTGGATACACGGTGACTCCATCAGGTGGCTTGACATATCCATGAGTGATTGGGTAAACCCTTTTCCATGATTCACATGTTGAGGAGTTGGTGGTGGATTGTGCATCATAATTCTACTTCAGGAGGTAGGCTTAGAGGTACTGTGCCCAGATGGGGCCTGGCTCCTCCACATACATAACAGTTAGTCTTATTATGTGAGTTGGCGTTATATCTCATCCATTCTAGCCACAAATTAGTGTCTGAAAACCCAGTCTCTACTGTCATAGTGTCTTCAAAGGTGGGATTGGCTATAGCTACCATGTCATGTAGAGTCTTAATATGTGGTTTTAACGTGTTAATAGTCATGTGAGTGGTTCCTACCCAGTCTGGTGAGGTGAGCCTTTTTGCTAGGTATGTCTTTGTATATGGCTGCATATTGTGTTTGTGGAAAAGGTGCAAACAACTATGTCACAGTAATCAAACGTGTATGTAGCTACATCTGTGTTAGAAGAATTGTACCAGAAAAGTGTAAACATGATTATCTTTGGTTATGGCCACTTGTTGGGCCCAGGCAAAGTGTAGCAGCATAAGAAAACACAAGACACATAATAAATTCATATTTCAGCAAGATTAGCCTCTTCTGGAGCAGGCACTTTTTTGCAATGTGAGGCTGTAATCAGGAGCACTTGATATGGGCCATCAAATCTTGGTTCTAGGGTGTGTTTCCTGAGAAACTTCTTGACCATAACCCAATCACCAGGAAGCAGCTTGTGTGTACCTGTATTTGACTCAGGATCTGGAATAGAAGAAAACACTTGGGCATGTATTTTGGTCAAGGCATGTGAGAGGGCAGTCACATAGTCTACCATAGCATCTGACTGAATCTGAAGCTGTTGGGGAAAGTAACAACCTAACCTGGGTGCTGTACCAAACAAAATCTCATAAGGTGATAGGCTATATTTTCCCCTAGGAGTGTACCTTACACTAAACAACGCTAATGGGAGACTCTCGGGCCAGGGCATGTTAGTTTCTTGTGACATTTTAAGCATTCTGGCTTTCAAAGTGCCATTCATGCGCTCTACCTTACCACTACTCTGTGGGTGATATGGTGTGTGGAATGCAAGGGTCACCCCCAGTGCTGGCCAGACTTCCCGTGTTAACGAGGCAGTGAAGGAGGTCCCTTGGTCACTTTCAATCACTTCTGGAACTCCATATCGACAAACAATTTCCGTCAAAAGGTACTTGGCTGTAGTCCTCGTGGTGAGATTAGTCACTGGGAAGGTCTCTGGCCATCCTGAAAACATGTCCACTATGACCAATGCATATTCATAACGTCCACTCTTTGGCATCTGAATGTGATCAATCTGGATCCTCTGAAAGGGGTATTGTGGCTTGGCTAGGTGATTAGATGCGGTCTTTATAATCTTTCCAGGATTGCATTTAGCACATATAGTACAAGATTTACAGTAATTCTGTGTTAAGGTAGTGATGCCTGGTGCTTCAAAATACTTGTCAATCAATGAGTTCATCAGATGTTTTGACTGGTGGGCTGGCCCATGGGCCCATTGGACCACCGCTGGATACATATTTCTGGGTAGGCAAAACTTGAGATTGATAGTGTAAACATCATCACGGAGTACAGCTCCTTTGTTCTTCCAACTTTGTTTCTCCTGTGGAGTAGCAGTAGCTGGTTGTTCCTTTAGAAGCCTAAGATCCGTAGGCAGTGTCTGCATGGTGTAGATGGGCACTGCGTCTGTGGCCACTCTTCTGTCCACTTCCCATCCTTGTCGTGCTGCTTCCTTAGCGGCCTGATCAGCTAAGTGGGGAAATATCAGGGTCACAGTCTATGATGAGTGGGTCCTCACAGACGTCTGTGTGGTACCTAGGGTACCCTGCTGTACAGTAGTTAATAGTCTTTTTGCTGGTCCCCATAGAAGTCAGTTGTTCTTGGTTCATTTGACTCCAGGTCTTGGCCATCGGGCCTAGGTCTTTCCACGAGATGTCGGGAGGTCTGGTGAGAGATATGTGTGGGATAGATGTTTCCCAATGGTGATAGAGATGTGTCACACTCTCTGGGAGGTGGACTAAGATGAGCATGGTACCTGTGAGGTCCCAAAACAAGTCAGTCAGGGTAATTTGGATTTCTTTGAGTTGGAATACTTCTGCCTCATAGTTCATATCAGGGCCTGGTTCATCCCTAACCCACAAAGTACAGTGGAGTAGGGCCACTGATTGTTCATCATGTGGAGGTGCAAGTGCAGGTAGTTGCAGATCTGCTAGAACTTCTGGAGGTGCAAGTGCAGGTAGTTGCAGATCTGCTAGAACTTCTGGGTTGATATCCAGGCTATACCAGTGGTACACAATTCCCCCCTTGGGAAGTGGCAGAAGAGTGGCTGGATTCAGGGTAAGGCATCTCTGGAGTTTCACATTGTCAGGTAAAAGCAAGGAGGTTTGCAGACGGAGGTGGCGTTGGGAGGAAAGGTGCTTGGGTTGAACTTGTTGCAGGATAGCAGTAATGTCATGAGGGGTCAACACTGTGAGGTGATGGCCAAGAACAAAGTCATTAGTCTTGTCCAAGAGGGCACTGGCGGCAAACACAGCACGGAGGCAAGAGGGGCTGCCCCTTGCAACAGGGTCAAGCATGCAGGAAAAATAGCCAATAGGCCGTTGTCTGGACCCATGTTTCTGAGTAAGGACTCCGGAAGCATGTCCTGATTTCTCAGAGACAAACAAATTGAAAGAGAGTTGGTAGTTGGGTGGGCCCAAAGCAGGTGCAGAAGCAATAGCTCTTTTCAGAGTATGGAAACAGCTAATAGTTTCTTCAGTGAGGTGAAAGGGCTCACTCCTGAGGGCATCATAGAGTGGCTGCATGAGTTTGGATGCTTCAGGTATCCAGGACCCGCAGTATGTGATGAGTCCCAAGAAAGCATGAAGAGAGTGATGAGTTGCAGGTAATGGGAGTTGCAGGATAGCTTGCACCCGTTGTGAGGTTAGATGTTTGGTGCCATGGGAAAGGCAATGTCCCAAGAAGACCACAGAGGGCCGGCACCATTGTAGCTTTGATTTTGAGGCCTTGCACCCTGCAGCAGCGAGGAAACATAGGAGATCTTCTGAGTCACGCTCTGCAATAAGCAAATTAGGAGCACAGAGAAGGAGGTCATCAACATATTGAAGTAGAATAACATCCAGATGAGATTTCTGCCAGGGATCCAAAACTAGAGACATGGCATGAGCAAACTGTGTGGGAGAGTTCTGAGCTCCCTGAGGCATAACAGTCCAGGTATATTGTTGTCCTTCATGGGTAAAAACGAAGAGGAAGTGACAGGAGGGGTCTAGTGGCACACTGAAAAATGCATTAGCCAGATCTACTACAGTGAATACCGTGGCTGTAGGTGGGACCTGAGATAGGAGAGTATGTGGATTTGGAACAATGGCAGTATCATTGACAGTCACTTCATTGACAGCACGAAGGTCCTGGACCATCCTGTACTGGTCAGGTTGTCCTTTAGCAGTTCTCTTCTTGACAGGGAAAAAGGGGAAGAGGGAGTGTTACATGGAGACACATACTTAATGAGGGCACCTTTGGCGAGTAGGCTTTCGACTTGTTTGGTGATAGCATCAGTTTGTGCAGGTTTCAGAGGATACTGTGGCCTACGGGGGGGGTAATGCTCCTGGCAGGAGCTTGACCACAACGGGGGGCACTTGTAGACGTCCGATGTCATCTGGGCCGGTGGACCAAAGCTTTTGTGGGATACGGTCCAGAGCACTGGGGGTTTGTTGGACCCGTGAATTCCCTGTGGAGGTGGTGAGGTTTAACAATATGGGCAGTGAGCAGAGTACAGTGGTGTCTATCTGTGATAAGGGTGTAGTTAACTGGACCCTGGAGCCGAGAAAGAACATCAGCACCCAAGAGGTTAATGGGACAAGTAGAAGAAACAACAAAACGTGAGAGTATGTGTGAACCAACATGCAGGAGTGTAGGGAGGGGGCTACTGCGGGGTGTACCATCCACCCCAACACAGGAGACATCGGTGTCTGACAAAAAGGAGGGGTCATGGCAGGGGTTGCTGACACAGGCTTGCCGGTAACCTATTGCAGTAAATCTAAATGGGCCTGGTCGGGTCCTTGGTACCGGCGGGTAGAAGTGGGAGGGTGGCTGGACTGCATAGGAGCACGGGCAAGGCGGCTTTGTCGAGGTAGGGGCTGAATATCTTGGAAACCACCCGTGTCAAACCCATCAGCGGGAGCTGGAGGGTATGCACGGGCCTCTAAAGCAGGGGGCCGGCTGGGATGGGCGTGATAGGTGAGTATTAAGGGTGGGAGGAGGTGGAGGAGGAGGAGGTAAATCAGTGGGAGGTGGGGCAGGAATCGCGGAATTAACCAGGGAGGTAACAGCAGAGAAGAGGGCGGATGTCGAGCTAGACAGGTCATTGGCCATGGTTGGATCAGGGGTCACCGGGGGAGAGGTCGGAGGGATGGGAACAGGGGGCTGGGTCGTAACAGCGTGGGTAAACCAGTCGGGGGAGGAGGAGACAACGAGGTAGAGGGGGCCGGGACTTCGGGAGGAGGAGGTAACACTGGAGAAGGGGTGGTAACGGGGGGTTGGGTCAGGGCGGTGAGGGCAGAAATCAGGGACGGCAAATCGGCCGAGGGAGGAGGAGGCAACGAGGTAGAGGGGACCGGGATATCGGGAGGGGGGTACCACTGGAGAAGGGGTTGGAGGGGTGGGAACGGGGGGCTGGGTCAGGGCAGTGAGGGCAGAGATTAGGGACGGCAAATCAGTCGGGAGGGGAGGGGACAACGAGGTAGAAGAGAGGTCCGGAGGCATAAGGGAAGCGGGATCAGCGGGAGGACAAGGGTCTGGAGGATCTGGGGCGGTGGGGTGAGTAAGGTCGAGAGGGCAGAGAGCGGGGCAGCGGATGGAGACGGGTGAGTGGGTAACACTGGGGAGGGGTCAGTCGAGGTGGAGAGGGGACGAGAGGCAAGCATAGGTAAAGGTGGCGGGGGACAGGGAGGCGGAGGAATGTCATTTAACGTAAAGGATGTTACTGTAAACATACGATTTGTAACTAGCAAGATTCTATTAAGTAAAGATACAATGTTTAAAATAACTTGCATTATTTTGCAATATCCCTTGTTGCAAGACACAGGCATTAATGAATAATCATCAGGATAATTAGCTGTAATGCTCTTATATTCGTGCCCTACAGAACTCATTTGTAGGTCACACCACAGGTGCAAATGACTCTTTAGCAACCTCTTTTTTTTTTTTTTTTTTAAATATCACGGACACATCTCTGATACAGGGAAACAAATGGCATGATTGTTTTAGTAATTATAACGTTTCAGTTCATAATATGTAGAGCGTAAGGAAAACAACATGTCTCTAAATAGGACGAGCATAATAGGGGTAGGCCTCATGATGGAGGCAGCCATGACAGGGGCGGGGAAGGAAATGACAGCAAGGGAGGAAGTGAAGTCCATGATATGTGAGGGAAAGGAAGACAGGAGGTGTGGGCATGGTAAGGGCGGAAGTGACGTTACTTTAGAAGCAACCGTGACTGTAGATAGGTCACAGGACTGGCAGGGTCAACCTCCTTCTGTACTAGGCGCCATCTTTAGGGTGGTGGCTGACGTACTTTCAACAATACACCATATTATAACTAATAAAATAAGTCAGAGAAGCAACATTCCGTTCTGCAAAATGAAATATTAAACTATGAACAGACCTGTCCGGATAAATAAGACAGTTGAGAACATTATGCATTTAACAGCCCATAAACCTGTCCATTGAAAAATGTACTTTAACATGATGCAAAATAAACTCACGGAATTCAACCAATTTCCCTTATCATCCTCTAACCATTAATCACTTTCCTCCTCTTATACTGACATAACAACATCGCATATTCCCTCTATCAGTGTTAACAGGCTACACCTTCCTAAATCCCGTATTCAACACTGAATGCAATCTTGTGAGCTCGTCACTCCCACAATCCTCAGTACCTTATCACAAAACATAATTTATAAATATATATATAGCACTACGGAATCTGTTGGCGCCATTCAAATGGCAACAATAATAATATTATTACACAATTATAGCTCCATAACCTGCCTGACAACGTCTATGTATGGAACAATGTACACAATACTACACAATTAGAATATTCTCCAGCAAAAATCCCGTCTCTAACTCTTATCAGTAGCTCCGAAATGCAGAAATGTAGGCAAGCGGGGAGTAGGGGCGGGAGAAAGTGTGACAGTGCAAAAAGGGGAGAGAGAGAAACTGCAGGCATGAAGATTAACCATGTGAGCTCCGTAAAGTAACAAGACAGAAGGACAGAGATTTATACGGTTTGAAACCAGAAATCTTTGCTAACTTTTTCATTTTCAGCATAGCTTCTTCCCCTGCCCTCTCTTTAACAATATCACAAGCCAAATACCCCTTAGCTGGTCTAGCATGTACTTGCCCCTTTTTGACCAAGCGAGGTCTGCCAAGTAAAGGAGACCAAGTGAGAGGGAAGAAGAAGTAGGAAAGTCTACAGTGCTCGACTGCCACGGTGGACCCGTGCGTCTTCCCAAAACGTAGACTAGTCACGATGGTCTGTGCACCCGGGGGTGGTGGCCACAGACCGGAGGGGGCGAGCGTGGGTGACTAACACAGCTCTGGGCAACAAACACAGGAGAGATAAAGGACAAATGAAAAGATGAAAGTGGTTACACTAACAAGAAGACATTTGCAAAAATCACAAACATAGAGATGAGTGTAAACCCCAGAATCCAGAACTAGCCACACTATATACATACACACACACACACACCAAGGGTACCCACACTGTAACAACAATTAAACAAAAAACCACAGAATGACAGAGAGTAAAATGGCCATGTACATGTTAACACCACTAGTACCAAATATTTAAAATGTAGCAATCCCCAGCCCTCCCCCACCAGGCTGGCCCCGTTATAACACAAGTACCAATGAAACTCTGCAGTAATCAAACAAAATCCCAGCCCCACCGGCTGTAATGCGTTCCCTGCCCGCTAGGCAGTCAAGCTAACATATAAAACCCAGCCCCACCGGCTGTAATGCGTTCCCTGCCCGCTAGGCAGTCAAGCTAACATATAAAACCCAGCCCCACCGGCTGTAATGCGTTCCCTGCCCGCTAGGCAGTCAAGCTAACATATAAAACCCAGCCCCACCGGCTGTAATGCGTTCCCTGCCCGCTAGGCAGTCAAGCTAACATATAAAACCCAGCCCCACCGGCTGTAATGCGTTCCCTGCCCGCTAGGCAGTCAAGCTAACATATAAAACCCAGCCCCACCGGCTGTAATGCGTTCCCTGCCCGCTAGGCAGTCAAGCTAACTTAAAATCCCAGCCCCACCGGCTGTAAAATCCCAGCCCCACCGGCTGTAATGCGTTCCCTGCCCGCTAGGCAGTCAAGCTATTGTCTTTTAAAAAGGGGGAAAACACACACTCCGGCCGTCACACACATTCAAACAAATACAGGAGGCAGATAGACAATCGACAGGTTCACTTTAAAAAGGTACCCCGGATGAGCTAAATACCTGTCTCTAGTAGCCTTCTGGAAGCCGGAAGTGGACTCGGAGACAGACCGACACAAAACAGGAGAATAACACAGGCAACGGCTGTATTATGGAGGTGATCAGGCTCCGCTTGTCCCATTTTCTGGGGGTCCGCTCTGGTCCTTGGTATCCGGCCCTCCGAACCGGCAAATCCGGGGGCCCCACGTTGGGCGCCAATTGAAATGGAAAAATCAATTAAAGTATTGATTATTTCTTTGTGTATCTGCCCCTGGCCAAATCAATGAAACAATGCGTGCACGCTCCCTGAAGTAATTCACACCAGACACAGGTTCTAGGTTGTTGAATAACTTGAGGAAAGTTTATTCAGAGGGGACGGCAGGTCCCTTTTAAAGCAAAATTACATCATAAGCATTGTCAGAGATAACATGGAATAATACATCAATAATTGGTTAAGTGTTAAGTGTTTTATTCAAAGCACGTCCTACAGGGTGTGCCTTCTTATGTCATTACTGTCGTCATGGAGTTCTCCCCCAGGATTCCAGCGCCATCTTGAAAATTAGAGTGTTTGGTCGATGGGTGGGGTACTCCTGAGTGACATCTAGTGGTCAGTTTAGTAATTTATTGAATAATATTAAGTATAACTAAACGGAGTAAATAGACATTTTCACTAACTAGGAAATATGTGCAGACCTTTTTTCCACAACAGTTCCCCTACAACAGAATAAATGTAAGGGCATTTAAACTAATTTAATTATTCTTTTAATTTATACATTGGCACGCACAGCGTATATGAGAAATGTGAAGCTCTTTTACGAGCGCTAAACTCGCTATGGGTATGACAGGCTCTCATTAAATGCCCTTGCATTTATTCTGTTGGAGTAGCTGAAGTGGATAGTAAAATAGCTGAAGTGGAAAACTTTTCCAAGTCAGTTACGCTTCCAGTGTGGCTTCAATTCTGAAATTTACTCTGCATTCCCAACAATTCTCAATTTAGTGAATAACTGCCCCCTTCTTCTCTCCTGGTTATGCAGAGAATGCAAGCTGAACTACACTATGGTTCTTCTCTAACCTATGCTGCATTGTCAGGATTTCAGGTGTTAATAAAGCTACGTGCAGTCTCCGTCAATACTACGCGACGCTCACACACGCACACGTGAGTACAGGAAGGCAGCTACAACCAGCTTACTGATGTCATCAGCGCGCGACTCACACATGTTTTAGTGCAGGCGAGCAGTGTCTGGGAGGATAAACATGGCAGAGCCGAGCACCAGCCAGGAGAAGCCAAAAAAGTCGCTGATTGATCCCAGGAACGACCCGGTAAGGAACTTCGAGAAATGGAAGAGGAAATACACAAAAAATAAAGAGAAATGCAAGGCTCGCAGGAGGCAGAACAAGAAACCCGAATGGCAGATAGAGAAGGAGTCCATCAACTACCTGGTACAGCGCTATTCAGAGGTAAGGAGGGGTCACCCACACCTGTAATGTGTCTCCAGTAATGTGTGTCCTGTCTCCAGTAATGTGTGTCCTGTCTCCAGTAATGTGTGTCCTGTCTACTGTAATGTGTGTCCTGTCTCCTGTGTCCTGTAATGTGTGTACTCTGAGGTGGTGATCACACAGCTTTAGATCTTGTGGTGGAATAGTGCTGTCATGGTCCTCAGCTATCCATGGTTGCTATTCTATTTATTGCCCTATGCTCAATGTTTGTAGTGTGGATCATTCCAACAGGCAGAGCTTGCACTAAATAAGCCAGAAAGAGCTGTTCTTTCTGTATAGTCTTAAAGAGACATTCCAAAACACCAAAGTCACTACTGTTTCTTTGATTTCAAATTGCTTGAGCTAACTCTCTCTCTCTCTCCCCCTCCCGCTCCCCCGACCCACCACCAAAACAGGATTCCGTGAAACTTAAATGTCACCCTCTCAGTTTGGGAGGCTGTATAATAGAATTGTAAAATCACACTATTGCACACAGTCCTACTGGTTATCCATCAAGCCAACTCTGTGACCCAGTGTCTGGTGGATTGTTGTGAAGTGTACAGTAACACAAACGTGTTTTAATTTGCTGCCATTAGATTTAAAGTGAACACATGGCTTTTTATCCCATATGCAAGTACTTCAGCAGTCTTTCCTATGTGGGTAGCATGTTTTCCTTGTGTGCATTTTTTTCTGACCACTATTGCCCTGAGAACTGCAACGCTTGTCAGATGTGATATGAAGAATTGTTTAGCACTTTCTCGTCATGCTTAAAAAAAAAAAAAATGTTTTATGTTTCTCCTGTCTATTCAACTGTCTTGAAAGACATAACAGTATTTTGCTGTGACAAAAGATTCCCTGCCGAAATATTTTGGCCACTGGCACGTCTTAGTATGTACATGTACCACCATGCAGAAAAGGGATGCTCTGGGGACATAGTGTTGATAACACAAAGTCAATGTCAAATATATATCTAAGCAAGTGCTTTTACATCAGTGAGTACCTACTCCACATTACACATGGAACAAGAGCTTAAAATAGTTATGGTTTCCTAGACAGAGCTAGAAGTTACCCAACACTGCAAACTTCGGAGGGTCAACTCCCAGTGATGAATTTCTGCTAACTAGGGCTGGTTCTTTACTTGCCAGTGGTTAGTAGGCAAGTGTAAATTTTGAGCTCTGCACTAAACAAAAAGCAAACATAGACATGACTTAGAAATTTACATATAATGATTTTAACTTTATATGAACTAATTACATGCACTATAATTTTTTCACTTTGTTTTCGTTTATTAAAAACCACAATGTTAGGACATATACAGGTGTATTTACTAAAGTAAGAATTTTCAGGAATTTAATGTGAAATTCAATTTAAGACCAAAATAACAACTGGAAAAATTCTTCATACTTCCTACTTTAACATTTTTTTTGAATTACAGGCAGATACTCATTTTTAGTAAGTAACACTGTTATATTTAAAGGTAAAGTGCTACATGTGTTTTGCTTACACATAAGCACGTCACCTCACTGTCCTTTTGACGTTGAGATGTTTCTCTGTGAACACTTCATTGCCGTCTCGTGTTGTCATTAAAAATGGAACTGTCCCTAACTAAAATAACTTTCTCTGTAATTATATTACATTTTAATGTTGGATATTAGACAATTTGCTTATATCATATTCTTGAGACAACTTTTACAATTGTTTAATGTACAGATTAAATAAAAACAATTAAATTGTTAAAAAGATAATTTGTTAATGGCTGAATTGTAATGCATTTGTGTTGAAAGGCATCTTTTATTTTTTTATATTTTTTTTAATTTACACTTATTACTTTTTTTATTTTACAGATAAATACTGGTGAAATTGTTAAATTCTCAGATTTCCCATTGTCAAAAAAGACATTGAGAGGTGGGTACACGCTATTTTTGTAAGGTGACTATAACGGGTTTAGTTTTTTGATTTTGCGATTATAAATATTTGATGTTTTTGTGTAAATAATACTAACACTAATTATGCTACATTACAGTAGAAATTATGAACATTTACTAGACAAATGATATATAAATTATTGCTTTAATTATGTGTTCTTTTTATAGACTTTCTCTTCATATAGAGAAACTTTAATATGTTTATCACGTGTGTGTGTGTGTAGTTTTGTTTTTGTTTTCCCTCTTGTGAACTGCAAAGTCTCCCACTTTGCAATTAGATTTGTTCTTTTGCTGTAGTTTATTGCATTATTTTGGGGGAGATCTTAGAAACTTTTCCCTCTTTTCCTTCTTCTGCCTTGTCTGTGGCAAGCAAAGCGTTTATTGTGGTCTCTTGTGTAATGTTTTACTGACCATTTGTACATTTGTCCTGTAAAAATTACTTTTTTTTTTTTAACATTTTTTATATATTTCATTCATTCTTATCTCTCAGGTTTGGTGGAAAGCCAGTGCAGACTACCTACGAGATACAGAAGCAGAACAGGCGGCTTGTACCCACAAAGAGGAAAGGATGTTCTGCCGAACAGCTAAAGAGCGGGTCTGGCAAAGCGGCTGGCTTTTATTATTCCGAGTAAAGTAGAATCAGTCCAGCATATTGGGTTTGTTGGTTTTTAGTCAGTCAAGAATGATTGGGGTGAATTGACACATTGTCTTGGGCATAATAGTGATTATTCTATAACATGTCATCAAGTGATATTTTATTCATTTTTTTTTATGATGGGGGTGGTGGGAGGGGCATAGATTACCTGACATGCCTCCAGTCCATAGCCTCTTCAGCAATGAATTAATTATGGTGCAAATACTTTTGTTCTTGCACACTTGAAAAGTTTTCTAGTTTTGGAAATTTTGTATTTGCTGGGAATGCACACACATGCAAGTGAGTTTGTAACAGTAATTAACAAATTTGGTCTAAAGGCAAATCAACAATCTGGGGTTTTAGTATTTCAGTTCAATTTCTTTGTACTGACTAAACCTGGACCTTTTATGTCCCTTCAGTACTATTTTGGAATCTTCCTTATAGGATATTCTCTGTATTATGGCATGCACATGCAATCACCCTATTTATCTCCATGCTCAGCTCAGGTGCAGATCACACATGCTCTCCAATAACCTTTGTTGCCATTAAGTTCTTCTCTGTAAAAACAATGGATGGAATTAGGTGTGTGTATCGCAGCACTTCAATGTGCTTCTTTGTGGTAGCTTAATTGGACTTATCACAGCCTGCAAAAAAGTACTGGGCAAAATGGGGAGGATGCGTCATAGCAACAAGACTTTTTGTATTGAGGGTAAATAGAACAAGCATTACGAGTCAAATAAGGTCAGAATCATAAAACCAGTGTACAGAATGCGTGCCGTGTAATAAAATAAAGATTTGCAAGCAATTATAAAAATTGTAGAGAGCATGTTACTTGAGTTCAGATAGTGAATTTAAAGGGTTAAAATAATTATTTTTCAGAATGTTGCGGATACATTCTATTGTAATTAGGCTTTTCTTTTTTCTTTGCTGACAAATGCATAAATATATTGTACACCACGTGTTTCAAGCTGTCACCCAAGCATACTTGGTGATATTTAGAATTGACAAAAAGTTTTAATTCAACTAAAGGGTTCAGTTATTGGGCTTGCTTCATTTTATAGTTTGGTGCAAATGTTTATTTTACCCAGTCAAAGGGAGGAATTATGGTTCTGTTTCTTGCAGCAACCATATGGTCAGGAGTTATAATTGATAGGGCCGGCTAGAAACTTCAAATTGTTATTATTTGCTGCTATCAATGGCTGCTTGGTTCTATTAAGTAGAGTGATTTCTATTGATAGTACTGGAATACAAGTAAAACTAACAGGATTACATGTTGCTGCTCATCTCCAGTTTTGATGCATGCTTTCTCAGAATGTAATTGATTGCAGTTTCCTGTAGTTTTATTTCTAAGCTGTGAAATATCTGTTCTGGGCACTTATTGGATGCTGCATTTAAGTTTTCCCCTCTACCTCCCATAATGCTGTTTGTTCGGCAGGCTCTGGAGTGTCTGTATAGCCAGCAGTGGACATCAGGCAGATGGGCTGGGGTGCTGATCATCTCTCCCGCGAGAACTGGCTTATCAAACCTTCCAGGTTCTAAAGAAGATTGGAGCCCGAAGTCATGAGTTCTCTGCAGGACTGGTAATAGGTGGAAAGGTTGGTTCCTTTATTTCTAGTGTGTGTTAGATGGGAGGGGAGAAAACCAGCTAATCTCTAACTTCAAAACAAAAACCAAAGAAAGTCTTTTTACAAATCTGGAATTTATTTACAATTAAATGTGACATCACTTTTGCGTCATGCTTTTATAATTCACATTTTTATTTCCCAATCTACCAATGTAAAACATGAGTATTGCTGCTTCTTCAAAGTATTTCGAACCTCTTAGAAAATATGCAATATCAAGCTATATTTAATGAATTCTATCTCCATCAATATTTCTGTAAATGATGAATCCTGAAATGAAAGCGGTGTTAAAGAACACAATGTTTAGGTAACCCAAACAGAATCCTGTTCAGGCAGTAGCTTTTTGTTTGAGTATATTCTAGCTGGAGTCAAAAGAAGTTAAAGCTTATTTATTTTAAATTGAAAGTAACTTTGTTAATAAAGTAACATAAAAGATTTAATGTGCACCTTATATAGAACATATGAATTTAGGGAAAAGAAGCCACTTTTTCAGATTACGTCAGCTTATAAGATGAACAAGATATCTGCAAAGAAAGCTAGCCAAAAGAACATGAAATGTGAAGGGCATAGTGATGGGATCTGTGCTTCTCTGCACTCCTATAGATCTAGGCAAATTAACTAAACATTGAGACTGCAGAGGTCAGTAAAACTGATCATAAACTTTCTGTAGATACATAGTTCTAGAAAGAATTGCGCCTACAGATATGAGCCTTTTCATTGGTTGATTAATCAAGACTCTTCCACTAAGCTATAAAGAGCAATTTAGCAGAGCTGTGCAACTTCAACCTCCAGAGACTTTTGATGATATGATATTTGGGGAGCTCCTTAAAATTTAGCCAGACATTGTGGATTTCTAGTAATGAAACTTATTTAAAAGACAAAGTAGCCTTGCTTTCTTTATTTTATTTTGCTGTTACATATTTTCAGGATTTGGAAGCAGGAATCCTCTTGCATCCAATAGAACCAACATACTTATTTGTACCCTGGGCCTCCTGCAGCACATGGGCCAGACCTCTTTTTTCCATGCGTCCACTTTCACAGATGTTGAGTGAGTATGAGGACTGTGGATGTAAATACAGGAACAGTTTTAACTGCTGTCTCTCAGCTGCCATGGTAACCGGCGTTAATAATGCAATTCCCAAATTATTGTCTGAGAAGCGTTAAAAATTAAAAAAGCATACGCCTGGCGAGAGTGTAATTTATTATTAATCTAAACAGTCAAAATGTTTCCAATAAGAATATTTGCTGGTTCAAACGAATTGTTTCTGGGGTTTTGTAGATTGAAAAATTAGTGAAGTTGAATATTTGGTGGACCCGTAAGGACACTGAAATCATTACAAAACCAGCAGATATCTTTTGAAATTATGGACCTTGTTAAATAGAAATCTTAACTCTCTTCTTTTTGTGTATGTGTGTGTTTGTATGTATTTCCCTTTTTTTGTTAAAATAAAATATTAGTTGAGGAGAGATTTCTCACAATACATAGTAAATTTTGTGCATGTGTAGTAGTTATGGTGCCAGTTATTGTACTGGTGCCTCCTGGGTATGAGTATTTAAAACATCTTAACTCTTGCTAGGAGCTTCCGTTAGCTCTCTCCTGAGCTAGACCTACATTGAAGGAACCTGCTTCGTTGGCACAACTGACAAACCATTAGAAGATGGCATTGTTGTAGCTAAAGGGAACACTCAACCACCATAACCACTACAGTAGCATTGTAGTGATTATGGTACCAGGAAAAACCCCATTGTAAGAAGTCAAATACCGTTTTTGGGTTTGACTGCCTCAGGAATCTATCGGCATCCTTTGTGCCACCACTGCTGTGCAGGGCTTGGCCTCATTTGGCTGACTGACATCAGCTGACTACTTACAATTTGAGGGCACCATAACCACTACAGTGACTTGCTGTGGTGCTTGGAGTGGTCTTTTAAATTCACAGCTGTAATGTGAATGTTATGTATTTGTTTGTAGGTTTGGGTAATGTTGGAATACATTGTTATGACTTCCAATATATTTTCCTTTTTGTTCCTGGTTCCTTGATGAAACAGGTCGGATCCTTGATTTGGGGTTCTCTGAAGCCATCAATACAATTGTAAGAAAACTTACCAAAAGCTTGTAGACCCTATAGCTTCTCTGCAACTCAGACAAAATCTGTGAAAGATCTTGCTGGATTTAAGCTTAAAAGATCCAGAATATGTTTGAGTTCATGAAAGGCAAAATTCAGGTACATTTCTTTGGACTTTTTTTTTACTGTAAAATGTTTTCCTGGTACATATTATTTTTCATGATGGGTGACAGGCATATTTATTGAGAGTAAAATGTACCATAATGACAAATGGTGTGTGTGATGCATCATATGTTTGTGTGATTTATCATATTGCTGCTATCTCACCTGAATACCTTGAGGGCCACTGTAGGCAATCTAACCACTTCATTTTATTGAATTGGTTATAGTGCTTGGAGTCCATTCAGTGTTAAACCATTTTGAGGTGTAACACTGAATGAGGGGTACCTGATTCCCATTGCTCTGCCCCCCCACTGGAGTTTGACTAAGGCAGAGATTAAATACTTCCTTCAAGCTGTACCAGCAATTAGCACAGTAATAGGCTAAAAAGCAGTCAGGTGGCACTATCGGCCTGGCTTGTACTTCTCAATTCAATACTTTACTGCGTACCTTTAAGCCAAGAGGTATATGTTGCTGGGAGTACTCTTGGGGAGACTCAGATATTAACACTTCAATGAGTTGAAGCCCTGTTGAGCATTTGTAGCTTGTCCAGCCCTCTCTTTTTCAGTAAGACTTGTAAAAGAAGATAAAAAGAGCTACCTGGAATCCATTTATAGATTTAGTTTTCCATGGCTACCGTTCAACATCCGCAGCTGCATCCTTCTACTTCCTCTGTGGTCCATTTAAATGGTTCTCATAGAAAAGCACTTGATTGATCTGTTCTCACAGTTGCCAGAGCACTGCAGCTGTGGGAGAGGGATGGACAGGGAGGGTGAAAAAATAAATAAATGCAGATTTAGTGTAGGAAGCATTGGGAGAGTGCACTGATGGAGGGACTTGAGGATTTTGTCTCCCCTTGCGGTGTGTGTGTTCCCATTCCTGCCTGCAAGGGTAGAAGCTGTAAATGCCTTTACATGCATGCCAGTGAATGTTGGCACCCGATTTGACAATAGGCAGCCAGAGCAGAGTTCTGAGATATTTACTGCAATGAAGTACATATTTGTGTGTCACAGATATCACACACATTTTAAAAGTGAAATGTGACTTATCTGGAAAAGACTGCACTGAATAGAACTTGTAGAATATGATATGTTAACCTTTGTTGTATAATAATGTTTCATTTTGTAAGAAGAAACATATGCACTAAAGCATGCTCTCAGTCCTGAACACTGTCCACCGCGGTTAAGTTAAACGGTATGAACAGTTGAACATTTGTCTGCATCTCTCTGGTGCCTGCTTCATTACAAGGGATGTTCCCCTTCTGTCTTTAAATTTAATTCCTTGGCTGGGAGTGTCAGTTGACACTCAGCCAGTTTATTCTGTCCTAGTGCAAAGGTGGGGGCACACCGAACCACAGCATCTTGCAGAATGGCGCTGCTGTGGTGACCAAAATTTATCAATAATTCAGATTAAGAAATGTGGTGCACTTAAAATACATTTCTAATTTCTATAAGGCTACTTAAAAGTAAGCCTATCTCTGCAAACAAATATGGCCATATTATTATTTAAACCCACCACTATTCACAGTACCCCAATGCTCGGTGGGTCTTGCGCTAATTCAATGTGGGAGATTAAACAAATAGGGCTAAATAAACGTGTGAAAATATATATATATATATATATATATATATATATATATATATATAATATATATATATATATATATTTCTCAAAATTAATGTGAAGTAGCGGTGGGCTTAACACAATGTGAACATATGGTGGAACCGAATCCCTATGTTTGTTTGCTGAGATAGGTGATTTTAAATAGCCTTAAAAATTTAGAAATGCATTTTATGAGTGCGCTGTTCCTTAATCTGTATTACTAATTAGGACACAATTGATATCTAATTTTAAAGGGGAGGGTTTTGATTACATAAAGATTCTCCAGGGTGCAGGTAGCAAACTCCTGACACCATAACTGTATGTAGTGCTTCATTTATTATCAGAAAACACATACGTTTTATATACGGTCCATTATCTATATGACATCCAATGATTTTTACATTGTAGCTTTCAAATAACTACAATTCAATTTTTAGTGAATAAACCTTTATTATCGGTTGTATTTACTGCCGTTTTTTCTCAATATACAGGATCCACACTGCCACAAGTAGTTCATGAGTTGGGGGTCACAACAGGCTAATATGGCACACTTTAGTTACTATTACAAATAGATTATACACAGTCTCCAAATTTTTACAGTTGAAAGGCCAAGTTTAGAGGTGCACTACACTGTTTAAACCTTCATGGCAATCATTATTGAAATGCATTGTGATTTCTTTTTTTAATTTTTAGTTTATATTTAGTACATAGTTTGTCATAACTTTTTTATTCATTGTAACTGTTACTGTGTATGCTTCACTTTCTGTCCCAGCCTCACAATCATGTTTACCAGAAACAACCTCATGTCATTGATTTTATTTATGGGTGAAACTGGATTTATGTCTGTAGGTGTCGTACATCTAACCTAGGTTTTAACTACAAAGCTGTTTATTATATAGTGAAAATGAGCTGCAGAAGGATTAGTGTATTATAGGTAAATGCGGTGATCCCTTCTTCCCCTCAGCTCTGGAACAGTCTGATATTCTTGGGTAAATTAAATTTAGAAGAAAATGATCTGCAGCCAGCTTGATTTATGGGGTTTATATTATGTGGCAGCTTCGCTAATGAGGCAATATTTTAACTTTTTACTAAAAAGGAGTGCAGCTGTCAAAGTCTCCCCTCTCCTGGTATTATCTTGTCTTACACACCCTGCTCGGGAAGAAACGCTATGTGCAAGCAATTCCTTGACAGGCAGATCTGAACGCCTCTAATAAATTTAAATACTGTAGTGATTAATTAAAATGAGCAATTATGCCCTCCGACTAGCAATTACCAAGCATTGAACTGAAACCAGTGGGTATGTTTATCACACCACTGATTGATTCCTGCTTGGAAATGGGATTCTAGTGAAGTCAGACTCCCCCTGTCATGCTGTGCTCAGCACAGAGGGAATAGCAGAAAGGCGTTGTAAGAAAGGCTTTGTGCAGCCAAGCAGAGCATGAGCCGATCCACAGTACAGATATGACTTTTACAAAAAAAGTTAAAATGTGTTCAAAAAGCCATTTTCTTCTTATTTTTTTTTTTTTCTTGTACAATCATTTTTGTTTTACTTTTCACTTTTTTTTTTTTTTTTAATGTTCTGTTTAATTCAAAATGTGAATGAATTATTAATCAAACAAACAATTTTGATCTGTCCTGGCACAATCTAGGCACAGTTTGCATTTCTCTTCTGAAAAGTGGTACAAACATGTAAAAAGGGGTGGAGACCGCAAGTGCAATATGCCTACTGGTTCCACTGTTTCCATAGTGATTGTCCTAATTTTACAACTTTTAGACTGCTTTTCAGAAATAATATTTTTCACATATAACCCTCAATGTTTCTCTTTCTCTTCCTTTCTCTGTTATCTCTAATCATAGTAATAATAATAATCAGGCAGCCAAGATGGAGATTCCCAGTTCCAGTGTAGAGTTGAATTTAGATGGCTGTAGTGAAAAATGTTAGCAATCCTAAACTGCATTCTTGAGTGGGAACCATTGGAAGGAGAAATTAATAAGCAATTTCCCATGTATGAACTGAATTTTTTATTTATTTTTTTATTTTTTTAAATTTTTTTTTTTTTTGGTTTCTGAAATTGTAACTTTTTTTTTATATTTTTGATTTTCTTTTAGCACCCCTGCAACATTGGAACAGAATTTTGTTGTTTGTGATCTGGAACAGAAAATAAACTTATTGTATTCATTTGTGAAGAATCACCTAAAGAAAAAGAGCATTGTGTTCTTTGCCAGCTGCAAAGAGGTATGGTATTCAAGCTGGTACAACAGAAGTGAAACCTGTTTACCTTTATTTACATCTGCTTCTTATATGCAAGATTGTAAAACCAGTTTTAAATTATTATTTACTTTACTGGTTTTATTACCCTGTTTTAGTAATGCAGATTCCTTCACTAACAGTGGAATGTAAAATAAGGCACAAACCGTAAATACAGTTGCTTGGTAAAGGCCATGAATCTGAATATCACTGGGCATGAAGTGATTTCTCTGTAGAACCCCTTTCCCTATGCTTCTCTTGTCTTTCCTTAAATGGTTGGAGTCGATGAGTTGTGACATATAAGATAAAATCTTTAGTATCTGCAGAAGGCAGGAATACCCATAATCCAATGCTTCAGGGAACTCCTCCATCTTTAGCCCCCTTAGAAGCCCCTGTTCTGTTTCTGCCTCCCAGGCTAAACTTCTAACTAAAGTAAGAATTTATTATCTGCAAACCTGAAGTAAAGGGGTTGGTCCTTATTTAGGGAGACCAGGTCTCTTGTCAAGTCATGTATGGATCAGTTTAACTAAGAAGTACATATGGTTGACAGTGTTATTATAGAGGGTTCGTCTGTACTCTGGCAGGACACATGGAGTCTGCACCTTTCTCACATTGTCCAATGATGCCTCTTCTTTAAGGTTAGGTTGATGTCCATTGTGAACATATAGGCTTGAGCTCAGGAAAGGTGTTGAAAGTGCCTAGGAGCACCTTTAGGTAAGTGTTTTACTCTTGGATGTGAAGGAGTGACCTCAATTCCTCCACTTAACCCAGTCTTATGTTATATTGCCAGACAGCTGGGAAGAGGTTTCTCCTGATTTCCACGTGTAGTACAACCTCTGTGCAGATGATTACTGACCACAACTCTGACTGTTGAGGTTCAGAGTGAAATCATTGAATTGCATCAGGTGTGTGTGTGAAGGGGTTAATGTTGGTTTTAAAAGTGAGACACTCTCTCCTAAGCATGTCTACCTTAACTCGGTGCTGCTGAATTTCAAAAGGAGCAATTTAGTCATATGACCACTGTTGGCTTTCATGTGTTATACGTTTATTTACTAAACAGTGAACTGTGATGTGCTAAATCAAATGGCAAATTCAAATGAGCTGAATTTAACATTCGTGATTCAAACTCATTATACAGGTGATACTCGAAAAATTTGACTATTGTGCAAAAGTACATTCATTTCAGTAATGCAACGTAAAAGGGGAAACTAATATATGAGACTCATTACATGCAAAGTAAGATAGTTCAAGCCATGATTTGTCATAAGTGCGATGATTATGGCATACAGCTCATGAAAACCCCAAATCCACAATCTCAGTAAATTAGAATATTACATGCAATCAATAAAACAAGGAGTGTACATAGAACAATATCGGAGCTCTGAAAAGTATAAGCATGCATATGGACTCAGTACTTGGTTTGGGCCCCTTTTGCAGCAATTACTGCCTCAATGTGGCGTGGCATGGAAGCTATCAGCCCGTGGCACTGCCGAGGTGTTATGGAAGACCAGGATGCTTCAATAGTGGCCTTCAGCTCTTCTTCGTTCGGTCTCATTTCTCTCATCTTTCTCTTGACAATGCCCTATGGGGTCCAGGTCAGGCCAGTTTGCTGGCCATTCAAGCACAGTAATCCCACAGTCATTGAACCAGGCTTTGGTGCTTTTGGCAGTGTGGGCAGGTGCAAAGTCCTGCTGGAAAATGAAGTCAGCATCCCCATAAAGCTTGTCTGCGGATGGAAGCATGACGTGTTTCAAAATCTCCTGGTAGACGGCTGCGTTGACTCAATGAAGCACAGTGGATCAACACCAGCAGATGATAAGGCTCCCCAAATCAACACAGACTGTGGAAACTTCACTCTGGACTTCAAGTATCTTGCAGTGTGTGCCTCTCCATTCTTCCTCCAGACTCTGGGTCCTTGGCAAAAGTTGCTCTCATCAGAAAAGAGGACTTTGGACCACTGAGCAACAGATCAGCGGCTTGACAAGAGGAATACGACAGGATCCGTCTGTGTGTGGTGGCTCTTGATGCACTGAATCCAGCCTCAGTCTATTCTTTGTAAAAGTCCGCAACACATTTGAATGGCCTTTTCCTGACAATCCTCTCCAGGCTGCGGTCATCCCTTCTGCTTGTGTACCTTTTTTCTTCCACACTTTTCCCTTCCACATAACTTTCTATTAATGTGCTTTCATACAGCACTTTGGGAACATCCAATTTCCTTCGCAATTACCTTTTGAGGCTTTCCCTCCTTATGGAGAGTGTCACTGATGGTTTTCTGCACAACTGTCAGGTCAGCAGTCTTCCCCATGATTGTGATTCCTACTGAACCAAACTGAGAGACCCTTTAAAGGCTCAGAAACCCTTTGCAGGTGTTATGGCTTACTTAGCTGATTAGAGTGGGACACTGTGAGCCTAGAATATTGCACCTTTTCACAATATTCTAATTTACTGAGATTGTGGATTTGGGGTTTTCATGAGCTGTAAGCCATAATCATCGCACTTATGACAAATCACCACTTGAACTATCTTGGTTTTCATGTAATGCGTCTATCTCATATATTAGTTTCCCCTTTTACGTTGCATTAATGAACTTTTGCACGATATTCTAATTTTTCTCGTATCACCTGTATGCTATGTAGCTTTTACAAGTGACTTGCCTAGCGTAGATGTGGAAAATTATTCTGTTGCTTTGATCATTTATCAATTTATCCCCTTCTTATTTTTAGTTTATTATAAGTTATAATGCTATGTTTTAATACTCATTTCTTGTGTGGATGTGTGCTTAAAGGGATACTATAGTCCCCAAAACAACTACAGCTTCATGTAGTTCTGGTGTGTATAGGCCTTTTAATGTAAACACTGCCTTTTCAGAACAGAGGCAGTGTTTACATTACTTTTTAATAACCCCTCTAGTTGCAGTCACTCCGATGACCAGAGAGGAAGCACCTCTACGAGACCGGTGCGGTGCTGGAACAAAGGTTAAAACCCTTTTAACTAGAGGCAAGGGGGATCGGTCACCTAAACTGTGTTTTTAGCGCTTTAATGTCTGGAATGCATGTTTGTATTCATGACACTATAGTGCTCCTTTCACCCTGTGTTCCTCACGTGCTTCAGACCCAGTGGCAGTCCATCGGAGGATTAGTGGGTAGTCCTGAAGTCCTAAATCATAAATCTTTAAAATTACAGTAGCTTTTTGTAATTCATGCAGTGTGTTCATTGTCAGATATTTGATATTCCTGCAGTGTGTGTCTTTTTTTTTTTTCACATTATCAACCATATATCATTGCAGTCTTTAGGTCATTGTAAATTTACATAAACCTCATTGAGCACTATATTGGGGCTGCTATTAAGAGGCAACATGCACCATAGTCTGCCGTACTATTTACAATAAGACGATTGGGGTTATTAAATGATTTAGTTGTGTTGAGATCATTGGGGAATGCGAAGACTAGCTACAAGAGACCTGACTTTTCCTGTTTGGTTTAATTTATTTATTTTTTTGGGATTGTGTGATGAATACATTTTATGCATTATGTGTAATCTCCTGTTATTGTCCATGTTGGAGTAATCACAATATTGTCCCGTACCAGGTGCAGTATTTTTTTCGGACATTTTGCAGGCTACGGCCTGGTACTCCCATTCTGGCTCTCCATGGCAAACAGCAGCAAATGAAGAGGATGGATGTGTACACAGACTTCGTGAGAAAAAAAGCAGCCGTTCTGTTTGCCACAGACATTGCAGCTAGAGGCCTAGGTACGTACATTTCTTCCCAGTAAGATTGACATTGTTTCTAATCTTGTTTTGCATGCTTGCCTGTTCCTCAGGTTGATGTCATGCAGGTGTGTACAATTTACGTGGAATTGCACTGAGCCAGCAACCTATATGCAAATTGGAGAATTAAAGTGAAACTAAATTTTTTAACGTGGCATTGTTACATTTGGGTGTCTTTGCGTATAATGCACTGCATGAATAATTGTATTGCAGTGGTTGGCTCGAGATAGGCGTCTAATAAGCATCAACATCTTCAACTCCTGGTAGTTCACCTGTCAGAAACAGTGTCATGTTGTACTTTAATGCATGTGTTTCTTTTATACTTTCTATTGGACAGACAAAGGAAACAAATGTGAAAACTTCTACTGGATTTTACGTATTTGCAGTTACAGAGAACCCCTTTCATTAAAAGTTTATTTTGACTGAGGATTCGCATATTGAGCGGTTCCTTTGCAACGTGTGTGTTTGTTTGTGGTCTCACCTTTTCACATACACACTTACTGGTGCCCTGCACTCAAAGCTCCCGGTCTTGTAATCGCCTTGATGCCAAACTCCAACTTTGTAAACAGAGGGCACTCACAGGACTTTTATATGTTTTCCACTTTGGATAATCTTTTTCACTGTAGAATGATGGACTTTAAATTGTCTCATAACCCTTCCCAGTTTGATGGGCAGCAACAACTGCTTCTTTAAGAACATTGCTGATGTCTTTCCTCCTTGGCTTTGTGTTAACACATACCTGAGTGCTCCAGCCAAGCAAACTGCTAAAACTTTGGCTTTTATAGAGGTGGTCACACTTGCTGATGATAAATTAATCCAGGGCATTTGATTAGCGGCACTAGTCAGCTACTTAGCCTATTTAATTCCTTACTTCATTTATATTTCAAGTCCTAGGCTAAATAGTTTCTCACCAAAGGCTAGTGGTGAGTGCGATAATTTAATATGTGTGCTTGTATAGAGGGCATCCGGTTGTGATAATGTATACATAATTTAATATACCGTAGGTATTTTTGCACAATCTTATACTTTACATTTTTCTAACATATTTGTCACTGTAATTATTTAAAGGGACAATCTAAACATTAAAACCAGTATACCATTTCAAACAATAATTGAAAGCCTTAACAGTTGTCACTGCCAACATTTTGCGTGTTTCCCGTAGAAATGTTATGGATTCCTCTGCATCCCTAGTGCAGACAGTGAGGTGCAGTGTTTGGCTCTTGATTGGCACTGATTAATTATCTATCTTGCTGAAAGTGTTGCAGTATTAGAACCTCTCTTGATTGCAGTATAGACAAGCAAACAGCATGGTTGATAGAGCCTATTAAATCCCTGTGCGTTATAGCAACTCACAGTGACACATTTCAGAGATTAATTTTGGTTCTACTCCAAGAAATACCCATAATTACAAAGTACGGTTCATTGCCAAATACCATCAGATTCTTGTAGATGAACCTGGCTTTGAATTACCCTTGGCCCAGTCAGAGAGAGCCATGTATTGAGAGAAACCATTTTTTACTTCACTGTATTGATAACAGGAAATGAATTTGCAGGACGGTTCCTTGCTTTTTTTTTTTAATTATAAACATCTTGAATGCTTCAGTGGATGAGACCTGTACAAAATATGGCAGGGTTTTCTTACAAGTAATGAAGCCCATATTAAAGGAACTATCCATGCACCATATTCACTACAACCTGCTTTAATGACTATGGTGCCATGAGTGCCCTCCAGAATTATTAGTCAAACCTTTTGAGAAGTGTTTGGCAACTTACCTGTAGTCTTGCTAGGTGAGGGCACCTACCTCTAATGATGCCAGAAGCTCATATCCCTGAGCTAAGCTATGCTGTGCATGGAGACCACCAGGGAGGTGGTGGTGACTGTTGCTCTACAGTACCCAGGTTAGTTGTCATTCACTTACTCTGGCAGAGTGCCAGGGTACTCCTGGTTCCGTAAGCGTACAGCAAGCTGTAGTGGCCACAGTGCTTGAAGTGTTCCATCAAAGGTAGCATTTTAAATGTACGGGCAAAAGAGACAATCAAACCATTCTAATGTTTTTTTTGGCCTGCTTATGTGTTTGACAGAGAGCCGTTTGTAGGTTTTATTTTATTTATTCAGTTAGCATATGTTTCTATAGATACATTCCTTATCATCAACATACTTTAAGGGTTATTCACAGACAATTGTCAGGAATGCGCACTGAATTTAAATTGAATTTCTAATTTAAGGCCACAAATAGCCAAATTAATTATATCTGACTTGGAGAATTTTATCCGGTTCAGCTATATATTTTGGCCTTAATTCTCATTAATTCCTGAAAGTCTTACTTTTGTGAAAAACCTTCATTAATTAAAATAAAAGATTCCGCTCTTTTGATTTTATGCTAAAAGCTTTTTCCTTTTTTAGGCAAATATAGCTGGTTTAGTAAAAATTCTTCAGCTTGACTAAAATCGCAGGCTGTATCAGACTAAACTTTGCAATTGATTGCGTCGGCCGGTGGGCGAGACTGATGCCGCCCACCGTCCGGGGAGACCTAATGCACATGCGCGGCAATGCCGCGCATGCGCATTAGCGCTCCCCATAGGAAAGCTTTGCTTTCCTATGGGGAAATGAGCGACGCTGGAGGTCCTCACACAGCGTGAGGATGTCCAGCGGTGCTCTAGCACAAGTTTTCTGTGCTATGATGCAGGAAGTGCCCTCTAGTGGCTGTCTAGTAGACAGCCACTAGAGGAGGAGTTAACCCTGCAAGGTAATTATTGCCGTTTATAAAAAAACTGCAATAATTACACTTGCAAGGTTAAGAGTAGTGGGAGATGGCACCCAGACCACTTCAATGGGCAGAAGTGGTCTGGGTGCCTGGAGTGTCCTTTTCAGGGGAAGAATTCATGAATTTATTTTAAAATCTATGGTGGGGTTCATCGCAAAGTTTTCATGAATTTGTGTGGTTTATACACTAAAGAGTAAATTTGTATTGAACTGAAAATCAGATTGCAAAATTAAGGGCGATCTAGCTGAATTAAAAAGATTTTTTCCAAGCTACCTATATTTATTGATGTCCTGGATACTGCCACCTGTTAATCCGATACATCCGTTTAGAAATCTTTAAGTGTAGAAAGACTGAAGTGTATAGTTTATTTCCAAATCTATAGCATTATGCTCTTAGTGTGAAACATACTTGTGTATTATTTGTGAGTTTCCTTTATTTGTGTATTCTGTTGGCTGTTAATGTGAGAAGTGGGTACTGGTTTCTTTGTGTTTGGATAATAAATAATGCACCGTTTATATAGAGGAGTCTCATTTCTTTTTGGCACAGATTTCCCTGCAGTGAATTGGGTCCTGCAGTTTGATTGCCCGGAAGATGCCAACACGTATATCCACCGAGTCGGGAGAACAGCTAGGTATGTCTCGTTTGTTTTAAAGCACCTTTATAATGCCAAGACTGAGTGATTGTATTGTTGCTCAGTCTCCTTGTTCTTTAGTCTCACACACGTTTTTTTTTTTTTTGCACCTGTTTGTGAGCAGAATTTCGTGAACATCTGTGTATTGTGTGTTTCTGTGAAATAATAGGCAATACATACATTACATAATATTAATACTGGCATGGAATGATATGGAGACAAGTTTTAATAAAAAAATCAACAAATTCTGTCTGTCACTGCCATGGAATAGACTGTACACAAACATTCATTTGTGTTTTTATTACTTTCTCCATGTTATTCCATAACAGTCTTTATATATAGTGCCTCCGTGGCAGTATTTATACCGTTTCTCCATGGTATTCCGTGGCAGTATTTATACCGTTATTCCATGGCAGTATTTATACCGTTTCTCCATGGTATTCCATGGCAGTATTTATACTGTTTCTCCATGGTATTCCATGCCAGTATTTATACTGTTTCTCCATGGTATTCCATGGCGGTATTTATACCGTTTCTCCATGGTATTCCGTGGCAGTATTTATACCGTTTCTCCATGGTATTCCGTGGCAGTATTTATATAGTTTCTCCATGGTATTCCGTGGCAGTATTTATATAGTTTCTCCATGGTATTCCATGGCAGTATTTATATAGTTTCTCCATGGTATTCCATGGCAGTATTTATATAGTTTCTCCATGGTATTCCATGCAACTTATAATGGCTTCTGCGGTCTCAATTATTCAACCCTCTGAATAGAATCCCTCACAACAGCACAAATATGCAAAACAGGTGTTGTCTCAAGCACACCTGATGCAATTAATCAAGGGCTTTATTAGTTGCACCAGGTGTGCTTAAGCTGGAACACTTGAAATATCTGAACTGGGTTTGTAGAGTGTCACGTTTGACTGCATGTTTGAAATATGGCCTAATTCTATGGCCAAGTCCAAAGAATGGTCCACAAAGTTAAGAGAAGAGATCATCACCCTTTACAAACAAGGAGCAGGATCCAAGAAGATTGTGAAGGCACTGAATGTTCCTAGAAATACCATTGGAAGTATAGTTAGGAAGTTAAAAGTTTAACCCCTTAAGACCGGAGGGCGTACTATTACGTCCTCTAATAGGCGGCTCTAAACGCCGCCGGGCGTAATAGTACGCCCTCCGGTCTTTCTGTACTTACCCGGTCGCCGGCGGTCCCACGCCGGCGATCGCGGTGGGGGGGCTCCCAGGGAGCCCCCCACGGCACGACCGTCCTCCAGGAAGCCCCCCGGCCGTGTGAGAGTGGGGTCCTAGCGAGGACCCCACAATCACATGGCTGGGTATAGCTGGCTTCTGTATTGCCAGCAGGGGGGCTGCCTGTAATTACAGGGGGTCCCCCTGCTGGCTGAAAATAAAAGTAAAATAAGTTAAAAGTGTAAAAAAATAAAATTATATATACTTAGATCATATATATATATTATATATATATGATCAAAATATATATATACACATATACATACACACATGTACAGCGTCTAGGTGTATTTTACTATTAATATATATATAATTATATATATATATTAATATCAAATTACACGTACACTGATACTGATTAAATATATATATAATTATTGTTATATATATATATTTATATATATTATAAAAAAAATTAAAATGTAAATACGTTAAAAAATAAAATTACAAAAATAATTAAAAATAAATAATTAAAAAATATATAGATGTGTGTTATTTCGTTCTAACTGTATTGTGAAATTAATATATATATATATCAAAATACACATAGAACGAAATAATATATATATTTATACACATAAATATATGCGTATATATCACTATATATATACCTATATATAAATAAAAATATTTTAAAAAAATTATATAGATATATACATATATATACACATACGTATATATATACATATATTGATTCTACATATATATTTATGTAATATTTTACATAATTAGGTATCTTAATTAATTACAATTAGCAGGACCTGCATGACAACCCATGCCGAAAGTAAAGGGAATTTAATTTGCTAGCACTATATTTAACCCTATAGCTTTCCGAGACACCATAAAACCTGTACATGGGGGGTACTGTTCTACTCGGGAGACTTCGCTGAACACAAATATTAGTGTTTCAAAACAGTAAAATGTATTACAACGATGATATAGCCAGTAAAAGTGACGTTTTTTGCATTTTTCACGCACAAACAGCATTAAACGGACAATATTATTGCTATGATACTTTTTACTGTTTTGAAACACAAATATTTGTGTTCAGCGAAGTCTCCCGAGTACAACAGTACCCCTCATGTACAGGTTTTATGGTGTTTTAAAAAGTTACAGCGTCAAATATAAGGTTTGCGTTTCATTTTTTTCACATTAAAATTCGCCAGATTGGTTACGTTGCCTTTGAGACCCTATGGTAGCCCAAGAATGAAAATTACCCCTATGATGGCATACCATTTGCAATAGTAGACAACCCAAGGTATTGCAAACAGGGTATGTCCAGTCTTTTTTAGTAGCCACTTAGTCACAAACACTGGCCAAAATTGAAGTTTTTTGCATTTTTCACACACAAACAAATACTAACGCTAACTTTGGCCAGTGTTTGTGACCAAATGGCTACTAAAAAGACTGGACATACCCCATTTGCAATACCTTGGGTTGTCTACTATTGCAAATGGTATGCCATTATGGGTGTAAATTTCATTCCCGGGCTACTATACAGTCTCAAAGGCAACGTAACCAATCTGGCAAATTTCAATTTCAAATGTAACGTGCTATATTTGACCCTGTAACTTCCCAAAACGCCATAAAACCTGTACATAGGGGGTACTGTCTTACACGTGAGACTTTACTGAATACAAATATGTGTATTTTATTGCAGTAAAAGCAAACAGTATTATGACACTGACCGTTAAAATGTCATGTAGAACTAAAAAAATAAAAAAAAATCGTATTTTCTCCCATTTTTTTCATATTAAATTATGTTTCATAGCTAAATATTTGATATTAAATGAAAGCCCTGTTTCCCCTGAATAAAATGATATATAATAAGGGTGGGTGCATTTACTATGAAAGAGGTGTATTACGGTTGGACAGACATGTAGCGCAAATGCCAGGTTTTGTTTACATTTTGTTTTGTTCACAACGTGTACATTTGGCTCCGTCCTTAAGGGGTTAAGGAACCATGTTTACATTACCTTGATCCCAAGCATACCTCAAATCTCCCCAAGGTTTGGTTGCAGAAGACATCCTGGAAAATACTACAGTGGCCATCACATTCCCGTGAATTGAACCCCAGTGAAAATTCCTGGTGGTATTCAAAGAAAGCGTCTGCCACACTCAAACTCAAGCATATTACTAATCTGGAGTCCATTGTTCAAGAGCAATGGGCCAAGATTCCCCAGTAATGCTGGCAGTAGCTGATCTCTGGCTCTGCATCTCATTTGCAGCTGGTGATAACCGCAAAAGAGCGCTCTACAAAGTATTAAATGCTTGCAATGAAGGGTTGAATCATTTTGAGACTGGAGAAGTCATTCTAAATTGCATTTTCAGTTGCATTTGGGGAAAACACTTGAAGCATTTGTTGTTTTGAGCTATTTTAATTGTTTTAGTCTGATTTTGTTTATTGCAAACTGCTGAAAATCTGTACTTTTTTATTTTTATTTTTTTAATTCTTTCCTATATACCGAAAACCGATTTTGTCTTCAATTGGTTTGTTGCTTCTTGTGTCCTGTAAATTTTAAGTTTAAGCATGTGTGGGATAAGGCTATCCTAACTATAAGATAAGGCTAGGGACTAATGAAAGTATTTAGAAAATTGGGCAGACTAGATGGGCCGAATGGTTCTTATCTGCCGTCACATTCTATGTTTCTAATTTGGTGACAAGTCTGTGCTAGCTAACCCCAAGATTTTACATGTGAAGGACAGCTTCTTGGTTGTGCGCATATTGTGTAAAACCCGGATTACATTTTAATAGCTGGTGCTAACAAAGCTTGATAAGACTTCATTGAGAATTTTATGGTCCACGAGAGTATTTAATTGTTCCACATAAAAGCCTTAATTAATGATCAGCACTAATTAGGATCCTGCATAATCTGGTATCATTAAAATATTTTTTCTGTTCTCTGCCATTCTTTATGGTAAATGTAGGAAGTCAGTGATGCGCACTCTCGTTCTTACACTAGCTGCTTAATAAACTTATTTGCTTTCTGAATTAACTGCTTAGTGTAACTTATGCTTACAGTCAGATTTCATTAAAACAGGAAGCTTTTAAGTAAGCACATTTATTTAATGAAAAATAGCTTTGCTAATAAAATACAGAGAGTAGCTGTTGAGCATACATTGGCTGCTTAAAGGGAACCTGATATTTTGGATCTTGTGAAACCTTCTGGCCCGTATTGGCTAGCCCTTGTCGCTGCAATGGCCGTGGTTCGGTTTCTGTACGAGTGCAGGAAATTGATAATGGTCGGTAATAAGGCAGATTGATGCACAAAGCGAGACAACCAAAACTGTGAAATTGGTGGATAGGCTAATAGCTGTGGTTACTGGTATCAACTTATTTTCCATAGGATAATACACAAGGAAGTGGGGCATGCAGCCTTTCCATACAGATTGCAGGAACTGTGAAATAAATGAAAAAGCTCAAGGAAAATGTGTGAGAGCTTTTAAAAATATCCGATTGTTTGGTGGTGTTGCAGTGGAATATTAAAAGGTACCTGAACCTGTCACTAGAGGGCAATAGTACATCAGGTTACATTTTTAATGGTATCGGCTTACCTTTCACCACAGTCCTCTATAAAATAACACAGTATTGCATATTCTGGGATACCTCATCCTTGTAAGAAATTATCTGGAACACTTCAAAGCGTCTCCGTGTGTTCAATAATACGAAATCTTACTCAAAAAAGTACATTTGGCAGTGACATGTAATTCCGCCAAGTCTTGAGGTCTAGATGTTCTTATTACCCAATAATTGTACTCCCTCTATCGACCTTGAAAGGCTGTGCTAACATTTCCTAAAATTGAGCTTCAGACTCTGAGATACCAGTGTGCTAACCTCCCGAGCTATCTAAAATAAAGCTCTCATTTACTTTGGATTTATGAAAAAAATGTCATTGTTTTATGATGATGAATCTTCATACAAGTTTGAGAACAGCTGTGTCGTTTCCTATCTCCTAGCTCCCCGCATTTAAGAAAATGCTGATTAACATGTAGTCCTTTGTTTTTATTTATTTTTTTATAACTTTTTGGGATTTTGGATTACATATTCCTTTTTTTTATTTTTTATTTTTCTGCTGTTAGTATGGACTGTGGGGGGAAAAAAAAGCGACATGCGCAGTCTCTAACATCATGGCTAGTTGCTATAACCAGTTTGAAAATCTTCAGTGTCTATTATTCATGGTTTGAATGGCTATATAGTAATATAGAACTTCATGCATCTTGGTGTTAATTTAAGAAATTACCTGATGTGAAAAAATATATAAATTATTTATAAAAAGACACTTATCCACACTCCTCTTTAAGTCCTTCTGATTTGAGAATAATCTTAGTCTATATATATTCTATAAACTTCTGAGGAAGCTCCCCGATTGCCTTGGTACTTACAACTCATTAGTTCCATAGTCAAACACCCTGAGACATCATCAGGGCCGGACTGGGAATTAAAAGCAGCCCTGGAAAAAAAATATTTACCAGCCCCATAATGCGTTGCGCCAGCATAGTGTGCAGATACAGAGTTAGAACAGATAACTTAAAATTAAAAAGCACTTCAACGTAAAAAGCGCACTCATAGGCTTCAAAATAAACAAAAGTGCAGATTTATTTTAAGCAGACGTGCCTTTGCATGTAATCAATGTTTCAGTCCAACTACCTTGACATATTAAGGAGAACTTGTTAATGGGACTGAAATGGTGAATGTATGTAGGGCACAACTGTAAAAAATGTTTATTTTGAAGTCCTTTGGGTGTGCTCTTCACTTTAAATATGTTATTGTGTTGGAGTATGCATCTAGCAACAAGACTGGGCCAATATCTGCTCATTACATATGGTACATATTAATGATATTCCTCTGTGTATTATGCATATATAAATGTACATTAATATGTGTAAAAAATATATATATTGTGTGTGTGTGTATGTATATCTCTCTAACAAATATACACATTAATATACATGTCATATACCAGTGACGGATCCAGAGGCTGAGCCCGGGAGGGGCACTTGTAGATTATTTAAAGAAATATTCCATGCACAATAACCACTACTCCTCTGTGTAGTGGTTATGGTGCCAGGAGTGTCTGCACCCACTCCCAGAGTAAGTAGTCAAACCGTTTAAGAACAGCTTGACAACTTACTTGGAGTCTGCTGGGATATGGGGCTGTAGTAGGGTATAGGAGCAGTGGTGCAATGTGTGTGAAAGGTTCAGTGTGTGGGTGTGGGGGCAGTGTGTGAATGTGTATGGTGTGTGTGGGGGGCAGTGTGTGAATGTGTCAATGTCTTCTCTCTCTTCCCCCTCTGCCTCTTTCTTCCCCTCCCCTTGTGTGTCTCTCTCATTTCTCCCTCTTTGTCTCTCTCTTCACCCTCTGCCTCTTTCACCCCCTTTCCCTGTCTCTCCCCCTCCTCCCCATCTCTCTCCCTCCCCCCCTTTCCCTGTCTCTCTCCCTCCCCCCCTTTCCCTCTGTCTCTCCCTCCAACCATCTCTCCACCCTTTCCTGTGTCTCTCCTCTCTCCTTTCCCTGTCTCTCCTCTCTCCCTCCCCTCCCTTTCCCTCCTCCCTCCCCCTTTTCCTGTGTCTCTCCCCATCTCTCTCCCTCCCCCTTTCCTGTCTCCCATCTCTATCCTCCCCTTTCCTGTGTCTCTCCATCTCTCCCCCTCCCTTTCCCTATATGTCTCTCCCCATCTCTATCCCTCCCCTTTCCTGTGTCTTTCCCTCTCCCATCTCTCTCCTCCCCGCTTTTCCCTCCCCCTTCCTGTGCTCTCCCATCTCCCCATCTCTCTCCCCCCCCACTTTCCTGTGTCTCTCTCTCCCTCCCTCCCTCCCCCCCTTTCCCTGTGTCTCTCCCCCTGCCCCCAATTTACCTTAGAGAAGGCAGGGGGCCGGCCCCATTCCAGACTGGAGCCGCCGAGCCGGGTGGCAACTTCGCCAGTCCGGCGGCACTCCAGTCACTGGTGTCACTGATGGCGGAAGGAGGAGGAGCCTGTCTACCATGCTCCCTCGCGGTTCCTGTGCTGGGAATTGTGGGAACCGCGAGGGAGCATGGTAGACTGGCTCCTCCTCCTTCAACCATCAGTGACTGGAGTGCCGCCGGACCGGCGAATCTGCCGCCCGTTGGCTCCAGTCTGGAACGCGGCTGGCCCCCTCTCAGTGTGCCACCTATGTGGCAGCGCAGCCCCAAGGTGCCGAGGCCCACCGGGAAACTTCCCGGTATCCCGGTGGGCCAGTCCGGCCCTGGACATCATGGGACATGTAGTTCCAGTGAAGCTGGAAAGTTGTTTGCTTGAGTACCCCAGATCAAAGGCACATTAACTGTGTTATTTACTATACAAAGTCTCACAGTGTAATATTTTTCTCAAGTCTTCATACATAGGATACATATATGGATCAGAAGAGATTTATGCCACTGGCGTTTAAACCTAAACAAACAAAGCGGTTTAATACTATTCTAATGAATATTTATACAAGCCAATGTATCAAATAAATAACAAACTTTTTTTTTTTTCTGTTGCAATCAATATGTGCTCTAACCCTGCGGTATATTTTTCTAGCAGAGTGAGCAATGTGAATGCTAGGTATTCTAGCGAATTAGAATATGAATTGTAAAACTGAGACAAAAATAGCTGATTTCTGGAAATGCTCACGCTCCACGATCGTTACAGCCTTTTAGTCTGAATTTTGCAGATTTTAATTCCCTACAGTTTTAGTGTACAAATCCCTAAATCATAGGCTTCACATTAGGTGTATGATTCAGCAAGAAGCTGGCTGAGAGTTGTGGCAGCAAATATCCTGCGGGTTAAGCCTTATTAACTGCTTTGTAGTGTATTTAATCAACTGCAAATTTAAATGGCATTTTATCTTAATCATAAATTGCAAAAGTAATTATTTGTTAATAGAATGCAGCTCCCACGCACATAAGCAGATATTAGGGGAGGTTAAAGGATTAATGGATGCTGTTTGGTTTTTGTTTGTAATCTTTAAATGAAAAGTTCAGCGTCTCCATGCAGAGTGTGGGGACGGTGAACGCCAGTGTTGCACATTGTGCAGCACTGCCCCAAAAGGCTCCTTGAGTGGCCGTATGATTGACCGTCACTGGAGGTATCCTTAAGGAGCAATGTAAACACTGTTTTTTTTTTTTTTTTTTTTCTAAAAAAGCCAGTGCTTACATAAGAATGCGTGCATCGATGGGCTTTACTTACCAGAACTACTACATTAAGCTGTAGTTGTTATAGTGACTATAGTGTCCCTTTAAGCTTTCAATGTTTTTGAATACTTATTTTGGGAGTTTAGCAGACTCTGACACTTTAAAGCTGTAGCAACTTAAAGGGACAATATAGTCACCAAAACAACTTTAGCTTAATGACCGTTTTGGTTTATAGATCATGCCCCCGCAGTCTCAATTCTCAATTATCTAACATTTAGGAGTTATATAACTTTGTTTATTAAACCTAGTCACACCTCCCTGCATGTGACTTGCACAGCCTTCCTAAACACTTCCTGTTTATATTTATGTTTATCCTTCCCTTATTGCAAGTTCTTTTTAATTTAGATTTTCTTATCCCTTGCTATGATAATAGTTTGCTAGACCCTGCAAGAGTCTCCTGTATGTGATTAAAGTTCAATTTACAGAGAAAGAGATACAATTGTTTAAGGTAAATTGCATCTGATATGAAAGAGATTGAAACCTGTTTTTTTCATTCAGACTGTGTCAGAGTCAGGGGAGGTGTGGCAAGGGCTGCATAAACAGAAAAACAAAGTGATCTAACTCCTAAATGGCAGTGAATTGAGCAGCGAGACTGCAGGGGCATTATCTATACACTAAAACTGCTTCATTAAGCTAAAGTTGTTTAGGTGACTATAGTGTTCCTTTAATTCTTGGGTGGAAATCAGGGCTACAGAGAGAAACTGGACAAAAATTATCTTGAAACTGCACAAAGGTAGAGCTACAATTAAAGGGTCTCTCCAGCCCCCTAAAGCACTTTAACTTGCTGAAAAGCTTAGTGTGAAGGATGTGTCCTCTGTCACAGTATAGATGTTAGGGCCTTCACACTGCACACAGTAGGTCCCACCATGTATTGAGATTTTTTAATTCAGCCGCTATTTGAGAACATGATCTTAAAGGAACACTATCGGGTCGAGAACACAAGTGTGTATTCCTAATCCTATAGTGTTAAAACCACCATTTAGCCTTCTCGGAACTCTCTCTAGAGTCCTTTCTGGCAAGGCCAGATTCCCTACTGGCTCTTCTATACAGACCACATCAATTGCTGGAGGGATCGGTAAAATAGGCAAACACTGTGAATTCCCTCTGTAATGGCACGTCGGAGGTAAAACTTGTTTTAGACTTAATAAATAGTTGAATATTCTGTTATGTCAGTTTTTTTGTGTTCTCTTACTCCTGTTTTGGTGTAAGTGTGTATACAGGCACGTTGTCTAGATGAGTGTTCTACGTCAGTGGTAGAACCAACCGTTCACCCCCAGGTCTTGAAGAGAAAAATGTTCTCTGCTTCAGATAGATTGCTAAACAGGACATCAAATGAAACACTGAAGGTTTATATATATTTTTTCATTATTATTAATGCATTATCAACATTATGCATTTAAAATAGGGGTTTATTTTTATGGTTTGCCATTGAGACTTATCGTAAAGCACAATGTTCTTAAAGGAACACTATAGGGTCAGGAACACAAACCTGTATTTCTGACCTTTATAATTTAGACAACAAACAAAAACATTTCGCCCCCCCTTGCTTTCCCTAAATATAGTGTAATCTTACCTTTACTCCAGTCTGCTGCTGCTAACTCTGCCCCTGATCTGCCTGCTTGGCTGACATCATCTGAAGTGGTGATCTGAGCCAATCACAATGCTTTCTTAGAGGAAAGCATTTGATTGGCAGAGCTTGTCAAGGAGGCAGATCAGGGGCAGAGCCAGCATAAGCCAGACACGGCACTGGACAATCCGCATCTCCTCATAGAGATGCATTGAATCAATGCATCTCTATGAGGAGAGTTCAGTGTCTCCATGCATAGGGTGGAGACACTAAATGTCAGTGATGCACACTGTGCAGCACTGCCCCAGGAAGCACCTGGAGTGGCCATTAGAGATATACGTAGGCTGTAATTAAACACTGCATTTTCTCTGAAAAGACATTTACAGCAAAAAGCTTAAAGAGAAGGAATATATTCACCAGAAAAAGTGCAACAAGCTGTAGTTGTTCTGGTGACTATAGTGTCCCATTAATATTAAGGTTGTATAATTATTTCCATGTGTCTAAATTTTGATTGTCCGCTCCACACAGTTGACTGCTTAGCGAAAAAGTCTCTTGATATGCCAGATTATTATTATTATTATTATTAGTGCAAACCTATTCTGCAGCGCTTTAAATTTTTTATTTGGTATTTAACAGCAAAGACAAACCATTACATTGACAAAATGAAAACATTGACACCAATCAAACAAGTTAGCAGTCTTCTAGAGCATGTGTTGGATGACTGGAGTTGTGGGTTGGCAACAAGTAATCCCTTTTTTTTTTAAAAAAATTTCCTCACTGACCGGAATCATTGTGTTGTCTTTCGGGAATATTTTTACCAGTACCAGGTTGCTTTTCTTGAAAAGTTTTTTTTTTTTAAGGAAATACCGAATTATGCTATAGTACAATTTAACGGGCCAAAGCAGACCATTTGATGATGTTAAAGTTTTCAGGAGAACCACAGTTTCATCAAAAAAGGGTTTGTTAAAAAAAACAAAAAACTGAAACATTGAGGACTAGCACCATAACCACTAAATGTACTTGTAGTGGTTATGGTTCTTGGTCTACCCCTTTAATATTGATAATCTGAGAATGAACAATTAAATACAGCCTTGGTACATGTGATACAAAAATAAAAACAAACGTAATTGTGTTGACCGGCTCTTCTTGTACCTACATTGAAATTCTACTGCAAGGGAGATTGAAGTGTATTCTGTTTTGTAATGGAGCTCCCCGTACTCCGACCGAGTACCCTCCGTTGATGGACGCTTCCTAGCTTGCGCCGAGGACCACAAGCACCACACCGGACACTCCGCAACCACTGTAGCTTGACTGGAGTCTCGCCGTCTTCCTTCCACCCTGGATCAGCTTCTGTCCTCCAGGACTGTGTGGGAAAGACCGCTTCCTTCCACCCTGTATGAACCTCCAGCATCCAGAACTGTGCAGGGAAAATCCCTCCTCCAAGGACAGCATGTCAGGAACAAGCTCTTAAAAGAGCTAAGTGATTCAAGCTCAGGGGAGCATGCAGAGCATAGCAATCCCCAGTGGGATTATAACAGCTCCCTCCAATAATGAGACAAGGCTAGTTTAGAGGGATCAAGAAGAACTGTCTCAACCTTTATTTCCCTTGGGACCAGCCCATAGGGTCACAACATTAAGATTGCTGTGAAAACTCAATAAACTCACAAACAGTCAAACCATAGCAGGCAACAGACAGTGACTTATCACAACACAATGGCACATTTTTAAAGGGGTGGGGGAGACAATATTTAACAGAAAATATCTCACGTGTCTGCGGAATTAGCAATATGCAAATCTACCTGAATATGCAAATGAACCTGTCTTGCTATTCAGGTAGTGCATATTGCTGTTGCTACCAACAGAGGGCACTAGACAAGCTCCATAGCCAAACCCACCTAGTTGGTAGCAAACTTCAGCAGTACAGGAGAGCAGGCAATACATTACACAGTACACACACACACTATAAACAATTACATTACACACACCCTGCACCTATAATGGGTACAGGGTGACTAAAACATAAGAGAAATAAAGCAACCTACATAAATAGTCTGTCTGAAGGTAGAATAGGAGCTTTAAATCCAAATACATCAAAGAGTCATAGTCAAGCAGGCCTCTCCAGGACCAAGTGGCGAAGGGCACTTCGTCACATGTTTGAAATAAATATTTTTTATAGAACAGCATAAATAAATGAACACTACTTTTACTGTGACTTTAGCTTCACCTTTCATGTTTTAACATTTCCGCGTTTGTCTTTGGCTGTCTATTTTGTG
This sequence comes from Pelobates cultripes, assembly GCA_933207985.1. Classification (NCBI taxonomy): domain Eukaryota; kingdom Metazoa; phylum Chordata; class Amphibia; order Anura; family Pelobatidae; genus Pelobates; species Pelobates cultripes. The sequence goes on along the minus strand of OW240912.1, from coordinate 383,507,295 downwards.
GCTTGCAATGTACGGCCCAATTCATTTTTAATGGTTTGCATAGTACTGTTCCCATACATTGATGCAAAGGCGTGCATACTTTATATTTCTTTTTTTTTATGGAATGTGGTAATGTATCACGTTGTTTGGGTTTTGTTAAATGTTGTTGTTGTGGTTTTTTGTTTTGTTTTGTTTTTTTAAATATGTAGTTGAATATATGCAAAGTGAGCATCCTTAGAAAATAATTCATACCTGTACCTTCACAATAGTACAGCAGGGTTTTCAAAATAACCCATCAAATCTGTAGGCGCTAGGACATTAAAAATGTATAATTTCACTGAGAAATAAAGCTTTTATGTGTAGCTACCTTCACATTTCACAGGTTTCACAAGATGTGGGAGACCTATAACTGATATTTCGTTTGTATGCAGCTTCTATTCTCAAATGTATAACTTTTATGCACAATTTGTTGTTTTAAGATTACCTGTATGCCCCAGTGTCACCACTGGTATATTTTGCCATTACTCCATTCTGGAGAGCTGCAGTTCTTTGTAATGCTCTTTGTTATTAAGTGTCCTTGTTATGTACTTCTTTTTTTTTTTTTAACAGGTACAAGGAGGGGGGAGAAGCTTTACTGGTCCTGCTGCCATCTGAGCGTAATGGTATGGTTAAACAACTGGAGGAAAAAAAGGTCCCAATTAATGAAATCAAGTGAGTGAACAGGACTCTCTGGATAAATATCGGTTTCCTTCACAGCCACCCCCACCCCCTTGGTATAATATTACATTTTATTTATAATTTGGAATGCCTCAAATTCCAGATGCTTGACAATTCACACAACTGCTCCAAAACCAGCTTAAATATATATTGATACGTGCAGAACTCCCTATAAAATCAGTGGTACCTGGAATAACTGATGTTCCTTTTCAAAGATAATGTTATGCTCTCTTCTATTAACGAAGGATAGGCAACCTCCGACTACATCTGCATGCTTTGCCAGCACAAAGGGACACGTAGTCTAGAACATCTGGAGTGCCGAAGGTTGCCTACCCCTGTAATATGTTTTCACAGTCTTGTAGGTCAATTCTATGTGCACTCCTGCGATTTTTTTTGTAATGATTTTCATTTTCTGAAAGCAAAAACAACCCTATGTATAAACCGAGGAAGGATCAATTGGAGTGATGCATAGGTTTGGAAGGAAATAGATTTAATGTCATTGAGAGCAGCCAACATATGACTAGGGTATTACCCTCATTAATGTAACTTCCTGTCACATGTAGCCTATCTGAAGGATATGTGTTTGCTTGTTGTTGTGTGTGTGACAACCTAGGTGCTTGATGATCTATATTTAACCAACTGTGGTCCTTGCATAAAGTAAACATATATTCACTTATGTAATCTGAATCTTCAAAACAAAGCGGTCTTTTAGGTATGCGCACACATTTCACTTGATTGGGCAGTGGAGATTTTTATTAATATTATTTATTTAAAGGAAGACTAAAAATAAATTTAAAGTGTTAGTGTTACTAGATTACTTGTCTCATCGCTTGAACCCACCCCCATGATCTTTGTCTCCTCTATCTTGGGGGGGCGGGGAGAATAAAGTTAAAATTTGTTGTAAAACTCTATGTAACGGATCGCCTGGCACCCTGACTGGGTACCTCCGTTGAAGGATGCTCCTAGCGCTTCCTGAGGACTCCAAGCACTCTGGCAGACACCACAATCACCGAACCGGAGAAACAAATAAATTCTCCCAAGCATATGAATGCTGTAGACAGTTGAATAGGAACCATACGAATAGGTTTACTCTCCTAGCAGTCAAACTGGAACAGCATACAATAAATCATTCCCTCAATAATGAGACAACACTTCACTTTGAGGGTTAAAACAGGAACTGCTGTGCTGGCATACCCAGCCTGGTTTTTATTACAGCCTTTCACATACAGGACCGCCCACAGGGAGGTATAAAACAACCAATCACACATATTCCCTCCGCTTATCCTGAGAGGAAACTCAATTACATATACAGTTAAAACACACTTTCTACGCAACTTTCATAACTCTAAAACTATACATCACATTCACATATGATTACATATTCACAATCAATCCATTCAGGGGAACAACATATTAAAAAATGGCATGAATCAGACCAGGGGTTTAAAAGTTAGTAAAAGTATCTTTTGGGCCCTGGCTGGCACATGGATATCTGGCTCAAACAGGTTTTACAGAGCCCTCTATCCTGGAGACAATGGGGGAAAGTAATCCAATTATCCAGGGATAGAGGCAGACTCCATTGAGCACATGGTTGCAAAAAGACATAAAACACTTTAACCCCTTAATGACACATGACATGTGTGACATGTCATGTTTCCCTTTTATTCCAGAAGTTTGGTCCTTAAGGGGTTAAAATACCTAAAGTCACCTTTTACACATAACACACAGACATTTCACATATCCCCAGATAGCTGGGATCTGAGCGCACAAAACTACAGAATAGCGCTCAGATCCTATTCACACAGTTCCATTGCCATGGAGCCGAAGTCTTTAACTACACGAATGGGCTCCATGGCATAGCTATCTGGGTTAACACATTCACATAAAGTCTGGTCCATAGTCCAAAGGCAAGAGGCGGGCAAGCAGCCCCCTCCAAGGACACGTGGCGAGGGAGGTTTCGCCACACTCTACTTGCGCCAACACTGGAACAGATGCTGCACCTCTGAACTTATCTGCAATGATGATTTTTGGCAAATCCTACGCGTTTCACAATTGCGGTACTCCACCAGTAAGATGTTTCTCCTAGAGAAACGCTGAGGTCAGTGTCATCATGCTGGAAGTGTTGACGCTGAACGTGAAGACCTTTTCATTTTGAGTTCTGTTTTAAGGCCTTGACACACCTGATACATCCCTTGTTCATTGCCTTTAGGACATGATTGGCGATTACCGGATTAGAATAAATTGCAGCTCTGAAATTAGATTGGTGTCGAAGTAAAAATGCTTTCAACTGCTGGTTTAAGGAATATTAATACATACATCACTTTTATACTCCATTGAGTAATGGAACATTCTCTTTAGGTCGTTCCACTAATCCACTATAAACCAGCTTATCACTTTAGGCAATAAATAGTCTTTGGGTGATATTAATTTTAGAGGAACAAATAATGTAACCCTGTGTTGGTGACTGGAAATAGCAGACGGCATTAAATGTTTGATTCATTATTAAAAATTTTTTTATTAAAATTAAAAATGTGTGAAATGCTAAAAGCGTATTATGCATTATACACTAATTAGAAATCAAATTAAAACTAAATTAGGTTGAACAGTTGTATTGCGGCATTATAGCTGTGTTTATTACCAGTGTTCTTAATAATTTTCTAGTAATTCTTAATTTATAGGATTAACCCTGAAAAACTTATCGCAGTTCAAAACAGATTGGAAGCCTTTCTGGCTCAAGAGCAAGAAATGAAAGAACGAGCTCAAAGGGTAAGTCAATGTATGCACCCATGGGAATGTAGCTTAAAGATTGAAGCTTTCAAGGCATTATATGCACTATAAGAAGAAAAAGAAAAATCACAAATGTGAGAATAAGATAAGTAGTCGCCTATTTGAACCCCTTTCTCATAACTTACATCCCACACACACCTAAATGGGCTTTATGTGTATATAATATTAAAGAGCTTTCACTTTGTTTCTTTCACTTTTTTTGAGTGTTTGCTGTACTGCTTATAACATTTTATATTTTTGCAGTGCTTTGTATCGTATTTACGTTCTGTGTATCTAATGAAGAACAAAGAGGTGTTTGATGTCTTCAAATTACCACTCACCCAGTATGCCACGTAAGTACTTTGTTTTGTAAGAAAGGGGACAAAATATCATGTTAAAACGACATAAAACATCACTGCAAAAGAGGCTCTGCGGGAACAGAAGAGGCTCTGAGGATTCTTTTTCTGTTGATGTGCGGATTTGCCATTAGTTTTATTATTATTATTATTATTATTAATTTATTATCCCACACCATGTTTCATCACAAAATCCTCATGCTGATGGAATGCTTTCAACACACTATCCTTGCAGCACACTATCACTACTCCCACAGCCTGCTTTGCTGCACCCCATCACCACTGTCAAAAGCATGCCCTGCCACACACAATCTCCTCCCCCACGGTCTGCGTTGCTGCACGCGATCATCACCCCATGGCATCTCCACCCCATGGCCTCGCGTTGCTGCTGCGATCCACTACCTGCGTTGCTGCATCGATATCACCACCCCCTCATGGCCTGCGTTGCTGCACGCGATCACCACCCCCCCACGGCCTGCGTTGCTGCACGCGATCACCACCCCCCATGGCCTCCATTGCACGCCATCACCACCCCCCATGGCCTCCATTGCGACCGCCATCACCACCACCATTGACCTAATAAGCCTAAACAGTCAAGTTGGAAAAATATTTTGTCTTGCACATTTAACCCTGCACTTTTTGTTGTAGTGTTCTTTTAGTTTTCTTTTTTTCATTTCTTTTCACGTTGATGATTGTTTAATTTTTAGATATTGCATAATGAACAGCCCCCATAATTGCCTCTTGGTTGGTTGCAACGAGCTGCTGTTCGCATTACCGTGTTTAGATCACCTGTGCACCGACTGATTTTTCCTACTTATTCCTATGCTGCTCATTATTAATGCATGTGTTGCACTAGTTGCCCACTGGCTCAGCCAGTGAAGAGTTAAAGGACATTTTCTAATCACAGCACGGGCCGAGATTAAATATTCTGACTGTGTGCAGACAGCATGACTCACAGGGACTGGTCTCCGGCCTAAATGTCACATACGAAGCGACTTGCACACATTGGCCATCTGGCTAGGGAAATAAAATGTAACTTTATGATTACAGCAATTTATTCTTTAATTATGAACTGTCACACGTTAACCTGTATACCAGTAGGGATGCTCTTTATCAAACAAGGGGCTAAAGTTAATGTTTTATCTGCCTGCTTCATTTTCACATTGCCAGGGATGCTGCTAGGTCTCTGTAGGGTGTTTTGAAGATTGTGACGTCCTAACTATTTGGGTGCTGAGAGGCAGGAAGCATTGTTAAATGGATGCAATGATATGTGTAACAAAGGCGTTGAGCACGCAGAACGTCTCAGTAGGATATCACCTTTTTTATTACTTTATTTATCACTTTATTAATGACTACTTCAGCTTTTTTACCAAGCATTGTGAAGTCCCAATCTGTATTGTATTTATATATACAGAGTTAAACAAACAATTTGTATATCTCTTTGGGTACATGAAACCTGTAAATGTATTGTATATTTTGTAGCTGTATACCTGTGTATATTACATTGCATAGCTGAGGAAGAGGACAAAAGGGGTAAAGCTCCAGTGACCTCTCTCAACAACTGTCCTATATTTTTGTTGTGTGGGCAATAAATGCTCATGGCATCTCATTGTGTATACACAAGGTCGATGGAGGGCCCTGTGTTTTGTACTCATGTGAATGCAAAGATGGTAATTTTATGTGCCAGGCGCTAAAGGCTGGAAGATGACGGCTCAACAAAAGAGCGCTTTAAATAAGTGTATGTTTCTTCCAATCCTCCCTCCTAACCACCAATCTACAAGCGGAATTGTCACATGCAGACCCAACAAGTGCCAGCACCTGCTTTTAAGCAAATTTTTGCTTGTATTTTGTAACGGTTATAGCCATCCAGCAGTGAATGCACATTTTGTATTCAGGTGTGTTTCTTTGCACATAATCAGAATGGTAATTTAAATAGAGCTCACACAATATAGGTATTTTCAAGAATTGCTGTAAGCCCAAATGTTGCATTAGATGGATGAAAACCATGCAAGAGTCCGTCATCGATGTTCTTAATGTTTGTATAAACACACACAGAATTCTATAACCTTATGTTTGTGCTTTTATATGAATACAGAAAAAAAAGAAAAAAAAAACTACCATAAAGTGTCTCAACATTTTGGTAAATATAGTCACAAGGAAATAAGCATAACAAATACCTTTTAATGGATATATTAAGATGTAAAATAGAAAAGATAAAAGCAAAACAAAAAGCACAAGGCTCCAAAATAATACGTCCTATAAACTAGTTGTGGTATTAAACCTCCAATAGAACCAATAGCAAGAGAATTGTTGCTTCAAATAAATACTTATTGGTGTAAGGTAAAACTACTTGCACAAGGGGTTAAACAGCACAACAGTTGGTTGCAATGGTTAATAGAAAAGAGGCAGGGAATACCTGTAAAATAAAGAGGTATAGGAGACAGTTGCAAGCTAGGTTAGATATAATGGTCAGTAGAAATATAGAGACTATAGGTAATCCTGACGCTTGCTAGCAAGAGAGATGTAAATACAAAGAGATAAAGCCTCAAAACCTCCGTTCTCTGCAGACAAGACTGATGGTTTTTAGTTGGGCAAGGTGAGGGGGGGCTCCGCTCAGTACGGAGGAAGGCCAGTTCTAACTGGGGGTTTGGTACTTCCCTCTTCATACAGCATTGGAATGCAAGCCGGGCGTTTGCGTTCAATGCTTTTCTTCCCACCTGGTGCCAAAATAGCCAACATGTGTCAGAATGCATGTGCTGGGAGGTTCTGGCATGGAACACACTAACAGTTGCAATGCGTATCACCTGGAGATTGTGGCGCTCTGTGCATCTCCATAAAAGCTGTTATATTCAAGTCCCAGAAACGTGGAGGCCAATAAAGGTCAGACAGCTTGCTTCTACCTTTTTGGCTTCTTACCTTTGTTCAATCTGACTTGGTTAATTATGATAAATAATATTTTTCTTATGAGCGTCAACATAAACTTATCAAAAAACTTATTTTTGAAAAGAGATTCTGCTAATGATCAGCAAACTGTTAAATACAAGAAGCTCAGATCCTTTGAGTTCCATCCTAAACTGAAGAAATTGATTCTTAGTGAGTGGAAATATCCACCCAAAAAGCCATTCTAAGCAAGCATTTTAAAACTATTTATGCTGCTAAAGAAGAGGACAACAAGAAACTGGAAGATATTCCTAAGGTGCATGTAACGATTGCATGCATGCCTTTCTGTCAAGCATTGGTGGATATCCTTCTTTTGGGCACTGTCTATAATCTTAAGGAAAAAAGACCACCAGCAGATATTGTATTTGCTAAACGATTGGTGGTGTTCACAAAATGAATTTAAAAATGTAAGCTGAAATAGGCAAATTAGAAATATTCTTAGTAAATTCTGTTTCTAGTTTGGCTGTTTTGACCTTGATCATTAAAGTAACTGTGAATATACTTTGAATTCCTGCTAATTCATGCTTTAGTTAAAAGCCCTGTATGTGTCCTCCACAGCTCACATATATTTGCATATTTTGAATTCTTGTATTCCATGGCACTTTCAAAGACAAATGCTGAAAGAATCAAAAATAAATGAATAAACAAATAATTTTGTTTATGTTGGAATTAATGTGTAGTGCTTTGTCTGATTTTAGAACTAAGTGAAAGTTTCTGCTTCATCATATCACAGGTCTTTGGGTCTTGCAGTCGCCCCCAGAGTCAGATTCCTAAATAAAGCTCAGAACGCGCCTGCATCATTTACTAAGGAAGTAGATCAAAATGAAGAATCCGGTACTTTCAGTGATGAAGAAATTGAAGCGTTCAGATCGAAACTGGGTCTAAAACGATCAGACGGTGAAGGCAAGAAATGTCCACCAAAGTCAGAAGAACACAGTGATATGTCTGATCATTCTGAAGAAGACCTCTCAAAGAGCACAAAAGAAACTTTTACATTTATGGATAATGATGACGACGACGACGATGATGACGACTGTCAAGATGTTGAAATCTTCACCGTAAAACGAAGAGATGTTTTTGGAGTAGAAGACGACGACTCTGCTTTGGTAAGTCAAGTTTATGTACCATTAATCTAACATTTTATTGCACGATCGGTTATAGTTCAGTCCTTGAGGTGGAATTGATTATTTCTTCAGAAAAGAATTCAATATAAGAATCAGAAATGTTTTGAAAGAAAAGATTGACCTTGGGAAATTAGTTAAATCTAATAAAACAAAACAATCGATAAAAAAAACAAAACCAACAACATCAGAATAATCTATAGGTCCAGTGTAGTAGAATCCAATATTTGTATTTATTATAAATGGAATGCAACACAACGGTATTTACCATTTTTCATATATAAAAAAAACGTACAGGAAATAAAATGAATAACGTTATGAAATAGGTTATAGTTTCATATCATGTTATATTTGAGGTTTACTAGTTGGAGTCCATCTGGTAGGTTTGTGTTTTTTCCTTTTAGCATTTTAGGATACCATATATTAATGTAAAATAGAAAAACTGAAATAAAGCCGATTACTTCTCGGATACGCCATTAGCACATTACAAATACATTTTACCCCTAAATATAGCAACTGGCTTTACGTTCAATCTTTTTTTTTTTTTTTTTTCATGTAGCGAGCTTTTTAAAAACCGTTTGTATTCGGCAGATAAACAGGAACTCTGGATGCGGTATAGTGTGATACATTACAAACATGCCAATTGAGAACAAAAATTGAAGGGCATTATCTGTGATCGGGGTAAATCCTCGAGGAACAGATATCAAAAAGCAACTGGCGTTATACTGGGAGAAAGGAAACGTATTGGTTTCCACCTGCATTAAAATTCAGCAGTGGCAATTTCTTATACAAATAGTTACGAATGTGTCTCACAATAATGTAATCTTTTGAACCATGCATGTTACTTTTAATGAGACCTTTGCTATTTTGGAATGGAGCCAGATCCACCAAGCCTCTTTGGGAGCAATTTATAAAGCTTTAGTCAAGTGTTCATTTCTCTGTCAAATAGAAGTAATTCTCTGTAAGTGGCTAGCTCTCTCTCCCTTCCCTCCCCCCCTTCTCTTTCTGATTAAGCTTCAAATTTAGTGACATTTAATTTCAGAATCCAGCTTTTTAAAAGGGTCACATATTTTATTAAGGGCTTTCTGACTAATTTGTAGCTTCCCATGCATGCTAAACAGTACTGGATTTTTATTTTTAGATGTCCCCCATCTGTCTTTTTCTTACACACTGGCAGGGATTCCTAGGTTGTGTTTTTTTTTTTTTTCTCTACTCAAATAAAAATGGTTTATTGCCTTTTACTGACAGCACACAGATCTGCACATAGCATCGATAAAACCGGAGTTAAAGTGAAATGCTCAACAAAAAAAATCTATTTCACCAGCCTTCCTTCTACTTGGTTAAAGGCTCATTATGTGTGTTTTGAGACAGACACCACTAACTTGCTATCTAGTTTGATTAGATTAGATCTCTTTGGGTGACTAAAGAGACCATGCTGCCTATGTTTTTATTAGATGCTGGTGAGATAGTGCAGCGATTGTTGCTACAGCTACACTATTTTAAAGTTGTAGCTTCCAACACCGCCAAGGTCATTTAAGCCGCTTATCTTTCCGAGATCGGTAAAATATTGCTATTCACAACATTAGGACACCAGGATGTGTGGAAGCTAAATGTAGATAAAAAGTAAAAAGGTAGTATAACTTTATAAATTTGGATCATTTAAATAAACAAAAACCAAAACAACTTGTGTTCACATTTTTTCGTCTTAAAATGTTTCATTCTGATCAATTTGGTTTTGTGAGAGCCATGTCAAAAGCAACTTGTCACAGAAGACCTGTAGAAGAATTGTAATTTTATTAAATTGTATTAACGGTTCTCATGGTTGCCACTCGAGATACCCATTGTTGACATTGCAACCCTTTTTTTGGCACATAATCCATTTCATAAATAATCTGTTCCAGACAGAGAGCTCAGTTTCTTCATTGTTCTTGTTGTATAGAACCATTTCTGTAGATGCTATTTCCATCCCACTGGTCTCTCTAAATAACATAATGGGCCTGTATTGTTATATATGTGTATAACGTTATAATATTTTGTCTAATATTACATATAACATATGTTATGGTTTTCCATGAATTGTGCTTTAGAAATGGCTGTTGAAACACTGCAATCCTTGTAATAAGACAGAATTGCTAGTATTCCATTTAGTGTTCCCAGAATGTTGCAAGTTTCCTTTAGTTTCAGTGGTACTGATACTGCCAGCTGTGATGTGGCCTCTTTGAAAGAACGCCACCAATGCTATACCACCGAAGCATCCTATACAGAATAGTGTGGGCCTATTATTGGATGCTCATGCAGTACATGAACTTGGGTGGGGTTTGAGGAAGTTATATATCCTGTAGTAGATAAAATGCTTGTTGTGTCCCTTTAATTATGTGAGTTGTACCGAACTGCCGCTGAGATAGAACATACCCTTAACAAAAGTTATGTCCACATAAAAAAAGTCAGACATTTCTATTATCTGGATACATAAAGGCATACTAGGTCTTGATTGCCCACACTAGATTTTTTTTGAAAACCTGTGCTTCCGACCAGAGAGGACTTTAACATGTCTGCCCTCATAGAGCAGGAATAAATTTATGCATTATAAAATAATGCACATAGAGGCTCTAAAACATAAATAATCTTTTACTTACCATTTTGCTGGCGGCAAGACTGGTTTGGCGTGGGGGGAAAAAAGGAAAGTAAAAAATCCTTTCCCATGTGATTGGAGGGGGGCTGGTCACCTAAACACACACACTCACTGACCAACACACACACACTGCAACCATCACACACATTTTCTTACACACTAAATTTGTAAGTACGGGACTCTGATGTCCACAGGAAAGCCGGTACAGTCTCGGTTGGTGAGATCGGCCGCTTCCTCGCCAATGAACCGTACCAGGCCGCAACCAGTCGGAGGACGCATCTGTGCCACAACAGTGTCAGTTTGACCCGGAACTAGTGCTGATATTGCCCAAGACGTGCCCAATATTTGTGCCATTTCCAAAACGTTGATTGACAGGGTATTGAAGACCCTTAAAACTTGTAAACTGCAGGATTTATCGGGAGCTCAATCCCGCCACGTCCTCTCGGCATGGAAAGCAAGCCCCTTTGTGCCTTTCTTTTCAATAAAAAAAAAAGACTGTTTTCCTATAAACAACACTTGCCATGTTTGTTTTTGAAGCATAAACACCATTGATTTCTAGGTATAAAACCTATTTGATTTGAGTGTCACAAGTCCTGTGTTTTGCAAAGCATCAGCTGACAAAAAGAACAACACACAAAACCTTCAAAGCCACTTCTTATTTTCTTTCCTTAGAAACTAAGCCACAAGTTTTGTATTTCTTCAAAAAAGCTATTCCAAAAGAAAGTTTAAAAGTTATTAATCCATATTCTGCCAAGGGCTTTCAATATGTTCTAGGCTTTTCTGGTGCAGACACAATGACATTTGATGGTTTTTAGTATCTCCTTGTACTCCAGACAGCACAGAGGATAGACCTGGTAATTGTGTTGAGTTTTCTTTTTTCTTTTATTCATTTTCTATTTTGCCAATAGCTAAAATTGTAACCTTATCTCCTGGCTTCATGTGTTATTATACAAAGTTCAGTAGCAAAGTCCCTTGCCCAGTACAGGAAATTAAACCTTAAGTAAATGGTAACTTCTCTAAACGCGGCCAAAGCACATTCTGGTACAAACTGTGAAATGTGTGCGAAAAGGTCGTTCTGTGTCTAAAATGTAAACTTCATTAATTCCAAGCTACATTGCTTCTCGCGATTGTCAGTTAAGGACCTCTTAGACGTATTTGGGCAAATACTGAATATGTGTATGTGTGTACATTTTATGGGGGGGTGAGTGGGTGCATTATTGATTTTGGTTTTTATCAAATAATTTAGTCATTTTGAGTAAAAACATGTAACTCCCCCTGGGAAGACCCAACCTGCTCTCCCCCCCATTTGAAATAATTTAATAAACACCGAATTGTAGGAATTGGTAAAAAAAAAAAAAATTGTTAGAAATTTTTGGTAGAAATATCCAGAGAGAGATTAGCAGAGTTGGATAATTTTTCCTTTTTGCTTAAATTTTGCAGTTCAGTTGTCAAGTCACTACAATGTTTTTAGAGAATGAACCTCTTTGCGTTTAATGCAGCGTACTTGTCCTGCATAATAACAAATCATCAGACTCAGTGGAATATTTGCCCCTGAGTTTACAAAGCGCAGCTCGTTATACGCTCTATTTCAGTTTTTCTTTTTTTTTTTTTCTTTACGTTCATTATTTTGAATGACTGCAGGTAACATTGCTCTAACTAAAAATGAAAGCGAGTGTGAGCTTTCAATCATACGTTGCCCTCCAGTAGGGTAAACAGAAGGTCACTGTACATTTTGAAGAAAAAAAAAAAAGGAACTTCTGGCTATTCGGAATCCTTTCCTGAACGCTCATTTAAAGCCCTTTGGGATAGCATTTTTACTCCTGTTGGAACTAGATTGTCATGTATTATAGACTGTCTTTTGATCATTAATCACCTTAAAACATTCGAAAGTGTGTTAAGATTTCTTGTAACACTAAACATTTTGTAATTTTTTTGTTACTTTTTTTTTTTCCCCCTTTTCTTAAATTTGACTTCTTTAGTACAGTTTAACACTTTGATAGCATTTTATTTCCTGGGGCTTGAACGTCTCATTACAATATATCAGTGTGCGCTGTGCTTCATTTAGAAAGTTATTAATCACAACAATTGGTCAAACTTATATTTATGGCTAGATCTCTGCTCACAGACAGGGCCCGCTTTAACTTTTGGTATCGGTCTGTTTATATTCTACTATTCCCCCCTCCCCTGCTCCCATTGTACAACACTGCAGAAAATGTTGGCGCTTTATAAATGCCAGTAATAATAATGTTTGCTATTTTCTTTCTAAATCAGAATTTTGAATACTAATCATTTATTTGCATAATCATTGCCACTGTATTTTGGGGAAGGTGCTTCCATTATAATCAGGGTTAACTTTAACAATTTAAATGCTCTAGCAATTTTATGAGGTGGCATTTACCTACGCTTTGACAGTTTTTTTTTTTCCCCCCCTGTGCTCCTGATCCCCAGTGTGCTTTTCCCAATGTTGACAGAGCATTTTAGGAATAGTAGATTAACAATGATGCCTTACTCTGCCTTGTCCATTTCCATTAAGAGGACATATTTCTGTCTGTCCCTTTTAACATGATTGGTTTTGAACAAAAGATTCATAGGCCTATTGTATTGGTGAATCGATAGATTTAATTTAATTTTGTTGTGACCATAAGATACTATTTATTATGAGCATGCTTTGAAATCTCCATTATTATTCTAGAGGGGAAAAAAAGCCTTTGGGCCTGAAGATGGCATTGAAACTGTCATTTATTTAATCATTCTTGTATAACGTTCTTGTCCTGAGCACTTCACAAAATGTAGCAATTAATCATAGGCAGTGGTAAAGACAGAGGCATCTATAATTAGACATACTGGTAAAAAAAGGACTAGAGACATATAATTGATAGTCTAGTTATTTCTATTGTATTACCAATCCGACATTGGTTTGAAAAGAGAATGGAGAGTTTTGTAGAAAGGAAAATGTGTTTTTAAATCCATGGCTTGTACTGCTACAAAGGGCATACTTTCTATTCTGTTGTGTATTAGGATGGCCGTAAGATACTGTCATACTCTGGAGAGCAAAAAACAAGTTGCAAGAGTGCACTGAGGACGGACAGCAGCTGAAATAGCCTGCCCTTCGGTGGGTCCCCACTCAGAACTCAAACTAGTTTTAGCTCATCTTGTGCCATTACAGAGAGAACATCTCTAAAGCATATCAGACTGGTCCCACCCATATGGGCAGTCCAGATCCGAAACGCCAGCAAGTTACCTCTGCACGAGAGACACAGCAACCCCAGACGATCGTTTCAGCCTTGTTAGGCATCATCAGTGAGGCATAGCTGATATCTCTCTAGGCACCGTGAGCAAGGGCTCCACGTCTGGATTACCCTTTAAAATTGTGGAAAGGAAAAAAATAAATCGCAAGAGTGCACTGAGGACGGACAGAAGCTGAAATAGCCTGCTCTTCGATGGGTCCCTGCTCAGAACTCAAGCTGGTTTTAGCTCATCTTGTGCCATTAAAGAGAGAACATCTCTGAAGCATATCAGACTGGTCCCACACATACGGGCAGTCCAGGTCCGAAATGCCAGCAAGTTCCCTCTGCACGAGAGATACAGCAACCCCAGACGATCGTTTCAACCTTGTTAGGCATCATCACCATGCCAGCATGGTTTGATTAGAGGATGGAGAGTTTCGTAGAAAGCCCATTACAAAGGAAAATGTGTTTTTAAATCCATGGCTTGTACTGCTACAAAGGGCATACTTTCTATTCTGTTGTGTATTAGGATGGCAGTAAGATACTGTCATACTGTATTTACCAATATGCACATTACAAGTTACATTCCTCTTATATGGTGGTATTTTCTGAAATTATTGTAAACCGTGTGCGTCCTCTGTCTGTGCGTGTAAGTGGTCCATTGCACTTACACCTTGCAGTAATAAGATTGCCATAATAGTAAAATAATAAGAATAAAATAAGTTGTTTTCCTTTTAAAACATCATCATTCTACAGTTTCCCATGCCCTTTATTTCTATTATATTTAATTTTTGGTGGTAAATGTCTAGTCTGGTTACAGACATCACACATGATAAAGGGGAGAGACACACCCATTGCTACATTTTCCCCTTCTCTCTTCTGAGTCGTGGTCTGCATTGACTCACCTGACCAAAATGGACACTTTAGAGAAAATGAAATAACACGTAATACATTGAAGAATGTTATTTTGCAAAGAAGGTGTCAGAGCAAAACTCACCCACTCCCAGGGAGGAAAAATAAAACCCTATGACAATATGGAGTCCTGTAACCATCACTAGGTCTAATAAGATGTATGAGCGCCAATGGAGACCAATATTCAATGTTGTAATATGGTCTATAATGACCACACTAGATAACTGAGACTATCTCTGGATCTTAGTAGATAAGGGCTCTGTAAAAACCCAAGCGAGACTGAGACCACTTTATGGCAAGAAAATGGAGCATTCATGTTGGATTACAAACATCAGTGTTGTGCACAGCAAAAGTTTAAATTCCAACTAACACTTGTACCAATTGTGGTGTGCAAGTAAAATGTATTTTTCTGTAAAGGAATATGCCAGCTTATATACTGGATGCCTTTTAAAAGGGGGCTTTAGTGAATATATTAGGTTCTGGTGTAATACTGATACAGTTAAACAAGGCGCAGTAAGTGTGGTGGAACTTCTGGTCATCCTAAGGCACTGGCTGTGATCGTGTAGGCTGGTGGGATTTCACTTTTTGTTCATACTTTTTTGAACTAAAACGGCTTGCTGCAAATTTCAAACTGAAGGGGAAAATCCATGGGCCTTACGTGCTGACTGAAGCAGAAATCTTTTTTTGACACTGCTATTTAATAGATATTACAATGCGCTTGCTCCCTGAAAGCTTAGAGCAGATCTATGAAACTGTTGATCCTTGAGGCTTCCATTGTGTAAAACGTAGGAGATGAACTGCCCTTTGAAATGTATCTGTTTAGATATGTGTGCATCAAACGCAGGCAGCCATACAGATTGTATGAAATGTTTGCCCCTCCCAGGCATGCTGGCAATCTTTTATTTTTTTTACAAGATTTAAAGATTGAACCTTGCAAAGCCATGTATGTGTTCTATGTAGCTTCTCTCTTTACGAACAGAAGTGTAGTATTGAATGTACACATGTAAGAATTTATGACCCGCTTACAAGGATATTCTTTTAGGGAATGTGTGACAAATAAGGCACAAACTCAAGTGCATAATATGTATTGTTAATATTGAATTAGGATACTCTTACAGATTTAAAAAGGGATATACACGTTATACATTATAACCACATCCAGTACATAATCAAAAGATACATAATAAAAGGGCAATACTTAGACATTTAAAGGAATATCTTCCCCTTGCGCCTTCATCTTAGGTAGTCTGGGACAGTCACCTGTGCATGCTGCGCTGTCCTCTCCAAAAGAGACAGAGAGGAGAGGAGCCCAACCTTCTTGGCTGTTGTTCTTTTAAAAGACTGATCCTTGCAGTCCTTAACTAAAATTCCCAGAATCCCCTTTCCCCCCTTTTCCCAGACAGTTTTGTCTTTAACTCCCATCGTTACATAGAAACATAGAATGTGACGGTAGATAAGAACCATTCGGCCCATCTAGTCTGCCCAATTTTCTAAATCCTTTCATTAGTCCCTAGTCTTATCTTATAGTTAGGATAGCCTTATGCCTATCCCACGCATGCTTAAACTCCTTTACTGTGTTAACCTCTACCACTTCAGCTGGAAGGCTATTCCATGCATCCACTACCCTCTCAGTAAAGTAATACTTACACCTAGATGTTCATTACTCTGATCTTCTGATAACATTCATGGAAAACTGGTTGGCAGGAGAACTGCTTGAGGGATGTAAGCTTTTGTTTTAGCTGGGTGTTGTAAAATGCAACTGAAAGCTTTGATCCTTATCACACTGTTATCAAGTAGATGACCCCCAAGTTGTGAAACCAGTCACACACACAGAAAGTTATATACAATATTGCAGTTTTGCATATCAATTTCTTACACACACTGATTCTAACGAATATAAAGATGTTGAATAGGGCATTTGACATCTAGAAAATTAGCTACGAATTCAAATGGTTTTCGCATTGTTTCCAATGCTGACTTGTCACATTATGTTTAACAGATGTTTTTCTATTGTAAAACAAGATTTCTAATACAATGAAATGTCAAATTAAATTTGCCAACTTTTAGAGGTCTTTTGTACTATGCCTGATCAGTCCTGCAAATAATCAGTTCACATGCAACTCTCTAATGTTACAATCAGTATGTACATTATTACAAAATTATTTGCTCAATTGAGTTTAAACATGCAAATGGAAAAAGTTAGCTACCTGTAGTTTGGCTATTTTGTGCTATTCTTTAAAATTCACTTTTAATTCTTGTCCGTATACACATTTGCGAATAACCCAGTTTATGTACGCTCTCGGTCATGAGTCTTGGCAGCCACTTTGAAATGTGCGTGTTTGGCTATTAACTGGGTGTATTTCTGGTAAAATAGCATTAGGTAGTTCGATTTAAGGGGAAATTGGAACTTCCTGGGATTTTCAATCCATTTGTATTTAAGAAATATGTACTTGTGAGGTGTTCAAATTGAAAATGAAGTAGAAATCCACTCTTCTTTATTATGTAACTGTGCAGATCTTCCGGCCTTTATAGTTCTTTGTACTTGGTAGTCGGCATAGGTAAAGCATACATAGAAGAGGAGAACTGAAACAATGTTTCTATTTCTCCTCCTCATTTGCATTGTATGCCTGGCTGTGCCTTGCATTAATTTAATGTTGATGTAATTTGCTAAATCTTTAATACAAACTTTAAAACAAAAATCCTAGGTGGTTTACAGTGTTTTATTTAATGGTTTAAGTCTCTGCAAAGTGTCTGATCCACTTCAATCTAATATTTTATCACATATATGTCATATTTACTAATGATTTTTCTTGCAGAATTCTACATTTTTTTAATTTTAAAGTGCTATGTAATTCACGTTTGTATTTATTAAAGGGAAACTCCTGTGCCATGAAAACAATCAGTTTTCCTGGCACTGCAGGTCCCCTCTCCCTCCCAATCCCCGGTTGCTGAAGGGGTGAAAACCCCTTCAGTCACTTACCTGAGACCCCCACCGATGTCCCTTGGTGGTGGTTTCGGTTTGCCGCCGCTCCTCCTCTGCATTACGTCGGCTGCTGGGCGAGACTGATTCCCCCTCCCCCGCTGGCCGGGGAGACCTAATGCACATGCGCGGCAATGCTGCGCATGTGCATTAGAGCTCCCCATAGGAAAGCCTTGTAAATGCTTTTCAATGCTTTCCTATGGGCAATTGAGCGACGCTGGAGGTCCTCACACAGCGTGAGGATGTCCAGCGAGGCTCTAGCACAGAAAATCTGTGCTAGAGACACAGAAGTGCCCTCTAGTGGCTGTCTAATAGTAGACAGCCACTAGAGGTGGAGTTAACCCTGCAAGGTAATTATTGCAGTTTATAAAAAAAAACAAAAAACCCTGCAATAATTACATTTGCAGGGTTAAGGGTAGTGGGAGTTGGCACCCAGACCACTCCAATGGGCAGAAGTGGTCTGGGTGCCTGGACTGTCCCTTTAATAAAGTTCACAGAAAACAAGAACTAAACATGAGCATATTGCGGCAGTGTGGAAATGCTTACAAAGAGGACTTATTCTGTAACTGGACACCAACTTATGGTTGTCCTTTGGGTTAACCATTTTATCTAGATATGGTTTTGGTCTAACATTTTGTATAGGCATAGATTAAAAGTAGTTCCATTATCTAATCAGGTATTTTATTTAGTTTTTTATTTTAACCATTAGAATGTTGGTAAAACTACAAGCATGGTATGTACATATAGACTTGCAGGCAGAAGGAACTTTTTCAAATGTTGTGGAGGCAGTACTGCAACAGAATGACCGCTTAATGCATATGTACATTTTTGGGTGATGCATCTAGAATCCAAGGGGAAAAAAAAAATAGTATCATTATTCTGTTGCATGTTTCTAAACCATTTTTTTTTTTCTGACTGTGGAATAGGGAGACGCATGCGCACAGTTTTACCTATAGATTCATATCAACCCGAAGGTAAACATGTGTTCCACGGTTTGTGGCTTTAAATTTCACTTTAAGCTCTTGCCTCCTGATGAAATATACATATTTCTGATGTGTATCTTGCTCTGCTTTACTAAATAAGCCAGGCCTCTTAATTGCAAGCTTCATTTAATTAGTATTAAACATATAAAGAAAGATGTTGCATAGTGCATTTGACATCTAGAAAATTGGCTACAAGTTCAAATGTTTTTCGCATTGTTTCCAATGCTGACTTGTCACATTGTTTGCTCAACACATGTTTTTCTATTGTAAAACAAGATTTTGAATACAAGGAAATGTCAAATTAATTTTGCCAACTTT
The DNA here is from genome assembly GCA_933207985.1 of Pelobates cultripes. Lineage (NCBI taxonomy): Eukaryota > Metazoa > Chordata > Amphibia > Anura > Pelobatidae > Pelobates > Pelobates cultripes. Next base: position 383,488,364 of record OW240912.1, on the reverse strand, counting down.
AGAGGTCTTTTGTACTATGCCTGATCAGTCCTGCAAATTAGTGTTTCACATGTAAGTCTCTGAGGATTTCAGCTTTATTTATTTATTCTTTTATGCAGTTACTGCATGGATCGTTCTTGTATTTTGGTCTTTATGTATTTCAGTGTTTTTGGCCTATATTTATGTTTTTGCAAAGGACAAACATAAATTTCAGGGATTTTAAGAATTTATTTATTTTAAAAAAACAATAATAGATCTTCCAGAAAATAATTTTTTGTGCTTTCTATGATGCCCGATATTACTGCTACGACTGATTTCAGCTTTTCTTTGAGGGCGTACTGTTGGCAATCCTTCCTTTGCTGCGAGTGTGCACTATTCACCAATGTGTATGTCAGGAATTCAAAGTGAATTTTTTGTTGACGGTAGTTTCTTTGCTATCACAGTGCTTTATTTGCAGTGTTTCATGTGCTGCGTTGTTGCATTTACAATGTTTCTTTTTCCTGTGTCGGTGCACTGTTTATAATGTCTCCTTTGCTTTGTCTGTGCACTGCTCATAAGGTCTTCTTTGCAGTGTCCATTCACGGTTTATAAGGTCTCCTTTGCAGTGTCGGTGCACTGTTTGTGATGTCTCATTTGCTGTGTCTGTGCACTGCTTGCAAGGTCTCCTTTGCAGTGTCGGTGCACTGCTTGCAAGGTCTCCTTTGCAGTGTCGGTGCACTGCTTGTAAGTACTTCTTTGCAGTGTCCGTGCACTGCTTGTAAGGTCTCCTTTGCTGTGTCCGTGCACTGCTTGTAAGGTCTCCTTTGCAGTGTCCGTGCGCTGCTTGTAAGGTCTCCTTTGCAGTGTCCGTGCGCTGCTTGTAAGGTCTCCTTTGCAGTGTCTGTGCGATATTTGCAATGCTTCCCTTTTCTGTGTTGGTGCAATGTTTCTGATGTCTCTGTTGCTGTCAAGGTGCACTTTATAGTTGCCATCAAGCCCAGTTCAGTCCGAATAGTTCATGCAATCAGAATCGTCCTGATTGCCTGCTGTTTATTGTGTTTTGTAAAGAAATTTGCACAGAGTAGAGTTTTTCCACATGTGTAATCTCACTGTAGCGTTACTGGACTTTGTGTACTTATCTCTACCAAGTCGCTGAAAAAATTAACAAAAATGAAAACTATTTTAATAGCTTGATAAGGGGGAAGAAAAACGGTACACGCAGAAGCTGAGATTCTTGTTTGCTTCTTGATTGACGCTAGAATGTTCTAACGTTTATTATTCGGCTGCAATGATTTATGTAATTTAGACATGACTTCAGCTAGACTACCTACAGTGTACTCCGCTCGTCTTGCCCCTTTTTTCTCTCCCTACACACAGACTCCTGAAAGCAGTTTACGTATTCTGAAATATCAACTAGCTAATACAAATCCTCAAACATGTCCCTTACCGATGCCTGTAAGGCTGATGAGATCTCTGCTTATCTGTTTTTTTAAATATATTCTGCATGACAGCTTAGTTTGATTGCTTGGAGTACACTCATAACATTCTTTCTGTGCTTGCATTGGGGAAACGCATATTGGTTTATCAGCTGTATACAAATGCCAAATCTCAAGTGCGTTTTACTGAAGAAATCTCTCTGATTGCGGTGCTGCTTACCATTTGTGATTGATGCCTAGGGCCAGAATAAAGATACTTTGCCTGTCGATGTCACAGAACACTTTACTTATACAAAGTTATTTGTTGAAAGTGGTTTTTCCTCGTTTTTCTTTTATAAGCTTAAGTTTTTTTTTTGTAAAGCATAGACTGATAAATATCACTCCATTCTCACAAATCTAAAGATCAAGGCCTTATGGAGGTGACACTTCAGAATAACGTTCTCTCTTCTTGTACAGAATGCTTTTTAGAATATTCATCTAGGACGGAAATCAGGTGATCACCGTCAGACTGCAGCATGGTATCTGATTTTCGTAGAGACTGCAGACACCCCAAGGTATCAAGGTTGCAAAAATGTTAAATATCTGTCAAGTTATTTTTCCTCTCATTCAACAAGAATTCCCCATCACCCATGTGTATGTGTCCCAAGATGCAACCTGTAACTTTTTCTATTTGGAACAAAATGTACTCTTCTTTTACCTTTTTTGTATTTGTAATAATTTTAACTTTAGAATGTACATGACATGGGAGCTGGGTTCTCATCACCTGGTTTCTGTAAGTCAAACTTGTAAAAATATTTGCGTGTGTTGTGACCCCACGACTGCAAAGTATGTTACAGCTTTATAAATCTAATATTCATGGGTCTGCCATTCAGACTATGATATAACATCATGCATCATTAATATATTGAATAAAGGAAGACTCAGTGCACCATAACCTATGCGAGTAACAGAAGTGCCAATGGTGCTTATAGTGTCCCTTTAATAGGCAGGAATAAAATTAGGCTAAACAAAATTTAAAAAAATCTGAAAAATTTGATCTATTCCGCAGAAACCTAAACGTGGGTTGCAAAGAGTTTAATCTCTTGTACCCTTTGGCTAGATCACATTGATTCCGTATGAAATGCACTCATCCATTTATGCGTACTGATAAAAGTGCATCCATTGACGGTGCTTGCAGCATAACTGCACTTTCAAATACCATGGTATTTTCCCCTTACTTAACTATCAGATTTCCTGTTGGAAAGATAGACGATAGTTAATTTTTGCATGTTTTGCCCACAGCTTTTATTTATTTGTAAAATTTGTGTTTGGATTAATGTACTTAGTGAGCTGTCATTTTATCTTTTGCTTTTATATGCATGTAAGCTGTCAAGTTAAAGGAAGCAAATTACAGATCTGTCTTTTAGGAGATAAAATGTTTTAGTGTCCACTTAGCTAAAACATTGCATTTTTAATAGTTTAAAGTTTACACCTAAATTTGTCAAGTTTAAAATTAAAGGAACACAACAGCGCTAGGAATACAAATATGTATTCCTGACTTTATAGTTACAATAGAGCTATTTAGGTGGCCATACCACCATACGCCCCCATGATAAAGGGGTGATTTTACTCGCCTGTTTCTAGATCAGCATGGGTCTCCTCTCGGTTGGCTCCGCCCATGCTCTACCTCCTTGGTTTAGATCATGAAATTTTTTGACCTCTGTCAATCCAATGCTTTCCTGTTGGAAAACATTGTAAGGCTATGGCAAAATGCTGAGCTGCACCAATCTGCATGCAGAAAGATGGTGCTGCACACTGTGCAGCACTGACCTAGAAGCACCTCTAGTTTCCGTATGACAGACTAATACCAGAGGTGTTACTAGGCTCTAATTTCTCTGAAAAGGGAGTGTTTACATAAAAATGCCTGCTGGGACATGCCATAGATACCAGAACTATATTGAACTGTAGTTGTTCTAGTGACTGTAGTGTCCACATTAAAATGCCTGCTGGGTCATGCCATAGATACCAGAACTATATTGAACTGTAGTTGTTCTAGTGACTGTAGTGTCCCTTTAACTTCTTCTGTACATTGTGCTAGCAGAACTGCTTAGAATTGGTATAGACATCTATGCATAAGAATTTACTGACTGGGTGAGAAGGATACAACCTCCTTCAGGTTTGTCACCAGTGCAGCAACCACATTATTTATTATTATTGCCATTTATATAGTGCCAACAGAATCTGCAGCGCTTTACAATATTATGAGAGGGGGAATTTACCTATAAATAGGACAATTACAAGAAAACGTACATGAAAGATAGGTTGAAGAGGACCCTGCTCCAACAAGCTTACAGTCTATATGAGGTGGGGTATAAAACACATTAGGACAGGAAATAGCGATCAAATAAGGTGGGAGTGAAGCAGAGCTGGAGTAGAGAGTAAAGTGCTTCCCTTTAGGAGAGCGCAAGAGACAGGTATGTAAGGTAGAGGTTAGGTTTTCCTAAAGAAATTGATTTTAAGGCACTTCTTAAAATATGCAAGACTAGGGGAGAGTCTGATGGTGGTATGCAGGCTATTACATAGGAAGGGAGTGCAATCGTGAGTTGGCCGTACGGGTGCGAGCGATGGACAGGAAATTTTACGGACCGGAGAAGGTCCCAGGCAGAGCGGAGAGACCAAGAAGGGGCATACCTTTGGATTTGTGAAGAGATATAAGAGGGGCTAGAATTGTTCAGTCCTTTATAGGTATGGGTTAGCACTTTGAATTGACTTCTATAGGATACAGGAAGCCAATGTAAGGACTGGCAGAGGGGTGAGGTGTGAGAGAACAGACTAGAGAGGAAAATCAGTCTGGCGGCAGCATTCATTACAGACTGCAGCGGGGCGATATGGCTCTTGGGAAGACCAGTTAGGAGAGGGTTACAATAACCCAATGTGGGAAATTACTAGAGCATGGACAAGCTTCTTGGTAGCATCTTGTGTATGCGGGCTCTGTTTTTAAGGTGGAATCTACAGGATTTGGTAACAGACTGGATGTGAGGCTCAAAGGTGAGGCCAGAGTCAAATATGACGCCAAGACAGCGCGCTTGCAAGGATGGACTTATGTGGATACCACTAACTTGAAGGGAGAGCAAAAGGGGAAGATCCGTATTAGGAGGAGAAAAGATAAGGAGCTTTGTTTTAGAGAGCGAGAGTTTCAGAAAGCGGGAGGACATCCAGTCAGAGATGGGAGAAAGGCAAGCAGTGACTCGTTGCAGGACGACTGGGGAGAGGTCCAGGAGGAAAGTTATATCTGGATGTCATCAGCATACAGGGGGGCATTGGAATCCAAACGAGATAAGTCTGCCAAGAGAGGCAGTATAAAGAGAAAATAGAAGGGGACCAAGGACAGAGCCTTGGGGGACTCCAACCTAGACATCACTTCTAGAATAGGAATGGAGTGACTGATGGCATGCCTTTCAGTTGCCAATGCGCCAGCAATAAAGCCAGTGTAAACACCTGCCATACCATAAATCATTATTTTGATAGGCAGTCGGGAGCATGAGCTTTCTCTTATGTTGTGAAGAAATAAAGAGGCAAGCTCAGAGAATCTCCTTGCTCAATAATCTTTGCGTGGAGAGTAGGTTATATATTTGGAGTGTCCATTCATGTCAGTATGATTACTCTGCTAATTTCTTCAATTCACTGCCATTAATAGGCTGCAAGTCTCTGCAATAATCAGAGATGAGAAATATTTTATTATTTCTCCTTACTTCCTTTTCAATTTCACTAAACATTTCCTTTTCACTCCCCCCCCCCTTTTTTGCTTATGTGAGAAGTATTAACCAGTGTTGCTGATGCATGAACACGTTACCATGTATGTAGCTTCAAGCAACAAGAAAAAAAATGCTGCCTACAGACAGAAATTACCGTCCAGCAGAGTGACTGAATTCACATTTAAAGGAGCACGTCTAGCTGGAATTGAATCACATTTTCAATATATTAACGGGGGGGGGGGGGCTGTTATGTATTGGGGCTGATGTGTACTATGGTCATTGCTGCCGCCCAGGAGTAGTGGGAGTTTGAGCACACAACCTGTTTTTTTTTGTATTTGTACACACCTTGCCATGCCTAATGTATTTGGTAGGTGGAGGGACTAGTTTTAACAGTTAAAGGCATAGTCAAACTTGCAGTAGAAATTGAGTGAAAATGTGAACTTACGTTCTTTGTATTCGTGTATTAAAGGGACACAGTATTCTCCAAAGCAACATTCGCTTAATGAAGCCGTTTTGGTGTATAGATCACGCCTCTGCAGTCTCACTATTAAAGTTCTCTGCCATTTAGGAGTTAAATCACCTTGTTTATGCCATTTATCCAAGGGCCACCTAGCTCAAGCAATACTCAGGGTAAGTGTCCATTCAAAAGTCTTAATATGGAAATCAGTATAACAACCCAAAATTGGCTGAAATACCAGATATATGGTAGACTGGGATCCTGTGGAAATGGCCAAAGGCCTCGGTTAATAATCCAGTGACTGAAGGAAGGAATTCTGTGGAATAGATGATAGTCCAATTATGCAAAAAGCCTCATTCCCCGGAGGGCAACAAAGTGAAGCAATCCCACAAATCTATACCAATGTATCCTCTTTCTTGACTGGTGTTATTCAATGTGATTATAATATGAAGTACCTTTCTTGGTTTGATAAATTCCCAGCATGGACAAAATGCACAATACTACCTTTATTACACCAAGAAAACGAGTCTCTGGGCACAATTCTCATGTTTTACGTTTGACAAAATCCTGGGCTCTCTAAGACACTCAACCTTTATCAGCTGCAGTTATATTGTGGAATTAATACTTTTTGTTTGTAAATTTCGTTCAAACGCGGGAGTATTGATAGACTGAGAGCACTGAATGTGCATTAGCCCATAAGCACAGGGATATTTTATTTATTTTTATTGGATTGAATAAAATATTAAAATGGTATCAAACCCATAAACCATGACTAAGTCAAACAGAAATCTTCCTTAGGACACTCACTTTGTTGATTAAATTCTAGCGGTTAATTTTTTCGGTTAATTTTTTTTTTTTGCACCAGTAACTCACATGTGAAACTTTCCTATCAAATTCGATTACTTTTTGAAATGAAAATAAAATAGTAGCTGGGTACATCATAATTTATTTGGTTGGTTGTACATATAGACAACTGAAAAGCTGGGCTCTAGAGTGTTATTTATTTTTTATTTTTTCCCTCCTTCAATTATTTATTTTGAAAAGTGACCTGATTATCTCTCTGCTGGCTTTTGAAATCTCCGTCATTTTTAGAAGCTTGTTTTTGCAGAGAGCCGAATTTCTCCCGTATGATTTATGAGTGTGACAGAGGTCCAACAGGACATGCTGTGAGCTCTGAACATCCTTATTTCATCTGAAAAGTGTACCCAACCAAATCACATACCCGCTGATAAAGACGACAAAGAAATCTGCGAGTCCTTGTGCGGTTTAATTTATTGCAGTATGCTATGAAGCAGATACGAAGACGCTGGAAGAGATTACAAGCGCATTAAAAGGGAATCCTTGAGTCTAATGTTCGGCTGGCAATTGTATTGCTCTTGTATGCTGGGGCTATCTGACCTGAGGAACTGCGACCCGCTTTCAGTTGCTTAATCATTTATAACCATATCATTTTCATTTGGTGAAAATGGAAAGGCCCATTGAATTAATCAAAAAATGTTTTTTTGTATTTTTTTTTTTTTTACTCTATCAGCACAGTGCTTAGAAATAAAGGGAATAGAATGAGCTGTAAAGCCGGTGTGATTTACACACATCACTGAAGTTTAAGTTGCATCGTATACAATTAAAAGCTACGTAAGGGCACACATTATCAAAAATTGAAATTTAATCACTGTTTGCATTGATATGCTAAGCCTTTCACTAAAGTGGAACTGTTACCTACAGTTTACACAAACCGTTTAAAAAAAATTAATGTAAATCTATTGTTTATTTTCATTGAAGCGAGCTAAAGTGTGCTTCGCTGGAATTAACTTGGCGCACTGTCAGTATTGCAGTGTGGAGGCGTCCATCTTAGAGTTGCATCAGAATTGCCATACCCTCAGTGAGTGATAGTGGTAAAAACCAAACCAAAAAAACACAAGGCATCAGGGACCATGTGATTTCAGCTACCTATTAGTCTGTGATTTTCCAATTTTTACTCCTTTATTGTTCGTTAAAGGGACACTATACTTTTAGGAATACAAAACTGTGTTCTAAATAATGGAAAGCTTGAGCAAGTGTTAAAAATGACGTTTTAGATCTCGCCTCTCCTATCTCCACCCATCACCCCTCCAACACTACTTCTAAGTTATCCTTCCATTGATCTACATTTCAGAGAGAACCTTATTTGTTGGACGAGGTATTTGCTTAGATTTAAAAAAAAGTTTAAGTATTTTGAAAGATCTATAACTCGATTGTATGGTTTAAGAGTTCGGGGGTATAGGACAACCGTACATTTCTAAGATCTCTAACAATCCAATCCTGGAATCTGAAACTCCCAAAATCCTTAATCCTTACACTGTTCTGTTACCCATATCATCAAAATAGATGCCAGGAAGAAGTAGATGTAAAAGTGAAAACAGCTTGCCTTACTTAGACGCTTTATTATAAGCTCACAAAATGTTGCTAAAACTTTCCATTCCTGTGTTTGTGGTAAAATAACCTTTTTCCGAAATTTAGGCAGCACAATGCTCTGCCCTGATCGCTAAGAATCGGGTGAATTTTGGGTGCAATGTTAAACAATACATCTAATTCCACTCTGGGGCTCACCAGTCTTTCAGAATGCTGGTTTCCTTTTGTAGTTTGACTTCTGTTAACAAATGCTGTTGCTTTGACCATCTCGCCTTCTAATCACCTCATAAAACAAAGAAATGTTATCCTGCATCGTGAGCTAACAAAACAAATCGAGCATTTAAACACTTTATATATTTTTCTGCGAATATGTGGAACATGTTCTTTATTGGCACGGCATAGCATGGAAGATCAATGTCCTATCCTCCCCAGTCCAAGATGAGGGAATTTGGTCTTCAATCAAACTAGGCTCCCCCTGCAGGAAAACGGTTCTGATGAGCCTGTGTGAAAGCAGTTATGATGGATAAACAGTTGAATTGTATAATCAAGTTTCCTTTAAGTTTACGGTCTTTAAAAGTTTAGAGGATCAGCATGAACACCATGTTACCGCCATCTGATTCAGCATTTTACGTTCCGTCACCCAAACTCAATTTTAATATAGAGATATTTACAAAAGGAAGCGTCATATCTTACTACAGGAGGCAGCAAATGTAGAAAGAAATATATAATTATGCCTCATTTTTAATCTGTATATATAATAAAGAACAATGAAGATGGCTTCAGAAAAGCCATTATTGAGGCTGAAACGTTGCTGGTGGGTTCCTTATAAAATTGCTGTTTACTGAACTTGTGTCTCGAGTATTTTTTCAATCGGTGGAAGCAATATAATATCCTCATGTGATACACAAGATAATTGCATCTCGGACAAAACAGATTGCTCTGCCCACCCTATCACTCTCCCTATATCAAACCTGTCAAAAGTCCGCAGTGGTGTAACATTGTAAATACTAAATCTAGTTCTCTTGTACCAGGTCTATGACCCTCTGTTATTGGCCATTATCCCTTTCAGCCACCCAGTTAGTGGAACACACTAGTTGACTTATAAGAAACTCTATCAGGCATTGCACTATTGCTCTGGGCTGAGCTTTCCTACGGGGACAATTAGACGATTTGCTTCATCTGTGTGGATTCAGCCTGATCACTCAAAGATGATGACCCACTTTTATTTGAAGTGCATGTTGGCGGGGTTAAAGGAACAAACCTGAATTCCTAACGCTATAGTGTCTCTTTCCCTAGTTAGTCAGCCCTCTGTTTACCATAAAAACATCTAAAAAAATAAAGCCAGCATACAGGGAGAAGATGCCACCTATTGCGCTTTGCGCGAAACAGGCCAGCTGGACTCCGAGAACACCGGTGAAACTCACTCACTTGAGTATAAGCCGAGGGGGCCCTTTCAGCATAAAGAATGTGCTGGAAAAGTCCGCTTATACACGAGTATATATGGTAAATAAAATAAATCTTTTTACTTTGCCTCTAATATCCCTCTAGATAAGGATTGGTTAGCCTCATGTATGTTTGTAAAAGACTATTAGCATAAGTATTAAGTATAAAATGTGTACAATGAAGTGTATAAGTTTGAAGTGAACAACATAAACTGTTTAAAACTAATGTTCCTCAAATAAGAGAGCCTACAAACGTCTATAATTTATTCAATTTGACCAGAAACACCCTTCTTTCTATCAGAACTCTGAGCATACTGCCTGATGCAGGCCATTGTGACCAAAACGCTGAGCAGCTGTACAAAGGCATATTGATCAATACAGTGCTGGGTTACATTTTCCTAAATGCACATGAGACTCCTGTGATGACATACACCATTTTAAAGCTTTTTTAAAAAAATAAATAATAATTCTCTCTCAATGGGCCCCTTTCGATTTCGTAACTTATCACAGTTTTTTTTTTTTTTTTAAACAAAATTTTTCTCCTTGATTGTTGTGGCCGTATAAAGGGAATTCATTTACGTAAACTGCGGCAATCCCAGAACAACACAAATGGTGAATAATATTAACAGTGTATCTAATTCAATCTGCAATTATGTTACAGGGCTGTTTGGACATCTCGTCCTCCATTGCAGCTATCTACGCACTTTGTATTTGAATCCTGTATTTTTATCATATTTTGCCTTGTATTTGCAATGTGACGAATATCTGTGCCACGCAAAGAGTTAAACTGGGCTCTGGAGTAATTCAACTAATTGAGCTGAAAATAAATAGGAAAAAAAATAAATCTATTAGTTATGCATCCCCTGTCATTACATAGTTTGTGGGGGAAGGGCGACACAAACCTGCAATGATTTTAGCAAATAGCTGTATCTGTAATGAACATGGTTACTGGAATATCCATGATCACATTGCTTGAACTGTCCCTTTAAAGCAATTTCCCTCATCAAGTCCATATCTGCTCATCATTAAGAGACTATACTGCTCGGCTAATAGGGACATGCTGACTATTAGACAAATATTTATGCTTATTGCTACTAGCTCAGTTTAAACCACATATTTAGTGACTGTTAATATTGTGAAAATTTAGACTAGCAGATTTTAGATCTTAGAGACACTTTAAATACCATAAACACACAATGCACAGTAGTGGTTATGGTACCAGGAGTGCCATTGAGAGATTAGAAGCTTCTGCATGGAGCTTCTGTTTGCCCTCCTGTGCTAAACTGCCTGCTGATTGCTCTCAGCCAATGAGCTAAGCCCTGCACTGCCAGGCTTATCTAAAGTGGCAGAGACCTTCTGGAAACTTGTGCCCAGCGGACCAATATAAATTGTCAAATTGTAAATGGTTTGCCTACTTACATTGCAAAAGGGGGGAGAGGAGGGGGTATAGAGGGTCAAACACTATAACCACTATGTAGGGACACTCTAGGCACCAACAAAACAACTTTAGCTAAAAAAAGACAGTGAAATGAATTGGGCAAATTTTTCTTCCAAGACAAAAGAACCAAAAGGGAAAATAGACTGAGAAAGAAGGCGCAAAAAACATCTTTCTATTCAAAACCAATATCCTATCCATTGGGGAGACCTACTTCGATTCATGTGTCAGAATGTAAGAAAGTCAGGTGTATGGGATTAATCCAGTTATTTTGCTTTTTAGTCTTTTTCTGCAGATTTGAATTCGTGCCATGTATTTCCCTCTGAATGTTCTAGTTCATGTGGTTTTTATCCTGCGTGCTGTCCATTTCTTAAAGCAGATTTCCTGTCTTGCTTTCTCTCTCACGTAAGATGATCATTCCTACCGATGTCCTCTAATTTACTATTCCCCCCCCCCCCTCTTTTGAATTCACCTAGTTACTAGAGTTACTAGGTGAAGAAACATTACCACTGTTTGTTGAAATGTTCTTTTCTTAATACCCTGAAACCCCTGTGGTTTCCATGGCAACGCTATGAAGCAGATGTTTCTTCCGGGGCTCAGAGTTGGAGCTATGATGCAAACTATAGCTGCAAATCTCAGACTCTTCAGCTCCTATTGTCCCGTATTCTCCTTGCAAGTTGAATCGGTGATAAACTTGCATCTTACTGGCCCTTTTAAAGGTAAATATTTGGCTGTCATGGACCCCAAATATCTTTTTATTGAGCTAAATACTTACTGCAATTTGGACGACAAATTTAGAACTGTATAGCTGGGGTTGCTGTTAATACAACTTCTGTGATGATTTGCGTTTCATAAATCTGGAGTTCTTACATGTTGACCATCCCCGCACCAAACGGTGGTCAACGCAAACACAAAAGCATTCTTTAGAACACGCATAGTTTATTTTTATTCTACAAAGCCATCATGCTCCTAAAAAAAAAAAGGAACAAGAAGTTGTTGTTTTTTTATTATTCAAAATCACAAATTTCAGATGTTCTCCTTTTGCCATTAATAAGGGACATTTTTGCCTTGCCAAGTTTGACTCTGTGATCTGACATTGTGTAATTTCAGAAGTCTACTGAGCTTTTTATTTTTCATTGACACATCTGTGCACGTGAACTTGTCTCAGGTATGGTAATTAGCCATTTTTTTACTTTGGGGGGGGGGGGAAGAAATAAATAAAATAATCTTCAGTCGGATTCAGCCGCATGGAAATTACAAGCATTTAAGCAATGAACAATTGATTTTGACCTCCGTGTAGAATGAACTTGCTTTTAATATGTTCATACATATTCATAGCGGCATAAGTAACATTTATTGTACCTTTCTGGCTTTTGTCAGCACAGACAGTTTGAGCTCAGTGAGTTAGCTGCTGAAAGTCAATTCATTTTACACTAAGTAGCACACTGGCTCGAGAGAAGGTTATTTCATTCTTGATTTTAGTCACCTATAAAATTTCCATTTATTATTTGAAACGTTTGAGTAAGCCATGTTGAATCTTACGTAACCCAAATAAGCGCCATGCATTTTAATTTATATATTTCTACACTAGATTTGGAAAGTTTTGCCTTGTAAATATCCACCCAGTGTTTTAAAAAAAGAAAAAAAAAAAAAGAAAAAAAAAGTTGCATGTAATTAATGTGGAGCAATCCCTGTGGAAACCTACTTAATGTTTCTTTGGGTTTCATGGAGATGACATCTTTCAGTGCTAGTCCCCTATTATTATTAACACTTTTTTATAAATCACCCTCCCCTTAGAGAAGTTAGTTAAACTTATCTGAAACAAATTTCTCTCTTTTTGGCACCATAACAATCTTTGCGGGCGTAATCATTTGCTGATCACCCATAGATGATCTTGTAAATGCACAATGAGATGCCACTGGTATCTACTGTGCATCATACAATTAAATTCCATTTTCTATCAGCAGTCATTAGGAACAGATGATGTGATATAGCAAGATATAGTGAAGGAATGTGCCACATTTTGCCAAACGTCGTTTTTCTGGCACTGTGTAGTCCTTAGGTGCCCCCCTTCAGCCACTTACCTTTCTCCAGCTCCAGGCTCCCTCAGCGCTGGGGAACTCTCCACCCCCTCCCGACGTCTGCGCCGAATGCGAATGCGTGAGACCGCCACTAGACACTGGATTAACCCCTAGTGTAAACATTGCAGTTTCTCTGAAACTGCTATGTTTCCAGCTGCAGGGTTAACCCTAGAGGGACCTGACACCCTGACCACTTCATTGAGCTGACGTGGTCTGGGTGCCTTTAGTGGTCCTTTAAGATATTTCAGTTCAGCTCTGCCTTTTTTATGTACTTTCTTATGTTTTTTTTTTTTTTCTGAATAGATTTTTTAAATATATATATATATTTTTTTTTTTTTTACTACTTTAAATTAAATTAGTTTCATTACTCCTTGTTCCTAGATAGATACCAAGCAATGGCGATGTGCAGTTTATAGCACTGGGTTTTATTATTATGAAAATAATAAACAGTTGTGGTTCTTAACATTTAAACATAGGGATGTAATATCTTTTTCTTTCAGGTTTTAGGTTTTTAAATCTCAAAATATAAAGTGTTACCTGCATACCTCTGTGTCCCCTGTTTTGAGCCCAAATCCCTCTGTCCTTTCCTATCCTAAATGGATTCTATTGTATCCATGGATACCTGGGACAATTTTTAGTGCTTAAAGCCCTTTAGATCCAATCTGCCTTGGTGTTTCTGGACTGCAGCCTGCTTTAGGAAGACCTTGCAGGATAGCCAATTCCTCCAAGCATTTTATTAACCCAGTTTAACCCTTCAGTTAAAAACAGTGCTCACTCTGGCTTGAGTTGTACGTGCCCCGGAGTTTTGTTTAACTCTTCATATGCCGAGAGTAATATTACTAATGGTATTTTCGAGTTCTACCTCTACTTGTTATAGCATGTAATATAGCTCTATTAATGTATGTGATTTATTGATTTATTGACATTTAATTACAGTGCTCTTACAGTTAATGGCTTGAGGCCACGATCCTCTGTGGAGCTTTCTGTATCTCTTCCCATTTTAATATCAAACTGTATACCACTATGCGCTTTCGATTGATTTAATTTACTGTCCATTCCATTTTAGTAAATTGAAGACGCAAATCACATTTGGATTGTTATTAACCCATGTGCATCTATTACTTGGAAATCATTATGAATGCTGTAGATGGTTTTCATTGTGGCTGACTGTGGAGATTTTAATTTTTCTTATAATTTATTCGGGGTACACCGTGATGGCAGTCGTACGCCGAGGGAGCACTTGAGCCTTTGCTTCATATAATTGTATTGTGTGTGTCACGAAGAGCCTGCTGTTTTGTTCATGTCTACAAATTGTTCTCATTTTGTGTTTTTTGCCACAAATTCCTGAATACTGTGCTTGTCCTTTTCGTTTTGTATTCCTAACCATACATACTAGTACAGCAAGAACAGAGAAATGTCCATTCCCATAAATATTAATCTGAGACTATCTCTGTGCCCCCCACTCTCATTGTTTTGCTTTATAGTATTTGAAGGTAAAAGGACAATGCATGATTTTACTACTGCATTTCTCAAAGTTGATTTTTCAAGTTCTTCATAATTCCAAAAAATGCTCATAAAGACTATGACCCAGTCAAAAAATCTAAGACAAAGTACTGACTACTTTGGCTTACTTATTTTTCATAAGCCTGATGAAAAGGCGGACCTACTGTAGTCAAACCCAATTAGTCGTCACTAGTGATGGCTAAGTGGAAAAATGCTCTGTGTCGTGGGATCCTCCTTGGAGGATGCACAATAGTACAGCACTAATGTCCACTCCTGACAAATTAAGTACCAGGTGCTGAAGATGACCTCATGGAATATGATTGCAGCGGCCATGAGGGAAAGGTTTAGATGAATAAAAACAACCTTACGCTGCACCACCTTGGCCACCACACTACAAGCAAAGTGGTGGCCATCTGGCATCTTTGCAAAATACGAGACCCGAGAAGGTGACCGAGCTGCTTTAAAGTGTTGATTTATCGGTTACCTGTGGCCATTTCACAAAGAATGAAATCTTTTTGCATTTGTTAAAATGGCATGCATATATCACTATTTTTGCACATAGATTGGTATTCGTCTTTAGCATGGCAGAAGATGTATAACATACTTCTGATTGGCGTTGTAATGTACATGGGCGCTGCTGATCATACAATGCGCTACCACCCCAGAGCGTGCAGATATTTAGCAAGTTTCTGACTCTTCCAGTGCGTGCATTGTTTCCTTTTACGTACATTCTAATTATAGATATTTGAAAATTACAGTTCCTTTTAAAAACAAGGTTTGTTAAATGCCTCCTCCTGTAAAGCTTTGATTTTTGTGTTTATAAGCCCTCCAGATGATGGTATTCAGATTGTAATTTTCTTTCCGATAAGGTTAGCACGCTTGGCCATATGATGGTAGCACCCACACAATCATTTATCAAACTGCTGAAAGAAATATGATTCATACAGTTTAAGGGGATTAGCTCTTGTGGTCAATAATTCACCTGCTTTTCGAATTTTTCTTAACGGTCACAAACCTTTTCACAGGCAAGATGTAACCCTGCAAACCTGCCATTTCTGTGAAATAATTAGCTGCCTGTTGAGGGCCCGTTCAGCGCTCGGCAAATGTTTATTGGAAGGCATTGCGTAATGCTGTAATAATGTCCTCGAAAAGGCTATTTTTAGCCTTGTGTATTTTTTCGTTAAATGCATGCAACACATCGCAGAGGGGTTCGTTAAGGAAGCTCATCTCATCAGTTAGTGATAGAGGCAAAATCATTAAAGCAGCTTTAATAGCTCCAGTTTTACCTGCATTGTGTCTGGTTTCCTAAAGGTTTTATAAGCAGAACTCCTAATACATCTTTTTATGTTTAATGCCTTTCTTGGTAACAAGTTTTAGAGGTCTACATTAAGGGCACCTTCAGCATTGGTTCCTCTGTTGGGGTTCTTGAGATTGAAATCAAAGCGTTTATTACACTCAAAATAGTGGGAAATTGCTAATTATAGACCATACTAGCAAAGATTTGAAAATCAATGTGCTGCATAGTTTTTTATTCAAATATTTTGGCAATTTCATTGTCCGATTTCCACTTCTACCAGTTTAGTCAACAAAAAGGTAAGCTGTTCTTGCAGCAGCTATTCATTAAAGAGACTGACCAATGTAACTCAAACCGTTTATTGAAGAGGTCAAGATGCACTGTGATTTCGGGTGGCTCAATGTTCCCATGGTCAGGACCATATCCCTGTCCATACCCACTGGTCCACCCAAAGTTATTAAAAGAGCTTAGTGGTGTACTAGCAAAACTATTAACAGATTTATATAACCAATCATTAATGGGAGTAGTCTCAGAAGATTGGAAATAAGCGAATGTGCCCATTCACAAGAAAGGTAGTAGTGAGGAGTCAGGCAACCATAGGTCAGTAAGCCTTACTTCAGTAGTGGGGAAAGTAATGGAAACCATGTTAAAGGATAGGATTGTTGAACATATAAAATCAAATGGATTTCAAGATCAGAGACCACATTCATGCCAAACTAATCTTATTGATTTTTTTTTATTGGGTAACTAAAATTATAGATCAGGGTGGTGCAGTAGACATTGCTTACCTAGATTTCAGTAAGGCTTTTGACACTGTTGCACATAGAAGGCTCATCAATAAACTGCAATCTTTAAGTTTGGATTCCAGTATTGTTGAATGGGTAAGGCAGTGGCTGAGTAACAGGCAATAGAGGGTTGTAGTCAATGGCGTATATTCAAAGCATGGGCTTGTCACCAGTGGGGTACCTCGGTGGTCTGTACTTGGACCCATTCTATTTAATATTTTTATTTGTGATATTGCAGAAGGTCTTGATGGTAAGGTATGTCTTTTTGCTGCTTATACTAAGATATGTAACAGGGTTGATGTTCCAGGAGGGATAAGCCAAATGGCAAATAGCGGGACCTGCTGTCACTGGGGGCATGTGCGAGCTGTGACGGCCGCATGGCGCCCTGTGTGACCGCACAACTCGCACCCTAAGGCCAGCCCTGATTGTACGCAGGCCAATATCTTCAGAAGGATATTGATACTTTGGAGAGAGTTCAGAGAAGGGCTACTAAACGGGTTCATGGATTGCAGGATAAAACTATCAAGAAAAGGTTAAAGGATCTTAACATGTATAGCTTGGAGGAAAGACGAGACATGGGGGATATGATAGAAACATTTAAATACATAAAGGGAATCAACACAGTAAAGGAGGAGACTATATTTAAAAGAAGAAAAGCCACCACAATAAGAGGACATAGTCTTAAATTAGAGGGGCAAAGGTTTAAAAATATCAGGAAGTATTACTTTACTGAGCGGGTAGTGGATGCATGGAATACCTTCCAGCTGAAGTGTTAGAGGTTAACACAGAGTTTAATCATGTGTGGTATAGGCATTAGGCTATCCTAGCTAAGATATGGTCAGGGACCTAATGAGTTTTCTGAAAATTGGGCAGTCTACATGGTCTGAATGGTTCTTATTTGCCGTCACATTCTATGTTTCTTTCAACTCTGCATTCAGAGTTGCTGACTTGCCATGATGCGGCAAAAACGTGAATCAAAGCCAAATTGTATCGCTGTGGCAGGTAATCTTTAGGAATGGGTATTAGGGTAGGACTTCAGATTTCAAACATTTAGCATTCTTAGAAGTATGTCTCTCTCTCCTGACTAGCCTTGCTCTGGAAATAGAGGGAATAGAGGGGCTAACCTCAGGCTGTGTAATTGGGAAGTTTAAATGCAGTGATCTGTGCATTCGCTTTGGTTTGCTGCTGACTGAACAGCCTAAATGCTCATAAATACTAAATCGCTGTGGGATTTCAGGCCTCCTTTTAACTCTCTGTGTCAAATTATGTTGTTATGTAATACACAGTGTGCAGAAAATGCACACAATGACCATAGTAGTAAAAAAGGCCTTCAGTTTGGCCGTAGCACACAGCTCTCTGCTATTGATATCTTGAGCAATCTCTATTAAATCTGGTATTTTGGCTGTGCTGTTAGTGTGTTCAAATATTCGGAAGCACCAATGCACCAGAATGAGGGAAGGAGGAAGCTTTGGGTCTGGCTATGCATTGCGCTATATAAGAATATGGTGCACATTAACAGTGGGTAAGGGAAGGAAGGTTAAATGGCAGATTGGAGTATTCAGATTCAAAGGTATACTTTAGGCACCAAAATAACTTTAGCTTAATTCAGCAGCTTTAAAGGACCACTATAGTGCCAGGAAAACATACTCGTTTTCCTGGCACTATAGTGCCCTGAGGGTGCCCCCACCCTCAGGGTCCCCCTCCCGTCCGGCTCTGGAAGGGGGAAAGGGTTAAAAACTTACCTTTTTCCAGCGCTGGGCGGAGAGCTCTCCTCCTCCTCTCCGCCTCCGTTACGCCCCGCCGGCTGAATGCGCACGCGCGGCAAGAGCTGCGCGCGCATTCAGCCGGTCTCATAGGAAAGCATTTGCAATGCTTTCCTATGGACGCTGGCGTGCTCTCACTGTGAAAATCACAGTGAGAAGCACGCAAGCGCCTCTAGTGGCTGTCAATGAGACAGCCACTAGAGGCTTTGGGGGAAGGCTTAACCCATTCATAATTATAGCAGTTTCTCTGAAACTGCTATAATTATGAAAAAATAGGTTAACCCTAGAAGGACCTGGCACCCAGACCACTTCATTAAGCTGAAGTGGTCTGGGTGCCTAGAGTGGTCCTTTAATGTGCAGCTCAAGCTTCTGCAATCACTGTACCTGCCATTTAGGAGTTAAATCACCTTTGTTTCTGTTAATGCAGCCCAAGCCTCACCTCCCCTGGCTGTGAAACAAACAAACAGCCTCCATGAAAAAAAAAAAAGTTACATTTTAAATCAGATCTGACAGCACAGTTTGTTTACTACAGACATTTTTATCTCCTGCTGTGTTAGTTGAACTTTAACAACACACAGGAGGCTTTATTAAGCTGTTAACAGAGCAGAAATAAGAATTTAAATTTAAACAAACTGCACAATAAAGTAAGGTTAAACATTAGAGGACTCTTTACAGGAAGTGTTTAGGAAGACTGTGTAGGTCACATGCAGGAAGGTGTGAATAGGGCTGAATGAATAAAGTGTTTTAACTCGTAAATTGCCGTAAATTGAGCAGTGAGACGGCATGGGCTATACAACAAAACTAATCAATTAAGCCCCTTATAGGTTATTTAGGTAATCTGTTCCTTAACCTCTGAACAACTCTGTGACTTCCTGGCACACATTAGCCACCTTAATAGTTGCTGAACATTGTTTAAATTTCACAGTGTATCTATTCTTTCATTTAAAAAATAAATAAAATGTTATGGCCACAGTTCTAATGAGATACGTCACAAACCACTCATAATCTGACACATTGAATTTAACCATGGGTTCAGTGTACTCCATCAAAGAAATCCAGAAAATTAGAACGAGTTTTGTAAAGAAGTAAATAATTGCTTTCCAGTTTTTGTTTGCATAACTGTCAGGTTGTTAAATATCTCTGAATTTGTATTCTCTTGAAAACCATTATTAACCTTTGACTATTTGCAGAAAATAGAGCTATCTTTCATTTTGTTTCGTGGTGATTTCATTCTTTGCCAATTGTTTTTATACTTGATTTTTGGTTCTAATCCTCATCTGGTTTTTGTACCTCGTGTGTGTTCAATTCATTTCTCTTGCATAACAGGGCGCCATGACAGCTGACTACCTCATTATTTTATCTCCCTTGTGTAATCCTGCTCAGAGACTCTTGGTGGAGGGAGGGTGTAATCTCTGGTTCTCCAGATCATGTTATGGTGCACCTGTCTTTCACTAGTGTTTCGGTGACCAGACCTGCTTCAGGTCATTTCTTAAATTTAATCTATACCTTGCTCGGAGAATAATCAATAATGTTCAGTATTAACCTGAATTCTGAATCTGCATTTATTCACTGTGTGTAAATTGCTGTGCCCCCATGCCCACCTTTCATGTAATGAAAATGCATTTCATTTTAAGTGAGCAGGCTCCTCTAAAATCTTTGTCCAGCATTTTCTTTGTCATAATTATTTAGATGCATTTGCTTTTTAAAAATCATTTTTTAATACTCGCTAATTAAAATGAAAAGTATTTTACTTGTTATAGGCGGATTTTAATTTTCAGCTCCTAATCCCATCTGAAAATCTTATGCTTTACGTGGTTTCCTGGTACCCAAAGTGTTAAGTGCTATCGTCAAGCTATTTGAATGATTCTGCACATTCTAACCAAATAAATTCTGCTTCAGGCGTTTTTCAGCTAAGAATCTTTATGAAGCCTGGCTTGGGATTCCATCATAAAGTGCAGGTGGCAGGAAATTAAACCACATTTGTTTTTGTGTTTTGTTCTTGGGGGGGAAAAAAGCAAACAAACTGATATAGGACAATTTCTTTACTGTTCCAAAAACATTTTATAGTGAGCTATCAGAGATGCTAAAATAAAAATGATTAACTTGAACTTTTTTTTTTCTTTTTTAAACAATATATATTCAGCCTGGTCAGGACATGCCTATCACAATTCTTTCCAAAGATTAAAGGAATTCTGGCTCTGTTTGTTTGATTAGTGTACCAACAGCCGTATGCTAAATGTAGGCCGCATTTGGCAATGGGTGAGAAAGAAGCTGAAAACGAGTGCGTGCAACCGCTAAGTGTGCTCCATGCAGCATTAATACAGTACAGCTCCATGCACTAACTCCATCCTCAATGGAGTGACACAGCGTCTCTGCTGTGCTCTCATTGCTAGACACCAGGGATGAAGCAACCCCATTAACAAGGTAACGTAAGAAAATGGGAAGAAATTAATTTAATTTTATAGAAAAGACATCAGTGAGAAGATCTTCTACTGGCAATAGGGAGTGGGAGAAAGGGCTGCTAGTGGGAAGTCAAGAGAGAACAGGGTATTTAGATATGAGCAGATGGAGACTTGGACTACTATAACTGTGTATAGAGTCACGCCCAGCCCCCCTTTCATCCCCCCCCATTTTACCACTGCAATCATTCACATACTCCATACAAATACTCTCCTGCATTCATACACATTAACTTGAATTTACTGAAGGCAATGGTGACCTCAGTTTTATCTACATAGGTTTGCAGTTTTCATTGCCATCCTTACCCAGGACATGTCAGCTTTGGTAAGTATCTGTCAATTCTGCTAATGACAGTACTGTTTTTTTTTTTTTGTTTTTTTTTTTAAATAATATGTAGAAAGGAACATCTTCCACGAACTTACACTTAAACTGATTGCTGCGGCATGTTTAGCTGAGAATATTAAAGGAACCATTTTCCTCATTTTCCACAAAGCAAATACTTTTGAAATGCTTTCCTGCTGCTATGGCAACATAAACATTCATCCTGTCACTACCGGTTCCTTCTGTTACATGACTTCAGGTTGAAGATACTTAATACTGCTTGATATACTGGTTAATAATACATATACTAATCTGTGTCTCTAGAAATGGGAGAGGGGTTACGTTTGACACGATTAATATATCTTTTTAGCAGCAAATTTAAAGTTAGTTAACATTAAAGGTTTCTTACGTCTTTCCCCACTTGAAGAGATTTATGGGGTAAAACTGACCCAATTTTTTAAAAATTAATTTAAAAATGTATTCTCCTTCAAAGCTATAATTCACTGTTTAGTTAATATTTTTCTTTTAACTCTCACCATGTTTGATATTAGCTGCTCACCTGTTGAGTCTGGGCTAAATTGGTTAAATAACTTTTTGCTGCCTGCATAGAAGTCTAAAATTATGCACCCATCCATGCAGTAAAGCTTTCCTTCTCTTAAAAGGACATTGCAGACCCCTAAAGCACTTTAGCTTCGTAAAAAGCTTTATGTATGAAGATTGTCCTATTTATTTTTTTCCATTTTGGAAAAAGTGCAAATTTCAATAGAAATCAGCACTTTAATAAATTACACTGGTTACACCCCCTGGCTTTTCAAGCAGACAACAGGTTTTGTTACTTCCTGGTTTGGTTAGCATATTTGCACTGAACTCAAAAGGCAGAAATTGCCCAAAGTGCCTGCCTTGCAAAGACTTCTCATTGAGCTACACTGGGAAGTCTGTGATTAGACAGTCACAATAAGTCTGGGAGGGGTTAGAATGGGAGGGCTTGCAAAGGCTTTAGACAGAACGCCAATAAAAAAATGCATTATTAAATGCATGCAAGTTTTAATTTGGTGTATATTTTCTAAACAGTGATTTTAATTATTTTTTATTTAGAGTGTCCCTTTAAGTGTTGTTCCAGCACTGCACTGGCCGCCACATCTTTAAGGCCCCAGTGTTGTCAGACTACTGCCTCTCGATGCATTGTTCTTTGCAGGAGCCTCCACAATGTGTCCCTAGCAAAAATGACGTCTGTGTCATTGGTGATCTGGCTTCTCCTTGAAGTTGTTTCTTCAACTTGAAAACCATCACCACTGTTGTGATTTAAAAGAGAAAAAATGATCTAGCTAAGGGAAGAGCCGTTTACCCGTTTACTATTGCTTTCTAGATAAGCAGAGCGTTTTCTTAAAATAACTTCATTTTGGTAGGAAATGTTTATTTTTGCAGAATTATTTATCATGAATTTTAAGAAACTCAAAATCTAGAACTATTTTTTTTTTTTTTCAAGACTAGTTGGGGTCCACCTGCTATTATTGAATGCAATATTTGTTGAAACAAAAAAGCTTATTTTTATTTTTTTCCTCCAACCCTCATTAATCTGCATGTTTACTTGTTTACTCACAGCATCATTTTTATTTTTGCATCTATTGCTGTAAGCAGGATTGGCTACATTCTCCCTTTTCCAATGCAGCATTTCACTTGGTAATTCTGTGCACTTGGCTCATTAATCTCCCTTCGGCAATTCTTGTTTTAACAAGGCACACATAAACTACAGCAGGGAAGGTATACAGGGCTATACAGAGGCAGTGTAATAAATTAGACAGCGTTAGCTTTATTCCTAAGGTGGATACGTGATACAGCGAATACCTGGTTTTACTTTATTGCACATACAAGCAGAAATGTTCTTTTGTTGTTCACCTTTAGGAGCTTGGCAGGCTTTTTGTTCCACGGCCTGCCAAAAGTACTTTGTTTGTGAGATTTGTGCCTCTTTATGTGAAGTTGTGTCTGCGTGACACTATTATGTAATACATATCAGTTTTTGTGTGTTGGTACTTGTCATTATACCAATTCTAAATATTGTGCGCTTGCCCAGGGCTGTATCTACAGGTCAGGTGCCTCTAGGTACGGGATTGTAATAAGCCTTCAGTTGTCCAAAATAAATGGCAGCTAAACACACTTAAATGAATGTATTAAGTGGACATCGCAGGCATGTGTCAGCTGTGTGTGTGTGTATATGCAGCTATGGAAGCAAGATAAAGGCTAAAAGATAATGTTAGTGGTTAAGTTAATGGGTATTTACGGTTTGAGGGGTTAACATTGCAGGTAATTTACAGAGGGCGTTTCGTATTAAAATCTTGGGAGAGGTCATAGTTGGGGTGTTCAGAATTGTTCAGTTTAAGGTAAGCGTTTGATTAAGTTTAGTGTTTTGGGTATGTCCAGTTTTTGGGGGTGTTAAACCTAGGATTAAGGTAATGGTGTTTTTCAGGTTTAAACTTTGAGTGCTGAATAGTTTGACTAAGGTATAACCTTGTTTAAGGTTTGGAAGGGGTTACATTTAAGGTTGCAGGAAAAAGTGGTGTTTAGGGTATATGACTTTTGAAGGGTTATTTACAAAGTGTTCACACGCCTAGGTCTTATTGCTGAAAAAGGAGCTGCAGGAGCTGTTATACAGTGTGCATCATTTAGAACTTCCACTGATCCTCCTGCATAGCATTTCCTATGTGAGAGGCTGTTAGTGGGCAGATGGTAAGTGATCTCTTTCTGAATGTCAAAATATCCCTGTCCAGCCTCACACACAGACAATTGAGGAGCTGGGTTTTACACCCACTATAACGTTCCTGGAGCTCTCCCATTAATGTTGACTGGACTACAGGGGATACTTCTGGTACTTCTCTACCCAACAGGTCTAAAAAGGCACATTATAAATTCAGAAAACAGGCGTCTCCTAGTGGAGAGGCGCCTATAGGCAGGTGCCTACTCTTCTTAATGGGAAATCCTGCCATGGGCTTACACTGTTATTATTGTATAAAGTATGATATTGTTCAAAATCATGATCTCTGCTTAATTCTGGGATCATAAGTAAACCTGGCCAGTCATGAGTCAGGCTACATGGCGTGAGCTGCGTGATCATAATTGTAATAGGTTGGGTTATTGTTCACCATCAGGCAAGTTAGTTTGTGAGCTGCGGAGAAATTATGGATAAACTCTTGGAAGCTATTCATATTGACTTTAGAAAAGGCTGTTTAAAAAAAAAAAAAAAAAAAGCAGCCATGTTTTACTCTACAGTAGAATGTCCCCTTTACATGCATCTAATACCAGTTTGTTGTTTTTTTTTTGCTCCACACTATGGAAGCCTGTGTAGAACCAATTAAAAGGAAAAACAACAATAAAAACATTTTCTGAGTTTTATTGCGTACACTTGTGTTCACCTTTTGTGATCTAGCTATAATTTGATTACTCATGGGAAATTGACTGTAGATCATCCGCTATGCCCAGGGCTAGTCCTCATTGTTCTCTATGCCTCGTGTTTTAATAATTTTAGCGATCTATGGTTCTATTTATTGCTTAGCCTTTCTAATTTTTCACTCTTGTTTGATCTTGTGCTTTCCCTATAAACATGTAATTTTCTCTGTCAGTAATCGGCCATAACGATCTAAACCAATACTTCCAACCTTGACCTTTATTCTCTGATAAATGCTATGAAAAAATAAAAATAAAGAATCCAAAGCAGATGAGGTTCTATAAAGTCATGTGTATAGGGTACCAGATGACTTGTAATTTACAAGGCATCTTTACCAGTAGATAAATCAATTGTTTAACTACAGGAACATCTTTACTATTACCTGGGAGATTGCACAAGGATTACGATCATATGCAACACTTATTAGAGTGAAGAATATTTGCAAAGAGGCAGTCTTAAAGGGAAATTTCATCTCATTGAGTTGGTTAAAGTACCTAGTGTCCTCTGCCACTACCTTTCATCCAGTGGAGAACACTTTTCAAACCGTTTAACACTAAAAAAAAAAAACCAAAAGGGTCCATTTACACCCACAGCTTGCCCTCTGCTGGCTAAGGAAGAGATTAAACACTTACCTCTAGTCATACCAATTCATACCAGGAATGGTCACTGTGATAGGCTGAAACCGGTCCCAGCTAATCACAGCTGCCCATTGCTTCTCAGCTCACGCAGCAATGAGGGAATGGGCAGCTGGGGACTCTTGTTTATCATTAAAATGTTGAACACAATTTACCACTGAATGGTAGGACTACGCCAGGGGATTCCAGACACTGCAACCACTTCAATAAGATGAAGAGGGTGTAGTGCCTACAGTGTCCCTTTTTACTACCATCAGCTATTCCTTTTAAAGTGACCTTGCCAACTGCAGGGTCTTTCACGCGTTAAAGCTCACATAGCCCTACTATCCGTGGGAGGTACTTTACATAATGTAATCTCTCACCTTCTCCCCAACAGCCCGATCCTTAACTGTGAGTGATCAATGTATGTGACATATCATTCTTTGATTAAAATTGTGGCAGGAACATTTCATTTTCTTTTTGATGCAAATGTATAGCTTATTGGAGTTGATGTCAAGATGTGATTGATCACGTAGTAAAAGTGCCAAGTGTTTTGTTAATATATATCTTCCAATGTATACCTATGGCTGTCCTGCTTCCCTTAAGACATATTTGTCCAAACTTCCTATTTGCACATGTGCCAGCGTATAGAAGACCAGGTGCACAAACAGTTGTGCTTCAAGTGTAAATAGGGCATGACCGCTCAATATGCCTGTGAATAAAGCAAATACGGTCTACATGTAAGCTTTTTGCCCTCAGTTTAAGCTGTTGCTCTTTTTTCCATGTAGCTGAAATCATTCATTTTCTGCGTTTATTTTTCTTCCCAATGTATCATCGCCCACAAAATTATAACGGTTGTAGTACCCATACCCTACTTCTTCCTTCAGTCTTCCATTAGAATGGTCACTGAACTAGTAGGGGACAGGCAAGCAGTTTTAGATTAACCAACATCTCAGATTTTTGTTCACATTTCAAAATATTGAATCGTAGAATCTCAACTGATACATTTGTATTCCTAATAAAATGCATTGCTACAATGCCACAATTAAATATCTGCATATAAAACACACATCCTGTAAAAATGCTTCCGTTCCGCTGGCACAGAGAACAGTGAAATCGTATGTATAAATTTGATAGTAAAGATTTTATGCTTAGCTTCCTAATTGTCTTACACGGAAAGGCTAGATCTGAATCCGAAAGGTTTATACAGAATGCTTTTTTTTTATTTCCCCCTTGAAATGACTTCCTGCTGTCTTAATGTTAAGATATTTATTAAAAGTGGCAGCTTCGGAAATGGATTCTTGAGGTGATATATGATTAGCAGCAGACATTTAATAAAGGGCAGCAGGGTACAGCATGTGCCTTATTTGCTGTATTTGGAGATAATCAATGATGCTTATACCCTGAAATCATCCATTTCAGAGTCTCCGGCTTGCAGCCTAGGAAAAGCCTGATGCTGCACACACTATATGCTACAAGCAAGCAAAAAGAGCAGTGATCACAGATTCATCTGAATTGATCTCACTCTTGGGGAAATGCATCAATAGTTAAAAATGGCTGCCTAGAACAAGCTGCATAGATTTTCAAAATTATACCCTTTTCTACATTTGCATGTACAATTGCTAGTGGAGGAATAGATTATTTTTAACTCCTTTAAACGCCAGAATCTACTTCCACACATTGTAAAATTAGAAATCTGGTCTGGAGGAGGGGCAGTGTGGAACATGTGTGGGGGCAGCCAGTGACATGTGTTGCTGGTGATACATGCAGGGCCTAATTAACATAGGGCCTACTGAAACCGAAGCTCCTGGCCCATGCTTCGATAAAGGATCAAAGCAGCCACATTATAAATAATTCTATTTATGAATTATTACTAAATAGACAGCTGCTACTACAATGGTGCACCACTCGTATCACATGGTCTTATTTAAAAAAAAAAGAAAATAAATGTT
Organism: Pelobates cultripes; assembly: GCA_933207985.1. Classification (NCBI taxonomy): domain Eukaryota; kingdom Metazoa; phylum Chordata; class Amphibia; order Anura; family Pelobatidae; genus Pelobates; species Pelobates cultripes. The sequence continues at coordinate 383,461,302 of OW240912.1, read as the reverse complement.
TTAATGACTTCCCATGGCTCCGCGTCTTAAAAACACCATACATATTCTAGAGTTTGTGGCCAGTGGGTTGAAGGTCTAGAATACTTTGACAAGCAGTGAGACATTTTCCTCTGTTAACTGAAATGTATTCTTATAAGTAAAATGTAAGATGAGGTAAGCTATGACATACATAGGAATTTATGCAAATTACAGTCAGACACAAGTCTTCTTATTCCAATTTCTCTTGTAGATCTAAGTGTTTGTGAACATGTCAGTTTGGCTTACTGTTTTGTTCTAATTATTGTACTCGGGGCAGCCTGAATCCCTGTAGCACATGGGCTCAAACTCTATTCTTTAAAAAAAAAAAAAGGCTTAAACTCAAAGATCTAACTCTCAGACAAGCAGGAGGGGGAGCTGTGAACGCTTTTAATTTATTTGAGCCTGCATGTGGGAAGCATAGAAGAGAGAACCTTGAATTATTAACCTTGTATACGGTGGCTTCTTCTAGGACCTACACCAAATGATCATTCAACTCTTTGTACCTCTGTGGTGGATTTTAATTGGCAAGATCTCTTGCTGCAGGGAATAGAGATCCTGATAATGGTTTTAAGACAAAACCATTTTATTTTTGTAATGCTTTAAGAGTTTTTTATTGATTTAAAAAGGAAAAAAAAAAACACCTTTCTTTAAATTTTTAAATTGTATACTGATTGTTCATTTATTATGTTGCATTGTTCTGAAGAAATCCCATCAAATCAATAAAATATGTAGGACCTCTTCATATCCTGGCATCAACTTGCCAATTTCACTGTATTGTCATCTGTATCCATGAGCTACCGCTTTAGGAAACTTTTCCACCAAGGCCACGCCTGGTAATATTTGTTAAACTGACCCACCCAAACTTCCAGTATTTTACCTCTGACCTCTGCAAGGTTCTCTTAGCACCAGCATAATTCATGATTTCAATGAGTTCTTATATTTTTCTCCAGCCCTGTGAGTGAGTGTCGCTCTTAGAGTTCTTAATCTGTGTAGCAACATATTACATGATTTATCATTTCTCCCGATTTCAAGCTTTGTGATAGAAACTGAGCCAAGTAACCGACGCTCACTGGTCTTGTCAGTGACTGGACATCGAAGGATATAATCCTGGTGATGTTGCATTGATGGATTTTTGCCTAGTAATTGAGCTTGGGAGTGAACTTGGCCACCAAGGTTTGTCAAAAATGTCCATTCTGCACACAGAGGTTGAGTGAAGTAGAGCATAGACCGAACTCTCAGGACAGTCATATTAAAGAAAAACACAAGCCATTCATTCTAAGTGGATTCAAAGGCTTGGAAACAAATGTAATTTGTAGAGATGCAATTTGTTACAGAAAGGATTCTAATTTTACAGAATATGGTTTGAGGAGATTTAGAGAGTATATTCAGTTCTGTGTTGTCTGTCTGGATGATGGCGGAGGAGAGAAATCTAATGAGTTTAAAGGGTTCTGAGTGTTGCTTTAAATCCTGTTCTTTTTTTTTTTTTTTTGTGGTGGGGGTTCCCTATTTAATACCGCAATTTAAAAAAAAAATGAAGAAACAAATTCCTCCCCTATCTTCCGGGAACTTATACAAAGGATTGCCGGAAGCACTGTACGTTCATACGTTAAACACAATATAGGGCTGTGCGTATTAAGTGCTGCTGTGCTTTATGTAATGCGTGCTGCAGAACAGGAATCTGTTATTCAGACGAAGTATCTGAATACTATATACTTCAGGGCAGCTCTCTTCATATACTGGCCACCAAGAAGAAGAAGAAATAGTTTAGCAAAGCATGGGTGAACTAGCAATTTTTCCAAAGTATAAAGCAGTTGTACCGGATTTTTAAATTCTGTCTATGGATTTATTAAGAACATAAACAGAGAAAGCCCGGTTCCCCGAAAGCTTTCTGATTTTATGTTGTGTATGTTTTATGTTGCATCACACTTCTCTAATTGGTCTTTTAACCTCTCTTGCTCTTGAATTTCAAGCCAAGCATGTTAATGGCAAATGTGAGAAATAGCCATTATGATATTTAAGGAATATTAATAACTTGTAATCAGATTCTCCATTGAATGATCTTTTCGTAGTGCAACGTTATCCACATTTTTATGGGCAAGAACAGCTTTACATTTAAGCGGAACAGTGATCTTTAAATGATCTCCACCTCTACCCTGTGCTACTTTTCATAAATAATGAGTCTGATAATCATTCTTGATAGTGCATAAGTCATGCTTTCCTGATTTTTAATCAGATTCCGCCGTTCATAGTCATGCATACACAAGTAAGCAACACAGCCTCTTTACATTGTAAATTAAGGCAGGCAGAAGTCTCCTGCAACAAATGAATTTGAGTCCCAATGTGCAGGCCTACATATCCGCAGCGTACTTACGACCTGTGACTTACAAAATCAATGTGCTGTCATCTTTATTGCACAGATTCCAAGCCCAAATGGTAATTAATTGTGACGTGAAGTGATGCACTGTATGCATTTTTTATGACTCTTCCCATGGCGTCCTACAACGATCCCTTGGCTAATCCTTTCTGAAAAGAGCAACATTATAATATATTATAAGACGTAACTTTTTCTTTTTTTTTTTGGTTTATTTTGTTTTTACGTTTGATATGTATCTAGTGATGTTTGGTGAATGTTGGTAATGGTAAACTAATAGAAGTAACAGATTTCTGTATTTTAATGTCAAGCAGGATGATATGCGGCACACAGGGGGATCCAGTGAAACACTGCTTGAACCCCGGTGCACCGTGGCAGGGATCCACAGTCCCCAGGGTATAATTAGGAAAAGCAGTCCAAAGGCACACATTGCATGTAACGCACCAAACAAATACATTTATTGGATCACCAATGTCTTGTTTAGTAGTACTTCTATGTTTCATGCTGTGAAAGAGAGAACAATTAGGAGATATAGCCTAGTGAAGGTTAAAGGGACACTTTAGTCACCAAAACAACTTAAGCTTAATGAAGTAGTTTTTGTGTATAGGTCACGCCTCTGAAGTTGCACTGCACCTGCAGTCTCACTGATCAATTCTCTGCCATTTAGGAGTTAAATCACTTTGTTTCTGCTTATGCAGCCCTAGCCACACCTCCCCTGGCTGGGACGGACACAGCCTGCATGAAAAAAATGGTTTTATTTTGAATCACATGTTACCTTTAAAAGGTTTTATCCCCTGGTCTGTAAATTGCTCCTGCAATATCTAGGAACCTATTAACAACGCATGAGATAACAAATTCTAACTTAACCATAAATTACAATAAAGGAAGTGGAAACATTAGATGACTCTTTACAGGAAGTGTTTAGGAAGGTTGTGTATGTCACATGCATGGAGGTGTGCCTAGGGCTGCATAAACAAAGTGAGAATTGAGCACTGAGGCTGCAGGAGCATGTGCTATACACCAAAACTGCTTCATTAAGCTAAAATTATTTGATGACTAGATTGTCTTTTTTTTTTAAATGTAAAATGTGACACACATTTTCTCTTTGCTGAATTCCAATCAAGATAGAATGCTGCCAGATGTCGCATACAAGGACCAGGCTGGACTTTTCTGGCTTCAAGACAAGGCGATACAGATTACTGATTGCTTGTATTATTTGAGGAACAAAGCATGTTGGTTCGTTTAGTCCACTGATGAGCAGATTGGATTTATGATATTCCTTTAAAAATGAATGTGAACTAATGGGGCAATCTAGTCTAAAAGTTACTTTTTCTTGGAAGCTGTGCTAATAAGATGACCATTTGCATTTACCTTAACCTCCTTGTTTGTTTTCTCTAGCTTTGCAAATAACCCCTGAAGCAGAGGGTTGTCAGCATGCTGTCATGTACAGAGCTGTGTTTTGACAGATGTATTGATTCATGCAGGCATTACCCTCCACATTAACATCACCTGCTAATTTTCAGGATGATATTAGTAGATTGATTTCATGAAGCTAAGTTAATGTCTCCAATAAAGTAGTATAAAGTGGCCCAGCTTTAAAGCAACCCGTTGAATCTGCCCATCCTTCTCCAGACCTCCATTCTAAAACTTTAGAATGTAAAATCCAAGCCAGCAATGCCATGTGGCTGGATACTAGATAGAATCTTCCATGTGACCCTTTCAGCACTCAAACACGGAGCGTTTAAGATCTGGTGCTTCTTACATTCAGGAGTTCTGCTCACGAAAGACCACATTCTTTCCAAATAGAATCCAATCAGCAAAATATATATATATTTTTTTTCTTAAATATGCAGAGCAGAATCCAGCGAAGGCAGTTACAAACATGTATTGTGTCCCGAGGGAATGTAAAATCCGTAACCTCTTCTAGAATTTTCTCATTCACCAAATATAAATTGCTAACGTGGATGTAATCTAACCCTTGTGGGCTCCAGCTGTAGTTGTACTGTCTTGAATCAGATAAAGATGTTAAAATGCATCGTGATACGTTGGGGTTTGGGCATTATAAGTTTTTGTTTCACATAAAACTGATGAGGTTAATTCATAAACCGACAGTTCTGGAGAGTTAGATGGCTATTTGCAAATTTTAGGTCACTTTTACTTAGACCGGTTTTATCCATATTGCCTATTTTTTTTCACAACACAGTTCAAATCTTTTGCCAGTTTAGTGGAATGTGTTATCCTAAAAACCAAATCCTGACTCGTAAAGTCACGCTTACCTGCTGCTGTGCTTGGTTTTGTTCCTGCAAAATAAAAAAAATTTAATTCTCTAGTACAACTCCATCTCTGCTCTTTGCAATCCCTGTCCCCGTCCACATTTGAAAACTATTTTTGCTGAGCTATGTGCTCCCATTAATGGCCTTCTTTGCAGCTTGCAGTAGTGGTGTGGTTTACAGATGCTTAATGTAACAGTACTTATTGTATAGCCCTAGACACATAGTATCATTACGTGTTAAGTATTCTAAAAACCTTTAAATGAATTTTATCCCACCAGTATTTACGTAAATGAAAAACTGTTTGATGAAAGGGCACTGCAGATACTCACACATCATTTTATTTTTTGTTTCTTTTATTTATTTTATTGGTTGGCTTGAATACAGCAATCCATAACTGGGTGCAGATGCATTTAAAATGTGCGTATGCCCGACAGATAATACCCGTCCACGGATTATTTTTATTTTTTTCCCTCCTCAATATTTTAGCTCTATAAGCCTATTCTTCCACTGCATCATCTATTCTGCTGTACATAATACACTTGAGGAAAAGTGTGCTTTGGACAGTTTGACAATGTCAAAATTCTTTTAATACACACCCAAATAATTTAAATAGTCTGGAATTTACCTGTGTGGAGTCTTAGTCATTAAATAAAACTCCACAGGTAAATCTCAGACAAATTGTTTTCCTTCCGATGAGTATTAAAATTAGTTTGATTTGGATAAACTGTATGAAACAAATTTTTGCCAAAGTACATCCTGTTTTGCATTAGGTTTCTATATGTGGTTTATAAAAAAACAAACACACACACAAAGTGGGTCAGATCCAGTCTGGAGTGTTGCTTAAATATGCAAAAAAAAAACATTCAAAATGTAGTTACGGTTTCCGGTCTGTTTTTTAAGCTGGCTCTGTGATGTGGACCTTGTTTGTAGAGCGGTTATAAATCAGATTACACATGATGTTCAAGGCTTATCAGATGGGATTGTAGTTTCTGTGGAGGCTACTCATCACTGATTGGTCTGCTCCATGTGCTTCCCACAATGTCTGCGGACAAGCCTCCATGACAGCCATTTTGTAATGGAGGAGGGAATCCTCTTATTAAATATACATTCTTCGAAATGCAGTATAGGACCTCCTATTCAAACTGGAATCAGTAGAAGAAGATTTACTAACCTGTTTCAAAGTGATATGCACAAAAATTATAGGTATTGTCACCAATCTGAAATATTTTGCCCATTTTCACTTCTTCACTTCAAATTTATTTATTTTCTTTAATAAATAATACTTTGTTACAAAGGGCGAGGGGAGACATGTTGTAGATAATCACTTTTTTTTTGTGTGTGTGTGTTCATAACAGAGGTCTTTGTGTGCATGACCTTTATTTATAATCTAAAAGTGCACCATTTAATATCCATATCTCCCATGTGTCCATATTTAGAAGGCTCAGTCCCTAGTTTAGGCCCAAATCCCTCTGTCCCCTTTTTCTGTCCTAATATCGGTCTTTTCTAGGAGCTCCATGTTAGTGTGCCTGACTGTATAACAGGGTTCCAAACCCATAATTCTTCCAGTAATGTTTAACCTACAATACATGTGTTAGAAAATCGGTGTGTGTAAATAAGATACATTGTTATTGTTCTAAATTACATTCAGTTACATACATTGTTGTTAGCACATCAAATAAAATTTCTCAGAGCTCCATCACACTGCTAAAATTTGTGTGTCTCTCTGTCCATTTGAAAAGTTGGAAGGTAAGGTATACCATGTAAGTGAGATTGCTACTACTCAAGCAACAAAACTGCACAGTAGAACATATTTTTGGTTAAAAACAAACAAAAATAACTTTCACTGTGTCATCCCATTTTCAGATTTTTTTTATTTTTAAATTTTTTATTTTTGTAGTGCAGGATATAACAAACAGCCCATTAGACCACAACAGCCTCATGGGATTAATGATTGACAGAGGATAACACATAGCTGGTATACATACCTTTTATAGTACAGTAACATCATGTGATATCTGCTAGTCTTGCACATTTTTGTTTTTTGTAAGTAGTTTAGGTCAAGCGTTAATATGCACCATTTTATAAAATAAACAAGCTAGCGTTAGGCAATATTATGATTGAGCTGTTTGCGTGCTCCAGAAGGGAGAGGCTCAAATGCAGCCCAAGGTTACGCTCGGAGCAGTAGATAATTGCATATAGGTTATAATAGTACACCACACTTATATTTGGAGGGTGGTATGGTATCATGTGGGGCAATTTTCCTGTCATTCAATCTCTATACGTCTGACAATGTAAACTCCCCATCTCACATTAAATGACAGTGACCCCGGCCTTGTACGGAGAAATTAACCTATCCAACACAGGCTACAGGCAAGTAAGCTTCATATATGCAGGTTAGATGTTGATCTATAGGTCCCTGGGAGTTTCATTGTTAAAGGTATGGAAGTAGAGTCAGGAGAGAGAGCAAAACAAAACACATAACGTGTGGTCGGCAAACCGGCTGCATAGATGAACTGCCCGAACTTGCGTCATCTGCTTCATGGTTCTAGAAGTGTGTCTGTGTTGGTGCTCAGTGGACCCACTTTGCGGACTACCATGCAGGCCCTTCGAGCCAGTACACTAAACAGTCATCCGACACCCCTATGGGGTCACGGCTTGTATTTGGGCTCGGTCTGCTTGGGGGAGCAGTGCAGCGTCGTGAAGATGAGATGCCTCTCCAGCCCTGGTGCTGTAGAAGAGCTGGTACCCTTTTGCCACAAGCCTAGGATCCATCGTGGTCCTTGGTCTTCCCAGTCAGGATGGTGCGGTGGGCCCTGCGTGGTTCAGTTGTGTGTAGTCGCGTGCGTTTTGCGGCCCTCTGCGTGTGTGGCCAGTACCAGTGGGTCTTGACCAGTGTTGCGCTCCGCCCAGGCGGGCATCTTGTGCGACTTTCAGGTGTGGGGAACAGCGTTGCACCCATTAGAAGTTTCCCAGGCCTCCATTTGCTGCGAACTTGGTCCCGTTTAGATGGCACATGAATTGCCACAGCTGGCCGTGTGCGAGCCAGCTGCTGAGCCCAGAATCAGTCAAAAATATCACTGAGGGGGCCCCTTACTTTATTACTGGGGCCTGGCACGTCCGGCTCCTGCAGCTGGATGCCGTGTCTCGCTGGGTCAGAGGAGTCCGCCATCTTTCTCTTTTCAGATTTTAATATTAATGATATTTCAGTGCACTTTGAAAAAAAAGTGTTATTTGCAATGCATTTCAGTCTTTGTGAGCAAATATTTTTATTTCAAGAAGCATATTACAGAACAATAACACCTTGTTTATTCAGTTTAGAAAAGTAAGAACATGCATGTTCCAATTACTTTGTGCCAATATTTATTTTAAGCGCTACTTCCCATCCCCCCACCCCTTAATCTTTGATTATCAAGCTATTAATTCAGAAGCCCCCTTGGAACCGTTTAAGATATGTTTAATAGCATTCCAAAGCCTGCCTGCAAAAAGCACAACTGCAAATATCATGTAATATTCAACACATAATGCTCTCATTAGGGACTACTCAGACTCGTGTATAACCAATGAAGAAAAAAAACGCATCAGCAATTCAAAATCTGCAGCGATCAGAGTTTAGCTATGGATAAAAAAAAAAAAAAAAACCTGGTTATGAAATCATGAGTGGTCATGTTCAGGAATTCCAATAAAGAAATATTATTCATGATTTCTTTGGTCTAAAAGGCTCTAAAATACATTCAGCTATAGTATGTGATCAGATTCAAAATTCATAGTAAAACAGAGAAAAAGTGGCACAGAACAAAGGCTTCATTTAAATGTGTTCCAATGCATTTTTTATGCATTGGCTCAAAATATGTCCAGATGTATTTTTCATTCTGCGTTTTCATCTACAAAAATCAGCGTAAGAGCCAGCTATTTGGTGGTATTGCTTCAAACTGCACCATATTTAGACTGCATTGAGATACAGCTCTTCCCCTTTTCGCAAACCCTAATGTGCATCTGTGATAGAAAGCACTGAGAATCGCTCCCAATTTCCTTTTTGACTAAGCCTGCCATCTAGCAATTACTTGTGGATGATGTATTCTAGAACAGTAAAGAATGCAACCACAGGTAACTTTGTGTCATTGTTCTGATCTGTGCAGCACTTACTGTTCCTGCTGTAATTACACAGGGCTTTGAAATGATTACACATACCAATGTCCTACATCATTCCAATTAGCTCCGTGAGGGAGCTTTGCTAATAAGAACTACCTGACGCATAGTTCCATGCACTGCCTAACACCAAGGTCATACCCCTTGCCAAAAATATAAAAATCTATGATATAATGGTAGAAAACTAGAGGAGGGAAGGTGAGAAAATGAAGAGAGCCAGTGACCTGATTATGGATTGGCTTGAAGGAACTTTGGAGACGGGTCATCAGGTGTCTAGGAGAGTGGAACATGTCTTCACACTGATCCTCCACAGAAATACACCCCTGCCATGATACAATGTGGACCTCAACTCACAAACCTCACACAGAGTGTCCACTCTTACAGTCCTGCATTTATGCACATTGACCTACTGTGATGATCCACTCCTACCTTCTCATTTGCATTGATAACAAAGCAAAACAAATTCTAGTGGTAAGTAATGTTTTGGCATGGCTCATCGTTTGTGTTGACATTTCGAGATCTATACTAATAGATCACATATAGAGGTTCCACCTGCCTCTCTGTACCCATGATTCATTTGAATACTCAGAAGTATATAATGAGGGTGTTTTGCTGAATTTAATGTTTAACATATATTATATTACAATTGACGGACTGGTCCCTGAGCTAATCTTACATTTGAAGAATGGATGTACAGGCTAATGCTATGTGCATAATTTGGATCCCTGTCGAAGGTGAAGAACCAGTGTTCTACAGGAAGTTAATTTTTCTTCCGATTAATCTTCTCGTCCAATTCATCAGGCATACAAACCTGTACGTAAATAAAATGTCTTTGGTTCCCCGTAGTTGGCTCCTGTCTTGCATTACAGCAGAATTAATTCCACAGAATAGTAGATTATTCATTTCTCAACCCAAACGGCCCAGCAGTCATTTTTTCCAAGGAAGCAACCCGTGGGGAGGGAAGTGATTTTGCTGTAAAGATAATGTAATTTAAATATCAACTTGGGTGAAGTTGAAATCGGTTACACATTTTCAGAGCAAGGCAGCTGCCCAGTGTTGGGGCTCGGGGAAAACAAGTGGGATCTCCGACACATAATTACTTTTGCAAAGTAATTCCTGTCAATTTCCAAGCTGTTACTTGGATTGCTTCTACTAACTAGCAATAGCTTTCTGAGATCCCTTTGAGACAGTGCATTGTATTCTAATATATGAATATGATGCACAATGACTTTTATTACTTACATTTAAAGCATCGCTTTTAAGGATTGGGCATATCAAACAGAATGTACTAAATGTACTAAAACAAAATGCACCTGCAGAGTAAATGACTAACCTTGTTTGTTTTCTAAAACTACTTGTAAACGTAAGCCATTAAATGAATTTAAAATGTTGCAGTAATCCTACTAAAGAGATTTGACGTTAATTGGTACTGAAATGACAGGTTGGTATTGTGGAAATGTGAGTGTTTTGAAATAAACCTTGTGTTTTTTACATAATTTTTGTTTTGTACAAAGCCCTGTTTTCAAATTATTGGTATGTGACTGTAATGGCTGCTGTGGACAGCTCTACTTCAGTGTCGATTTCTGTTCACAAGTGATCTGTGATCACTTCCTCAAAGTGCTGCAATGCATTAATTGAAGATTGTCCCTCACCACCTGCAATCACTGCACGGTTTGCACTAGAAGATATCTAAAGTCTCACTGGGACTCCTGATAGGCCAGAACCTGTTTGTCTTCGGCTGCCTTGAGTGCCGTGCAAAGGGACCTTTAGTCCTTTGCATGGCACACGAGTTATAGTTTGCTGACCCCGGCTTTAGCCCATCTCATGTATTTGTTCTTTGTGGGTATCCACCACAGTTACGTTCTTTAAGAGATCTGGCTCCCACTTCTTCAGCTGGAAGCCTTCGTTTCTGTAAAGTAATAATTTTTACCATTAATGTTTTTTTTGCTAGGCACTTTGCTCATTCCCTTTTGTACAATTATCCTCTGCATAAAATGTATTGTTTTGATGGTTTCTGTGGCTTTATGTAAAATGGCAGAAGATAAAGTGTGTGTGTGTGTGTGTGTGTATGTATATATATATATATATATATATATATATATGTGTGTGTATATATATATATATATATATATATATTACACAAGATCCAGCGCACTCACATATAATATGAGGTATGCTGTAAGTCAAACAAGATGTAAGTCGAAAAACCAGCTGATATTGTTCATAGAGAGGGCAGTGGATACCATGGAAGATGTTTTATTAAGTGTGTTCGGTAGCTATGGTTCATTGTTCGTGAGAATACCAGAAGACACCATTCATATTCTTTGGCACTACAACAGAATATTTATACGTAAAACAGAAAATACAGTTAAAATTAAAAAATGGAAACATGAGAAGTATGGAAAGAATAGAAGAGCGAGATACACGGCAGATATATCCAAAGGGAGAAATGAGCCTGGAAAAATCAAAGAGTACACAGATCAGTACGAAGGGACATGCTAAAGATATAAATAATTAATAAGAGTAGGACAATCTCTAGTTTATAGGAAATTCCCTTTATATTTGTCTTGAATGCATCTCAATTGGCTGTGGATTTAACTTGAAGTAAGTTATTTGTGTAAAAAAATAAAATAAAAAATAAAAAATCTTCCTATATATTGATCTTATATAACTAGACAACGGCAAATCCTTGTGCTACCTTTGTGTCCGTCTTAATCCTCCATCAGCAGACAGAGTTCCGTGTGAGCTTTAAGCCTGCTACTTTTGTGTTAGCACTTCTGTTCTTCAGTTTTGTTTGTGTTTTTTTTTTTTTTTCCCGCTGTTTGGATAAATTGAGACCTGTGTCATTCACATACACCACAAAAATATTTGTGCCGTGTCATTAGATTTCATATTGAGTGCACAGTTTAATTGCCATGTTTTGCCATGTTCAGCAGTTTAGGAGAGCAGTTTCATGTCATTATTTTTGGGACGTGCTATGCTGTGACTTACTTGTGAAAATATACTAATTAGCTCTAGTGTCACCTTGAAATACTTTGAATTTGAAAGAAAAAACCAAACCCTCATTCTTGACACTAATCCCTAATATTTTGTTGTCTCAACAGTGACTGTGATGCTCTAGAATCTAAACCGCTATGTATGTTTTTAGGAATGTGTCCATGTGTATAAAGATAGTTAAAATAAATTATGCAATGTATAAAAGCTTTAAGATTTATTTGTTTAAATTTATTTTAAGTAAAATGAAACCATTGACATACTCTTCTTCCCCCCTCCCCCCGTTTAAATACATGTCATTCCATTTAACCGGAGTCATAGCCATTATCACATGTGAAAAACTTGAGATATCTGGTTTCCCTTGAAAATGCCCATTCTTTTACCATGCACATACATTGATGGATTGTGAAGTTGGTTCAAAGTGTTGATCGCTTTATTTGCCATTTAGAAGCTATTGAAATAAGGTTTCACCAAGGATTTTGACCATTATATGATAGTCTAATTGCTAGATTGCAAACAGTGCAGAAAATGCTATTTATCCATTAGGTCTGGACTATGGATGTGAACATCATTTACAACGCAACCCAAGACGCTCTAGTGCTAATTGACTAGTCAGCCCTGATAAACTCCACAGGTCTATTTTTTTAATTTCAGATTTCCTCTTGAGATAATAAATGCCGTATTTGTGTCTTTTCTAAAGAGATGTCAGCATCAGTTCTGCTAACAAACGGACACTGTATTATCCTTTAATACAAATTAATACAGATTAAGGAGCAGCGCACACATAATACAGGTTTTTAAATTTTATAAGGCTACTTAAAATATTCATATTCACTACTTCCATTTGGTGGAACTGTAGGACCCACCGATATTGGGGTGGTGTGAAGTAGTGATGGGTTTAATACGATATGGCTATATGGTAGACGTGTTTTCCCGTATTTGCTGAGATAGGTGGTTTTAAGTAGCCTACATTTAAAACTGTATTTTTATACGTGCGCTGTTCCTTATTTTATACATTTTGTTCTCTTTAGCTGTATTATCACCCAATTTGGGCTCTGCAGAGTATATTGTTAAACCTTTGCTAGAAGAATTAAGTCTAATTGGAACCTTATGTAAATATACAGAAACAGAAAATAAAATAAAATAAATCACTAATTATTCTATGTTGGTCCTCCATGCTAAATGAAATATTCACAATCTGATCTGCCATTTTTAATATTTTTTTTTGTTTTCCTTCTAACAGGAACCGGTATTAACCAAATCAAAGATTAAGAAAACCGAGAAAGTGACCAAAGTAAAGGATGCCAAAAAAGTTTTGAAGAAAAAGCTTAAAGTTAACACAAAGATTGTTTTTGCGGATGATGGAGAGGTAAGTGAATATGTGAAGCCAAATGTGAAAGCTTGTCAACTATAGGTATATGAGTAAACTGATGCATTTCAGTCACTGTTAATAGAACATGAACCATTAATTCACAAAACGTTCAGGTTTGTATTGTATAAAATGCGCTGGCAAGACCACTTCTTTAAAGGTATTTAGATGTAAGGTATAATTATCAGATGTTTGGGTGTGGATCCCTGCTGAGAGCTGTGTTCCATCCGCTAGTGTCAAATGTGGCTTCCCACAATTCCTTGAGCTTGATCTGGGGTACAACAATTGGCATTATAGAAGGTCATAACCTTATACCCAGTCCGTTGCAGGGGCCAAATAAATAATGTATATCTCTACACCAGCAGCATCATAGAGAATAGGGACATTTCTTTACAAGTTTTTTTATTTTTAATTAAATGTGGCAAGGTGAAGCACCTTTCTGTGATCTATCCACTAGCACTGCATTTTGTAAGCTTCATGCTGTGGCTATACCTTTAAAGTTCGTGTTTTATACTGGCATTCTGTTCCCAGAGGCAGATGTTCATTCTGTGGTTAATCCCTAAACTGATTTTCGTAACTAAAGTCTGATTTTTATCTTGAAACCCTCCAGTGACAGGAGGTGTGACAGGCTGTGAATGCTACCTTAACAATGTGAATATAGAATTAGCGAATCCTACATTATCCGGATCTGCATATCGAAAGTCCTGCAGTGTCATTTGCTGCCAATTTAGGTGGCACAGATTAGCTCACATTTTTAGGAACACAGTTTTGCTGACAGCCTCAAGATGGAAAGCTAGCACAGGGGAGCATAGCAATCAAATCCAGCATCATCCTTAACAGATCTAGCTGGCAAGCAGAGGGGAAAAAACTGATTGTGTGATTCAGTGAAGGAAGAAAATAACAGTGCACAATGTCTTGGATTAATCTCCATTTCCATTAGATCTTTTCTAAATGTTAACCCTTGTTCTAACATTACTATTGGAGATTCAGTGCTGTCTACTTTGCTTTATAATTTTTCTTCAGAAGACCCCTGCTATATTTTTTTTTTTTGTATTGAAAAAATATTTCTTGATTCTTTGAGAGAATGGTTAGAGGCACTCTAAGCACAATAACCACTACAGTGCACTGTAGTTTTTATGTTGCCAGGAGGAAGTTGCCATTCTGCTTTAGATATATACATTTTGTCCTTATTCAGGCTTACCGCTTGCTTTTACTGTCCCCATACAGAGCGTGGAGACGCTGCACGTTGTGCAGTACAGGACTAGGAAGTACCTCAAGTAGCCGTCTGAGTGACTGCCTCTAGAGGTGTTACTAAGCAGCAATTCAAATACTGCCCTTTTTTCTAACAAAAAAGGCATTGTTTACAGTGTTCAGCCTCCAGGTACAGGCTATAGACACCAGAGCCACTATGTTAAGCTGTAGTGGTTCTGGTGACTATAGTATCCCTTTAACTGCTGTCTGTAGTTTGATCCAACTATTCATATATATTTCTTTATTCTATACATAAGGCAAAAGTAACTCTTGGAGAAACTTGTAGGAGGGGTAAAAGAGACCTTAAATAAGGGTAAGCATATGCTAGACCTGCATCAGTAAGTTATCGCTTATGTGGAAAAAAATGTATCCGAAATGAATTTAATGGCAGATGGGTCATATAAGGTATCACTAGCTGGATGACCTCATATATGGGAATTGGCACTTTTTTTTTTTTCTTTTTTCAAATACAGTAGGGTATAAAAAAAAGGACAATATCTTACAAAAATGCAGTCGTTCTGCAGTAGGATTTAGTAGGTGTTAGTAAATGTTTATGTAAATTGTATTGAGAAAATCTGTAGTGATTTTCAAGCCAACTTTACTGAAACTGCCTGCATGACTTTTGAATTAATGCTAATTATTTTATTTATTTTTTATGTTAAGTTTTATTTAACTTCTAAAAATGTGTTTTATGGAAACTGAGTTTATATGTAAGAATTATTACATGGAAAAACTCCAGTTATGCAGATAAAATATGGAAATGAAGCGAAAAAGTATACAGAAGCCTAAAGCTTCACATCCGTCAAGTGATTTAAAAATAGTTCATTTTTCCAACATTCGGCTTTTTGCTGCATCCTTTTTAAAAGAATCCTTTAAAAACACCAAATGTTTTGATGTAATTGGAACAGAACTGTCACTTTTCTGGAAACGATAGCTAATTGTTCCTGCGTCCCACAAATGCTACTGAAACACTTACATAGGCGAATAGAGTAGAATAGATAAATTAAGAGAGAAAAAAAAGAAACACAAGTCTGCAATGTTTACTCTGTTCAGGGTGCTCTTCTTTGCTGGGGTGTATGTAGAAACGTGGCGCGCAGCGCCACATGTATGAAAACGGCATACTGGAAGGAATTCTGAAGTGACGTGGCACCGTGCAACATACATTAAAAAAAAAAAAAAAAGGATAAAATGTTTAAAAATATAAAAATATAAAAAAAATAGCTATCGGTTTATCCAAAAAAAACCAAACTCAAATGTGACTGTTCAGCTTTAAGCTGTTCGGTAAAAGGAAGCTTACATGAAAACACATTAACTGACTGAGGACACAGAGGAGGTTGTCCCTGAATAAACCTCATGATACATTTATAGTAAGGGGAGCGGTTATTACAATTAAAAAAAATCAGGCTCCCAGGATTCTCTTAGTTTGTACAGTTGAGGTGCACAGCAATGAAAGTGTTAAACATCATCTTTATTGAGTAACCAAAGTTACAATTTGCCAACATTCACCATTTTATGCATTATATGTTTTGGTGACCCTTTCTTGCCCGCCAGTAAACATGGATAAGTGGAGTGTCTTGTGTGGACATGACATGAGTCAATCAAGTTCAGCCTTTATCACATTTGTCTTTGCTGTTTACCCAGAAGAAGGCAAAAATCCCAGTCTGAAGCACTTCCAATTGTGCAACAAACTAGGAAAACTGTCCTCCTTGACCCCAGAATGGCAGTCCGATATCTCCTTGAACCAAGAAGCTATTATCCCTCTCATTAAAATTTTTATCCATGTATATTGTTTTTGCAAGTATAAATCAAATTGCTGTTTAAAGATCTGTATAGACTTTGATAAAACCACGTCTTCAGGCTGAGAATTCGACATCCTTACTGTTCATACTATAAAAAAAACAAAAAACCTTCCTTTGCATTAGACTAAATCTCTTTTCTTTCAGTCTAAAAGCGTGACCTTGTGTCCTATGTATAGTCCTATCTTGAATAGATTTCCAGGCAGCTCTAAATTGTCTTCCCTCTCTCCTGTTTAGGCCTCTAAGGACAGCTGATTGTGATTGTGTCACATTGACCTGATTTTTTTGTTCAGTTGTTTTTTTGGGTTTTTTTTTGCAATGATTATTTTGTTCTTTTTACAAAATCACACAAAAATGAGCTCTAAGCGCTCATGCAATATGCACACCACCCTTTATCAATGTACAATGCCCTAATTAGTGACTCACTGTACTGTATAAATGCTATGTTGCCTCCGTTAAATTTTCCGTGAATTATATGGCACTATATGAAGCAATCGGAGCAGGGACTCAAATGCAGCAGTGATGGAAAGTTATTTTTCTTTTACTTTTAAAGTATTGCAGCGCCTCTATTTTCTTTTTCTTTCTTTTTTCTTTTTTTATTATAAGCAGTAGATGTGATTTACAGCTATGAGATGCTTTTGGATTTTCTGCATGCTATGTATTGCTAAGACACAAGGCGAATCGCAAAATGCAATTTTTATACCTAGATCTGATCCATGACAATGTAGTTACATTTCTCAGTGGTATTCTATTTTTTTTTTAAATTTATTTATTTATTTTTTATTTTGAAATATGATTCTTTGTGTTAATAACAAACTATTGCAGCATGCCCTGGGCCCAGAGCTCCGAAGCTGTGAACTAAAATGTGATGGAATTGGCCCCTGCCCAAATCTTTCATTGCTCCTTGTACGGCAGATGGGTTCGCTAATGTGACTTGGTTTGCAGAAAACTAATAGCTTTTCC
The DNA here is from genome assembly GCA_933207985.1 of Pelobates cultripes. Lineage (NCBI taxonomy): Eukaryota > Metazoa > Chordata > Amphibia > Anura > Pelobatidae > Pelobates > Pelobates cultripes. The sequence goes on along the minus strand of OW240912.1, from coordinate 383,444,121 downwards.
CTGGTGAATAGGTTTCTCTCCTAATTTTTACTTAACTCTACAAAATGTAAAACTCAACTGTGCAGGCGCCAAGTGTCATTATTATTATATTAGAGAGAAAGCGTGCTGAGTTTCTACAGTGTTTACCTTAATGGAAGATGGATCTTTTATGGATTTGATTATTTAAAAAAAATAAAATAAAATTGTGTTATTTTCTTAGTGATTTTAAAGAGGAACACTTCTAGGTACCAGGATATCAAAAACACTGTGGGATGGTTTTAATAAACTAATGTACCCAACTTTTGTATGCACGCTCTCAGATGTATATTTTTAGCAAGAAAATAAATCCCTTGCTGATCCCGAACAGGAACAGGATGTATAGGGTTATTCCCTAAACTTAATGTTGTACAAACGAAAATCTGAATGGCAGTTTTAAAGCAAATAACTTGTCGGAAGTTTTCCCGCCTCAGCTATAGTCACAGCTTGGCTATTGAACACTCAGATTAGTATTTTGGAAATTAATTTGCTACAAAGCAGAGTTTAGTAAATAAACCCCAAAGTGAAATATACTCTTCCTGCTGTAAATATGCTATATTTGATCCCAGCTATTAATGAATTGATGGGGCCTGTTTGCATATGCGGTGTACTGTGTGGAAGGGGTGCACTGTTTAAGGCGGCACGGTCACTGACTGGGGACTTTGCAGAATTCGCAAAGGCCCCTGAAGGTGATATTGCCCCTGGTGGTCCTGTGGCGCCGCGGAAGAGGAAACTGTTAGATTTACTTACCTGAACCTGTCCCTCGCGAACGCAGCCACCTTACTCTGGTTGGTCCTCTTCAGTTCCTCGTGCTTCAGAATGCTTGAAAGTACAGGATTGAGGTCTCTTCGGGGTCCAACGAGATGGGATTCTCCATAGACAGAAACAATTCTCTGCAGCGGTCACTGGTGTTCGCTGTCGCGATTGACACTGTAGCGCCGCCCAGAGTCTAAGAAAGTCAGGTGAAGGAAATGTACAGAGACAAAGTAGTAGTTTATTTCTCTTTATCTCTCTCAAATGAGTTAGAATTTTCGTGAAATTTCAACACAGTCAGAATGAGTATTTCATAAAGTTACAGAGCTGCCTTTAGATCTAATGCTTTATGAACATGCAGCTTTCTTTTTCCTTTTCTTTTTCCTTTTCCTGTTAGCTACAAGGTTTATGGGACTTGGGAATGTGATAGGAATAGCTCGTAAATAAATGTATCTTTTTATTCTTATTTATGCCTTATTTAGATACTGTGTTTCGAAATTTGTAGGTAATGGTTGGGCAAATATATCTACTACAAGTTGAAAGATTTCTTATTTAGGAGCACGCATTACATGGCAAACAATGCATTTTAACCCCTCCCCCCAAATAACAGGGAATCCTTGTGTTAAATTGATATTTTCATTATTTGTTACTGTAGATCTGTTAATTCTGACATTTGGTTTGGTTTGTTCAGGTGATGCAGCAATGGCCGCAGGTTCAAAAGACTGTGATGGAAGATCCCGAAGAGGGCGAGGATGAGGAACAGAGTGGCATCAACTTAGCAAAGGCCAAGGAGCGTCTGCACGAGGAGGACAAGTTTGACAAGGAAGCCTACCGGAAGAGAATCAAGGAAAAACACAGGGTAAGTATGCATGACAATGAGTTACTTTGTCGTTTCAAAAATAAATCATGATTTAACCGCAATAGGTAAAAACAGAGCTCGGTATGGATCAAACTATCCACTTGCATAGTGTAGCTCCCCTAACACTGTGAGCTAGGGGAGCTATACTCTCAGCATTCTTGGGCAGTTTCCAGTATGGATACACATAATCTGTGCTGGTGCTCAAAGGGTTACACACAAATCTGTTTATAAGCAAAATAATCCAAGCGGCATTGAGCATATGTTGTGTGCTAATAACAGAACAAGAGGGTAACTCGCTTAAACGTGGCAGCTGTTACTATGCTTTATAGTCAACTTAATTGAGTAACTTCTGTTTTTATTCATTTAATGAAGCCTTAAATCACATTAATGCAGAATACCTTGTAACTTGCTGATTTATTCTTTCATTTTATATTGCCCATTGACCCTAACTGTGGGATTATGATATGGAAATCTCATTGAATGCCAGCAAAGCCGTAAGGGTGGGTTATTTTCTTTTCACTCGCAGACACCTCTCTGGTCCCCCTTATTATTCAGGGTGTTTGAGTAATCTGTAGGTGTCAAACCTGTGCTCCTAACAGAGTGATATAGGAACTATTTAGATTAAGGCTCTCCTCCAGAAGTAATAAAAAAATATATATTTACTTAAAGGGACACTATAGTCACCAGAACAACTACAGCTTAATGTAGTTGTTCTGGTGAGTATAATAGCTCCCTTCAGGCATTTTTATGTAAACACTACCTTTTCAGAGAAAAGGCAGTGTTTACATTGCCTCAAGGGAACATAGCGCGCATCCGCCCATATCTAACGCCGGACGCGGCTAAGGTACTGGTTCATGCTGTTGTTCTCTCTCGCCTTGACTACTGCAATCCCCTTCTCACCGGTTCCCAGCTTGCATCGCTGCAATCTATAATGAATGCGGCTGCAAGGCTTATTTTCCTGTCCGGTCGCACCTCCCACGCCTCCACGCTCTGTCAGTCCCTGCATAGGCTTCCAGTTAGATATAGGGCCCAATTCAAAATTCTGGCGCTTGCTTACATATCCCTACATAATGCTGCTCCAACATACCTATCCTCACTCATACACAAGTATGTTCCGTCGAGACCCCTGCGCTCAGCCCAAGACCTCCGCCTATCCCCTGCCTGGATCCTCACCACTGATGCTCGCCTTCAAGACTTCTCCAGGGCTGCACCTATTCTGTGGAACTCCCTTCCCTCCTCAATCAGACTTTCACCCAGCCTCCACTCCTTTAAAAAAATCTTTGAAAACTCACTTCTTCATTAAAGCGTATCAATTAAACTGTCAGCAGGTTTCTCATCCCCCACCCCATGACTCCTTTCCTGCAACTGTCAAACATGACCTACCAAGCACTCAATAAACCCTTCTCTAACAAACTATGTAATTCCCCTACTTTAACCCTTTGTGTCACTATACCCCACTCCCTCTAGCATGTAAGCTCATTGAGCAGGGTCCTCAACCCCCTCTGTTCCTGTATGTCAGTGGTCTGATCTCAATTATGTGTCTGTTAGTCCACCCATTGTACAGTGCTACAGAATTTGTTGGCGCTTTATAAATAATAAAATAATAATAAGGGACACCTCCAAGTGGCCACTGTAGGGGCTTCCTGGCACAGGGCTGCCGTTCAGCGTCCCCACGTTCTCCATGTAGACGCTGAATTTTCCTCATTTGAGGAGGTCCTGAGTGGCCAAAATGGGAAAGCATTGGATTGGCTAAAAATCAACCATTTTGATTATGTCACAAAGGGGGTGGAGCCAGCACCCGCAGACCCATGCGGCGCTGGAAATAAGGTTAGTTTTAAACTTTTATACGGGGGGTTCAGGGAGGCAAGCCACCTAAATGGTGGGTTTATCCATATTGGGTAAGGAAGACATGTTTGTGTTCCTGACCCTATAGTGACCCTATGGTGATCTTAGCCAATTTGTTGCATTGGGGGTTAGTGTTCATGCACAGCAGTTGACACACTGTGCCAATCAGCATCTCGTCATCGTGATGCATTGACTCAGTGCATTATGGCTCTGAGTATTTTGGGAGAGTTAGGCCAAATATCTGGAGTGTTGAAAGTTGCCTACCCTTGTTTTAAGGGATTGCAGTCGCTTCGTGAAAAGCATGCCTGAATATCAAACCTTGGTACATCACTGCTCTTTCACGTAAAGGATTTGCCATGTTAAAGTATGGCAGACAAAGCTCCTGTGTGGGCCTGCTTATCAATGAAAACAGTGACTACATGTATAGGAGGCAAGGGCAGGGGAAGCAAATACCATTAGAAGACTTATAAGCTACTCCATCGCAGCTCCCTCTGTTGCTGTGGTAACTCAGATGCTAGTACCCTGGCATTGAAGCAACGTGTCTGCCTCATGGAGGAGGTTCGCCCTGCTTGTGAAAGTTTCCCCAATCAGGTCAAATCAATGCAGGCTGCGGGAAGACACCCACCTTTTCATATTGATCGCTGCGTGGGGAGTGGAGGGCCAGGTAAGACTTGGCAGTTTCCCTTTAAATAGCTCTATAAGGTACCATAACCACTAGAAGACACCTTCCTTTCTTCATTTTACAATAGAGACCTTGCCTTCTACAAAATGTAATGCAATCGTCCGCAGTCGCTTCGCATTGAAAGTCCAATCTTTTCTGAACAGTTTTATGGTATCTAGACTTGATATATGGCAGGCAGTACAGACTTGAAAAATCCTCCCTCTTTGGGGAATAATAATTCAGTTTTAGGATTTTACTAGTGCTCCGTATTTTGTGAGTTTTGCTTAATGCTTCAGGTTATTTTGTGCCACAGTTTTAATGAATTCATAATTAATGTATTCGTTTAATCTTTTTAATAAGCACAGCCGCTCACTGATGAGAAAATTTTGAATCTCTAGAAAAGAATAATGAACAAAGCTCAAATGAAAACATTCGTATCTACTGGCTCCAACCATTGCTTTTACAAAGTAGCAGGTGATTAAAAAACGAAAATATCATATGCTGCTTTTTATCGAGCAGGTATATCTGCACAAAAGGAACTGCATGATCCGAAGCATCATTTTCATCCTATAATGCTTGAAATTGGAAAATGGGTCAAACACTTGAGGTTGACTAACTAAGACCGAATTGTGGTTACCCGAGTACAGTGCTAGGCTAGGATTTATAACTAGTCTTGGTAATATTTTTGTACAAGCCTATACTATAATATCCTTCTAGTGCTTCCTCATGGGCGTTTGTGGCTCTAGGTCTGATGTAGTGCAATCCTCCTTCTCTTGCATATTATTAAGTAGCCAGTTTCTACTGCAAATCTAACTTAAGAATCTGTTGACCCCTAGGCAATATGCTGAACTGGGCCATTGCTTTCTTATGGAGCTTTGTAAAAAGGCCTGTTGATTCATTAGGTTTAACCACAGCAGCACACCAAATAAGGTTAAATTATTTAATCTCATTAGGTTTCCAGTTAAAATTATTAACAAAAACGTTTTTATAAGAACGACCAAATATATTATACCAAAGAAATTGTACACCTTATTCAGTAAATCCGCAATTATCAGTAAAAAAGCTTCCAATAGAAAGCATAACAGTATGTCCTCAAATATTCATATACAAGAAACCAAAGCAATCTTGAAAAAGTAGCGACAAGGGGTAGAAAATTCCTAGATTTCAACTGGATAGCCTTTTTTTCAAGGTCATCTTATTTTTTATTTTTTTTTCATACATACAAACTTACTAGTTACTCAATTAACCAAAACCCCAAATGGCGGCTGGAAGAATGTGTTATGGGTACTATACAATGACCAACTAGAAGTTTTAATTTTTTAAAAATTTTTTTTTACTAAATAGGTTAGTATGATTATTGGAGTCTATTGAAACAAGTTAAAATCTGTTTATCTGCTTGTACTTTACTCTTAAAACCTGAATGGAGTAAAAGAATAAGAAGGTACTCTAGTATTTGTCTTTTACTGAAGAACACATTCTAAATGGTTAATGTGTTTCAGACACCCTATGCTTTTCATTAGGTTTCATCTCATTACCATGCAGTATTTATCAGAATCACATTTATTTAATAGTTATTTTTAATTGCTCAACTTTTATCATTTCTTGTAAACTTTTAATTAGCCTTCAAATTAAAGCTTTTCTTGCAATGTATTCCGAACGTTAATTAGGTGTATTGTAAGATCTTCTCTGCGTAGGTGTATGTGTTTCTCATCTAGTAATGTAGCAGGGGGTAGCAGAGTTTATTAGTAAATGTTAATGAATATACACTTTGCTACTGCAAAGACACATGCTTGTCAACATTGACAGTTATGCTGCCCGTATGGGGTAGGGAGTGAAGCAGACATAGGGGTCCGCAAGTGATGCAATTTGGGTGTGTATGTAATAGAGCATAACTGGCTCAAGCAATAAGGCCAGTCAGAATGGCAATGGAGACTGTCTGTAGAGTTCCCACTGGAGGTACATTAGATTTAAAAAAAAATAATAAAAAAAAAAATGATGATGATGGGGCAGGGCCCAAAATCAGTATTCTCTAGTTGAACTCCAGTTGAAGTTGAGCTATTGGCATGCATTTACATTTCAGTTTATTACTACCAGCCATATAAAGTTTTTTTTATTTCACACTGAGAATTCAAGAAAATAAAAACATGTATTTTATCACCCTATAGTGATAAAAACAATATCTAGTCCACCCTTACCCCCCTAAATATAGTAAAATCTTACCTTTATTCCAGTCTGCTGCTGCTGGCTCTGCATCTGATCTGACTACTTGGCTGACTTCAGAAGTGGTGATCTGAGCCAATCACAATGCTTTCTCATAGGAAAGCATTATATTGGCTGAGCTTGTCAAGAAGGGAGATCAGCGGCATAGCCAGCACAAGCCAAACATAGCCCTGGCCCAGTCAGCATCTCCTCATAGAGATGCATTGACATTGACTGACATTCAGTGTCTCCGTGAATGTCAGTCACAATGTGCAGCACTGCCCCAGGAAGCACATTTAGCAGCCATCTGAGATGTGGTCACTGGAGGTATCCCTAGGCTGTAATGTAAACATTGCATTTTCTCTGAAAATACAGTGTTTACTATAAAAAGCCTGAATGGACTGATTATACGAATACAATAAGCTGTAGTTGTTCTGGTGACTATAGTGTCTCTTTAAATATAAATTTATGACAGCATGGGAGGGCAATGAAGGCAGGTGGGCAGTAAAGCCTCTTCTCTCACCTCAGTTCTCTATCATTCTACAGCCTCACAGTGTTCTTCTGCAGGTTAAAATAGCATGTGGTATTTAGGGCTGTCTAGTAACAAAGTACTAAAGTAGTGGGCAGAATTAGATAATTAAGAAGTAACATAAATGCTAATGTCCTAAATTAGCTGTAAAAGAGTGGAGGACAGTCAGTGCAAGCTATTCATATGTAACATCCATCTAGGAACCTTCATAGCATTGTCCCCCACCCCTCCCTCACACATTTCTTACCTAACTCCATTAATTAACATAGAGCCATAAACCCTCTGTTGGAGCTAAAGCTGATGGGGCAGGGCCTAGTCCATTGCCTGAGAGCAATCGGCTGATACTTATGGCCAATGAGCGATCCCCGCACTACACTGCTAAGATCCAGAGAGCTGGTGGAAGCTGCTTAGTAGCTTCTGGTTTTCTGTTGAGCCTCGGAGGCTGCAACAGCATTGTGGTGTATGTGCTTGGAGTGATCTTTTTGTGAAATAAATAGAAATCTATGCATCTACTTACATATAACTTTAAAAGCAGTCTAAGTTGTAGTGGGACTCTGATTTGCAGAAAGGAGTGCTCTTGAACTTCTCTTGGTTCCTGTAGATGTTGAGGTATCTACAAGCAGCCTCACTGATTACGGAGTTCCACCTTTATCCTAATAGGACTGGTGAAATAAAGATCAGTGCAGAACAGATACTAATTAAATATGCTAAATGTTGTAAACATCCTAAGGTTTTCCTGATAGCTCCTAATTAGCAGTTTACCCCAAGAGAGTGCCTTTTTCTGACTTGAGACATATATTCAAACGATATAGAGGGAATTGAATATATTTGTATAAAATGTCTTCCATTTTGTTGTTGGAATTCCATTTGTTATTTCACATCTAGTTAAATATCTTCCCCAATTACCCATTTGTTTTATGTTAAAAATACTTTGTAGCCACATGCAGCTTACTGTCATGTTTATCGCGCTTGGAAAGCAATTATCGGTTATTTTAGCGAGCACTAGACCCATACAATAAAAATAAATTGGTTATATTTCACATTCAAAGAAATGGCTTGGCTTTTAACTTTATTTTATTTTTATTTATTTTTTGGCATTTTATCTCATTTATTATTATTTTTTATTATGTCTTATAGTTGCTACAGTTAAAAAGGTCAGTTTAATTTTATTAGAGGTCGTTAAGCCTTATGGAATCCACAATTTGCAATATTTAGGATGGTTTGCTGCTTTATTTACATCCAATTACCGAACAGTAAAACCTCCGTTACGGCTTCTTGGTTTCCTTCGAATGAGGCCAACACTTCTATTGGTAGTAAATTCTATGTATATCATATAAGTAATTCATTATATCCATTCCTGAGTAAAACACGGCTAGGTGACAAATAAATTGAGTTTATAGAACATCTTTGGGATCCAAGGAAAGTTGCTTTCGCTTGTAGGTTGTGGGATGAATTCTTCATATGAGGCCATTTATTTTTAAGATCCATCGTAAAGGGGGGAATAAAGTAAAATAAGCATTCACTGATTCCGAAGATGATGTCAGCACAGCAAGCTTGCGTTGTATTCATTTTCTCAGTATCTGAATATGGGCTTTAACGACAATGCACATAGATTAGCAAGTTACTGCATATAATAAAAACTAATAATATTGGTGCTTGCTGAGTCAGGTCCCCTTATCGCATCTTCTGTAATGGGAGGAATAGCTTGTGTTGCTTATTAAAGGTTACTGAGCCTTACATTCATTTGAGGATATTTTTTGCCAGCTCAGTTACCGAGAGCAAGCTGTGTTTGTGCTTTTTCAGCCAGTACTTATCTTTAATCATCTTTTCCTTTGTGTTTGCTGTGGTTGTTAGTAATGTCTTTCTGACTTTCCTGTAAATTTCGAAGCTTGGATTACATTGAAAAATACCTCCCTCTATTTTCACGCTTCTTTAAGCGTTATGGTTTAGTCATCATCTGCATTTATTACTATTCAATTTTATATTAGATTTGACTACTAGCACAGTATATAGTTTCCTAAATTGCTTACTGAACACATTGTGCTGTAAATGTAATTTACTAGATGTTGCAAAGCAAGATGTTAATCAGGAACCCCTTTATATAGTGACACTATCCACCATGGAATATGCCGTCAGACAATCATTGAGACTTGATCCAGAGTGTCTATGTTCTGCTATTTGATTGCTCAGATTCAGTCCATCTGTCCCCAGTTGGCCCCCCACCCTCGCACCTGTGCGAGCCCCAGTTGGCCCTCGCATCCGTATGAGCCCCAGTTGGCCCCTCGCACCCGAGGCGAGCCCCAGTTGGCCCCTCGCACCCGAGGCGAGCCCCAGTTGGCCCCTCGCACCCGGGCGAGCCCGAGTTGGCCCCTCGCACCCGGGCGAGCCCCAGTTGGCCCCTCGCACCCGGGCGAGCCCCAGTTGGCCCCTCGCACCCGGGGCGTGCCCCAGTTGCCTTCATATCCTTGGCTAGCTGAACTTCATGCCATATTTCTGTCAGTTAAGAGTGCCATGCTTAAAATAGACTTTTTAGACTAATTTTGCGTAACAGCAAAATTAGTTCAGTGCACAGTGCACTGCATCCTTTTTGATTTTATACTTGCTGGATTGCTCTCATAGATTGCTTAGGGAGAAAACTGTCCACCTTATTGTCTTGCTTATTATTTGCATCTGTACCTTTTTAAATAATTGCCCTCTATGAATATGCTCATTGTTTTCTGCATTAAATGTTCTACGTACAATTTTAGTGAGTTCTTTCCCAATAGCTGCCAGACTTTACTTGAACTGGGATGCTGTGTGAGCTGGAGCTGCAGGCTTCCCCTTCCTCCCTGCTCAGAATACAATTATGTACGCACAGGAACGTGGAATAGATTTGCATTAGTGAAGTTCAGATATTGCTGCAAAAATGTAGAGACAGTTCCCCCTCTCATACTTACTGCAAATTAAAGAAATAAATCATCTCATATCTCATTATATTTCTCTTCGCATACCGCTGCTGAATTTAAATTGCCTTTTGTTGCAGCACCACCAAACGATTTTTCGTTATCACTCCAAATGCAGATGACTTAAGAAAAAGGAGATGATATGGCTATATCCAACTTTTTTTTTTTGTTTTGTCTGCGGCTGTTTCATCGACTTTACCTGCACAATACATACATAACTGTTTAATAGTTTAATAACTAGTAACAAAGCATTTGAACGTTATCAGAGAGTGGAACGTTTTATTTTGTATTTTATTTTTTTACGTAATACTTTATGATTTTGGTAGTGAGGTTTGAAGTACATGTATTGTGTGCTATCAGAGCGTTTCAATGTTTACATCTTTCAATTTTCTCAAACATTAGGCAGATGCTAGAATTCTAATATCAGAATTTCTATTTTTGTTTGAAATTGATTTCAGAGCAGTTCCTCACAGTTTTTTTCCTTTTCTAAATTTTTTTCCCCAAGGCACTTACAAAAAAAAATCACGTTTCGATATCATTTTCTTTTTTTTTAAAGCCTACTTTGCAAATGTTTGCAATATAAATTTTCAAATTGCTTTTACGCTTATCAAACATGTATGTATCCTTTTCTTGATCGAAGTTTAATATCTTTGAAGCCATATTTCAGAAGGCTGAGAGAATGCATTTTTATATACTCTTAATTATTGTTTGTATTCTGTTGCCTGCTGTTCACATGTTATTTTTTATGACTCAGAAAAGAAAGCACGATGGGAGTTGCGATCCGCACCAGCTGTGCTATTCTAAATGATTCCTGCTACGCAGCTGCTCTGCTGTTTATACATTATAAGTGCTGTACAATGTGTTTCTATCCAAGAACACTAAACACAGGCAGTCACAGGCAAATAAAGAAAAAGATTCCCTTTTTATAAGTAATATACACAAACACATTGGCAAAGATTGTTCTCCTGCTGAGAATGCTTTTAATTTTCAAACCCAGGAGAGAGCCATTTAATCAGCTATTGTGAGAACGCAGGATTAAAACGGGCTGATTTCTGTTTACTGGATGAAAGTAGACAAGGTTATTTTTCATACGGTCGATGGTTTTTGTGAGCACACCTTTAACTCTCGATTGACGAAGGAACCTAAACCACACATTGCATTTCGATATGTTTTCTTCATTCACACCCTCTGCAGTCCGTCTAGTGTGTTTAGTCCCAAAGGCACGAGGCAGATTTCTTCTCTCTTCATCCATTGTGGAAGAGTTGTAAATAAAGGTTTTTGTGTTTGTCAGGCGCATCCCAGTCTGTGAAGATCCTCCTTTTCCAAATGTTTAGCGTAATAAATGATCTGTGAACCTCTCTGTGTATATACATATCTCATATATTTGTGTATGCACGTGTGCGTGACTGTGCGTATGCATGTTGAATGTCTACATGCGTGTACTGCTACTCATTCTCTTAACGTGTTGGAATCCCTTATCTCAAGCTTGTAAAAATTGTGGGTATCCGCATCTCCTTTCCTACCAATATGTGAATGTTGTGTCTGCCCAGTAGGCTATACATTGGCATGCTATGAAGTCAGTAAAAATAGTTTTTAATGAACTAATAATTTTGCGGCAAGTCCTGACTGATTATATAGTAAGGGACTGGAGTGAAGGTGAGGAACTGGAGTTAAGGCAGAAAATAATCCGACTTATATAGCAACAGATTTTTGGACAACACTTTAGCACTAAAGTGACCAATAGAAAAATTGTACCAGGCTCCCTTTTCCAGATGTCATAACGGTTATTTCTGTAATGTCCACACTTTCTTTACTGGTTCCAGATCCTTAACTTTTAATTTCTCTATAATAACTTTGTAATCAGTTAGTGGAGCTGTAGAATAAAAGAGGGAATTGTGCAAGCAGATCATTTATTGAGCTAAGAATTAATGGTGCTTGAAGCCGGCATACAATCACTGGCAAAGTTTAAATGTCCAGTGCTCTCTTAGTGATGGTGGCCGCTGATCGGTATTACTGTAGGGGGAAAAATAGAGGGAATATTTTAGGAATAAAGGCACCACTAACCAGCCACCAGTTGTGCATGGTCCGTAATTACATATATACTTTTCTTTATAATCTTGTATAACCATCTGAAGATCACTTTGAGGAGAGACCTTACCACTGAAGTACTTGTTGTACCATCTCCTCCACATATTGACTTATTTGGTTGGGTGGAGGATCACTCATGTTAACCGCCACCTTACGCAACACCCAATTATGGTTTTCTCTCACTATAGCCAGTGTTGCTGTGAGTTGAGGAGGATACTGATTCACGCATGGTCACTAGAATCAAGAGTGATACTTTAATAAATCCACATTTGTAATGGATCTATTGTGAATATTGTCAATATAAATGACCACGTTAGATAGCAAACTGAATAACGAGACAGAACCGGTTCCACATCCAGTCCTGTGGCAAAGGATTGACGCTGAAACATTCACTGAGAAACAGGACGAGATGTAACTGAGACATATTTTGCATTCACAACACGTCTTCCGCCTTTACAGGACTAGAAAATAATTGTTACAATGATGAATTGATGGGGATTAAAAACAAACAAAAAAATCAACTAATCCAAGCTCTGTACACTTAATCGCAGCCCTCTACAATTTGGCACAGTAAAAGCATTTACCTGGTCGAAAAATGCAAGGATTACAAAAACCTAATTCACTTGGTTAAATGATTTCCTTTAGATAGATTTGTGACTCCTAAAAAAAACCTGTCACTATGTATTGTGTATTTAAATATCTGTGTCTTTATTTCAGGAAAAGAGGCTTAAAGAAAAGGCAGCAAGGAGAGCGGCCAGCAAGAAACCAGATGAGGTAAGAAAAATGCCGACCGATTCAGTCTTTTCAGAAGGAATGTTGGTTTCACTCCATTGGTTTAGTTGCTTTAGAATTCTTCTTTTACGTAATTTGTAGTTATTCTGCTGCTAAAGCGGTTTATGATATAAAGAACATTCATTCTTTTTAAAGAGACTTTTTAAACGCTGTCTTTTCCATTGCAAAATGTCATGAAGATGTTCTAAATCAGAGTGAAAAGTTTGGTGTTAATCCGAACAAAAACCCGTAAATATTCTTTCTTTATGAATTATGCTTTTAATTATGCCATTGCAATCCAGACATGTCTATGCCTTAGAAAAGTTTAAAGGAGGCTTTTTGTTAGTTGGGATGTAGTTGAACTTTTTGTTGTTGAAAGAATGAAACTACAAAGCTGCCGTACCATCTCTCTTATAGAAAACTATGTAGTGTTCCTTAGCATTTGTATGGCATGCACACCCCCTGCCGTATAATTGGAGGCATATAGATTTTTGTAGTCCTAGTGAATAGAATACATGGCAAAAAGACATTTGTGTCAAAGACTGATGGGTTGGCGCGTGAGTTTGATGCATTGGGGGCACGGTAATGGAGCTTTAATGTAATTGAGGTATTGGAAGGGGGGAGAGATTGGGGGCATATAGATACTAAGAGAAGGGGATGTTTTTTGGAGACACTGGGAGATTTAGATATCATGAAAAAGGGCTGATTTTTAAACTTGGCAGGTGTTTGAGGTTATGGGGCTTGAGGCCTTCTGACCTCCAACAACCAACCTGTGACTACCCCACATTTAGTAACTCGCACCTGCTGGACCCCAGATAGGTGCTCTGATTGTTTAACGGATAGTCTCTCTGTTTACATTTCGTTCTTCTCACGTATTTGTAAACTTGTATAAAAGCGTTTGTCATGTTTAACATAAAATGACAGATTGTTAATGTTATTACACAGGCTTCAGAAATTCTACACACAAGGTAAAATAGTCCCTACAATTACAGAACTTGATTTTGTAAAAGGGGCACCTAAACAATATGCATTTACAACCAGAGGAAGGATAAAATTATACATTTTTTTTAAATCTTTACAATTCTGCTTTAAAACCAGGCCTTTTATGTAATACATTTTATTTTTACTTTTTTTCTTCAGAAAACACTTACGTAGGTAGTAAGTAAGGTTTGTTTATATTTGGGGGGCAGGGGGGGCCATTTACACTACAAAATGCCATTTCAGAGTACTTTTACATTTCTAGGTTGTTGGTTTTTTTGGGGGTCCTCTTTCTCACCTCAACATTTGATGTATCCCTTTGGAGCTGTGAGAAATAGTTGAGGTTGCAGTTGATTGATGTTTTCCCTCTACATTTTTTTTTTTTTAAATCACACCTGCATTGTCAGTCTGGTTATCCAACTCCTCCTTGTAGCCCGTATTGCTTTGTTAGACTCTCCTCTTACTGCTCCTACTTTAAACAATGTTAGGATAATCATCTATACAATGCATTTCAAATGGATAATAATTATTCTTTTGTGCAAGACTGAAAGTCTTGTTAAACTAACTATTAAAGAGCACTTTGTCTTCTTACAATGGGTTTGAAATTAGAGCGTTATGAATCTTGGCAGCCCAATCAGCGTGAGGATTTATTGAATCGCTCATAGGTAAAGTTAGAACATTGTACTTTCAATCTCGTTATGTGATAGAACAACGTTGTAATGCCGTTTCTGAGCTGGAAGATCACCGTAGTGAAAAGATAAAAAGAAAAAAAATGGTTTTCTATTGAATTGGACAGCGCATTTACATACAAATAAGTGGATTTCATCTATCCTTTACCTTTTACCTTTCAAGGAATGAAGAACACTTTTTTTTTTTTGTTTTTTTCTATATGTTAAAATATTGTCAATATAAATGGGTAATAAAGAGGGAACAATCACTTTCCAGTACTTTTAATATTGTATTTACTTTTCCTCCATATTTAACAAATATGTATTTGTCAGTTGCTTCAAATAAATCGTAGACATCCATACATCTTTATCCAGCAGCTGGACAGCTCCATCATGGCTCCTGGTCTGTCTTTTTTTTAATTTATTTTTTTATTTATTACCAGATTTGTTCTTTGCCGATGACATTCAGCATAGAGAAAGCATGCCGAAAAGAAGCAAAATTAAAAAATGTTTCTATTTTTTTTTTTATTTTTTAAGTCCTCTGGACTGAACTGGGTTTTGATGTAATTTGCTAAATCTTTAATTTAAATTAAAATAGAGCACTGCATTAACCCCTTAAGGACACATGACGGAAATATTCCATCATGATTCCCTTTTATTCCAGACGTTGTGTCCTTAAGGGGTTAAAAAAGTTAAAGGGACACGGTTAGCACCAAAACACCACTGTATGTTAATGTAGTGGTTTTGGTGCAAAGATGCAGTCTCAACAGCCTGACAAACTGGGAGGTATTGCTGTTTGTGGCTGTTAATCAGCCACTATGGGTACTCCCTTGTGAATACTTTCTATTTCTGAAAGTCATCCTGTTTGGTGTTGCTGAAGGCTCTGAATGCTTCTTATAGAAAAGCATTGAATTCTGTATCTCTGTGAGCAATCTCCTTGCTACACAGGATCACAGTGTTCATATATGAGAAACATTGGGTTGGCCCAAGATCATTGATTACAATGATCTCTGAAGAGGAGGATTTGCTGCCATGCCAAGTATGGTACAGTGCTGCAGTTTCACTGCTCAATTCTCAGCTGTTTAGAAGTTAAATTACTTTTGTTTTAGTTTATGTAGCTCTAGCCTCATCTCCCCAGCCTCACACAGCCAACGTGAAAAAATTGTGCCATTTTCAATTAGCACAGTGTGCTTAATTTAGAAGTTAATATCTCCTGCAAATCCTACCAGCCTATTAACAGAGCTGAGATCAGAAATTCTAAATTAGACCGAATAAAAGTAAATGAAGTTTAAACATTGGAGGAAGCTTCTCTGCCATGGACGTGTCAAGTCCTGGGTCAAAGGGTACAATGGAGCCTACATTCCATTGTGGTTGCTCCCATGTCCATAGCAAGTCTTCAGAGTGTCCCAACCCATGAATAAAGGTAGGAGCCTCTGCCATAGATAATATAGAGTAGGTTTTACTATTCTGTTCCACCAAAAACTGCTGGGGTCCCCACTGGTAGGAGATGTCCATCTCCATTAGTAGCTTAGTAAGCGAATGAATGGGATGTCACCACATGTTTGTCTGGAGAAATCCATGAAGAAGGTGTGCTGTGACCCTTCAAATATAGTGGGAGAACTTCTAGGGGCACCCATTAGCATTGCCCTGTCTCAGTCTTTCATGAATTTGGCAAGTACATCCTTGGAAGCCCCTTAAAGTGCCCTTGGTCATCTTGAAACATCTTTTCAGCGAGTGTAGCTCTCAGTCTATTTAGTTGGTAAAAGCATGGAAAAAAGGCGGCATAGATAGTGTTCTTTAATGAGGATGCACTCAGGAACCCCCCTGATGCGTACTATGACCCTATCTTCTAATGTAGCCACACGTGCAGTTAATGCTGCATAGTTTTTCTTTAAACTTTTGTGCTCGTCACTCTAGTGTCTTTTTATATGTTCAGTGTCTGGTGTACTCATTCTACCTGGCCTTCAGTTAATGCAATTTCTCTCTTTCGTTACACAGTAAAAGACACATTTGTAGAATTAAATGGACATTAGAGCCACATCCAAGGCATATGACATAAAGCGAAATTTGACTCTAAATTGTAATGTTATTTCTTTTAATACATTGAAATATTGATATAATTTAAGGTAATCTGGAACAAGCTGGAAGCTTTTAAAAATGATTGCATTGTGTGCACTTAGTAAAACTGTGTTGCCTGTCAGAGATGTGATTTTAAAATACATTGTTGTCCTCTATTTAATGTAGTTAGGAGTGACAAATACTTGTGCAATACATGGACTACAATCTACGTATTGAAACAAATGCAAGTGAAATTATATTGACCTGTTGTCTTTGAGTGTTTTTTTTGGCCCAAAATGTATTTGACTTTAGTTCCCCTTGTTTTTTGCTGTAGGCTATGGAGCAATGAAATGATTGGGCAGTATTTTAGCTAGTTAAAATATTATTGATAGCATTCTATTTTTTTTCCCATGTCTCTTAGTCTAGATCAAAATTTTAACCGCCGTGCTATTTTATTTAGCCACCATTGATTATAAGGGGCGTATAACATTAATCAAGACCCCTGGTAACTTTCCCCAGTAGACTATTTACTGTAGCTGTTCTGCTTTAATCAATGAAACAGAGACTTTTTTGACATCAGTAAAAGACTTATGTAGGTGGTTTTCACTAGTAAATTTAATGCATGTTATATCACACTAAATATAGTATAAGTACCTGTCAAATACGTTTAAGAACCAATGCTGTACTATAATGTATATTGAGAATATCGCCTACAGCCAAAAACAATGAGAATGGACAACCGCTCAATTAGTTGCTCTTCGGTCAGACAACTCTTTGGTCTCATACAGGTTTTAGGTCATTTGTGCCATTACCGAGAGAACCTTGGCCTGTAGCATATTAGACTAATTCCACCCGAAATGCTGGCTGCCTACTTCTACACAAGAGATACAGCAATCTCAATCCAGTGGTCTTGCACTAGTTAATCATACAACCTACATAGTGAGCGTACCGGTATATACTTTAGGGATATATTGTCCATGTTAAAGGTCCTATTGTTTACAAAATAGGCAGTCCTTTTTATTTTTAATATTGGTGTGGCAAGACATTTTTCTGCATTATCTTGTGAATTTAATAAAATTTGGAAATGCAGGGAGTGTAACTTTGTATTTAACTACTGTATTCTACAGCCATAATGAATATAACATATGTGCTTCAATTATATTTGACCCCTTATCACCGTTTTGTCCCTAAAGGTCCTCTGCTAATATTGAATTTTCAGCTTTTTTTTTAGAATTGGTAACTGTATGCAGCCTTGCGTTGTTAAAAAGTCTAATATTGTGTTTATTTGATATTATGTGGTTAAAGGACATCTGAGCTTTGCCCTCCATATGATGTTTGACTGCAATTCCCATCACTCTCAACCACTGGAACCCCAGCTGCAATGAGGTTTACAGAAACATTGAAATGACGTAGCGATGATCTTAGCAGTATCGATCTATCTGTCTGTCTCCGGGAATTAATATGGTACATAAAACCAATATCAATAATGAAATCATTAGCTACCTTTTATGTTCCTTTTTGGATATTTTTTTCAACTGTTGAACTACACACATCTCATTTCAGTCGGCTATTATGTTCCAAATTTACTCTTAATAAAGATCTAAAGAAGGGCTTTTTGTGTAAAAAAAAAAAAAAAAATTTCCTTAAGAGGAAAAAATGATCAAAAATGACCTGTTTTGTAATGCATTGTATTGTTAATGAAGTAAAAAAAAAAAAGTAAAATAAGATACTTGCCTTCAAAGATCCTGAAGCTACGAGTTGAGCCAGGCTAACTACAGTTTTAGAAATCTCTACCTCACCAGGAAGAGGCTCCACCTATCAGGAACATCTCATTCTGGGCTATGGGGTCAGACTTTATATCCTGTCCAGCAGGGGTTTCTGCGATAATCATTCAGTCTTCAGAATTAGTAGAAATGTTCTATACACAAATGTTGGTAACCTTGTAGTTTATACACTGCTCAGCTTATCTCTTTAGTTAGTGGGTAGAGTGTGCTTACTAGTGCACATCCTGAACAAACTTGACACAGCAAAGGTGAAAGTGAAATCTCCTTTTGCTATGTCTGACCCAGGGGGCCGTCTTAGAGCTGTAGTGAAGTTTACAAATTGCTGCAGTTAAACTGTACCCTCAGTGTCGGGTACTCTCTGAACTTTGCAATACTGCAGAGTTATGGCGCATAGAGATTTTTACAACTGCGTGTTCATAATCTAAATCCGCTCCGAAATTATAAATTTTATCTGCAAAAAATGCATGCGGCTACATCTTACACCTAGATCACCCTTTGATGCCCCTTCCATGCTATCCCTCATTGCAGTTTCTTAATAATCTTTTCACAGCGTGGAATGTCATGGAGATTTGGCATTAACATGACCGTGAAATTCATCTATCGACAAATGGTGTGCCTCTCTGTCAGCGAGGATCAAAATCAGTGACCCTAAAATGACAGATTGAATGTAAACATCATTCGCAGTGAACAAAGTTCCTTTTAACAAGTGTTTGACCAGATTTTGTGGTTAGGGCAAGTTATTTCCTCTTCCTGTTCTTGTACATCTTTAGAGCTTTGGGGATCCTTTTAATAATGTGTGATCGTGCAGTTTCTACAATTGCATTAGTAGGGAGGACAACTGTAGCATATTAAATACATTGAACAAAGTGCCAACGTTGATCTAAAATACCCCAAGCCATTGAAGGATTGAAGATTTCAGATAGTACCCTTTTCTTATTTGTGTCCTTGTGTTGTGGAAATTTCCTAGTGTTGTCAAAATGTTTCATTGCAAAATGTAAAAAGCAATTCCCAATATCTCCTATTGTGGTTTTTTAATTTTTTTGTTTTTTTGTTTTTTTTAAAACAATAGTTCTCATCCTTCTAAAAAGCACTTTAACTCATGTCCTGCACTGTGAAGACTGTAGAACCGAAATGTAAAATGAATACATAAAGCACTTACCTACAAAGATAACACAAGCGTTCAACAGTAACCTTGGAAACCTCAAAATGCCACATTCATAAAAGCGCAAATTGGACACCACAGGATTATAATCAATTTTTATTTTTCTCTTTGACTGAAAAGCAATGACTAATCTCTTATTACGTAAAGCCTTGTGTTCTGTAGGAAGTGTGCATAGTGAGCCTGCTTTTAGCCATCCTTTTCAATTAGTTACTGTCAGACCAAATACGTAAGAGGAGAAGGGTTGCCATGGGACTGTGTTTTTGGAAGCTTAATTCTAGTTAGTAAGGGCACATTCTAAAAAGGTCACGTTAACCTTTATTTGTGAAAAATCAACCAATGTTGGAACAATGATGACTAACCTCGGCTTTGCAGATGTTTGTAGACCTCTTTGCCTCTTGCTTACATAGTCTTTGTCTATGTGCAGTAACCCGTATGTGTTTGCAAACATTTGCTGTGCCAAGGTCTCATTCATGAGGGGCTAGATTTTCGTTTTGATGATATTTAGTGTTAACAAAATTTTAGGATTATTTTATAGTGTATTTCATAAGGACAGGCATTTTGCAAGAGGCAGTCCATGTTTTTTTTTTTTTTAGTCCATGATAAAGATTCATGAAACGATATGTGCAAAATCGAAAATGAACACAAAGCTATCACGTGGAATAAGTATTGTGAATGAGGAACCTCTCATTTTGCCATATGTTCTGTTTTACAAAAACAAATGCAAAAAAAAAAGTCAGCGCTAATGAGCCACAGAAACCAAACGCAGGCAGCACACCTAGAGTAATGGGGTTCCCTCACAAACCCCCAAAATGATTGGAGGTAAAAGAAAGGAAAGAGGAAGGTAGCGCCAGTAGTGTTTTATGTGGTATAATATGTATATATCTAAATTCTATAAGAGCTTGAAGAGGTACTAAAAGATATATCTGTTTGTACATATAAGAGAACTGAAAAAGTCCCAGTGGTACAGTATATATTTACAAATATAGCTGAGTGCACAGTAATACAGATTCGACTCACATTTGCCAGAGCTATGACTTGCTCTAGTTTTGACAGTGTAGGGTGGTGTTATCCCCATGTTCTATTTTGCATGCTTAGCCAAGTACTTGCAAAAGTGCAAGTAGGGTACAAGCCTTTTAACTCTGTTTTGGAAATATTTGAAATGTGACAGTCACCAGACTACAAAGAAGAGCTAACTTGCCTCTGTCCCTCTCACCTAGTAATTTGTCTATCCCAAACTGGTGTGTAAAGAGTGTGTAACAAGGGTTTCCTGCCTCTTTTGATTTGGGCTGTAGTCCCGAGTGGAAGTAAGAGCTTCTCCTAGAGAAGCATTTGTTTCATTGTTTCTCTATGAAGAATGTTTTAAATCAACGGAAGGACCGTTTATTAGCTGCCTGTTCAAATTTAGCAAGTGTCATGGAAACTTTTTCAACCAAATTGCCATTACTGCATTCTTGTTAATGCCTTTCAATGCGGATGATTCCCATCTCTTGATTACTGCAACTTTTGAAGGACCTTCCACTCAAGTGCACCAAAGTCAACCGTAATACTGCAAACAAACCTGTATTAAAAGAAAATATTATTTATTCCCAATGTATGGGTTTACAATCCATTTTCAACAAACATACAGAGCCTGCAATTCACCAAAATCGTGTTGCATACTTAATCACTTTTTTCCTTATATGTGGGAAATAAATTAAGTAAATCATTTTTGAATACTTATTTGGTCTCTGTATTGGGCCTTATTGGCAGATCACTGCAATTGCTGTGCATGCACCGGCTGTCCCAATTCTTTAATCGTGGAGTTATCCTTGGAGAAGGTCAACATGTGCTGCTGTTTTTGTACCTACAGCGTATTTACTGTTAGAATTACTGCTTTTTTTTTTATTTTTACAATGCATTACATCTTCATGTAAAGTTATCTAATGCATAAATAATCGCTAAACACTGCACTCTATCTGAGAACTGGAAATTATAACTTGGCTGAGTTTTCCCAGCCACTTCTTCCTTCAGGTAGAGCTTACTACCGACTCTGTTAGTGCAGGACTTTAGAAGAGGGATGTTTTTTGTTTCTATTCTATACATAAAATGTCTTCTCCAGCAGTATAGTTTAAGCATTGAAATGTTTACCAATTTTTTTTTAACCAGGAAGAGAAACCGATAAGGCAAAATAGCACTTACATTTACACAGCAGCTTCAAAACAGGGCATATTACGAAAATGATTATGGAAAGAAAAAAAAGGCAAATCATTGCTTTATAATGTTAGATGTAAGGTGGCTGCTAGTGGGCTAAATAGGACAATGCAGTTGTTTTGAGAACATGAGCTGTGATGCCATGCTGCCACCTGTCCCAGTCACTTTATTTCCACCTAAATTACTCAGAAAGCCGCATAGAAACTCTTTCAAACGACAACGTCCAAATCTACACCATTTTCTTTCAGTGAATACCCATTGATGCTTTCTACTTACATATAATGGATAGAAACCCTTGTATAAAGGTCCAAGTCGTTCTTGCCATGTAGTCTTCAAAGTTTATTTTCTTCTAAGGAGTTTTGGGGTTTATGTAGCTCCCATTAGGTAGATAAATGGATGCCTGACGAGGCTCGTTACTTCAAAAGTTAATTTTTATTTTTTACGTTAATTGGCTGCAGGCCGCGTAAACTCACCCCCTCTTACACACACTCCCCATTGTCATTCACAATCTGTGTAGTCATACTATATAATCCGTAACCTTATGGAAGCTTACGAAGCAGCAGTGAACTTTAAATTAAATTTTTTTTTTTAAAGTTAGCAAGTTCCTCAAATCATATAATGCTAAATCTCAGGGCTACACCTCGGGCTATGTATTCGGATTGAGCCATTTCCTCTCTATATATGCCACCGCGTTTTAGTTTTGCAAGGTGAGCAGTTCCGCAGTCAGACAATTTACAACATATGCCTTTGTTTCTGCTGCTGTGCTCCTATTCCTCCTCATCCTCTGACAGCTTCTCTTACTTAAGAAATGGTGTGTGAAATATACCGGGGGGAAACTGTCTATTATTCCAGCCACTGTGATCCAAGGGCTTTTCCATGCCTGGGGTACAGACTGTACTCAGCAATATGCTGCAGGTCCCCCCGGCAATGAAAGAGAGTACTCGTATTATTGCTATCTAGGCCTCATAAGAGCTTTCCAAAACTTCACACTGAATAAAAACAAACACAAACATCGTATTATAAGGATCTGTTAAGTATACACTGCCATAGGAGCTACAAGGTTCATGCCAGAATCCCAGAAGAAATCAATGTAATTGCCCCAAACACTTTATATCAGAGGTGCCCAAAAGGTAGATCCACAGATGATGTAGAACTTCAACTCCCATGATTCTTTACGTGCCGTTAGAGTGCCTTTAGTACGACAAAGCATCATGGAAGCTGTAGTTTTAAAACATCTGTGGATCTACCTTTTGGACACCTCTGATATAAAGTGTTTGGGGGCAATTACATTGATTTCTTCTGGGATATATGTTGTCCTTATGAAGCTTCCGCCTGCATTAGAGCCTATGTGGAATGCAACTCCCATAACTCATTCAACCCCATGGAGTTGGATTCCCTTATAGCAAGCATGGTGCCAGTTACAGCTCAACATAAAAAAAAATCTTTGTAATTTAATTGACGGTAACAAATATATATATATATATATTGGATAATATTCATAGTAATAAAACTTGTGAACGTTTTTTTTCAGCTGGCAAGTGCTTTATTCATATTTTCTGATCTAAGCAGATTCTATGACATTCCTGTCTTTCACTGACATGCTTTAGGTGGATAATATGACATAAAGGAAAGGGAAGAGAATTGCTAACGCCGGGCCAGTGACAACTCTGTGGGCGATCTGACTCGGTGGTTGTCAAATAACTGGCATTTTCTCCGCTGCTTTGATGGCAATGCTGGTGTGGAACCGTTCCGGGGCATTCATCTCCTTTCTCAAGGACATTTTGGAGTGTTATGCATTGTCACAGAAAGTACCATGCAGTAGTGGAAAATAATAATGCAGTTATCGATAAATATGAAGTTTGCAAAGGCCCTCCCCCTATCTGTGCAATGCGTTTTGTCGCAATGACCTAAAGTGGGTTTATAGAAAGCTTCATGATCAGCTGAAGGGCAGGTTTTAAAAATGGTTAACACAACAAACTGATCTAAATGTGACAATCTCACGTTAATCATTATTTTTTAGCAATGAAAAGAGTAAATCTCTGTACCCCAGAATATTTGTGTTTAGTTAAAAAACAAAACAAAACAAAAACACAAATTGAGCTCCGTATACACAGTCAGACTGGAATAATGTAAGTTTTATCAGATTATTGCGTTAATCAGTCCATTTAACCCCTTAATAACTGGGTGTCAAGTTTCCATATATAATGCCGGTATGGCATTTGTCATGCAAAAAGGGTTAAAATGTGTTCCAGCCATTGTCTGGGCTTAATTAATGAATAGATTTAAAGCTACATTACATTGTGCCAAACGCAGCACTATCAGCCAAAAAACACATGTTTAGTTTAAGCTTGTGTATTTTACAGTGATTTAGTAAGTCACAATATTGCCAACTTGACTACGGAGAATTTACACATTTTCTTTGCCCGCTTTGGCTAACAGTCTGATTTAGTAAATCTCTGCAATTCTTCTCTGATGTAAGCTTTTTTTCCGCGGAAGCTAGCTTAGCATGATAGTGTTTATTGACATACAAGGGCATACATTCTAAAGATGCTGTAATGCCATGGTTGGGAAAAGGCATGCAAAATTTAAGTCCACGGAAGGTCCACTTATAATTTGGACTTCTGTATGGATCTTCTGTGTGAGTTGTGAGATAATTAATGCGCATTGCAACTCTTCCAAATATCCGCTAATCCATACAATAAGTACTCTTTACTTTGTCTTATTGTTTTTTTTGTTTGTTTTTTTTTTTTAGTTTTGTAATTTTACTCTAACCCTTATACTTAAATGCATTTTTGTTTGTAAGTTAAAACTATGAAGAATGTTTTAAATCAACGGAAGGACCGTTTATTAGCCGCCTGTTCAAATTTAGCAAGTGTCATGGAAACTTTTTCAACCAAATTGCCATTACTGCATTCTTGTTAATGCCTTTCAATGCGGATGATTCCCATCTCTTGATTGCTGCAACTTTTGAAGGACCTTCCACTCAAGTGCACCAAAGTCAACCGTAATACTGCGAACAAACCTGTATTAAAAGAAAACATTATTTATTCCCAATGTATGGGTTTACAATCCATTTTCAACTAACAACATACAGAGCCTGCAATTCACCAAAAAAACTTACCTGAAATCATGCATCAGGCGACGATCTTTCTCGACCCAGACGTCATGCCGTGTCACTGACTTTGTTTCGTTGATCCTATGAAGTGCTTATCATAGAATATCTTTCGATTACATTGTTTGAGTGGCTCACAGAGAATGCTATATTTAAAATGGCATCACAGAGTTCCAGGCTGCCCAAATCACATGTGCCGGGGGTTTTAATTAGCCCCGGCACAAAAGTACAAATTTCTGTGTGCCTCGTTTTATGCAAAAACACTGCACATATAGACTCTTACCACCATAACCACCTCTAAAAGCAGAAGTGGCCATGGTGATTGGAGTAGCCCTTTAAACTCTAATTGTGAGTTTTTTCATAAATATACTGTCATTGTGAAAACGCAAAACTGACATTGCTACTCTAACAGCACACAGCTGTTTTGATATGTGCAAAAAAACATTTTATTTTTTTTTACCTTAACATTCTTTTAAATAATAACGATCAAAATAAATAATTGTACTGATTCTTAGAATTGTGGGAGTGCTGCAAACAAACAATGACATATCATGCTGGAGGATTACATGGGAATTGTCTTATAGCTAGTGGCAACTCATTACCATGCATGATCCTTTCAATAAACAAGATTGTTGGCGAATGGCAGTTGATTTTCATTTTGACAGATGGATTCCCTAAAGGCATTTCTTCTTGTCACAGATATTGACCGTTCGTTATTCATGCGCATTTCACACTGAAAATGACATGAGTGCCATCTCTTTATATCTGCGCGCCCGTCGGATTCTGCTCCTCGCTGTGGATTTATGTTTATTTTGTGTTTATTTCACACTTTTACTTAAAGGAAAATCATCATGCAATGTAAGCTTCATTTTTAGCCTTTAAACAGGGCTCTTTGCACTGTACAGTAGTTTTTACATTATTTTAGTCTAACATAATAAAGATGCAAAGATCTGCTTTTAATGCATTTTTAAATGTGCTGTGTTTCTTTATAGCCAGTCAGGCCTGAATCAGTTAATACAAAGTTACATTGCTTACCAAACTTCTAAATAATTTCCTCTGATGGCCCAAGTCTTCAAGCAGGAAGTCTCTGACTGGATGCCACTGGTAGGTTGACAGCATGAGTGGACACTCTCAGCCTGTTACTAGCAGTCCATTAAAAAAAAAAAAAACGGAGTGAAAAACATATACCTACTTTTTTTATTTTATCTTTTTAATGGTTTCATGACAGGGGAGCAAGTGATGGGCTGAGAGTGTCCGCTGACAATCTCAGTCTAACAGTGGCGCCCAGTTTAAGGCTTCATGATTTAAAAGAACAATATAGGGCTAGGAACACAAACATGTATTCCTATATAGTGTTAAAACCACAATCTGGCCCTTACCCTCCAAAATATAGTAAAATCTGACTTTTGTCTGCAGCTGCTGGCTCTGCCCCTGATCTGCCTGCTTGGCTGACGACATCAGAAGTGTAGTTCTGAGCCAATAACAATGCTTTCTTATAAGATTGGCTGAGATTGTTAAGGAGGCAGATTAGCATCAGCATCTCCTCATAGAGATGATTTTGAATCAATGCATCTCTATGTGTAATATTCAGTGTCTCCATGCAGAGGGAAAAGACACTGAATTGCAGTCACACTGCACCTTGAGTAGCCATCTGAGTGGCCAGTGGAGTTTCTCTGAAAAGACAGTGGTTACTGCAAAATGCCTGAAGGGAATGATTATACTCACCAGAACAAATACAATAAACTGTAGTTGTTCTGGTGACTATAGTGTCCCTTTAAAGCTTAGGGCCATCAGTGGAAATTGATGACTGGGCACAGTCTTCGAAGCTTTGGGGTTAAACCAATCACACGGCATATCAATAGTTTAACACCTTAAGGAAAGATGGTGTCATGGACCACCTTACACCATGACAACTTCACTGCAATGGAATTGTTGTGGTGCCTGGAGATGTGACTCTAGTGCTTTGGTGTTTTATTATACTATGTTGTGTACTCCATGTGTCTCGGCTGTAATGTCTAAGCTTTTGATGACTGTTATGGGCCAGCACTGTAGAGTTCTGCCGGGATCAGAAACAGACAGCAGACACTTGGTTCATGTTATTAGCTACCTAAACAGTGCTCAGAAAATTAAAAGACCAAGATCCAGGCCTCTTCAAATCTAATCGTAATGCTTACTAATAATGAGTGTATTCTTTTTGTGTTTGTGAGCCACTATAGGCCTGAAGGTCACATTGAAAATGTATTTTTCTCATTTGTAATAGCAATGAACAAGCAAATTCGTGAACGGTTTAGCCGCCTGGCGCACGCACCATCCATCCTAATGCTTGCTTATGATTAGTTAATGGTTCTGCAGTTCAGTAAATGCACCAGCAAGACACGATCTGTATAGTGTGACAGTTCTGCTGTTTTCTTAACGATATTAACTCAAACTTAGAGTTTAGTCTAGATATTTTCCTGATCTCTCCACTATGAGGTGCTGCACTGGGTTCACTAGAATGTAGGTCTTTTGGCTAGCTGTGAGATTCCAACCTCTAGTTACCTGGTCAGTGGCAAACTTAAAGGGACACTATAGTCGCCAAAACAATGTTCGCTTAATGAAGTAGTTTTGGTGTATAGATCATGCCCCTGCAGTCTCACTGCTCAATTCTCTGCCATTTAGGAGTTAACTATTTGTTCATGCAGACCTAGTCACACTCCCTTGTGACTTATCCAGCCTCCCTAAACACTTTTAATAAAGAGTACTCTAATGTTTAACCCGTTGGTGACCAGACTGCGGTCACATGGCCCCTGGGGGTCCTAATTTGCAGAGGGGGGACTGTCTGGGCTGTGAGACAGTCCCCCCCCAGTGGAGCAGAAGACCGATGGCTGGTGGATGAATGGCGCTGATCGGGTAAGTACGAGGGAGAGGGAGGGAGGGAAGGGGTTATTTTTTAATTATTATTTATTTATTTATTACTGAGTGTCTCGACCCCTCAAGGTAATCAGCACATGCAGAGCATCGGAAGCCTGCCTGATGGGTTCAGATGCTCTGCACTACACTGCCGAGGGCCACGTGGAGCAACCCATAAGGTGTTCTCCAGCGGCCCGGCAGTGTGAGGGGGTATTTCACGATGCCTCGACTTTGAGGCATCGCTGCAATACCGTTAGAGTGGCTGGAAGCAATCATGATCGCTTCCAGTGCTCTAATCACCCCCTCCTTCCCCCCCCCCTCCGTTTTTTGTCGAAAACGGATGGGGTTAAACTTCCTCTATATGCTGAATAAATAACGGGTCAGGCATAACAAAAATAGCAGTTTTATTGGGTCAAAAGCAGCAACATTTTGACGCTACCCTATCAAGCTTGATAAAGACCCGGTAGGGTCAAAACATTGCTGCTTTTGACCCAATAAAACTGCTATTTTTGTTATCCCGGAGTGCCTGATCCGTTATTTATTCTGCATATCTTGGAAGAAAGGCCTGGTCAGCCCTGGCTTCAGAGCACCTGGGTTACTTGGTGAGTGTGGTATCCAGTATGTCTCTACTAAACATCCTTTATAGCACAGTCTGTTTAATTTAGAATTTCTTATCTCCTGCTCTGTTAATAAGCTTTTAGAGCCTGCAGTACCCTCCTGTGTGAGATTAAAGTTCAAATTACAGAGCAGGCAGTAAAGACTTCTAAATTAACACCTGATTAAAAATGAAATAATTTTCTGCAAGCAGGCTGTGTGAGTCCCAGCCTGGGGAGGTGTGGCTAGGGCTGCATGGACAGAAACAAAATTGATTTTACTCCTAAATAGCAGAGAATTGAGCAGTGAGACCGCAGGAACCTGACAAATACAGCACAACTGCTTCACTAACCTAATGTTTTTTTGAGTGTAGTGTTATTGTGTCCCTTTACTAAATTGGAAGAGCTTCATTACGTGTCTATACATTACAAGTGCATGCATGCAAGTGTTTTAGATAGTGGTGAAGTTTGACAGGCCCCATAAAGAGCAGAGTAGGATATAAATTCCCCTAATGTGCATGTCCGTTTGTGCTTTCATTAATCTTGTACTGCATGGTGGGTGACATCATCTGTGCATTGAGCCCCAATCTCTCCCATTTTAATCTAGTCCCCTTTAGGTAAAGGGGCTGAAGAGACAGAAATGGCATGATCTTGTCTCCCCCGTTCTTCTGCTGGTATTTCATTGTTGTGAGAGGGCTGAATTAATGGTCGCAGCTGCAAAGTAGAGATATTGTCCATGATTTTAACTTCCACCAGCCTCTGTACATGTAGTGTCCAAAGATAGATATATATATATAATATAATATAATTTTGTTTTTTGTTTTGTTTTTTTAGTCTGTTTCTTAATGCCTTTAGAGGATTTGGCATTTGCCATTGCCGGTCTCTGCTGTCACAAGTCTTATTGTTTGTCAGTAAGAAATCCTATAAGAATAGCTAATGTAGACTGTAGACATTGCAGTCCGGAGCTTAGTCTCCTGAAAAAAAAGAGCGAAAGAATAAATTTATTTTCTTTGTTATATTCTACATGTGATTGATTGCAAGGGAAATATTGTTAAATGCTCATGTTTTAATAATCTTTTTGCCAACGGATCTATATATAATATAATTTTTATGAGCAGTTTTATGGTATTTTTTTAATCTTTTGCTCGTATTAAACTTAATTGGTTTATTCAATGCCAGAGGAATTGAATCTATACAGTTGCATTTGTTTGGCACAACTTAAGGACTGCTAATGTAAGATTTCTAATATTTACTGTTAATACATCCTTGGGCAGAACTGAGCTATACGAACCTTAATACTATGGTGATATTGAACCCATACCATAACAAAACAGTCAAAGGAAAAACAGAATTATACAAAAGTAATAGGATAAGTGTTCACTGCATCATATTATCCTTGTGATACCAGTATTATTCCCTGTGAATATGCAAAGGTTTCAGGAAAATATCATTGTGGAGAGTGGCAAAAGTAACTATTTTAATTATTTAATTTGCTCATTTGTAGTGCCTTCGTCTGGTTAGAAAGTTCTTTTGACTTTTTCAGCGTAGGTCACTAAACTTCCATTTTTAGTTAATTAGAATCTGAATTGCAATTGGCTGTCATTTAGTTTTCACTTTGCTACAATTTTTTGAGTTTATTGAATAGCCCTGCTGGTGTGAGCGTTTCTCGAATGCTACAAAAAAAAAAAAGACTGGACTGCCTTGTCACTTGGAAACATCTGATATGACTGGTTCTCTCCACAACTCTCTCTTAATCTTTTATGAAATGTAATTTCATACACAAAGCCGAAAGAGAAGTTTAAAGAGAAATAAAGAAAATGTATGAATCTCCAAAGATTGGAAGCACTGAATAATTTGAAACCGTCTTGACTTAATGAGGTTTATCTGGACTGTGGAAGAAGGAATGCAAGAGAAGTAATTGGTTTCTTGTTTTCACAGTCAGTGGAGTTTTCGAGTCTTGAGAGTATTGAGTCTTTAACAGCCAACACGTAATTAGTGATCCTGTTACCTCCCCTATCTAGAAGATATTAAAAAAGTTATAATGAGAAATTGTCATAAAAACATGTATCAATAAAGTCTCAACAGCAATGTATGTTTGCCTGGATAAAAGTTCTTTACCCCCACCAGCAGCCAAATGTATGTAATTAAACGGTTTCACTTACAGCCATTATTTTACTTTCCTCTTAAATGATATTTACAGTTTTTGTCGATTTTGATTTTTGTTTTGTGTTGTTTCATGTGAGTATAAAAAGTTTCTATTTTGTTTGACATTTTTTTTTTAAATTGCAAGTGAATGCAAACTGGCACACATTTTATGCCACACACCTTTAAATCATCATTAAAGTGAATCAAAACTACCTGACTGTCAATCCATTATTTTTATCTTCTTATCAGTTTTATTTTTCTTAACGTACACAAGGCAGACTAGGGACTACTTTTTCCAAAGCATTTTCTTCAGCTTGACAAAATGTGACAAAGGGCAGAGGTTCAGTCCACCTCCACTTCCTTTGTCAAGACAAATTTTCCCATAATACTTAACTGGCCTTTACTACATTTGAGCTGTGGGTGGTGTGCATGCGCAAAATCTGACGCACAGAAAGGACGTCACTGCCATGTTGAGGAAGATGGTGGCTGGAACGAAGATCTGGAGCTGAGATTAATTGTAAAGTTTGCCAGGTGGACATAAAAATACGGGGACGGTGAGGATGGAATCCACATTGCGGATTTTATTTTTCACTATTCAAGTGGTGACAAGGGCTACTCTTGTACTGCTCCTCTTTGGAAAGTTGCTCTGATGATTTATATGGGTCCTTAATATGCAGAATCATATTGTCCTGACTCGAATACCACTAGGGTTAATTAATTCAATTAAACTTTGCTCCATTTTGAGATATGTGCATCCTCTTCTTGGTGTAAAGATTCAGGTCTACGGAGGCCTCAAGTAAATTTAGTTTCTTTGTAACATTCCGATTTGTGAATATGAACTTTTTAAAAGTTGTGAGTGCAGCAAAGTGGCTGCATATTGGTTTTCCCACAATAAATTTGTCAACGTACAAATTTATACTGTTATATTAACAGAGTTATCCGTTGACATTTAGTAACCATCAGCCTGGCTTCTTTCTGTGAGTATTAGTGTCTCTGTCGGTGTTTAATGACTTTACGTCCTTCGTAATTAGCAAATGTTTAACAGAAAACCACACAAAAACTGGCATCATTCATTTCGTAATTGCCAGCCATTCTGACATTATCAATGTCTGACTGTTTGACACTCATGTTAAGTGAATATTCCCAATGTTCATGCTTTTTTGCAAATGTTAAGAAACATTTGCTTTCCCTGCAGATCTGATTAGGTTTAGAATCGAAGTCCCATCTTGCTGGGTAATCAATTTCTGGGGCACCAGAGTGAATTCTTCTAACGTTCAACCCTTCTACAATCGTGCTTTTGTGAGTTACTGTACACTAGTACGTTGGCCGATTTGTTAAAATAAGATTTACAGTAATTGTACCTACTCCAGCTGAGCTTTACTAAGTGACAAACACTTCTTAATATATCTGTTTAAGCCACAAAGTTTAGAATGAATTAATTTTTGCACCTGTTGGCTTGGGAAACCCAATTGAGTGTGTCCTGAAGCACTTTGATTTCCTTAATAATCTTAACCATGGCCTCCAAATCAATTCTCATTTAAATGCACAAGCCTTTATCTTTAAAATAGCACAGCTTTCTGTAGATTCCTATGGGTGCCCTGTTAGTTAACAAGCAATATGTCATGGTTCTACTGTGCCCAAAAGGAAAGATCACATCTGTAAGATGACATATATTTTTTAAGCAGTGCAGCATTTCAGTTTAACAGAAATAAAAGTTCAACCTTGAACTAGTTCCCCTAGGCTGTGCAATGAATTACTTCTGAGACCTCCAACAATCTGGTCAAAAACATGCAATCAGGGGGGGCGTGGCCAACCAAGATACTGAACAGACGTGCATGGGTGCTGCTCCTGCTCTAAACATTGAGAAAAAGCCGTTTGCACCAGAATTTTAACCCCAAAAAAACGACCTTGGAGATCCTACAGCCCCACAGAATACTATGGGACGCAAAAACAAAAAAAATGCCCGTCCGGAGAGTGTAACCCACTCAGACATCAGACTTTCTTTTGAACAGCCGCAGGCCCGCAACAAGATGGCGCCGGACAGACCGCATGGCTCTAGTGACTCCAGCGACTCTATAGACGAAGAGGGTCCACGGCAGACCACCAACAGAGTGTACCTGAGAGCGGACTCTGACTCCGATGCCTCTCCCTCCACGAAGGGGGACATCAAAAAACTCCTTCAAGATCTGAGGGCGGTATGGAAGGCGGACCTGGCGGGGGTGCAGGTGGAAGTCGGCGGACTGCAACAACGACTCGCAGCGGCGGAATCCAGAGAGGAAGCCCGTGAGCAGCGCCTGACAGACACCCACTCCCAGGTGGAAACCCTCACACAACAAGTTCACAGCCTTACCCGCACAGTGGCATCACTAGAAGCCAGACACCGCAGGAGGAATATTCGGATCCGCGGAGCTCCAGAAACCGTACAACGGGAGGCCCTCCTGGACTTTGCACACAAAGTACTAAAGGCGATGGGGGTCAGAGAGAATGGTGACTCACCGCTTTTGGTGGCAGCCTTTCGAATAAGGAAGGCACCGACGGCTCCAGCTGACTCACCCAGGGACATAATTGCGGTGACAAGGGACACAGCAGTGAAGTCTGCCATAATGGCCTGTTCCAGGAAAAGCCCCAGCGTGCAGGTAGATGCCTGCTCCATATCAGTGTATGCGGACTTACCATTTTCAGTTCTGCTGGTCAGGCGCAGACTCCTGCCCATCACCAAGTTGCTGAGAGCAAACAACATCAGGTACCGATGGGGGGTCTTGGGAACACTAGTGGTATCCAGGGGGGAGGAAATCCATGTCCTGTCTGCCACAGAGGACCCGACAGACTTCTTGCAGAAACTCCAGCTGCCCCCCCTACCTGCAATTCCCCAGACACTACAAGGGACCGGTCGCCCAGCAGCCGTGAAGGCGAAGACACACACACTTGGAGAGAGGGGGAAAAGGGATACCCCCAAGCTGCTAAACCCTCCATGAGACTACCCATACCGGAGGCCTGACGGCCATGAAGCTGCTCCCATAATGACTGTCCATACCTACCAAGAGTTTCAACTTAAAAAAAAAAATTTTGACCTCCGTCTGAGTTAAAATGTTTGAGTTTACACATTTTATGCCACTTTATGTTTAATTATTTGATTTAAGTGTGTGCTTTGGAAGCCCTGAACATAGACACATGAAACCCTAGGGACGATACTGACCACAAAGGTCGTATGACAGTGGGGCACGGGGAATAGGGGGACATGGAAACGGGGACACACGGGACACTAAACCCAGATTCTTAAATGGGCCAGGCAACCTCCCGGGAGCTGTCCTCCTTACCCCACTGGATTCCCAGTTACGATACCACCCAGAGCAACAGCCGCACCCATAGGGGGTCCCCAGTGACAACCATGTAATCCGAGCCGGCAGACAAGAGGGTACATTTCAGCGGTTGCTGAGACACAGACAGGACCACACACCAGGCGCACAGCCCCCTTATAAACACTAAAGCCCTTCCATGCCTTTCCCATATTTACACTCAGAGACATGGAACCGCCTCGGTTTACACTGAGAGGAGTCCCGACTACCGACGACGTACTGACCCAACATACACCCAGAGGACGACAAACGCTAACCATGAAAAGCCAGAATGCGTCCCTGCTCCCCTACACCCTAGAGTGGCCACAAAACTACACTAAACTACAAGCGACACAGTCCGAGCCCATACTATACTGACCTTTACACCCTCGACTGATTATTACCATCATATTGCCGTATCCTGACTTATTATCTGCCGTATTATTTCCACGGGTAGCTCTATTGTTATGCACCACGAAGACGCTAGGTTATAAAACCGTTTATGACTTTACTCTGTTTCTGAATTTTAATCACCTAACAACACAATTTGTATTAATATGTTATTTTAGCAAAATGTGCAACTTCACCTTTTGTTCTCTCAATGAATGGATGTCTAATCTTGCCTGCTACTGCTACTGTGGCACTGCAGACATTTCTGTCAAACTTCTTTGCACAACAAAAATAAAGAATAAAAAAAAAAAAAACATGCAATCAAAATGTAGGCAAGATCCCAAATGGTATTCCTGTCAACATGCAAATCACCAGACTTTACTGTTGGCCAGAGTAAGGAAACGAAAGATTATAAAAATTGGCGAGCCAGTCGCACAAACCTACACGTGGTAGATTTGCGACGTTGAAAGCACAACAAGCAGTCTGTCTAGGTCAACCTGTAAGAATTAAGGAGATGTTCTGTTCATGCAAAGTCCTACTTTCCGAGTAACCTACACAGTGAATGAGTGAATGGAATCCTTTCAAAAGTGCCAGTGACTCAAAACATCTTTTAGTTTTTTTTAAACTTTACAAAAACAGATCAACGCTCTTCCAAGCCTTCTGTTAGGTGGTACTTTGTAACCAGGTACTAACCAGCCTTCTTTACATCACATCTTGAACTTTTTGTTATATAGTTATTTATAAAGTGGTTCTAGAGGCACACTTGAGGAATACCTTCTACAAGTCAGACTGAAATTTCCAATTGGACTACCGGATTTTTTACCTAGGTGTTTTAATACACCCTGTATAATAGAAATGCAGAAATTAGTGGTTAACCTAGATTAAGGATGGTTGAAATAACACATAGTAAATGTATACAAATAGGGAAGGAAATAGCTAGAATTTTATATATAATTGGTGGAAATGTCATGAAAAGTGAAATGGGGGCATAGTCTGCATTTTTTGTATTTATTATATAAGTTTGTTAGTTTTTCTAAATTCACACAGAAAGTCATTAAAGGCCTGTTCACACTATTTTTTTATGCAAATATTTCTAAGCAAGTAAATGCAAAGCTTCAATCAAATCCCTCTGATTAACTGTATGAATGAATAACTTTCTTAAGCCAGTCTTTTTGCTGCCAGTTCCAAATTGCATCACTAGCCATTTTTGTGCACTTGCTGTTTCTGTATAAGCAATTATAATCCCGTTCACTTTAACAATTTAAATGTCAGAAGAGTTAGTATGCAATCTGTCCAAGGCCTATAAGAGGTCGGGTTCTCAGTTCACCAAGAGATATAGACCATACTCTCCCTGTTGGCAGTTTTGCAAGGGGGCACCTTAGCAAGTTTTGACTCTCACAGTTCCCCTTGTAGTGGTCCTGCCACTTGCCCACTGCAGAACTAAAAAAAATCTGCATGTCCAGATGTCGGGCAATATAAATTCCACACCCCCTGGTGGTTCAGGTGACAGGTTTCTGCTTTAGAAACAACTGAGCTACAACTCACTGAAACCATAACAACCACACAAAGCCATGACATTTGAAGTAAAATGGGAAACACTGCAATTTGGGAGGGAATGGAATGTGGAGCAAAACTGTAATGGAACGTATATCTGCACTAAACATGTGAGTTCTTAGTGTCCCTGAAAGGGTCGTCTGAATGTAGGTAGTATGTATGTACTGGTAAGCACTTCTTGTGGCCGTCTGCATGACTCCTACTAGAGGTGTTACTATGTTGCAATGTAAACGCTGCCTTTTCCCTGATAATACTCAAAGCTGTCCAGTAGTTCCTATTTATTGCTATATTTCTCTTACTCACCTGCTTTGAAAATCAATATGCCAGTAGCATTTAAAGAGACTGATTTTAAAATGTACTGAAAGAGCAGCCAGCTGGAGCAGAAAGGTTGAATGCATATAAGGATTATTGGATAGGGAGTGCAAAGCATGATACCATAAAAAGCATTGAAGCCGAAATGTGTTTCTATTACGTTAATCAGTTAAACATAAACAGGGTGTCGTTTATTTTCAAAATGTTCAGCATTTATAAGAGGACAACTTTGCACTTGCATTATTCATTCCTTTTGCAATATTTCCCAAGCATGCAAATGGGCAACTCCTGATTGGCTCCTTACTTTCGGTCTTCTTAGCTCTTTGCAACAGGGTTTCTTTTAGAACTAGTGGTTGAAGCAGAACTTTGGAGATTTAATGGCGAACCAAATATTTCCACAGCATGATGGATTTCACAGCAGACAGGTTAAAATGTGTTGATTACTATGCATTTTTAAAGACCGTAAACTGTATGCTCTGTTTGCTTTGGAACCAAAAGATAGGTGGACAATAGTGAAATTGGGTATAGCTCACCAAAAAGGAAAATGAAAATGTTGTTTTGGTTTCTGGGCACCAGTAAATCTCTTTGGTTTCATTCTTGAGTCGATTCTGAGGCAGCTCATTAATTGTCGGCTCTAAAACGGAGAATCATTGCCAGTTTTGACAAGTGTGCCTAACTAGCATAAGTGAGAATGAATTGAGCCTATACTTGAGAAAAACCTATTTAGCAGCACTTATAACACAAAGCCCAATTTACTTGTATAATGCGACTAATGATTAAAACAATGCAAAATAGACAACTGATCCAAAAGGAAAGCATTGCTACTTACAAACCTCCCAACTGTCCCAGGTTCAGGGTCATGTTCCTGTCCTGGGTTAGTATCCAGTTATCCTGCATCAACACATCAAATGATGCGACAGTGCCAGGTGGCATTAAACTCATGCTCAGCTTGCTTCAAAATTGTTTAGGGCAAGTGCTGGCCTGGGTGGGACTGTCCGGGCAGCTTTCAGACAGCTTGGTGTGTATTCACGCCTGGCTATCATGGCTCATCTTTTGACTGTCTGGCCCTTTTCCGGAAAAGACCACCTCTTTTGAGTATCACCAGTGGTGAAATTATAATATACCGATGCACTTAAATAACGCTGCCCACACACTCTCCTGCATCCTCCTTCTCCCAATGTTGGATGAACTGGAAGGAAGCACGTGGCTATTTATCAACAATATTGTGATAAAACAGATTAAAAGCAATATTGACACACGAGATTGTCCAGGCATGCTGTTTTATTTTAAAGGATCACTATAGTGTCAGGAAAACAAACTTGTTTTCCTGACACTATATCATCCTTAGGACCCCCCACCCTCAAGTTAAAACCCCTTCAGCCACTTCCCTTTTACAGCACCGGGCTCCCTCGGCGCTGGTGACCTCTCCTCCCCCGCCTATAGCCGAGCGTGCATTCAAACAGTCCATAGGAAAACATTTCTCAATGTTTTCCTATGGACGTTCTGCACGCTGGATGCAAATTTCGCATCCAGCGTTGCAGAAGCGCCTCTAGCGGCTGTAAGGAAGACAGCCACTAGAGGTTGGATTAACCCTGCAATGTAAACATAGCAGTTTCTTTGAAACTGCAATGCTTACATCTGAAGGGTTAACACCTGGGGGAACTGGCACCCCAGACCACTTCATTGAGCTGAAGTGGTCTGGGTGACTATAGTGTCCCTTTAACAACAGATGGAAGTGTACTGTGCCCACCCAGTCTTGCATGAAAGAGCTTTTAAAGTCACGTAATGAAGAGCACATGTTGCAAAAGCTAGACGATCCAACTATGGTAGAACTATGACTCCCCAAAGATTTACAAATTATCATGGGGCTTCCATTTGGGCACACCTGCTACTTCACAATTTGTGGTACACATGCACAGCACTGAGAGGGTTACCTTTCTAGCAGTTCTTACTGCAGAACCCATTATTCAGTCTGCTTGGTCGCTCAATAAACATGATTTACCTGAGTAGGCTCAATTGAAAATATTTGTGTGTTTGGTTCTTTTTTTCCCCCTTTATAAATATTAAGATTCTCAAAAGGTTATAGCTATGACTGGTGAGGTTTGATTGCTTTTTGGTGCCAGGGATAGCCATACATCAAAAACCTATTTCTGCTCTGTCAAATTCCGTCTAACCGCTTTGGGTGCAGTGTGTAACTGGGAATTCAATCCAATCTCTAGGCTTGTTAAGTTGCACTGACATGCCCTTTACTGCGGGGGTAGAAGTTGCTCCTGCCAAGGAGATGTGCAATGTCTGCCTAATGTACTTTCTGCAGCTCCTGTAAAGGTTCTGATTTGATTTTCGGAAATAATGGTAGCTTTGTTATGTACCACTCTCATTTTGTTACACAGACTAAGTGGCTGTTTGAGAAGGCTGCTGTCTCCACTAATGGAAAGAATTTCGAAAACTTTTCATTGACCTTTTTTCTTTTTTTGTTCTACCTCATTTTTCTTTTTGAGCTTTTTACATAAATCACCCAGGGTTCAGACCGTTCTGAGCTCTGTGTCACAATATTAGGAAGTTGTCCCAAATTGTTGCTAAAATCGCTGTATTCTTTTTGTGTGTTTGGTTAACGCACTATAATTCAGAAGCCTGTTAAAAATGTGAATGAATTTGCTGAATTAATATGTAAGCTACGCTTCCTATTCCATTCCTTTCTCTCTTACAGCGGTCTATTATTGTCGTTGTCCCCTCTATCTGACTTTAGTTTCTTATTGCCAGTTTTTCAAACTCTGCTCTCAACGCCAAAGCTCTTCTAGTAGCCATCGAGAAGATGACCACAAGGGACGTGTTTAGGCCTTCAATCAACAGGTTTTAGATAGCAGGACTAAGAGGGGCCTTTATTTAAGGTCTGCATAGTTTGAAGCATATTAAAGTTGTGTTTCACTCACTGTGTCTTGTAGAATTTTTTTTTTTTATAAATATTTTGTCTTCTGTATGCTACTCCCCCCCCACTCCTCAGACGGCCTCTAGAGTTGCTTTCTGATGTTCAGCATGACACTGAGCTTTCCCCATAGAAATGCATTTAAGAACTTTCCCATAGAGATGCATTGATCTCTGAGGACATTCTGATTGACAAGGCTGGCGTTTGGCCCCGCCCCTGCCATGCCTACTTGCCGATCTCATCCAATCCAATGCTTTTCTTATGGGAAAGCATTGAATTGGCGGAGATCATCAATTCAGATGTCAGACAAGAAGGGGGATCGGTGGCGGGGCCAGTACCGGTGGACCTGCCCATCGCTGGAAATAAGGAGACCTTTTAAAGGGCCAAGGTTGGGCAAGTCACCTAAATGGTGGTTTTAGCACTATAGTGTTTCTTTAACTGCATTCGTACTGTTACTTAAGTGTTGTTTGGATTACTGTGTAAACATTAGCAGCCAACATTTATTACTGTGGGTCAGGGGTGGGGAACCTTTTGTTTTTGCCAAGCGCCATTTGGATATTTAGAACATCATTTGCGGCTCTCACACACTACAGATAAGGTCACTGACACACGCTGACTACAGACAAGGTCACTGACACACGCTGACTACAGACAAGGTCACTGACACACGCTGACTACAGACCAGCTCGCTCACTGATGCACACATGCTCACTACAGACAAGCTCACTGACTAGCTCACTACAGACAGGCTCACTGACTAGCTCACTGATGCACAGACAGGCTCACTGACTAGCTCACTGACGCACACACAAGCTCACCACAGACAAGCTCACTGACGCACACACAAGCTCACCACAGACAAGCTCACTTTCAGTCATATGTTGCTGAGTAAGCCTATCTGGCACTGAATACTGTGGGGGCACTGAGAGATAAAATTCCCACTTTCCAACCTCTTCCTGTTGGCGAGGTCAGATTCTTGAGTCTGGGGGCGGAGGTTGAGTGCAGGGTAGAGCAGGCGAGGCACAGAAATCTCCATCCCTACAGTGCTCCCTCTAGCAGCAATAATGTGGCCACACCAGCCGCCAGTACCTCCCTCTTTAATTCCCTCGGACTCCCTCACAGTCTGAAGGGAAAAATAATTTAAATGTCATTAGGGCTATTGAATTTCCCACTCCTGTTATAGGTTACTTGTGATAAGCCAATGAAATGATTGCTACCTCAACCAGAGAACTGTAGCCTCCTCTGTGAAATGATTGGACAGTTAGGGTACAAACCGCACACAAATCTACTTCTTTTATTTATTTTATTAACTAAACCGCTTCATTCATATTTTTCTAAATTAAACTTGTGAGTAGTTGCACCTCTGACTCCTCCTTAGACCCCTTAGAGTGCTATTTATATGATATATATAATATATAATATGTAATTTACTGTGGAAAAAATATTGTTTTCTGCAGGGGAATACAGAATATTCTGTTATTTATTCATTTCTTTATAAATATGAACAATTTGTTTTGCATCCACAGCTTTGGGGTTATTAGAAATCTCTATTAGATGTTCCCTTATCTGCTATCTTATGTATAGAAATATTGAAATCTCTTATCCAGGTACCGAGTGATTATAGCCGAACAGGAAATATGGGAAACAGTTGCTGACTGATAACTCCTTGTCTGTATTCATTCTAAGCCTTTGCTGCAGCTAAAGATATAAACATATAGAGCAAGCCAGTGTTGCTTTACTAAGCTTTAGAAAATGCTTGCTGTGGATAAATAAGCTATTGTTTCCTTGCTTCATTTATTTGCCTGCACAGGAGAATATATTGAGCTGCGAGATACAGACTATTAGAATAAAGCAGTCAATCCCGTTTTAGGCCTTTGGTTTTTGTTTTTGCTAGTGAAGTTGCGAAACGGCATTCATTAAAATTCTCCAGGTCAGCCAAAGCAATCTTACAGCAACCTTGCTTTTGTGGAACCTCAACTCTTGTGATGCTCATCCAGCCATAGGTTATTCTCTGAATAGTGAATTAAAGGGATACCATAGGCATCTGTAAAACATTAGCATAACCCCTTAAGGACCAAACGTCTGGAATAAAAGGGAATCATGACATGTCACACATGTCATGTCCTTAAGGAGTTAAAGGGAAACTGTATCGTTTTCCTGGCACTATAGCTTTCTCCTCTGTCAAGGCACCCTCCCCAAAACCCCTTCAGTCACTTACCTGGCTCCAGCGCCGATGTCCCTCAGTGCTGGCTCAGCTCCGCCCACGATCCTCCACTGCCG
This sequence comes from Pelobates cultripes, assembly GCA_933207985.1. Lineage (NCBI taxonomy): Eukaryota > Metazoa > Chordata > Amphibia > Anura > Pelobatidae > Pelobates > Pelobates cultripes. Next base: position 383,403,086 of record OW240912.1, on the reverse strand, counting down.
GCGGGTGAAACCTGATCCCCGCTCACATTAGGATCTTCCCATATTATTCAATACTTTCCTATGGGGGGAAATCTGGCACTGGAGGTCCTCATGCAGAGCGTGAGGACGTCCAGCGTCAGATAACGGACCAAAAGTCTGTTTCAATTTCGGAAGCCCTTTTTGGTGCCTATAGTGTCTCTTTAACAAAGAAAACAAAAACAAAAGTCACTGTTTTTGCAACAACCCTACATATTAAAGTGCAGATAGAAATATAACAAGTTGTCTTGTTAGAAATAAATGTTTGCAAATTAAAAAATACAACATATACAATTTGTGTTAAAAAAAATAAATAAAAAATAAAAATTCGCCCAATCCTAATTCCAGGTGTGTGTTTTGTTTTGTAGTTTTTTTTTTTTTCCTTGCTTTTTTTTTTCTTCTTGTCATTACTACCTTTAAGCTCTCCACTTATCAGTTACTTCATTTATTTCCCAAAATGTTACTGGACTTTCTCTCTGTGAATAATAGGTTATGTTCCATTTATTTTTATGTAATATTTTCGTCCTTTCATTCATATTTATTAATTTTTTTTCCAACTCTCTTCATCTCATGAAATGTTATATTGTTTTGTTTTAAGAACCTGAATCTGGCATGAGATTCACGTTGCATTTTTAAATACCAAGTATCTCACAATTTCATTTTGTCTTGTTAGTGAAGAATGCCAAGATAGAAACTTGTATTTTTCTGTTTATTTTTTATTTTTTGGAAAGTAAAGAACAGAATATCCCTATACAAGTTTAATCCCTCGTGGGAACAGTCTGAAAAACCTTAAGATCAAGGCAGTGAAGCGCTTAGGCGCAAGAGCTTGCAGCGATATCAGTCTCTGAGAGCTGAGCAGACAGCCGTGACATGGTGAAGAGAGGGACTGACTGCAGTACGAGGAATCTCAGTTGTCATTCATTTTACGTTTTTCAACAAGTAGAAAAATATTCACCACCAGCACTCGGTCACTAGTCCGCATAATGCCAATGAAAAAAACCGAAATGCACAGAATATACTCTTTTCTTGATTGTCTGTTGGCACACTATTGAATCCAATTTCTTAAAATAAAGAAGATATACTTAGAGAATATGATCATATGTTGGGTAAGCCCATCGTTGGTCCAATATGCCCAGTTTTTAGGAAGTTATAACCAAATAGAACTTGTTACACAGTGACTCCTTTTATTAGGTAGTGGTACATCTTTCTAATATTCGACCGGATCATACTTAGTTCCCAGAACAAGCTGACCTCTTTATAGCATGAATTCAACATGCTGGTAGACCCATTTCTTACAGGTACATGTAGTGGTGCATGTTAGCACTACAATTGCCTCAAATTAATCCTGTGCCCCTCCTGTTTTTAGCGACTGTGGTGACCATTGGAGTGCACTGAACTTGTTGGCATGTTTATGGAACTAGCTGGATGTTGCATTTGCTTTGTCACGGGGTACGTCCTCCCACTGAAAGTAGCAGAAAAAAAAGGAGTCACATGATCAGCAACGGTACGGCAAGGGACACTCCTAGCACCATAATAACTTAATCTGAGGCTTTTGTGTTAAAAAAAAAAAAAAAAAAGTGCCCTTTTCTCTTTTTCCTCAATGGGAAGTTACTGATAGGGAGAGAGCTCTCAGCCCATCAGCGGCACCCGGTCTAAGGTTTCCTTACTGAGACCTCGTACTTTGAGAGGATGTTCAGAGGCAATCTTGTCTTCCTCACACCAAAACTTTATTCAAGTTAGGTGGTCTTGGTACCTGGAGTGGACCATTAAAATAGACATTAACTTACATTTGAAACAATGCTCACTTGGTGTCAAGAGGCCTACTGTGTGATAGGAAATATTCCATGTACCACCACCAGCCTGAACTTTTGACACAAAGAAAACTGGATTTATGGAATCATGTAATGCACGCCATGTTCTGACCCTACCATCTGCACGCTGTTATTTATTGGCACTTATATAGTGCCAACTTATTCTGCAGCACTTTAACGTGTGTTAACAGCATATTAAGTATTTATGAATGTCAACAAATGGTGAGACAAAAGGTTAATGAGGACACTGTTTGAATAAGCTTACAATCTTGATGTTTAGATATTTTGTCTCCCCATTTGTTGTAAACTCTAGACCAGCAGTTTCTGAGATGCTCACACCACCATATCTAGCACGAACATCCATTCCATTGCTATGGTCATATAGTTTGCATTCTAATTTCTGATCTGAAATGTTATAAGAGAAGAGAAATAGGTTGGCACAAACTCCAAACACCATCCAAATTGCTTCCAGACCAGTTTAGACAAAGGAAACCAGTAAGCCAGTTGTTAGAATAATCCGTGCAACATTTCAGCTCTGAAAGGAGCCTTTTTCAAGCTCCAATTTATTTGTATTCCTGAACTCTTAAACATGTCTACATGCTTTTATCCATTAAATTACCATCAAATGATTTTTGCAAAGGTGCTTATTTCTTTGACTAAGCCCAGATTGGCACACTTTTGTATTGACAAAGTAGACTATCGGGAGTATTTGGGTTAAAAGAGACATATGGTAGTTTTGGTTGTCTGCTTAAAGCCCCAGTACTGGATTAATAAATAGATCCTAGATCAATGGGTGTTATTTTACTTTATAGGTTTCCACAGTCCATATGATTCATTCCTCAAAAGCCTAAAACAGTGATTTTATTATTCAAATGGCTCATGGTCCTCCTTAAATGTCTGTTTCTCTTCATTTGGATCTACCAGGAAAAATAATTTCTACTCAGTTTAAGTACTCTAGAGTAGAACGCTGCTTTTGTTATTGGTGTTTTCAAGTAAAAAAATAAAGAATATTGTTGATCATTTCTAACCACAAATGACATTTGAAACAAGTTCCTTGGATGAAGGTTGCAGATTTCCAAATACACATGATCGGGATTGCAAGACACTAAACCTCTCATTACATCCTTAGAAAAAAAACACCCATGATGTCAATTGAGCTTTATTCCTCCGTTTCAAGGTTTATTGAATTCTCTTTACTGAACCTGCGAATGGAGGGTTAGATTTTGGCACAAAGGAGTCAAAGATCTAAAAGTGGAACATTCACAATGCATTAACTAGTTCTGGTTGTTTCAACTGATTTCTTCACAGGTGGATGTTGTCAAACAACTGATTATACCTGGTCTGCAACTGCTTACTTTTCATGTTGCATTTGTTGGCCTTGGAGACCAGTACATTTTAGGATGATTTTCTTGTGAACCGGTTAACACCGAATTACATTTTGCCAGAAATGGCACGGTGAAGCTGTTCGGCTTGATAGATGCAGAATTTTCTTTATCCTAGTGCATGAGACAATCCATGAGTATAATCACATTAACAAATGAGACAATTGTTTACTGGTATTAAACACCAAGCAGGAACAAGCAGAATCTCTTCAATAAGACTAGGAATAGTCAACTGCGGACGGAATTGACGGTGCTCCCAAGATGATCTAAGAAAATAAAAATATATAAAGTACAATGATCAGAGATGTTTGTTTTTTTTCTCCTGAGGACAATATGCTGATCGAGATGTCTGTTTGCAATGATTTATTTTTGTTTTGTTTTAGATAAAGCAATTTATGATACTGATATTATAATGTTAACATCATGTTATGTTACTTTGTTAGCAGGCAGAAGAAGCGGTGGCTTATCTTGACCACAATGAGAGTGATGACGAAGTAGACATCAGTGCTCTTCCTGATCCTGACAAATATAAAGATCTAGATGAAAATGAAGATGCTTTCATAGATGAAAACAGGTATGTTGCTTTTTATTGTGCTAAATTACAATCGTGGGTACTCCTACAGTAACCTAATTACCGACCCACTAATTATTATTGATTGATTTCTTTATTTAACTGCTAGTTCTAGAAAGATTTGGTTTTTGAGGTCATCTGTACACATTAGCATCAAATCCGCACACATAAATTTGTCCCGGAAGAGTTAGGCCTGTAAAATAGCACCAAAGTGATTTAGGTCTAATGCTTTATTAATCTGGTTGGACTCTCTGATCTTGAGTACCGTATGTTCTTTTGAACTCATAATAGATAATATTATACAAAGAGTACATTTTTTATGCCAAGGTGAGTGTTATGTAAAATGTTTAACCCTAGTGTAGGAGAGTTTTCAAAAGTGTTTTTTTATTTATTTATTTTTTATTTTTTTTTATTTGTGAGAGCTTGTCAGAGCCATTGTATCCAAACTATAAATGTTCTAGAACCAAAGAGCACTTTTTATCCCAAATATAGGTGTTCTAGAACCAAAGAGCACTTTTTTTTAACCATATGCATTCATTTTAGCATCATTTTATAACCCTTCTTGTGAGTAGAGTACTAGAACTTTTTTGATGTACCAGGACCCTTTGGTAGGAGATTATTGTAATTCTTACATATCAAATATATGAGATATCTAGAAACTCAATATAACATGTAGTGTAGGCATCTGTTAGAAATCATTTTATATCAAATGCAGGAACGGTCTAGAACACGTTTAGTCCCTATATATTATGGTTTTAGAAACTGTTTCTGCTAGTAGACAATAATCAGAACTATTACAAACATGCTCCAAAACTGCAGTATAACAGCCATATAACTAGTGCAATATTCATTAATCTAACAGTGCTATTCCTTAGCTGTGTATGCAAAGTATAAACAGAAAAAATATGGTGAAATGAACATAACTTTAAAAAAACAAACAAAAAAACACAGCCTTGTGTGGAAGTTGAACAGTCCATACTGGGACAGGTGTGATATATCTTCAGGTTGCAACTGTTCAGGTCGTAGATGCGGAAGGGTTGGACGCTGACCCGCTCCGGGTATAAACATTTTTCTAACCCTAATGCATTGTACTATCAGATTCTTTTGTCCCTAGTGTAAGAACAAACCGTACATTTATCCACAGTTGAAATTAGTGGAAACTTGCTTTCACCTAAAATAACATTGAGATTTAAACCTTGGTTTAGTAGGATTAACATATTTTAGCTGTAGTTTAGAAGGTAGCATTTTCCAGCAGTTTAGAATATGAATGATTATGACCTACAGAAAGCGCTAATAGGCACGAGTGTTAACACTACATACTTTGAGTTTAAAGTATTTTACAATGGGTTCTGTGCAGCTACTAGCGGGAGACCATCTGTTGTTCATGGGAGTTTGCTTTTATTGCTCCTACTATGAATCTTTAAAAAAACAAAAATAATTAAATTATAATATAATGCTTCTGCAAATCAAGCACACACATTAATGCAGATTCCTGGGGCACAGGAAATATGCCATGCTGGGAAATATAGAGATCACAGCGCAAACCTGCGTTTCAACATACAATGTTGTAACCCCTTTGTGGCATTTGTGGTTTTCACATTCTCAGTTAAGTTATTACACATTTGAATAAAAATACAGTTATCCTTTAAGTTTGTTGCCATCATATAGTTGATTTCCACTGGACTTGAATGATATAAGGTCTGTACAAAGTGTTGGAATTTGGCACATGTGCACAGATCCCTTCAGCTACGCAGAACAAATCAAAAGCATGCCAATCTGTGGACGGACAAACAGACTCATTCGGCAAATCTAAACAACTCGATTTGTTTGTCCGTGGATTGCCAGCCATTTGATTCGTTCAGCGCATTGAATGGGGTTCGTTTGCAATCCTACTGCAGATCAATATTTAAGAAGTAAACCTATCTCTAGTCTGGAATATAATTGCCGAATACTTCATAGTGTTACGTTGTAATGAAAATAATGAATGCAAAGTGTGTTATGTATTACCAGAGAATGTATGCAAATGCTTCCCTATGCGGAATAATCAGAATATCTATATAGATTAATAGACAAAGAGGGGCAAAAAAGAAATGGAGATAATGTTGTATTTTTTTGTAAACAAAATTCAGCCCAGCACTCAATCTCTCACTACTCCTGGGCGGCAGCAATGACTATAGTACAGATCAGCCCTAATACATACAATAAAAACCAAAGAAAAAAGTTACTTGCACACTATCCCAAATTCCTCTGCACATTTAAAAATTTTGAGGTTTTTTAGTATCACTCCAATAGCCGTTAAAGTGTAGGCTCATCTGCCACGTCAAGTGCACAAGTAACTTTCTTTTTTTTTTCTCTTTTCTTTTTTTTTGTATGTTTTGGGGCTGATGTGTAATACAGTTATTGCTGCCGCCTGGGAGTAGTGTGTATTTGAGCGCATGACTTAATTTTGTATGTATGTATTTGTTTTTGTATCACACAGCCATGTTACAATGCTACCACCCACCCCATGTGTTTCCTATTAATGGTTAATAAGTATGTAGGGGTTTAGAAAAATACCCCTCTCTCTCATTCGAGGTGAATTGTTGGTGTAGGACTCTCCTAAAAGGTTTGACTTGATGTGGCAGGTGAGCTTACACTTGAATGACCTTTGGAGTGATACTAAAAAGCCTCCAGTTATTTAAATGTGCATCGGGACATTAAATGTGCGCAAGTAACATTTGTTTTTTTTTTCTTAAATAGAGATAAAGGAAAAAGCAAAAATGGGTGCTCAGGTGACTTTAGGTCTGCCCCCGGTTTTCAATTGCTGCCTTTTTTTTTTTAAAGATACTAACTTAAATCCTAATGTAAAATAGTAGGCTGTTTCATTTGTAAACTCCACTTTTTGCAACGCACAATATGAGAAATGCTCAAAGCCTACCGTAGCAGTGTTTGTCAGGTTTGCGGAAATAAAAACATTGCTTTTCTATAAATGTAAAATATTTCTCTGATATTTGTTTAAAGCACACCAGAGAGAAGTAAAATTCAATTGAGACCAGTCTACTGCTAGCTGCTCGAGCTGTCAGATTTCACAAATAACCCCAGTTGTGTTTGCCTTGACATTGCAATGAAGTATACCCTTTTGTTTAAATCGCTGTGCCTTGCCATTCTAGATGGATGACAGAGAGAGTTCAACGCGGCTGCGCTTTAAGACCAGTCTTGCATGTGGCTCTAACAGGCCTGAATTGCTTGGGTACAATTGTGTTGGTCAAAGGCTTTGTTATGTTGATTGTCTTGTGCAGAAATACCTACAAGTCCCTTTCTGTGTAAGTGTTCTCTAAAGATTGATTTTGGAAGCACTGAGGCAGACAGAAGCCAAAGTTCAGAAATATATATAGTGTGAACATTTTGGTCCAACAAAATGACTTTGTTTTTGTAAATGTGTCAGTCACTGTAATTCTGTTGTCATATAGAAAGCTGTACGACTATTCTTTTGTGCATCTCTGAAGAAAATGTGCGCACTATATAAATAAAAGTTGCATCACAGCACAATCCAGTTACCGATTACTATGATTATGATGCGGATAGCCACAAACAAGTGTAGCCAACAAATATTTCTCCAGCTGTTAACTACAAATTCTAAACTAATTAGCCAACTTGAGCCAGGCCAAATAATCCCTGGCTAAAGACCGTGGGAGTTGTACTCCTTCACCACCTGTTGAGCTCTCTGATGGCATCTAGTAAAATGTGGATTGATTCAGAGTTTGCTAAAAGGTGTTGTGCACACATACTTCCATACTTCCAGCTGTTGTGCACACATACTTCCATGATGTTTGCGCACCATAGCCATTACAGCGCGCTGTAGTGGTAATAGTGCCAGGAATACCCTCCCATAAGAAGTTAAACCAGTTGAGAACGGTTTGAAAACTTATCTGGGGGCCGCAAAATGCCCATCATTGCTGCCCCCTCTGCAGTCATAAACTTCTATAGCAAGCTCCCATTGAGCTAAACCCTGTAGTGGCTCTTGGACAGTGATTGCAGTCCTGCAACACCGGGCAACTTTACCAGTTTCCCATATATAACTTGTATTACACATAACGGTGACCAAATGGACCTTGGCTGTGAAATATTTATGGTGCACAGATGCTTTAAAATTAACACTGTGCAGACGTGGGTTATTTTTAAAACTTTTTTATTTATTTTAATAAAAAAAAAAAAAAAACCCCATAAAACAGGAACTTTTCTAACAGGAATAAAACACGTATACACTCATTTGTAATTCATGTAGTCGCTTTTCTCCCCAATGAGTTTTGTGTCCTTCTGTTCCCCCGTAAATCTCTCTTCTTGCGCGTATTTCAACTGGATTGCAGATAGCAGTATTTCCTTTTATATTGACATCATAAATACTCGAGGAGCATTGCCACGAGTGCGGGTTGATTAAATTGTCTTCCTACTTTACCAAAGTTTAATTAAAACTAAAATTAGCGTAATCTGTTCTCCCCTGTGCACATGTACCAGAGAGCACTTATTTTTAAATAATCTAATTTTCTAAAATGTTACAGCTAATAATGTGCTTGATATTTCCTGATTGAGAACTTCTATCTCCAATAACTTATGTAGCATAATGCTACAACGCACATTAAAGAATTGCATCAGCATGAACAGGACAAGCCTTAAAGGGATACTTCAACCACCATGACCACTTCTGCTGTTAGTAGTGGTCATTTTGGTCGGACTCTTTATGTGCAGCATTTCTGCTTGAAATGCTGCACATACTGAAAGATTTGCACTACTGTGTCGGTGCATGTGTGATATAGGCTGCCTGGAACTCTGTTCCAAACTTCCTAGCATTAATTATGTACATTAGTACAGTATTAGTATTAGGCTGGCCATATAAAGGTTGGACTCAGGACACCCCTGCATCACACATATATATTACATGGCAGAAAGGAACCAGTTATCTGTTCTGTAACTCCCAACATTCTTCTATATATAAAGGGAAGGGATTGGTAGCCAGAACACACAAAGATCTATTGATTTTGGTCACCGCAAGATTAATGTGATGATGTAAGTCACACTAGAGATGGGGGGCGGGGGTGGTTGCATAGGGACAGATATGAGTTACAGCAATGTTAAAAGGTAGATTACAAATCCCATGTTACTACTTAATGTGAGTTGTAGTTATAAACCAGGTAGAGGCTTACCTTTCAGCCAGTCATACGAAAAAAGGCAGTCGTTGGGCAGTCCTGGGTTATTGGTCATAGGAAAGACATAAGAAGACATTAAGACATTAGGAACCCAACAGGAGATTGGCTAAAAATCATAAATTCTGATGATGTCAGTAAGGAAGCGGATTGGGGGCGGGCCAGCTCTGGAAGACGCGCGCGGCACTAGAAATAAGGTAAGTTCTATTGCCTTTTAAGAGGGTTAAGGGTGGGCAAACCACCTAAATAATGATTTTAACACTATAGGGTCAGGAATACATGTTTGTGTTCCTGACCTTATAGTTTTCTTTTAAAGGCTTTAGACGCGCAGGGTATGGTGATGGTCGTTTTGTCTTTAGAAGCAGGGTTATTTGGGCCAGCCCTGGTCAAAATGCTAATGACTGATAGCATGCTTGCTATGTTCTCACACTTTTTAAAATATGTATTTGTTTACTTATTTACATTTAACAATTCTAGATAGACTATTGCACAAAATTGTTAGGCAATATTATCCCCAAAATACTTGTTTGGCATAAAGAGAACGTCTATCTGATCGCATTATAAATCATTTGCTTTCATCTTAGAGGCTGACACTGTAATTGACTGTGTGCCAGTAATACAATCTTTCTTATCTCATAGCATTTCCTACTTTGGACATTTCTGTTAATATAGATAGCATTGCAAGAATGTTTGGCAGTGGCTAGTGAGAAGGAATAGTGTTGGTTCAGCAGGTTTGATTTTATAGTAGGCAATTAATAGTAACTTAAGAATGTGTTGTGTAGTTTTGATGCCTAATTTCCAGTATTAGTGCTTTGTATCCATGCTCTTCAGGAAGTCACAAATGGGATTTAAGACCAAGAATATAGCACTGCCCAATGCATGGCCAAGTTTATCTTCATTGAATTTGACATCTGCCTTCTTAAAGGACCACTATAGTGCCAGGAAAACATACTCTTTTTCCTGGCACTATAGTGCCCTGAGGGTGCCCCCACCCTCAGGGTCCCCCTCCCGCCGGGCTCAAGGGGGTCGAAGGGGTTAAATTTACCTCTTGCTCCAGCGCCGGGCGGGGGACTCTCCTCCTCGGCTGAATGCGCATGCGCGGCAAGGACGCTGGCGTCTTCTCACGCGAAAGCGCCTCTAGCGGCTGTCAATGAGACAGCCACTAGAAGCTGGATTAACCCTGTTATAAACATAGCAGTTTCTCTGAAACTGCTATGTTTCTAGAAAAAAGGGTTAATCCTAGCTGGATCTGGCACCTAGACCACTTCATTAAGTTGAAGTGGTCTGGGTGCCTATCCATTATCTCCCATTGTACTCTAATAGGGGGAGGTAGGTTACAGATCATAAGGACTCCTCTCTAGCCAATCTTTTGTTCATTTACTGATAAGTTGTCATGCCCCTTGCCATCCTCTCCAATCAGGCATAATACCTAAGCTCTGTTCATGTCTTTATTTCTCCATTTAGCAATAGTGACAAAAGATAATCACATTTCATTTCCCCCGTTTGCTGCAATTCTCCAGACTGTGCAGTTCTATATAGAACCTTAAATACTCAAACACTTTTGAGTGTCCAATTATTGGATTTGGAGTGTCCAATTTACAGAGGCTTGCCTGCACTTGGTTGCCTGTTATTGTTCATTTACCCACCTTTCTGTTTCTTTCTTTGTGCACTATATAGAGCCTTCACTGAGTGACTCAATCCCAACACCTTTCTTTAGAACTCTTGCTCTAATCCCATAATAAGTGCTTTACGGGCATAACATTGCTTTCTGGGAATTGTTCAGTTGTCATCCAACAACTAAACTACAACATCATGTACAGCAATCGGAGTGTTGGAGTAAACTGGGAAATTGTGCCGATTGGGAGGGAAAGCATTCAGGTTTGGCGAATAGGGATGACGGTGGGTGTGCAGGTGACCCTCCCTTCCCCATATAAATGTGTAAAACCCTGCCAAACTTGACCCCAACCCCAAATTCCCTCCAAAAAGGAGGGGGCGCGGGCCTCGAAGATCGAGCCTCTCTTCTTTCCCCAATTCTGTTTCACTTCTACATTCAGTCCCTTCCCAGGCTGAACACCTACGCAAACTTTCCACACCCGATCCAGACACACCCCAGGCCTCAGACACAGACCGACCGATAACAGCCCAATCAAGAGTAGGACACCACTCACTACGTAACCCATGATCACGAGATGGTACACTAGAACTTCCACATGAGATAAAAGGCTGCCTTAGACCAATCACAGCACTCAGGGACTCCACACTAGGACTCACAACTACAAAGTGCCCAAACACTAGGCACAGTTTCTATCGAGTCCCCACACTCATGATCGGATGGAAAGGGAGAACAGCCAAAACAGCTAAATACAACTAGCACTCCCACACAAGAATGATAACTATATCGTATAGGAATGGCCACACAACGCAATACCTGGACCACTAGTGCATCTTGAATGAGGAAAGCATTCTCACACTTAATGTAATGGTGAATACTGCTGTAAATAGGAGTGATGTGTAAGGAGAGCCTGTATCACCCTACGGTACCCAACTCTATATTCTTATGACTTGTATCATATCACTATACTATGTTCGTTTATGATGTTTGAAAACCAATAAGACAAATAAAGAATAAAAAAAAAAAAAGTGTAAAACCTACTCTCCTGTTTTGGCCTGAATGCTTCTGGGTGAATAATGAGTTAATGAGTTGTTATAAGGTACGTGGAAATGTATTTAACACTTTAGGTTGTGGTGAGCTTTACAGTATGTTTAACATTTCAATCTCCTGGAAGGAAAATATGCTGTACAATGGGCAGCTTTCTTGTTCTAATATTGTGTATAATTTTTTGAAAAATTTAGAATTTTTTTTAATTTTTATTAAATAGAGACCTTGCGGCAAGTTTTTGTTCTTTCCGAGGCTCAAATTATAAGTAATTATATCTCCCATCCTTATTGCGATCAAAAGATTGAAGTGCATTATTACAGAACTTTTCTGTATTAATCCAGCCCTTGAAATAAAGGCAAGCACTTCTAAAAGTAAAAAAAAAAAGAAAAAAACATGCATGATTAGATTTAGCATGACATAAAAATGGAATAAAACCAAATCTATTATTAATGTGTTTCCGATTTCACTTTCTCTAACGTTTTTACCTGCTTTTACAGTTTTAGGATTTCAAAAAATTCTTTGATGTGCTCAGTGTTTGAGATCAATAACATAATTGGAAAATAAATGCTAAAGTACTGCCAAATTAGTAAGGGTGAGTGTTATTTGGTTCACTTGGTACTAATGAACTGTGAATTCTTTAAACTGAGTCAGAGTACGGCCATTTTCATTCAGTTTAATTGAGACCAGAATACGTTAAACTAGACCGAAAGAGAGGCCATGATTAGTTAATACCAGGAGCTCAGTATAGCTTGAACCAGGACGTTCAGAGAGACAAGTTTTGGTTAATACCAGCCATTTTCATGTAATGCCAGGGAGCTTTGAATACATTGTAGCAGGCCAGAGAGATTGTGTTTAGTATACTTTGTATGTGGTACTATAGAGAGGGTAACAGAGCTCTTTGGCGAAATGTAATAATAAAAAAAAATATATATAGTCTGCAACAATATAAAATCAACAGCCATACACTATTTCAACTCAAACCTTTTCACACTTCTTGAACTCACTGAGACCTTATACTGCTACTCCTGCTTCCTTGTGTTACGGTGGGCTACAATTCTCCCACACTCCCAGACCAAACAACTGTAAAGGAGGTGGTGTAGGCATCCTTCTCTCCTCTCAACGTACCTTTCAGCCTATCCTCCCTGCCCCTGCCCTATCCTTTACTTCCTTTGAAGTTCACACTGTCCGTCTATTTAAACCCACCCCTCTAAGAATTGCCATCATTTATCAACAACCCTCCCCCGGCTAGCCCTCTCCTCTTGTACTCCTTCCCTCATTCTTGGGGACTTTAATATCCCAATCAACAACCCTAACTGCCCTGATGCCTATCGTCTCCTCTCTATAACCTCCTCTGTTGGATTCACACCGTGGTTTAATTCATCAACTCATACAGCAGGAAACACTCTTGATCTCGTCTTTACCAATCTCTGTACCGCCTCTAATCTCCTTTTCATCTATCAGACCGCCATCTGCTGTCCATTGACATCCGCATTCCCTGTACCCAAAGTACCTCACCCTCACCACATCAGTCTTGCAGGAACCTTCATTGTCTTGACCTACAGCAATTCTCCACCACCCTCCAAAGTCTCCTTTCACCAATCTCAAATCTCACCTGCCCTAACACTGCAACCTTCCTCTACCACTCCACTCTTTCCTCTCAACTAGACATCATGGCACCTCCTACACTTAAACGCACTAAGCACCCCCAATTACAACCCTGTCACGCCAAGCTGACACGATACCTCTAAAAATGTTCCAGAATTGCCAAGTGCTGCTGGAGAAAGGCTCACTCTGCGTCTGACTTCCTCCACTATAAATTTATGCTGCGCTCCTACAGTCTGGCTCTTTCCTCTTCAAAAGAAAACTACTTCAATAAACTCATAACCACACTCTCCTGCGAACCCAAACGACTGTTTCATGCTTTTAACTCTCTTCCTTGCCCTGTTGTGCCGACTCCTCCAACAACTTGATCTCTCTTCATCCACTATAAACTTTTCCCCTTACCACACTCCCTCAGCTATCCTACGCTCATTCGCAACTGCGACAGCAGATGTGTCTGCTCTGCTCTGCTCCGTTCCTCCCACTCCCACCACCTGTTCCCTTGATACTATTCCCCTCGTACCTCATCCGCACTTTGTCTCCATTTCATGCTCTGCCTCTCTCAAAAATTTTCAATCTCTCCCTCTCCTCTGGGACATTTTCTCTACCCTTCAAACATGCAATCATAACCCCGATTCTGAAAAAGCCCAACCTTGAGCCTAATTCCCCGTCCAACTACCACCCTATCTCGCTACTACAGTTTGTCTCCAAGATCCTTGAGCGAGTTGTGTATGCGAGATTGACAGACTTCCTCAAATCCAACTCTGTGCTTGACCAGATTCAATCTGGATTCCGCACTCGTCATTCTGTTGAAGCAGCTGTGACCAAAGTATACAATGATCTTATCACTGCTAAATCCCATGGCCACTACTCTATTTTGATTCTCCTTGACCTTTCTGCTGCTTGTGACACTGTTTGTTTGACACGTGTGGTGGACTTCAATTAAAAAGTACTGAATTCTGGGAATAAGCATTGGGAGTAGGGCCTGACTGTCATTCCAGACAGACTGACTGCATTAGCTCCTCGACATGTCTAAAGGCACGTAGTGTACCTTTCTACACCCTCCACTGACTTATGCTGATATTAGCCTGGGTGTGGAGTCCTCTTGGCATACTTCTTATGAGTGCCAGCTCTTGACTTACCAGTGGACCTTACTGGCTGGCCGGCAGCTCTTGTGGTCTGACGTGCAACTTTGAAGGGAGAGGCAGCCAATCTCCCAATTTAAGCGAGGCGGGGCCCTATAATCACAGCATTTTTTTTTTTTTTTTTAAACGTTGGTCTTCCTTATTTGCCGAGGATCATATATTTGACTGTATGAGAGTTGTTTAACATTTTTGTTAGGCGTGTTTTCTTAGTCATGCTCCCAAAATGCAGTGCATTAATATCATCATATTATCAGTTCCTTGTTATTTTAAACGTGTTCATTCCCATCAGTTCTCCCGGATCAGCTGTAAATGCAAACGTCTGTCTTACTTAATTATATAAACTTCTATTTCAGAAACTTGCCTGGATTTTGTACATCACCAAACTGAAGAAGCAAGCTCTAAGGCATTGCTGCAGCTAGTGGCAGACTCTCAAATAATAGAATTCCATGAAGATATTATGCTAAATACCAAATTATAAATATTTTTAATGATGAATGGATGTTACTCCATGCTGTTCTGATGCTTGGGGACATTCTTCATTACCATAATATGAAACTTCCATATCACACAGGTGTATTGTACTCCGCCGCCTCAATTAAATCCACACAAGCATGAAAAACATTTGTTCTGTACCTTTGGCTTGCTGAAAGAATCTACGTGACTAATATTTGAATAGCTAGACCTTCAGTAAGTCGTTTATTTGAAGACCCTTGATCATCCCCCCAAAAAATTGTGGCTCTACATAAATTAGAATGTTACGCAAAGCCTGTGTGGCTTCTGCCCTCCACGTCCTGCACTTCGTATCCCACAGGGTCGACTTGTTTGGGGAACACTAACCAACCCAGAATGCCTTTCTTCTGTGTTCAAACTTCCATCGCTATCGTCGTATTTAAACATGTACTGGAATACACAGAATCTCATTCTTGTAACGTTTTAAGGATGTTAATAGTAAAGTTGTTTTTTTGTTTTTTTGTTTTTTTGCTTTCAGCAGATCCTGGATATATTGCACAGTTTCTTGCTGTCTATAGGTAGAAAACTCAGCATGCTAATCTTCACCTGTTTTACTTTGCATCACTCTGAGTGGCAGGGATCACAAACAATATATCGTATCAGGGATTTCCCCTTTTTATTTTTTTTATTTTTTTTGTAGGATCACCTTTGTGTCCTAATAGGGTTTGAGAAAGAGCAGCAATTATAGAGAGAACTTTAATGCGGGCAGACATGGCATACATTGGCTTCACCCACATTGTCCAGACAAAGTCTTTTTTTCCCCTAAATGTCATCCATTTCCCTCTTTTCCTATTGTGTTTTAAAAGATACTCAGAAGAAAAATACACTGGGCAGATGCGTGAGAGAAGACAAACTGGAATACATTAAAACATTTGGGAAACGCTGAGTAAAAACACTATGGGTAGGAGGAGATGCATATACATAAAAACAGACTCAAGGGGCAGACATTGAGGGTAAGCAGACAAACTAAACAGACAATAAGACGAATTTAGATGAATGATAAACTGTCCTGACATTTATGGAAATAGGACAGATTGGGGAGGCACATCATGTATCATTAACCTTTGTCGCCTTGTTAAAGGGAAAGGCTTGGTCTGTGTCCCTGCCCCGAAACTAGAAGCACTCCATCACCATCTGCTATGGTAAAACTAATCTTAGTATGGTGGCACTATCATGTCATATCCCAGATGTGCTACAATTAAGAGCACTGGGCAGTGATGACACATATCTACAGATTTGTTCCTTAAAGGGACACTATAGGCACCCAGACCACTTCAGCTCATTGTCCCTTTTGCACTTGTTTACATTGCAGCACTTAGTCTACCTCTGGATCAAAATGGACCTTTGGTCCGGTATCTGATGTTCGACGTCCTCATGCTCTGCATGAGGACATTCAGCATCAGATTTTTCCCCATAGGAAAGCATTGATTCAATGCATTAGTGCCAGCTCGTCGTGGGGCACCAAAAGGGGCGGAGTGTCGACCTAGTGCCGAGGGACATCGGCACTGGGTTAAAATAAGTAAATAAAGGATTTTGAAATCTTTATTTAACATGGGGGGGACTTTGTATTCTTGGCGCTATAGTATCCCCTTAAAGTGAGTATAAAGTGTAAATTCAAAGCGAATATTTAAATTTAGGCCAAAATATTCGGATCAGAAAAAAATCTCCCAAATTAATTCTGTTTTCAGTTTGTCTATTTTGGCCTTAAATGGGAAATTTATTTTGAATTCATCACAAATTTCTGGCAATTCAATCACTTTAGTGAATAACAGCTAGTTTCTTAATTGAATGTCAGGACACTGCCAAGGCGCTTCCCCCTCCACAAGGCACGTACCGCTGGGTGGATGGAGAAGATTCTATGGTCTAGTTGAATAGTTCACAGTGCCATCACTGTCCTACCTGTCATTACTTATGTAAATGCCATATTCACCTTAACATAGTTCTGTTCGGCTTGCACAATATTTCATGATGCGTGCAAACTGCACTTTTGGGGGACAACTAATTTTCAGGTTTTACTATTCAGAGCATGCATCTCTTCATTCTTCCAGGAACACATTGTACTGATTGCATCCATACATTACTGTGCAGTCAATCAGCACTTAGAGCTTGATTGAAGTCTTTCTGTGTTTTCTTACAGCAGCCTTGTCCTTAAGGTCTATAATGAGGTTGCTATATAAACAATCTGGAGAGTTGGTTTTAGCCTCTTGGTTACTAAATGCTTAAAACGGCATCCTTCACACATGTCCCTTTTTTGGAGGGTCATCACTTTCTTAGTCCCAAATCTTCCAGTTCCTTTTTTCTAAAGGGGGGCCCAGAATGTTGTGCATGTTTAACATTATAATACTTTGCTCTTTATCTAAGAATCCCGATTACATCAATAGCCATCAACAGGTCATAAAGTTAGTGAAGTATTCTTCTCTATTGCCTGCTTTCTAAAATTACATTCTGACACTCCCCCTATGTACTCATTTTCTGGTTTTGGCTTTTGGAAATCCTGGGAAATAGAATATTTTCTTACTGTGTGCTTTTCCTACTTGTGTCATGCCAATTACAATGAGTGAGTCATGGAATGTAGAAAGGCACCCAAATTAAATTAAACTGTAGAAAGCTGAAATGTTTTTTTCCTCTTTATGTGAAACCCATTTAGCTATTCACAAAAGATAGATTTGGTTATTTCAGCGTTATTTGCAATTCCTTTAATTAAATATTAAATCGGCCATAGCTCTCTTAACCAATTCTGCAAACACTCAAATTGCCCCTGAATTCCCTTTTATGTGATTTATTCTCTCCACCCCTTCCCAAACTGCACTGAAAGCGCTCTTAAACCCAAGTCACCCATAGTCTTTCCCAACTCCCTTAATTAATAGATGTATCCCCGATGTAAAAATTCTGTGCATTGAATTATGCAATTTTTTCCTCCATTGGAGTTATAACTAAAAACTGCTTGCAAGAGCTACACATCCCTTGATTGCAGCCTTTGCAAGCCCTCCCATTCTAAACCCACCCAGACTTTGTGTCCAATAACGGACTACCCACTGCAGCTCAATGGGGAGTCTTTGCAAGGCAGGTGCTCTGGGCAAATGCTGCCTCGAGCTTAGCTCCACTGAGCTAACCAAACCAGGAAGTAACAGGACATGTAACCAGGTTAATTTATAAAAGTGTCAATAGCTATAAAGATCTGTATTTTTTGTTAAATGAAAAAAGTGGGGACACGTCACATATAAAACACTTCAGTAAGCTAAAGTACTTTGGCGGTCTTTAGCCATTTGTAGGACACCCCAACCCTATTTCTTCCCCCAGCCTAACTTTCTTACTTTAGCGGCTGCTTATTTCCTTATAGTTTGGAAACGTAACGGTAGGTCTGTTAAATTTCGGGTTATAATTCGACTGGAGTTATTTTTTTAGCTGATTCTTACTGCAATGACATGAGATAGAAACTAGCAGAAACCTGTTTGTCTCAGTGCGGTTTCAGTAAGGTTAATGGGAAATAAATGAACCTCAGAGCAAATTCGGCAGCCGATTTGCCATAGCTTATTGTTGGCTACTTAATTGACCCCATTGTGCCACTTTGTAGTAATCTTTATCTCCGGTGCCATCCTATTTTATTACAGAATAGCTGATGTTTCCAGCTTTGCAGGTAACAATTCACAATGAAAGCTTTTAGAAATATATTCTTTTCAGAGTAAGTTCTAAGTACTTTAAAAAAAAATAAAAATAATGGTAATTCATAATCCCTTCTGGAAAACAGGTTGGTGTGTTAGCTGGTTGGACGAGTAGTAGTTTATCCTTTCTTTGAAACAACATTTTATTGTTCTTGGCTTTTGATGTTGCCAAGAATCTTGTGACGGGTTTCTTTGTAGTTGTGTTTTTATTTTTTATTCTCTCTGGTAGTTGGCAGATTTAAGGATTTCCAATATTTAGCGATGATATTTTTGGGCTGTAGTTAGAATGTGTACTATTCATTTAAAACTTGGTATTGAAAAGGGAAATTTTTTTAGACATAATCTTTATATTAGAGCAGTGATAAATATAACTTGAATCTGCAGTTTAAAAGAACTCAGCAAATTATTTTATTTTTTTCCCATTTGATAGAGCACCCTAATATTTTAGAGTTTTTTTTTTTTGTGGTTTTTTTTTTTCATTTTTGTTACCTCAAATGACATATTCTTGGAGCCCTATCTCTGCAATATTGTCTCAGGATAGAATAATCATCTCCACGATTCTTTACAGTGATTTTCATAGAAGAATCTCATAAATCAAACACGTTATTTTTCATTGTACCCACCACTAAAGTATAATTTATTAGGTCTCTATTTATCATTTGCACTGCTCTGCCTTGAAAAAGTCAGTACGTGTTTGCAGCCTACTTTAAAGTCGGAGATTAGAACATGTACCACTATTACAGATTAGATAGAGATTTTAAAAAATATATAACCTGCATACTTAAAATTCTGAAGTTTTTAAATTCCCATTACACTATAAATTTTTTAGTATCTCCACTGATAAACGGAAGGTTGATAAATATATTATATGTTATAATATATTGGTTTTGTGCTTGCTGCTTAAGCAGTATATATTCAGAATTTCTGATCCCAAGAATAGTTTATTTTTATTTTTTTTTATAGGTAACATTTTGGGTTCACAGCGCATCACGGCAAATTGCTGATCGTATATCCAGGGCTATGCAACCTTCACTTTGACTTATGGCTGTAAGAGAATTTTAGGAGATATAGTCAACAACGTCTTGAGTGCGGAGGGTCAGCTACTTCTGCTCTGTATCACATGGAAACATATGACACATACCCAGTGTCTAGCATCAGAATGCTTTTGCATGCATACTAGCCACAAGAGCAGTGTGAATTGCTAAATATTAACTGTGCCATTTCTGAGAAACTCCACAGTTTTGTTTGCAAGGCTGCTGGGGCAGCATCTGTGCATCAAGATACCTTCATTAAAATAACTGATTTTGGTGCCCCTTTAGGTACATTTGTATTTGAGTCTAAGAGATCATTATAAGCCCCAGGGTAGGCAACCTTCGGCACTCCAAATGTTGTGGACTATATCTGCTTTAAGGCTCTTACACCCCAGCATCAAGGGATACGTAGCCCATAACATCTGGAGAGCCAAAGGTTTTCCACCCCTGTTATAGGCAGGATTTTTCCGTAGTAAATCAGTAGGTCCGACATAATAGGGATGGCATGGCTGAAAGCATTACATACATCTTCATACTTTCACTTTTGTATTTCACAGTCTTTTTTTTTTTTTTTTTTGCCATTTTCTTTTTATTTACTCTTTGCTAAAATGTTTTTGTTTACTTTCTTCACACATCGGACATTATTGCGTCCAGGAAACGGCCAGAGAATAGAGTTTCCCGACACAATATATTTTCATTAGTATTTTGACAGTAACTTAGGAAGAAGCTACACTGAGCTTTCAGACAGACTCCGCAGTAATTAATCTTCATTAGGATTGTTGCCTGAGTCTTATAAATTAAAATTTATTATCTGAAAATAAAATTTGTGGCACAGTATGCTTGATTATCAAAAATGCCAATATTTTAAGTCTAATTTTTTTTTTTATATTCCAAAATTTTGCTCAGATCAGCTAGGCAGATGTTTCTGTACAAGCAAATAATTACTCATGTTCAATATTCTTAGGGTTTATTAATGCGGTGCCATAACGTCTTGGATCCTGTCATCTGAGACTTTGTATGCCGTGAACATTTCAACGTTTGTGCTTAATATATGTGTCGGACAGCCATTGTGTAACTTCTGTTTTCTATTTTTTAGTATCCTTTGTGTTCTCCTGTCCTCCAGTTATCAGTTGAATAATTATTACGGACGTAGGAATTGGTGCTTTCTGAAAATCGACAATCCCTTTAGACATCCATTTGGCTTTTAAAATTGCTTTGCATTTTATATAATGACTCAGTATAATTCTTAAGCTTGTACTGTGACGAAAGAGCACGAAAGGAACATAGGAAGTGTTCCTTAACATCAAGTGTTATTGTGTTGATGAGCAATGCACTTTAACGTGGTACTCCATTGATTTCTAAATGTAGGCATGTCTCTGTCATTCTCAAATTGTGACACTTGTAAGAAAGAAGCTTCTATCAAACCTGATCCCTCCACCATCCCCCCACAAGCCCCCTAAAACTTTGATGATCAGCCTAACAGTCGTTTTCTTTTCTCGGTTCTTCATTTTATATTTTTATTTTCTTTGAATTCCCTCCCCCCCCCCACCCTGTCTTTTGAAATAGCAGCTCCTATCAGGAGTTCTCAGACGACCCCAGTTAACACACACAGGTACTATTGATTAAAAATCAATTAAAATGAAATAAAGCCACCTGGAATATGGAGCCATCTGGTGCTACAGAAGAAAACAAGACCTGAACAGTTCTTAATTAAAATCTCTCGTGCAGAAATTAGACTTCAGAGCTGGAAAATAGTCGCATCCAGAATTACATCATTAAGCTAAAAAGTGTTGTAATTGGAAACAGCTTGTGAAATTAGGAAAGATCAATATATTAGATTTTTCTTTTTATTCCCTCCAGCAGTTTTCTTTCCCTGTTTGAAAATATGATGAGCCAACAAGGCCAAAGTTCTGGATTTTGGATTATAATAGTTTAATTTGGTTGAGGGTTTTCAGAAATGGAATGTATCTGATACTCAATAAAAACATTGTCTGTTTGCGTGAGAAAGGTATGGTTTGAAGGTCTTATCTATATTCAAAAAGGTTCTTGTTTCCCGACAAGAATGGAGAAAATAGATTGAATCACCAAAGCAAGTGAACAATCAGATTATAACATTGTTTATTATATGCATCTGATTTTTTTGGTTTGCATGCACCCAAGCATCTCAGCAGCACCTCTTCCAAAGTCCATGAACGGTAAGGTGCCGTGATGGCCTCACTGAATGTTGGGAGAGATGTGCAATTTCCCCAGGATTGGTAAAATAAAGTTTCTACCTATACATCTGAAAAGGTTTCTTGATTTCATGTAAAATTGTAGGAGGTAACTAGTTTTACTTGAAGTAAAAGTTTAATGTTTAGTGTCTGGCATGACATTTATGTGACTCCTACCTCCACTGTTGTATTGATGTCATTTGCCAAGTACAATGGCTTGTCATTTGCCAATGGCTTGGTGAACGCCATGACTCCGAGCTACATTTTACTCTCCACATCGATTCAATCTTTAAATTCTCCCCTTCCTAACTCCTGATGCAGTCATATATATCACTCAAATAGGCTATGTTTCATTTATAACACTCAAATAGGGTACAAGCAGTTTCCTTTTTCTGAGGGACTGCAACTCACTGATTTACAATTAGGAGTTTAATTCACGGACTGGTTGGGAGTCATTACACATCCTATTTCAGGTCTTTTGTTTTGTTTTTTATATGTAAAAAGCACATGCACCATTGCAAATGTGCAACTTTTAACGTATCTTTGTACGCACAATAAAGTTACAATATACAATACAGTACAATAAAATATATTTATTGAAACTGATTAAAAATGAAAAAAATATATATTATGCAGATTTAGGTTCCCATGCCAAAATTGCACCCCCTTTCCGATTTGTTTTTTCCCGCTCTATTTTTGTCAACCTATGAACACTGGCTTTAAAGTTCTACAAATCATCTTAAAAAAGCTGGAATTGAATTGCAAATGTCATAGTTTCCTATGATACTTGGTGTGTGTGCATGCGTGCCAGTTGCTCTTACAGCTTAATGTTTCTTCTCAGAAAAGACAGCTGCACATTATTTTTATTTATTATTATTATTTAAGCACTACTGTCCCTTTAAGAAGTGAAAATAAATAGAGTGGAATAGATTACTTTATGTAATTGTGTGCTGGCATATTAGCATTGATTGGCTCATGATGAGCGTACTGGGAATTGGCTGTCTGTCTCCCATCTCTGCTCATATAATACTCTGCATGTAGCCACTTAATAGCTAACGGATGTATTTTTGTTAGAGACCATTTCAATCTGATGGACATATGCAATGTGTTTTAAGCTCAGAAATCTGATTAGTGAATTAGAACTAAATGCATGAGATCCGGTTGGGAAATGTAGGTCTATTGTTTTCATAGCATTTCATACCATTTTCTGTCGCGTGTTTGTTTTGCTAGTATGTTGCAGTTGATTTTATTGGTTGTAGAACCGTGTATAGATGTACATTTAAAGGAGTACTGTTACTTCACAGGGTTTTAAATATTCTGTTTACATAGTGAGTTGTGAAAAGTAAATTCAATTAAAAAGTAAATGTAGGAATCCACACATCTGTCGTGGAACTGGGTACCTCCATCTTGACTCCCTGTCAATCCCTTGTGGTATATGTTTCCGTAATCCAAAGGAATGTTAATGTTCTACTACTCAATTGTATTAAGTGCCCTGGCTCAGCCTGCGTTAAACTGGATTGTGATGCCACTCACATCTTTAGCATTCATTTAAAAATATAAAAATGTCTACAAAATGGAAAATAGTTAACCCACATAAAAATTCTGCTTTAATGCATGCCATACATTTTAAGTTTGATTTACCTGCAGCATATACCACAGTTCTCTAAACCTGGGGTTTGTGCTTCCAGCAATATCAGATACTGTAGTACAAGCGTTGCTTCAGAAGGTGACATTGGCTAACAAATTGTTGGCCTTGAGGACATTCCTTGACTTAAATGGTGTCAGGAATACCTGAATGGAAATGTTGAGAAATTCTGTTGTCTGGAGCAATGAAGTGTTATATATTCAAAAGCCCAACCAGCATCTTATTTTTATTCTCACGTAATTTTAGATTTAGTGGGTCAGTAATTCTGAACACCAAACAAACCTTTACATTGTGAGCCTTGATTAACCTGAACTCTTCATTGATTATTTTAACGGATCAAGGGACAA
This sequence comes from Pelobates cultripes, assembly GCA_933207985.1. Lineage (NCBI taxonomy): Eukaryota > Metazoa > Chordata > Amphibia > Anura > Pelobatidae > Pelobates > Pelobates cultripes. The sequence continues at coordinate 383,379,319 of OW240912.1, read as the reverse complement.
GTTACTGAACTCAATTTAGAATCATTAAGGTCATGAAAGAGAGAGTTAGTTATGTTCTTCAAGAAAGGGTTGGCAAAGAAGCACTGAATTAGACCGTGCTATTTAACAATGTCATGTTATGAGATCTGAATGTGCTCTGTAGTTAAATTGAGGCATCAGAGATAGTTTTATAGTTAATCATTTGAAACTGATACATATTTGTGGCAACTGATACGATAAGGAGTTTGAAATATTAACCAATTTAAAAATATATATTTTATTGGAGAGTAACCTGCATGGGTGGATTGTGTAAGGTATGGGTAAGAAACAGCCCTGCCCACGCAGAGTTATGTATTTATTGTTGCATGATGATACTCTGTGATACTCTACATTTTTACAAGTTTAGACTATCTTTTTTATTTATTTTTTGTAAATTACACGAGTGGAACACCGCCACTCATCTACCCCCCCTTTTATCAAGACTGTCTACCTGCAGTCTTGATAAAAGTCCAGATGGGACTGAAACGTTGACACTTTTTACTTGAAATTTTTGCTGCAATAAAGAAGCACTATTTTTGAACCATATCAAGTCCTGTGAGTGCTTTCCTACATGGTATTTCTCTCTCTCTCTCTCTCTCTCTCTCTCATTGCAATAAATGCTGTTGTTTAAAAACTATCAAATATAAACTGTTTTTAAAATAACGGATGAAGACGGTTACATTTGAAGTTTAGTGACACTCCACGATACAGTATTAGATGAGCCATGTAATTGATGATTGACACTGTTTATTTACTTTTGCAGTGACTTTGAAGAAGGACCTTCAAGAAAGAGAACTTATAGCAGCACAGAAGAAAATGTACCAGAAAAGCCCGCTCTCAAAAACAAGAAAAAGAAAATGAAGCAAAGCTCTTACGACGAGCTTGAACCATTAAACACTGGACTTTCCCTGACAGAGGATGAAGAGTTGGTACTGCATCTCCTGAGCAACAAGAGCTAATTATTTAGCTCCGTAGGTTCTCCCAGCTCATCTTCTTTGTTAGGTCAACAACTTTTGCAAAATCAATTTGGCGTCAAGGCAGTTGGGTTCTCGGGGACACTGATAAATGAGTTTTGGGAAGCAGTCTCCAAATATCCAGTGGATTGTATAAATAAACTGTCATGGCAAACTCCTCCTTAATATCGCATTTTATTCCTATATATGCAGTTTTATTTGCAAATAACACTTCATATTAAAATTAAAAAATTAAACGTGTGTTTGTAGTTATTAAACACACGTTAAGAAACATTCTGAATACTGTTTGTGTTGTATAAATACATCTGATTGTGAAAACTGAAAATATAAAAGGAATTCTGCAATATGTTTTATCTATACAAATGCTTCCACTTGTTTTATACTTTGAGAGGATTTGAAAGGATGTCTGCCGTGGATGACCAATTAAAAATGTCTGTTCTTAATTTGTTGTTGCGTTTTGTTGTTGCGTATTAAAAATATTTATATATTTTTTTTTTTTTTTCTGTCTTGCTGCAAATATGAGCTATGAGGTCCCTCCACTAAACTGAGAATTAAAATTGAAAGAGAATTAGTCTAGTTCAGCTTTTTTGATTGTTAGCTATGCTTTTAGGTTGACTATTCTTGCCTTAAATTTGATATTCTGCTAGAACTCACTTTCTAAATAGCAGTGCCCTTACTATATGCGCTTATCATGGTATTAAGAAAATAAACATTTTTCCCACATTTCAAATTGTTATTGAGTAGGATATAATATTTTATAGAGTTTAATCTACATTTTAATAGTTTAATAGAGTTGGATTTTATTTTTGGGGGGGTAAATCTTTATGTAGTAATAAAAAAAATATATATAAATTCCTTAAAAGAGACATCCCACACAGGGGACAGGAAAAAGGAAGGAGTAAGGTAATGTAAGAGCACAGTATTGGGCTTGTTTGTTTCTAACACACCATTTTTATTAGTGAAATAAATAGTATGTTGTGTTATGTTCTATATATGCTCATTTAAATAAATAAGTCAATCTATTGGTTAATGAAATATATATTTTTATACCTTGTATTTGCTTTTATCATGTGTGTAATACTCTGTGTGGACTAAAGAAAACTTCAAAATTACTATTTATGGATTGACGCAAGTCAGAATTGTCAAATGTAGGATAAAGGATGTCTTTATAAGAAAGACAATGACTTTTTCAACTTTTCTAATCTCAGTTGGATTAGAGTCCCTTGCCAACAAATTTTGCAATAACCTTAACTGTCATCTTCACTAGCGTCTGTGCCACATTTATCTTGAATACACATTGGTCGTCGTCTTGCTGTAAAACGTAACTTTATTTTCAAGCTGAGTCTCTGCACCATTGTCTTATTTTTAGCAGTTTTCTCTGGCGACCCTGGGCAGTGAGCAGTCGGTTTTCAGGGCTGTTCCTAAATAATGATCGAATTAAGGAATCCAACCCATTCACATACTGTGTGACAGATGAAAAATGAAGATTTGTGGCTTTCCATCCAGTGCCATAAAGAGCCTGTTGATCTTTCTCAGTGTATTGTAGAAAGAGCAGGTTGGTTGGATAAGCACAAAATTACAGACCAGAAACCAAACTAAATAAATCAATCCATCAAACATTACCCCCCTTCCAGTTAATACCTTTTTTATTTTTTTTATTTTTTTTTTCAACTTGAATTTTATTAAAGTTTTATATATAAGGGGTACAGAAAGGAAAAAAGGGAGGGGGAAACCTACAAATAGCAGTATCTACATATTTACAGGTTCACAGAGATACATATTCACAGAGAGATATATTCATTCATATTTATAGGATATACATAATGTGCGCTGTGATTTTGATCTCTCGAGGAACTCATTAATTACAGTTGGAATATTGCGTACCGGTTATTAGCGGAACATTACTAAATATTGTTAAGTTTCAACCATTGTTGTACATTACATATCATACATTTCTAAGTACCAATATTTTTATTAAAGTGCCGTCAAGTTGTAACAGACAGTGAGTAGTTGTGTGCATTTACTTTTAATGGGAAGCTAACATCTTTTTGGTAGGTGGAGGTGCTGCCTTCTAGTACAATACCGTGTCTGAGTGTTGTGGAGAGATTATCCCATGGTGTGGTATTTCTTAGTAACTATGTTCCTCAGTGCATTGTCAGTAGTCCGTATGTGCCCTTATTGCTCACTTTAATGATTAATTATTGGTAGTTATATTCCTAACGATACCTTAGTGTACTCAGCGATGTTCTACCAAAGTGGGTAAGACACTAGTCACTATGAGGACCCTAGTACCTGTCGTGTGTCCTTCGTTTAAGTTGCAAGAAACTATTTACATCCTAGGAACAATTCCATGTAAACGCTATCGATTGACCTGTGATAATACATGTTATCATAGAAAGTCTGTTGCTCTGTTGCTTCATCCCTCATTCATGTTTTATCTAATTGCGAGGTACAGTGTTGCCGGTTTCAGACCCTAGGTTTAGATCTTTCCATCTCTGCCAATTCAGGTGCGATGTGGAAATTTGTTTGGGAGTTGTGGCTGATTGTATTTCATATTTTAGAAATTGTGTTGTCTTATGCCATAGTAGTGGGATAGGTGGGCAGCCAGTTTGTTTCCAATGACATGCTAATACATTCCTTGTAGCTAACAGTGATATCACCACTAGATGTTTATCAGCAGTGGGTAATGTATTGGGGAGTAGGAGAAATAGGCCCAGTTGGGGGCTGAGAGGGGGGAGTTGGATATTCAATTGCTCCCACATTTTCTGCGTTTCTGCCCATAGTGGCTTTATATCCGGGCATTCCCACCATATGTGGGTCATCGTACCTTTATGGGTGTTGCATCTCCAACATACAGGTGTTGTCTGGGGGTATATTTTGTGGAGTCTATCAGGTGTATAGTACCACCTGTAGATGAGTTTTCTATGAGCTTCAACATGTGAATAACAGGTCGTGAGACCTTTCAGAGCTTGAAGTGATGTCAGCCATTGTTTGTCAGTTGGGGATTGTGCACATTCTTTTGTCCACTGTGTGCGGTATTTGTATTCCGATTGTGGCGTTTGGTGCCTCAGGGTTGTGTAGCACATCGATAGAGTTTTGTTTTTAACAGGGGAGTTGTAGCATCTGTTATATAGGAGTATGAGATGTTGGTCAGAAATGCAAGAAGTCGCTGAAGTGAGGGCTACTCTGTTAGTGACCAAACTTTTCATTTGAATGTAAGGAAAGATAAATGAGGGAGGAAGGCGGTATGTTTTTTGTAGGTCTGGGAACGGTAGTATCTTACCCTGATTGCAAATATCAGCGATACGGGTGATCCCTAGTTCTTTCCATTTAGTTAGGGACAGCCAAGGGGATAGTGAGGCAAGTGCCGTAATAGGTGCCCAGGGAGAAAATTTTGTGGTGTTAGCCTGTGAGCGATGGAGGTGGTCCCATGCTTGTATTGAGTGTCTAGTGGGCGGTAACAATTGTTGGTGTTTGTATCGAAAATGTTTAGGTGTCCACATGTAGTCTAGTGCTGAGGTTTTGGGATCATACTCGTTTTCCAAGTCCACCCATTGTAGTGTGTTGTTTGGGGCGTGCAGTTTTACGGCATTCTCTAAGAGGGCTGCTTTTTGGTAAGACGCAATGCTGGGGAATCCCAAGCCACCTTCCATAGTGGGGGATTGTAAAAGATTTAAAGGTAGTCTGGGCTTCTTTTTGTCCCATATATAGGTGGTTATTAGGGTTTGGATTTGTTTATGTATTGTAGGTGAGACTGGTATTGGTAACATTCTAAATATATATAGTAGTTTTGGTAGTACCATCATCTTAACTGCATTAATTTTGCCTAGCCAAGAAATCATGACGTCTTTCCATTTATGCAGTATTTGTTTACACATTTGTGGAAGGGTTGAGAAGTTGCACGTGCTGATCCCTCTATATGTGCCCGTTATCTTAACTCCTAGGTACGTGAGGCTCGTTTGTCGCCAATCGAATGGGTATTTGCCTTTCAGTACTGCAACCTCTTTTGTTGGAAGACGTATAGGTAGTGCTTGGGTTTTAGTTTGATTGAGCTTGTAATACGAGATTTTGCTGTATTCTTCCAGGGATTGAATAATGTGTGGTAAGGTAAGGTTCGGGTGTGTCATGGAAATAAGGATGTCGTCTGCGAACATCGATAGTTTGTATTCAGTGTTATGGATGGTAATGCCTTTAATGTTTTCGTGGGTCCGAATTTTATATGCTAAGGGTTCTAGGGATAATACAAATAAAAGGGGGGAGAGCGGGCAGCCTTGGCGTGTGCCATTTGTTATTGAAAAAGAGTTGGAGATGAAGCCTGCGTGCGTGACTTTGGCTGATGGCGCGCAGTAAAGTGCTTTAACCCCTGTGATGAATGTGGTAGGGAATCCGAACTTGGCGAGGACCTGATTCATGTAGTCCCAATTGAGCCTATCGAAGGCCTTCTCGGCATCCAGTGCCAGGAGAAGGCCTCCCATATTCTTCATTTCCATGTGTGCAAGAATGTCGAGAATTTTCCTTGTGTTATCGGAACCTTGTCTGTTTTTAACAAAACCTGATTGATCGTTATGTACAATTCGTGTTAAGACATGTTTGAGACGATCGGCCAATATCTTAGCATATATTTTCGTGTCACAATTGAGTAAGGATATGGGTCTGAAATTTTGACAGAGTGTTGCTGGTTTGCCTGGTTTTGGGAGTGTGGAGATGTACGCCTGGAGCATTTCTGGTACCATTGTGCCCGTGTTGAAGCAATGGTTGAAGAGCTCCGCCAGGTGTGGCGCTAGGACATCAGAAAAGGTTTGGTAATAAAGGTTAGTAAACCCGTCTGGTCCTGGTGATTTATGGGGGGGTAACCGCGCAATTGTGTTGTTCAATTCTTCTATTGTAAATGGTTTGGTGATTGTGGTTATTTCCTCTTGAGTGAGGGTTGGGAGGTTGACTGTATCGAGGAAGTCTTTAATTTGTGCTGTGGACGGTGTGGGCGTGTTTGCATCGGTATTGAGATTATATAGGGAGCTATAAAACTTTGCGAATGTTTCCACTATGTCTTGTGGGTTCATAATTTTAGATTTATCAGGGTTTAATAAATATGCTACTCTGGAGTTGGCTGTCCGTGCCTTTAGTTTGGATGCTAAAAGTGAACCAGCTTTATTTCCTTGAGCAAAAAATTTATGTTTATATCTCTGTAAGAGATAATTTGTTTTGTCTAATTCAAGTGTTCGTAGTTGGTTCTGCAGTTGTTGCAGCTTAGTATAATGGTCTGGTAGCGGGTTTGTCTTATTAGTATGTGTAAGGGATTTTATCTGTTGTAGGAGATCATTATATTCAGTTTGTCTTTTTTTTCTGGCATAGCTAGCGTGTTTAATAAGCAGGCCTCTAACCACAGCTTTATGAGCTTGCCACAGTGTGGGGGTAGAGACGTCGTCTGTGGAATTGGTCTGGAAGTAAGTTTCCAGTTCCTGTTTAATTTGTGATATGATAACGGGATTCTTCAGGAGAGATTCGTTCAATCGCCAAGAGCCTCTACCTCGGTTTGGGTATTGAGTCGAGATTGTCAGCACAATCGGTGCGTGATCTGACCATGTTATAAGACCTATCTTTGTGGATAGAACTCTGGGTATTAGAGAGGCGTGTAGTAGGAATCTGTCGATCCTGGAATAGGAGTTATGCGCTTGTGAGTGGAAAGAGAAATCCCTTTCTGAAGGGTGGAGTATCCTCCATATGTCTACATACCCTGAATCATGTATTAGTTTTCTGAGAGTACAGGAGGATAGTGACCGTTTTTTCATAGTTTTGCTAGATATTTGCAGAGTTGAGGATGAGTCTAAGTGACTGTCAAGAATAAAATTTGTGTCTCCTCCTATGATCAGAGTCCCGAAGTTGGTAGTGTCAGCCCTCGACAGAAGTTTGGCAAGGTAAGTTGCTTGATTGTCGTGTGGGCCATAGATGTTTATAAGTGTATAGGGTTCGTTGTCAAGAAGGCACTGGATGAGAAGGTATCTGCCTTCTTTGTCCCCTGTTTTTTTGTGTAAAGAAAAGGCTACATTTTTGTTAATCAAGATTGAAACCCCTCTTTTTTTTTTGGTATAACCTGTATGGTAGCCTATGGGGTATTGTTTTGATGAGAATTTGGGCATGTTGGAGTTTAGGAAATGAGTTTCTTGAAAGAAGGCTATGGAAGCGTTTGTTTTTTTTGCTTCCTCTAGGGCCAGTCTCCTTTTGTGGGGAGAATTTAACCCTTTAGTATTTAAGGACAATATTGTTAGTGCCATTTAGGTGTGTGGGCATTGCGGTTGCAGATATATACTAATAATATAATTGCAATATGGTGTGTGTGGTATAGAGTCATATCTATGCAGTTTTCGTTCTGGCTTACGGGTCGATAGTATGATGACCACCACTTCGGTGAATCGCTTTTGGGTATGAGAATGTGTCTGTACTGTGAGTTATTTTTCTTAACTCCTCTGCCTCGGTGATCTGCAGTAGCACCCATAGTATTTGTAGGAAGGGGATGAACTGGGAGTAGGGAAAGGGTAGGGGTAAAGATTTGTAACTTAACTATATACATAGGCAGGGTTAGGCCGAGGCCATTGACCCAGAGTAAACAGTTTAGAGGCCCCAGTGAGCCAACATGGGGGGAGGGTGAGATCTTTGTTATGAACAGTTGCAATTTAATGGGGAGATCCATTCATGAAGTACCTGTGATGCCTAAAGCAAGCGTGCGATGATGATGCCATCCCTATAGTATGTTTGTGGGGTGACAGGGTCATATAACATATCAATTTTATGCGCTAGGTATCCATTTGACCATGTAACACATCGTTTCAAGCTATATACATAATAAAAGAAACAATAGAATGAAAGAAACAATAGAAAATGGAAGTATATCATGCTCACGTATCTACCCATCACGAAATCCCAGCAGATTGAGTAAAATCGCCAGATAAATAGTACCAGTCCCGGATTATTTGCGTGGAAGTCTCACAGACCACAATTTATCAATTTTTGTGGGTGACTTGTCGGAGTTCCGCAGCTGCCGCTCTTCTCCTGGGAGATGAACTTGCACATTCCAGTCTTCAAGTAATTTGACACCGTCTGCTACTGTGGATATTCGGTGTTCCGTTCCATTTTTCCTTACAAGCAGACGCGTAGGATAGCCCCATTTGTAGAGGATGTCGTTATCTCGAAGTGCTTTCGTTATTGGTGCAAGGTCTTTCCGTTTGGCCAAAGTTACTGCGGATAGGTCTGTGAAGAGCTTGATGTGTTGGAATTCTGCGGGGAAGTTACTTGGGTTCCTTGCTGCTCTCATTACTGTTTCTTTAGATGTGAAATAATGCATTCTCGTGATCACGTCTCTAGCTGCAGTAGTTGCTAAAAATTTTGGGCGCGGCAGGCGATGAATGCGATCTAGACGGAGCTCTTCTATTGAGAGCCCTGGACTTAGGGCTTTAAATAGGCCTACCGCATAGTCATGGAGTTCTGCAGGTTTGATCTCTTCTGGCACTCCTCTTATTCTGACGTTGTTACGTCTATCGCGATCTTCTTGGTCTGCAAGTTTGGATTCTAGGTAAGTTACCCGGGTTTCTATGGATTCATAAGCTGATGCCAGGTCATTATGGGCTCCTATGAGCTCCTCTGTTTTATCTTCCAAGGAGGAAGTGCGTTCACTTATTTCTTTGATGTCTGCCCGAACATCGTGGGCTAATTTGGCAAATTCTGCCTGCAGGGTGTGTTGGAGGTTTCGGAGCATACCTTGTAGGGCATGTTCCGATGCAGGTGCCATGTTGCCCGCCGAAATTGATGTGCTGTCGCTCATTTCTGAATTCGCGGATGGCGAGTTTGGGCCTTCAGCGCCATCTTGCCGGTTAATGCTTGGCGGCGTGAGCGAGGAAATCCGGGTCTCTGCGGGTCTTACTCTCGCTTTTTTCTGGGCTCTGTGTGCCTTGATGAGGTAGGATCTCCACCGGGTCAGAGTGGTGTATTTCGTCGTGGTAAATGCTATTCTGATCGCTGTTTGGCGTTCACCCTCACGGGAGCTGACAGTTCACGCGTCCGTCTTTGCGCGCTGCCAGGCCACGCCCCCTTTTTTTTTTAAGTCTTTACTGCTACAGCTGTCTGGGTGAACCGTGACTCCTATGATCCTTTGCAAACCGAAGTCCGTGAAACATTATTATGTTTCTTAGCTAAAGATTTAGTTATGGCAGCAACATTAATTTATAAAATTATTGTATAAACTTATATTCAGAGGTTAGCGAAATAAAGTAGACATTTAGTCTTTTATTTTTTTGTTTTACACAATACTAATAACTGACACCGACCAATCTTAGCCTTTTAAAGGGCAGTAATATTTTATGCTGTTACCCAATTTGTGCCACAAAACCCCTAAACATGTTCTTCATCTAAAATGTCAACAGTTTTGACTAGTCCTTGTTGATGCCTAAAGAATAGAATGTTTTTGATTAAGATCCTGGAATAGTAACTCCTAAATTACTTTTGAGCTATAAAGGAGATCTCCGGGAGCCTGAACGCTGAAGAGAACGGTCGCAAGTACTCGCAGCTCAGTACACCACCCTCTGAAACTAGAGTCTGAATTGACCCCCCCACCCCTCCAGAGAGATAGAAAGGTCCCCAGAACTCACATGGGCCGAAAAACAAAAAAATCGGTACCAAACAAGCCCACCTCGGGGCTCACGATCGGGGAGATGTGACGGCAAACACGAGGTGCCAACGACCATAATATGGCGGCACTGCATGGCGGATGTTCCGACTTCTCTGAAGAACTCTCCGAGGAGTTAGAAGAGGAATACCCGCAGACCCCAGCCCCGCTACGGAGGGTGAACCATAGCACGACAAGCACTGACACCGACCCAGTCACCACGACAGTCCTCAAAGCGCTGCTGGCCGACCTCCGGCAACACATCCATGCAGACGTCATTACACTGCGGGAGGATCTGAAAGGCCTGACAGGCCGCATTACTAAACTAGAAGGAACAGCTCAATCCAACTCCCAGAACATAGTCTCGCTCCAACAAGCTGTGCAAAAACTTCTGACCAAACAGTATGACCGCCGCCTCGCAGCACAGGAGGACTCTAGGCGAAGGCTAAATATAAAGATCAGGGGGGTCCCTGAGGAAGTGTCGGAAGCGGAGCTACCGGGGACCATGAAGCGTCTGTTAACGACAATACTACCGCCTGCCCAAGCCAAGATAGGCACCCCTGATAACATCTTCCGAGTCCCAAAACCAGCCAAAGCACCAGCCAAAGCCACCAGAGATGTCATACTCACCTTCCGCACTCACAACGACAAAGCGGCAGTACTCGCGGCCTTGCGAGGAAACACCCCATACCGCTTTGGAACTATGGTGCTGACCTTCTTTGCTGATCTGTCCGCTGGCACACTAGCGTGGCGTAGATCACTCCTGCCGCTCACATCTCTGCTTCAGAAACACAACTTCACCTACAGATGGCGGTCCCCCCGTATGCTCACGGTACAGCAGGGGCCGGATACGTACAACATTCGGGACATTTAGGAAGCTCCAGACATGCTACGGGCTCTTGGCATACCGCAGGACACGCTGCCCGACACCGCATCCCTGGCACACACGGGACCCAACGAGGATCATACCTTTCTTCCCCCAGGGCTCGACACCGGACTCCTATGCCACAGTTACCACATAGGGTACCGCGACCTACATGACACGAAGAGACCCTCGCCCACCTCCTCACCCTGCTGAGAGACACTTCCTTAGGACCAACATATACCGCAGGAATGAATCACTCACTATTCGCAGCCCGCCATCTAGCTCACCGTGAGACGTGCCAGGACTAACCCTAATGTTGGCACATAGTTACTCCCGTACACTTCTGGACTGGTAACCACCCACGGAGGACTTTACAACTCTAGGAAGCGTTAGATAATCTCAGTCCGACCGACTGTCTATATTTTTGATCTCATCTATTAGGCAGCTACTTATCTCTTTGCCTAGATCCCAGCGAGATAACTCACGTAGACCACTGCCAGAAAGCAGTGCTCTACAACCCCCACTTATACTTTGAGTCACACTCTTAGTTCAACGTTACGTTTAACATTGCCTGCCCACTCAGTACTCGACACCCATCACCCCTAGTAGGCACAACCAGCACTCCACAAAGTGCACATATCAAATTAACCTGCATGGTGTAACCTCCTCGCTGGGACCCCACCACATAAATCGCATAGGCTTCCCTCCTACCCGCTCAATTGTTATAGGATAATTATACACAACACTACTAAGAGCAAACACATAGCCCACAACATACTCAACTAAGCCCCAAAAAACATATCTTCGTACATAATTCCCAGCCCACAGACAGAATGACAGTTGGCATGTCAGCCAGGAACCAGAGGTGATATCTCCCACCTCTGAACATTGTCAGATGGGCCACCCTAAATTTATAGACCACTGATTGACTCGTTCGGATAGCTATCTGAACTAGTCACTCAGAGCTCGAACCAAAGAAATGCTAATTCTGTCTAGCTTAATAGGTGCCCTTCGGCCAGGATCGTCTAGCCCGAATGTTCTCACTAACTAAGTCACCTCAACTGGCCAACCAGAAAGGTGTCGAATCTCTATAAATTACAAAAGGCAACCCATAGCATCTCTAGACCCGACCTTTAAGCCTTGCATAGCACAGCACTACCTAGGCAGGATGGTAAAGACACTGACGCCCAAATACCCGTGTCAGGACTCATTCCTCTCACAAAGGGACAATACACGGCCGCTAAACTGGACTCTGACCAAAACTAGGAATGTCTCAGAAATGCTGTTTTTCTTTTTATTGCTTACCCTTAATTAAAATTTTATTCTGTAACCCTATACACTGTTTACTCATAGGGAGAAGGCTGCATCTTGTACCAGGTTATAAGCTGGCATACTTTGAGCATAAAATGTATTTCCCACGCTGCTTCTTCATTAATAGCTTATAGAACTTACTTTATTGTACCGTTAGATCAGACGTGCCTAGCAGCTAGCAAGTCCTACTTTACATAATCTATGTCAAGAAAGTGTAGCAATGACCACTGTGATAAACGTGTCATTTTTTGGTAAGGGTACGCTGAACCACAAATGGCGAATAAGAAATGGCGGTATTAACCCCTTCACCCCTACTCGGCTACTAAGGCATGCATACTTTAACTCACGACCACACTCAAAATGCCTATGTACCCCAAAGCGGCTAGCCCAACCCCAGGGGGTTTACACAACTGTCTTAAAGATCTAGCATGTAACCGACCAAACATTAGTCTAACAATACCAACCGTATTGCAATTAGCGTACTCCTGAACAGCAAATACATAAGTAATTACAGTCATGTATTGTCTAGCATGTTACTCCACATTTAACTACTATAGAAGCAAGCCTATTCATGTTTTGCCCATTCCCCCTAGTAATCACTGTAATGGACTATCTAGCATGTTACTCAACACTTGGTTAATACTCTTTAAAAGTTAAAAAATGTGCACACCCCAATGTTTCATATGTTAATGGCAAAAGTGAGTGGATTGCCTTTGGGGCACCACAAACCTGATTGTTAAGCCTATATGCACGAAAAATAAAGAATTATAAAAAAATAAATAAAGGAGATCTCCAGGCGGGAACAGACTTTTTAGTAGATTATATAAAGCATCTTTTGAAAATGTGCAGAAACAATCAGTTCAGTATAATAAATTAAAAAGGTGCAAGAAAACAGAACACTTCAGATCATCAGCCTTGAGTGACACTCTGTCAGAAGTAGATTGGCCAATCAGGAGCTTAATTCTGGTTTACAGAGCATGAATTCTTAACATGTTTAACACAGCGTGGCAAAGATTAAAGTATAGATCACGTACAAGCAGGTATTCTAAATTTGACAGTCACTAGCCTGCAGTATCTTACACCTTTTAATGTATAGTTATATAGGCGGAAAAAGACTTGTGTCCATCAAGGTCAGCCTTTCTAACGTCTGTTTTTGCTGTTGATCTGAAAGAAGGCAACCCACCCTGTTCAAAGTGCTTTCCAATTTTGCAAAAAATTCTTCTTGACCACAGAATTGCAGTCAGATCTGTCCTTGGATCATGAAGCTGTTACCCCACATATTAAAAATTATATCCCTCAATATTATGTTTTTGCAAAAATTCATCCTGTTGCTGTTTAAAAATCCTTACAGACTGAATAAAACAACCTCGTCAGGCAGAGAATTCCACATCCTTATTGTTCATACTGTAAAGAACCCTTTCCTTTGCCTTAGACTGGAATAAATTAGATTTAGTCAAAATGGGTGTGACCTTGTGGTCTATGTATAGTCCTGTTTATGGATAGGTTTCCAAACAGCGGTTTGTATTGGGCACAACTATATATGTATAATGTCATCATATTCCCTCTGAGGCACTGTTTTTCTAAAATTGAACAGATTTAAAATTGTTAACCTTTCTTCATAGCTGAAATCTTCCATTCCTCTTATTACTTTTGTAGATCGCATAATATCCTTTTTTTTAGAACAGGTGACCAAAATTGCACTGCATTTTCAAGTTGTGGTCTTATAAAGAGGCACAATTATATTATGATCTCTAGAATCAATGCCCATTTTTATGCATGATAATGCCTTACTGGCCTTAGCTGCCGCTGATTCACATTGTTGCATACTTTGTTGTCTATACCAAATCCCAAATCCTTTTCATGTGTTGCTATCCCTAATTTACTATCATTTAAGGTGTAAACTTCATGTGCATTCTTCAGCCTGCAGTGAATAACTGCACTTATCTACATTATATTTCATCTGCCATATGAGGACCTGGTCCCCTAACTCAAATGAATATCTTGCTCACATTGTATTACCTTTTATAGTTATGTCATCTGTAAACGCCAACACATGCCTTTCAAAGCCTTTTTAAAGATTATTTCTAAATAGGTTGAATAGAAGTGGTCCCAGAACAGATGCCCGACGGGCACCACTACTTTTGTCCAGCTTAAAAACGTACCATTTGCATATGGAAAATGCTTCTTGGGAAATAATGGAGCTTCAAGGATTGACTGAAATATTTCAACCTCTTCCTGGTCTGTGAAGAGGTCACAACAGGAGGTGCAAATCCATTGACTCTGTTGCTATCATGTTTTTATATTACTTTGCATCTTTTATCTATTTTCAGGGCCTGATGCCAAGTTTTCCACTGGTTGTTACATAGTACTTTATAAACGGTATCTACAAGAATGAATGTAAGTAGATCACCTCTGTAGTGCTCTGTAACCATTTACCTAAGTAAGCCATAAGGATGTATTAAATATTCTATGTTTTAAAGGGACACTATAGTCACCTGAACAACTTTAGCTTAATGAAGCAGTTTTGGTGTATAGAACATGCCCCTTCAGCCTCAGTGCTCAATCCTCTGCCATTTAGGAGTTAAATCCCTTTGTTTATGAACCTTAGTCACACCTCCCTGCATGTGACTTGCACAGCCTTCCATAAACACTTCCTGTAAAGAGAGCCCTATTTAGGCTTTCTTTATTGCAAGTTCTGTTTAATTAAGATTTTCTTATCCCCTGCTATGTTAATAGCTTGCTAGACCCTGCAAGAGCCTCCTGTATGTGATTAAAGTTCAATTTAGAGCTTGAGAGACCATTATTTAAGGTAAATTACATCTGTTTGAAAGTGAAACCAGTTTTTTTTTATTTTTTATGCAAGCTCTGTCAATCATAGCCAGGGGAGGTGTGGCTAGGGCTGCATAAACAGAAACAAAGTGATTTAACTCCTAAATTACAGTGAATTGAGCAGTGAAATTACAGGGGAATGATCTATACACTAAAACTGCTTTATTTAGCTAAAGTAATTTAGGTGACTATAGTGTTCCTTTAATGAACTTACAAATTAAATATTCCACTTTGGACTAGAGAAAAATATGTAACTTGCTCCATTCTCATAGGAGAACTTTTTGTATACTGTATAAAAAAAGGAAAATGTTAAAGCCGTAATTATATCTGCCTTTTATCTTCACCACCTTCAGAGATTCCAATTATGTTCTTTGGCTTTGTTCCTTTGTAAGTAGTTCTTGCTTGTGTGCTCTCAAATTTCGTCTCTCTATAGAACATAGTGACATGAGGGCTTAATTGGTATCTGGAAGAGGAGAGATCTGGCTCCCAGACGTTCAGCAGACATGAAATTCAGGGATGTTTTAGATAGTTAGGATTACTTTAATAAGTCTTCTATCCTAGTAAATAGGGCAGACTATCTAGACGGATCAAGAGTAAAAAGCCAAGTGTGCACATCCGGGAAAGAAAAAAATTCAGTCTATACGAAGTAAATCACAGTTAATTAACTTGCACATTAAATATAATGACAAAATTTATATATTTTTTTCAATTAGTCTGGTTCTCAATGGAACTTTTAATCTCTTGGTTCCAACACAGCAGTTTAATTAAAAATGTATGTATGTATATATATATTTATATATATATATAATATAAAAAGAAAATGGCTGGTAGAGTTTAATGGATTTATTTGTATAGTAAATATATTTGTAATTCTGGCTGAGAATAAATCTCCCAAAGGTATAGTAGAATAAAGTGCCTGTGTTTTATCTCTTTTTTTTGCCACTAATAACTTTCTGCACACAGCTTTTGGAAATGGAAAACTGGGCTTTGTGGTTTAGATACGCTTGTGAAAAAACATTTTGACATTTTTCCCATCTGCAGCCTGCTAAGTGATTTAAATTGGAGTTTTGAGCATTAATGTGATCACACTGGATTATAGTTTGTGTCATCAGAAAAAGCCATTGGTACTTAAAAACTTTCTTCTGTTTGCAATGAACAAATCAAACAAAAGCAATTGAACCAGCTCAACACAACAAATGCTTCAAGTGGTTTCCCCAAATTCAATAATAATAATTATTAAACCCCCTGAATAGAATACATCACAACAGCACAAATGTGCAAACAAGGTGTAATCAAGGGCTTCATTAGTTGCACCAGGTGTGCTTTAGGTGGAACATTTGAAATACCTGAACTGGCTAGGGGTTTGTTGAGTGTCATGTTTGAATGCATATTAGAAATTTAGCTAAATCAAAAGAATGGTTCAGAGAAGAAATCATCGCCCTTCATAAACCAGGAACAGGATACAAAAAGACAGCGAAACCACTGAATGTTCCCAGAGACACAGTTGGAAGCATAGTGCACAAGTTCAAAGTTGATGGAGCAGTGGTTACACTATCTGGATGAGGCAAAAAAAGAAAACTATCTGAGAAGGCAGGTTGTGAAAAACCCTCTAGTGACTGCAAAAGACCTGCAGCAAGACTCTGGCAACAGACACTGAGGTTTCACCGAGCACAATAAGGCGCATACTAAAAGCGATTTCCATGCCAGAACTCCAAGACTTACAACATTACTAACCCAACAGCACAAGAAAAGTCGGCTCCAATATGCTCAAAAAACATACGAATAAGCCACAGACGTTCTGGAACTTTGTTCTCTGGAGCGATGAAACAAAACTGGAACTTTTAGGCGCAATGGATCAGCAGTATGTCTTGAAGAAGGAGAAGAATAAAGAACACTCTGCCTACAGTTAAGCATGGTAATGGCTCGAAGATGCTCTTGGACTTCTTTGCATCCTCTGGCACTGGAAACCTTCAGCTTGTGTAAGGCAAGATGGATTCATTTTAGGATTAGAAAATCCTAGTAGAAAACATCATGCTGTCTGTGAGGAGGCTGAAGAGTGGGTGTCACTGGACCTTCCAACAAGATAATGATACCAAGCATGCCTCAAATTCTACCAAGGCTTGTTTGCAGAAGAAGTCCTGGAAAATTCTGCAGTGGCCATCACAGTCACCTGACTTGATCCCCAATGAAAATCTCTAGTGGGATTTGAAGAAGGCGGTTTCAGCACACAAACTCAAGGATATTACTGAACTGGAGGTCATTGCTCATGAGCAGAAAAGTTGCCAGATGCTGGTGTCTGGCTATGCATCTCATCTGCAGCAGGTCAAAACAAGAAACAGGCGATCTACTAAGTACTAAAGATGCTTGCCATTGAGGGGCTGAATAATTTTGAAACTAGAGAAGTCACAAGTTGCATATAAGTTGCATTTTTAGTTGAATTTGGGGAAACCACTTAAAGCATTCATTGTGTTGAGTTATTTCAATTTGTTTTGTTTGGTTTGATCATTGCAAAAAGCTGAAAGTTTGTAAATTTTTACAATAAACATGATTTTCAGTGGGGGTTGAATAATTTTGATTGCTTGAGAAAAATGCTTGCACAAAGGCCTAAATACCTTGTTTTCTGGGTGCTAGTCCAAAGGCAAATAAATAGAAAAATGTATAAAATGATGACTGCACTCACAAGCTTCACCCGATTTCAGAATTTTATTTCACAAAAGTAGCATAATCTTTAATCTGTATTGATCAACGTTTCAGTCCCCGCTTAGGGGACAAAACACAATTTATAGCTAAGAAATTATGAAACTTGGCATACCCCTTGTGATTGGTGTGATAGCCGGTCTCCCACCGTACATGGATGTTATACTGCCCATTTGTGAGTAAGCTTTGCGCCCGCGATGACACTATTCACAAGCATTACTATGGCGGCGTAGGGAGAAGACCTACGTAAACCAAAGAGCTCTAAGTAAACCAAAGAACCTTTTAAGCAAAATGAAACTCACTAAAGAGCACACCGGCTTTTACAATCCTTTGAAGAGCAAGGAAGTCTGCTTACCATCTCAGACTAAGGAACGAAGAATAAACAGCCTTTATTGTTTAATTAAAAGTGGGCTAGATTGCTCGAAGCAGGACCAAAATGAAAAAGTGAATTAATAGATAAAACCAGACATTGTATTAAATAAACGGAATTAGTGATAATAAAGACGTGAGTAATGGGAGAGCATTGAGTGCATCAGACTTTAGGGACACAGTAGTATCCAAGAATGGATTAAATTTGCTAAATATGAAGATCAATGAAAGTGCCACAATAAAGATAATGTTAAATCATTGTAATGAATAGCTCAAAGGTGCCAATAGTTCATAAAGTGCCACAGTAAAAGTGAGTTGAAAGTGCAGAGCTCATAAAGTGCTACCGATGTAGTTTAGGTGAATAAAATGCAGATTATGTGTGTTGAAGTGAAATAGTACAGTTACTAAATATCCTCAAGTGACAATGGAGTAAATCGCTATAAGGGCACAAAAATACAAAGTGAAATGCAGTTACCAAAATAATACAAACACTGCTAAACATATCACAGACTAACTCAAACAGAAAATAATTATTTATGTGTGTATATACATAAGACTGGTGTATTCCAACAAATTATTAATAATCAACCAATAATATTCGAATTCCAACAAATAAGACATTTGCCTATATTAGACAAATAGTTCATACTTTAAAGATTAAAAACAAAAGCAAAGCGGGTTGATTTCATAAAAAAATAGTGATACAAAAAGGTTTTATTCAAGCCTAAAGTTTGAAGATCCAAGCTGCCTCTCTGTTAAGTAACATAGTACCACGATCACTCCCTCTTCTGGGTTCAAGCAAGGATGTGATTGATGTTGATGAGTTTCAACATGGTTAGTGAATGTTTCTTCTCCAGAAAGTGTTTGGCAACTGGTTTATCTGAAGTTACATCCCTATAGTCTAATCAAATGCTAGAGTAATGTCCTCAAATGCATTCGTAGAGAGGGGTTTTTGTCTTGCCTATATATGATAAACCACATGGGTATGTGAGTTTATGTACAACAAATGGGGTCTTGCACAGTATTGTATGCCTTATATGGTTTTTTCATCTGCGTTAGGATGTTTAACAGTACGGCTAGTGTCATGTATCCATGTGTGTTAAGGTACTCCACCATTGGATGGGCCTCCTGGATGCTTCCTTCCCAAAAGATGAGCAGGTCGTCAGTGTACCTATAGTACCTTTTGATATTGTGATGGTACAGGGACACGATGTATAGTTCCTCATATTGAAACATATACGCATTTGCACACATAGGGGCCATTGCCTCCCACCATTGAACTACCATCCTTTTGCAGAAACCATTGATTTTCATAGAGAAAATGATTATCTTGCAGTCAAGCCTAGAAATTCCAAAACACATTCGATAGGCGGACACTCATAACATGTGGAGTGTATTAAAATCATTCTCCTGGCTTCAATTCCCTGTTAGTGTGGTATCACAGTATACAAATTTCTAACATCCATCATAATAAGGATAGGTGGAATGTGGCCAAATTCCAATTTTGTAAGTCTCTCCTTTAGCGTTCCTGTATCTGTGATGTAGGTATATAAACTCTTAACAGGTATTTTTGAACAAATAATTGAGCCACTTTGCTATTGCTCTAGTGCTCCACCAACTGCTGAAATGATAGGCCTCCATGGTGGACAAAGTGGGTCCTTATGTATTTTAGGAATATTGTATATATTGGAATTTGGCAGAGCTCCCTGTACCCCAGCTGGACACCTCCGTCAAGGATCGCTTCCTAGCTGGAACCGGGGAAAACCTCACCTCTTCTTCCCCATTCGCCAAGGCTTGACGAGTTCTCCTGGAGCAAATATGGATATGCACTTGTAGACATACACACAGACAGTAACAAACACATTTACATTTCCGAACAAAAACAGAGACATGCAATCAGAGACTCACTTGCACAAAAGCATCTAAAACAACATTCTCCTAGTGCTGATAAACTCTTCCAGTCTGCTCAAGGCCCAGTTTAATGTGGCTATTAAATGCAGTATGGTTTGGTGAGATATTTCTATCTCCCCAACTGGACCACATACAGATTCAATGCCCCTCCCCCCTCACTTTCTTTACCCTCCCATTGAGTAATTCCCTTCTTGTTCCTCTACCTTACTGTAGTGTAGGGTGAGCTGCTAACACTAAATTCAGCTTGTTACCCCCCCTCCTGTTTAGCCACAGTACTTCAACTGTGCATGACTGGGACCATGCTGTGAGAAGAGGGGTGTCAGACATGATGTAATGTGAAATCCACAAGTCTTTCTTACAATATTGCAGCCAGAGTCACTGGTAAAGAGACAAAAGTGCAGCATTGTGTGCTTGCAGGTCAGCCTAGTTATAGAAATTCACGAGGGGGTCTGTGATAGAACCCCAAACACTTTAAAAAGCTCCCTCTCAGTCCCAGTGCTCAGTCAATGACTCACCGCGCTAGAGAAGTGCTAGGACTGTGAGGGAGCTCTTCAAGTGATGTGCACCTGACACAGGTGCAGAGCACAAGCTACCTCAATGTAATGATGGGGCTCAGAGCTGGGCAGGGAGTTCTGTTGATCTGCCTACCAGCTCTTGATAGCAAGGTACCCCTCAAACATTTTGTAAGACTTAGAATAGTTCCGCATGTGGCTTGACAACAAGAGGACCCAGCAACGCAACCCACCAGCATAAACCAGAAAACAGGCTTTTTTTTTTCATTTTAATATGTTAATTCCTTTTAAAAATATTATTTATTTGATCTCATTGTGTGGCTATAAGATCTTCTGTCAAAGGTATGTGCTGGAACCAAGAGTGTAGCAGGAGCTGGGTTGGTATCCAGGCATAGTAATAAATGGAAAATCCAAAAGTCAATATACCAAGTGACACAGTTTCATAAATGGCAGACTTAGAAAGAATTGGGCATCCCCATATTGTAAAATGTAAAACTATATTTGTGAGTGTGCTCTGTTTCTTAATCTGTATTTTGTATACATTTTGGTCTCTATGGCAGCACCAATGCTGAGTGCTCCCAAATTCCCATTTTTTTTCTATGTATGCTTGGAGTCCAGACCAGATTCCTTTTGAGCCGAGCACCCTGCCCCCCAGCTTCAGATGCCCTTTGGAAGTAACCACAAGAAAGTATACATTTCAGGATGTTTAGGAATGCTTAGTCACATTAATAATATTTTTTATTTTATATAGAGCAGGTATGCACTCTCTTTATTATTTCGTTTTGACACTTCATTTCTTTGAATTGTGTTTTGTATCATATTAAGTTTGCATTATATATATTCACAATGCTATTACAGTTGATTAATTAAATGCACTTTAATTCATTTAGCACTATTTAATGTCTCCCACGTTGGAATTGTGTAGGACCCACTGATATTGGGGTACTGTGAAGTAATGGTGAGCTTAACACAATATAGTCAAATAATGGAATTGTAAAATTTAAACCTGGATTTTGGTGTGTACGCTGTTCATTATATTGTATATTACATAAATCGTAGAAAGTCCAGTTCAAAACCAATGAAACTATAATATTAAAAGATAGGAACAAACAAAAATGCCTGTCTGAAGTAGGCAGAACAAGTAAGCAATGTGAAACAGTCAGTTATAGACTTCTATCTACCCAACTCTCCTCTTCTTCCTATGACAGTTTTTGGCTATCATAGGTGATTACCTAGCCACTGGCTTGCCAGCGAAAAGGGCTGTGGCATGATGACTAGGCAGAACCAGAGCCTCCCCTGATGTCACTGCCCTTTCACAGCATCGCGCTAAGTAGGATAATGCACACCCAACCACCCGGGACCTGGACCTATATTAGGAGGAAGGCAGAGAGCTGAGCTGGTATTCCGCACCCTGGAGAGCATTCTGCCACCTTCATTACCACTGTGGTATAATTTACTGCACTAGTAGTGGTACTACTTTGCCTGTTTGGGGGGGACATAATTTGTACTTGAAAGGTTGTTTTTAGGACAATGGGGGATATTAATCAAAGTGATCTGAAGTGTACTTTATTTTATTCTTGTTATTGTTCTAAAAATCATCTAAAAAGTGTAGAAGAAAAAAGGGAAGTGAAACAGAACACTTTGCAAATTTGATGGAACATTCAATAAATCTGTTTCTACGCAGAAAAAAATGGCAAACATTAAAAAAAATGCTGGTTAGGGCGCAAAAGCAACAGACCAAAAAAAAATATATAACAGATTTAGTAAATTGCACAGAAAAAAAGACATAAAAATCGTTTGTGACACTTTGATAAATCTGCAGTGTTTGAGCAGTATGGTCCTGCTGCAGGCCAAATTACATTATCCCATCCAAGTCCAATGACATTTCACGATGACAAGGGAGTCGAGATCGCATAAATCTGGTCCGGTATGGGGTTAATTAAATCTAATATAAATGCAGTTCTGTAGCCTGTATGTAAGTGACTTGACAGAATTATTTTTGGACTATTTGTAGATCATTGTAAAACTCTAGAATATCTATTATTTGTTTAATGCATTTATGTTTTATTGCTTTACTTGTTTTGTATTTTTTTTTATAACACTCTCAATCTCCAAGCTGTCAAATTCAACTTCTCAACATAATGATATGTATTGATTTTCACTGAAACAGATGATCCTCCATTCGTGAAAAAATGCACTTTCAAACTTCAATTAAAACTGTATCATAAATACTCAAGCACTCAGGACTTTGTTGACCAACTAGGCCCAAACCAGGGACCTTGTGCCCTAAGGCTAAGCTATCTACATGGTAAAAAGGTCTGTTTAAAGTCCGGCTAAGAGGTGTGATGCTGGCTGTTCACTGTTCTAGTCTGTAGTCTCTGTCGGCTAATTGAATTAGACAGGATGAGAGCCTGTAATATGGCCCAAGTCCAGTCACAGAAAGATTTTAAATATTATTCAAGGTTAAACCGTCAATTGACCTCTCTTTGCCTCCATCTTAACTACTTCATTAAAAGCAGTGGCGTACACATGACCCATAGAGCCCCGGTGCAAAACCAGTCCTGTATAAAAGTCCAAAATTCAGTCCTTTATACAGGACTGTTTTTATAGTTTATTATTCACTTTTCACTTATTGTATTAAAGTATATATATTTTTTAAACTATCCAGTCATTCCTTTTGTCCTCTTTTCTATCCAATACTGCTTTGCTGCTATACCTGGGTCCACTATATCCCAAGGTGGGGATTATTCCACCTGAAATTCTCCAAACTAGAGCAGGTCGTTGCTCTAGTATATGTAAGTAGGATCATCCACTTTTTTTTTTCCAATATTTTATATTTACGTACTATACCATGTGGTGTATTTTAATATTTTATTTTCATATTATATTATTTTAATATTTTGTAACTTTTTTCCCCTTTTCATATATATATATTTTTTCTCTTTGGATATATTTAAACTTTGTTCCTTATTTTTTTTTTTTTTTTCTTCTATATTTTCACCTTGCTGGTATTATTTAAAACATTTTCCCTCCCTTTTTAAAAAAATTTTTTTTCCCCCTCTCTTGTTGTTTCTATTCCCCTCCTTGTGGGTGCTGCTGCTGCTGAGCTAATTAGGGGGAGTGCCCCTTAATTTCCACCTGTGTGGGATTTGTATTGCAAATATAAACCCACTACTGACTCACAGAGCTTGCTCACTGGAGTTTGCTTGAAAGTAGGCTATTTAAAGTAGTCTCTTTTAAGTAGGAGTTAAAACAACAGGAGTTGAAACCTACAAGGGAGTTTAAACCAAGAGGGTTAACAACTTTTTTTTTTTTTTTCACTTGTTTTTTGTTACTGGGGATGAGTGCTAGCAAGATTGCAAATTTAACTCAGTGCACATTATGCCGCATGTATGCATGCCTGGATGATTCTGTCCAGGGTCCATACCTCTGTGGTGGGTGTGAGCGAGTGGCATTTCTGGAAGCTCAGATTAGAGATCTGGAGTGGCAAATTGTAACACTGAGGGAGATTGACACTCTTGAGAGGAGTTTGCTGCTCACTGAGCAGAGTTTAGTGGGGACAGGTAGTAGAGAGGGAGGAGATAAGACAAATGGGGAACAGGCACGTAGCTGGGTGACAGTGGGGAGAGGAAGCGGGGGGGAGGGAAGAGAAAAGGTTTAGCTAGTCCTGATCTCATGCAGCCTAACAGATTTGCCCGTTTGAGTGAAGATGTTGGGAGCATCAGCTCAGGAGTAGCTGTACTGCAGGAAGCTGTTCCTGCTAACAGCCGTGGAAACAGCCCCTCTAGTACGGGTGGGGTTGAGAGGGTAAGGAAGGCTAGACAGGTTTTGGTGGTAGGGGACTCTATTATTAAGAGAGTAGATAGGGTAATCTGCCACTCTGATCGACTCAACCGGACAGTTTGCTGTCTCCCAGGTGCTCGGGTCCGGCATGTTACCGACAGAGTGGAGGGATTATTGGGAGGGGCTGGAGATGACCCAGCTGTCATGGTCCATATTGGTACCAATGACAAAGTCAGAGGAAAATGGAAGGTCCTAAAGAATGAGTTCAGGGAACTAGGAAGTAAGCTAAAGAAAAGGACCTCCAAGGTAATTTTTTCAGAAATATTACCTGTGCCGCGCGCTACAGCAGAAAGGCAGCGGGAGATTAGAGAGGTCAATGCGTGGCTAAAGTCTTGGTGCAGGAAAGAGGGTTTTGGGTTTTTAGAGCACTGGGCCGATTTTGCGCTTGGGTACAACCTGTATAGTCATGATGGATTGCACCTAAACGGAAGAGGGTCTGCTGTGCTGGGGGATAGGATGGCTAGAAGGTTGGAGGAGATTTTAAACTAGTGGTAGGGGGGGAGGGTCAAAGCAATCTAGAAAATGGAGATATGATGGAAAAGAGATGGGCTTTAGCTCAGAACAAAGGGGGTGGAGATGGGGGGAGGGGAAAACTCAGAACAGAGGAGGTATGTAATATTGATAATTCACAAAAAGTACAAAAGACTCATGATAATATTAAATGTATGCTTACTAATGCAAGGAGCCTATATAACAAAATGGGGAACTAGAGGCAATAGCATACACTAAACAATATGATATAATAGGCATAACAGAAACATGGTGGGATGAGACACATGACTGGGCAGTTAATTTAAATGGGTATACGTTATTTAGGAAGGATAGGAAAAACAAGAAGGGTGGTGGGGTATGTTTATATGTCAACCGTGAGTTAAAGTCAAATCTTAGGCATGTGGAGTGTGACGAGGAAAAGGTGGAGGCTTTATGGGTAGATATCTGCTTGGGGAAAACAAAGGGAAATCAATTATTGGTTGGGATATGTTATAAACCACCTAATGTAAATATTAATGAGGAAGAACAGCTGTTAGAGCAAATTGAGAAAGCTGCAAATCGAGGTAACACGTTAATTATTGGAGATTTTAATTATCCAGACATAAATTGGGAAAGAGGGACTAGTACTTCAGCAAGGGGAATCAGGTTTTTGAATGTGTTAAATGACACCTTTATGTCACAACTGGTACAAGCACCAACTAGACAGGATGCTTGTCTGGATCTTGTCATAACAAACAATGTTGATCTTTTAACCAACATTCAAGTAGGGGAGCATTTGGGAAATAGTGATCACAATATGGTAAATTTTGAAATAAACTCAAAAAAGCAAAAGCAGGTGGGGTATACTAAAACATATAATTTTAAAAAAGCCAATTTCAATAAGATTAGGGCAGCTCTACAACATATCGACTGGCATAAACTCCTTAGTGATAAAAACACTGAGGATAAATGGAAACTATTCAAACATATATATATCAATTCTAATACTGTACCATTATTTGTATTTTTGTTTCTCTCTTTTTTTAAGTTACTCTGCTGGCCAGTATTTCTACAAAACGTATGTACATTTTCTGATTTTTAGCGCTGTTCTCAGTATGTACCATTGGGTAATAAATATAAAAGAAACACATTAAAACCAATGTGGCTTAGTAGAGAAGTAAAACAAGAGATTAAAAATAAGAAAAGGGCATTTAAAGCATTTAAATCAGACAAATCAAAGGCATCCTATTTAAGATATAAGGAAGCCAATAACACTTGCAAAAAGGCAATTAAAGTGGCTAAACTAGAAAATGAGAAATTGATAGCTAAAGAATGCAAAACCAACCCCAAAATTTTTTCAAGTACATCAATTCTAAAAAAACTAAAAATGAAAGTGTAGGTACACTTGAAACAGAGTTGGGTTTATTAGCTAATGAAGACCAGGAAAAAGCAGAAATTTTAAATAACAATTTTTCTTCAGTATATATTAATGAGGATCCTATGGCAAGAGATATGCAAATGTTTGCTGCAAAAAACTTGCAAATAACTTGTGACTGGATAACTCGAGACAAGGTGCTACAGCTATTAAAGAAAATTAATGTAAATAAAGCTCCGGGGCCTGACTGTATTCACCCACGAGTACTTAAGGAGCTAAGTGGGGAAATAAGTGAACCTCTGTATTTAATTTTTCAAGATTCTTTTGTTTCAGGTGTTGTACCGGAGGATTGGAGGAAGGCAGATGTTGTTCCTATATTTAAAAAGGGTTCAAAATCCTTGCCTGGAAATTATAGACCTGTGAGCTTAACTTCAGTAACTGGGAAAATATTTGAAGGGCTATTAAGGGATAATATTCAGGAATTCATTGGGAAGAACTTTGTTATTAGCAATAATCAGCATGGTTTTATGAAACATAGGTCATGTCAAACTAACCTAATTGCATTCTACGAAGAAGTAAGTAGAAGTATAGATCAGGGTGTTGCAGTGGATGTGATCTACTTGACTTTGCCAAGGCATTTGATACGGTTCCTCACAATAGGTTAGTCTTCAAACTAAAAGAAATTGGTCTAGATGAATATTCCTGTTCTTGGGTAGAACATTGGCTTAAGGACAGAGTACAACGAGTTGTCATTAATGGTAAATTTTCAGGCTGGACAAAAGTGGTAAGTGGTATCCCTCAGGGTTCTGTTTTGGGACCACTTCTATTTAACATATTTATAAATGATCTTGAAATAGGCATTGAAAGCCATGTATCAGTGTTTGCAGATGACACAAAACTTTGTAAAGTAATAAAATGTGAGCAGGATATTGCTTTGTTGCAGAGAGATTTGGATAGATTGGGGGACTGGGCACTAAAATGGCAGATGAAATTTAACATAGAGAAATTAAAGTTATGCACTTCGGGGTTAAGAATGCACAAGCAACTTACACACTAAATGGTAGTGAATTAGGGATAACCACACACGAGAAGGATTTGGGCATTGTTATAGACAACAAATTAGGCAGCAATATGCAATGTCAATCTGCAGTTGCTAAGGCCAGTAAGATTTTGTCATGTATAAATAGGGGCATAAATTCTCGGGATGAAAATATAATTTTGCCTCTTTATAAATCGCTGGTAAGACCACACCTTGAATATGCTGTGCAATTTTGGGCGCCTGTTCTAAAGAAGGATATCATGGCACTGGAGAGGGTCCAGAGACGAGCTACAAAATTGATAAAAGGAATGGAGCATTTTAGTTATGAAGAAAGGTTACAAAAATTAAATCTGTTTCGTTTGGAAAAACGGCGCCTGAGAGGGGATATGATAACTTTATACAAATATATTCGGGGCCAGTACAAACCTTTATCTGGAAATCTATTCATAAACAGGGTTATACATAGGACACGAGGTCACACATTTAGGCTGGAAGAAAGGAGATTTCATCTAAGGCAAAGAAAAGGTTTTTTACAGTAAGAACAATAAGGATATGGAATTCTCTGCCTGAAGAGGTGGTTTTGTCAGAGTCCATACAGATGTTTAAACTGAAATTGGATAAATACTTACAAAAACATAACATACAGGGATATAATTTCTAATTAGTGGGGTAATAGCTGATTGATCCAAGGAGACATCTGACTGCTATTTTGGGGTCAAGAAGGAATTTTTTCCTAGTTTGTGGCAAAATTGGAAGTGCTTCAGACCAGGTTTTTTGCCTTCTTTTGGATCAACAGCAACAACATTTCTGAGGAAGGCTGAACTTGATGGACGCAAGTCTCTTTTCAGCTATGTAACTATGTAACTATGTAACTATGTGTATTTTACTCTTGTTTTTCATGTAACGAATATTTACACCTATAAATTCACCAACGGTCTTGAACCTCAAGAAATCCATAGACGGGGATTATTCCGTCCAGGCTCTTAACACCGAGCTGATATAGCTCCTCAAAGTGTGAGTGTGAATATAACACCTTTGTTCTTGTGGAATTATATCGTTCATACATACTGTACCATTATTTGTATTTTTGTTTCTCTTTTTTTTTTTAAGTTACTCTGCTGGCCAGTATTTCTACAAAACGTATGTACATTTTCTGATTTTTAGCGCTGTTCACCTTTCTATTTTATCTGTCCATTTATCACAAGGTAGAGGAACACCTTGTTGGTGAACTGCAGCTCACCCCTGAGAAGAGAGCGCTTATTATTCTTTTGCATTTGACACTCAGTAACAGACACACCCAATAACAGACACACTAACACCCACACTAACATACACACTAACACACACAAACACTAACACACACACACACACACACACAAACAGACTAACACACACACATTTTTTTTTTTAAATGTAATCCCCCAGCCTCCTTACCTTTTGGAGAGCTGAGGGGATTCCCTGTGGTCCAGTGGTGCCGCTGGGCGGGCTGTCTGGGTGGCCGGCGCGCGAGGGAGCACTCTCCCCTGAGTGCTTCCTCTTCCGCTCCCTTGTGCGCCGCATAGGGATGCCGGAGCCAGAAGATGACATCATCTTCCGGCTCCGGTACCAGTGCGGTGCGCGAGGGAGCGGAAGAGGAAGCACTCAGGGGAGAGTGCTCCCTCGCGCGCCGGCCACCCAGACAGCCCGCTCGCCGGGTGTCAGCAGGTCCAGCCTCGGGGGGACCTGGGGTGGCTGGCTCCTGGGCCCCCCGAGGAGAAGAGGCTGGCCCAGTAGGTACATACCGGGTCGCAGGGGCGCATACACACTAGCTAACAGACACACACATTTACTGACAGAGACACACTCAGCGACATACATACATACATACACACTCACTTCCAAAACATACACTTTCACTGACAAACACACACTCACTAACAGACATCAGACACACTCAGTAACAGACACACCCAATAACAGACACACCAAAACACACACTAACACACACACACTAACACACACACTAACACACACACACTAACACACACACACACACAAACAGACTCACACACACACACTTTTTTTTAAATGTAATCCCCCCAGCCTCCCTACCTTTTGTAGAGCTGAGGGGATTCCCTGTGGTCCAGTGGTGCCGCTGGGCGGGCTGTCTGGGTGGCTGGCGCGCGAGGGAGCACTCTACCCTGAGTGCTTCCTCTTCCGCTCCCTCGCGCGCCGCGTAGGGATGCCGGAGCCGGAAGATGACGTCATCTTCCGGCTCCGGTATCAGTGCGGTGCGCGAGGGAGCGGAAGAGGAAGCCCTCAGGGGAGAGTGCTCCCTCGCGTGCCGGCCACCCAGACAGCCCGCTCGCCGGGTGTCAGCAGGGCCAGCGTCGGGAGAAGAGGCTGGCCCAGTAGGTACATACCAGGTCGCGGGGGCGGCCGGGCCCCCTGGAGGGCCGGGCCCGGTCGCAGCCGCGACCCCTGCGACCCTGGTATGTACGCCACTGATTAAAAGGTGTTAGAGAAGTATCGTTATATCATGACAGCTTTGTTAAAATTGAATGTACAATTCTGGTTATTGTAAACATAATTTTATTAAAGGACACGGAGGCTCATGTTAGAATCAGTGAAGTCCGGTAACGCCTGAGATGAAGAAGTGTCCGGGCAATCAGAGAAAATGGAGGAAAAGCGTCTGTGGGCAGCCATGATTGTAGCAAAGCATCTGATACCAGAGCTTCCAGATCGGGTCTCCAACTGAAAAACCGTGGTATTTGGGAATTCAACCGTGATGCAAAAAGGTCGATGTCTAGGGGTCCCCACAGTGCCTGCAGGCAAAGAAATACAGAAGGATTCAGATGTCAATTGCTGGCATTCCTCAAGTGTCTGGAATTCCAAACTGCCACAATGTTGGAAATTCCCAGGATATACTCTGCTCGTACCGAGATGTTGCGATCCAGGCAGAATTCCTGCGTCAGTTCTGCCAAAGATGTTGATTTTGTGCCCCCGAGGTGGTTAATGTAACGCACCACTGATGCGTTGTCCATCCGTAACAGGATGGAGCAGTTGGTTGATACCACTAGAAGGCTTTGCAGGGCAAACAAACCGCCAGCAATTCCAGGCAATTGATATGCATGGTCTGTTCTTGCATGGACAATTTCCCACCTGTGGAGGTAGGACCGCAGCGGGCACCCCAGCCAAGCATACTTGCATCTGAATCTATTGTGAAGTCCAGGGATTGCTCGTCCATTCCACACCTCCATGTGTTGCAGCCACCACCAGAGTTCCTCTCTGGCTGGACAGTCGAGAGGAACAGAGTCTGAATATGATTGACCTAAGCGAAGGTGTTTGGCCTTTAGGCGTTGAAGTGCCCTGTAGTGGAGTGAGCCGGGGAAAACCGCTTGGATTGATGCTGAGAGGAGACCGATGATTCTGTGTCAAGAGAGTTCGATGGATCTCTTTTTGATTGATTTGACTTTGGAGGGTGGTAGGAGAAGTGTCCCACATACGGAGTCTATGGTGAATCCTAGGAATTCTATTGATTGGGAAGTCTCGGTGATCGATTTTTCCCAGTTAATGAGGAAACCCAGGTTGTCCATGAGGTTATCATCCAATACAGATGTTTCTGAAGTTGATGAGGGTCCTGTGCCATCAGGAGCATATCGTCTAAGTATATTATGAGGCGAACTCCTCCGTTGCCTAGGTATGCAACGACTGATTTCATACATTTCGTAAAACACCATGGGGCCGAAGAGAGGCCGAATGGGAGGCAGTTGAATCGCCACATGGTCCGTTCCCATTGGAATTGGAGATATTGTTGGCAATCTTCGGCCATCGGTATGGTAAGATAGACATCTTGTAGGCCAAGTTTGACCATCCAGTCCCCTGAGAGGAGAAGACCTCAGAGGGAGTAGAAGTGATGGTATGTGACAAATGCGTTCAGTGGCCGAAGGCTGATGACCCGTCAAATGCCAGCCCCATTTTTTGGGACCAGGAAGATATTGCTAAGAAACTTGGAGTCTGGGGTTGAATTTCCCAAATTGCACCTTTGGATGCAAGGGATTGAATTTCTTGTGACACCAAACCCCGGTCGTGTGCAGAGAACACGATGTGGTTGGGGAGAGACCAATGTACGGGGTGTTATACAACATCTATAGAATAACCCATGACAGTATGGAGGACCCAAGCATCTGAGGTTAACATGTGCCAAGCATCTCTTTAATCTGCCTCCCACCATAGGTATAGTAGAAACATGAATTGATCTTACTATAAGGCCGTCGGCCATAGGAAGAACCTCTGTGTCCACGAGCTTGCCAAGGTCTGCTACAAACTGGAAAGAATGGTGAGGCAGACTTTTGTTCAGGTGGTTGAAACCTGGATTGTACGGAGCCTCAGGATCCCCGGCATGATCCCCCGTATGATCCCTGGGAGGAACGGCCAGGCAGACGGCCCTGATAACTCTGAGAGAACACACGCTTCATGTTGACTTGCGATTTATCGAGTGCTGTGAACGTCCCTACGTATGTGCCTACCTCATTCATGAAGTTGTCCCCAAATAAAAGACCTTTAGCCTGCGCTCCGGGCTCTGAGATCGCAAGGTTTACTAACTTTGGTTCTATTTTCATCAAAATGGACTTGTGTCTCTCTGTGGCCAATGCCGTATTGGCGTTACCCAGCATGCACATGAATCTTTGTATCCAGCCCCTGATGGCCATTAAGTCAGCGGGTGCACCCCCTGCCAAGGGTGTTTTCGACTATGTCGAAAATCTTGGCACTTGATCCGAGAGCGTCCAGGATTTTATCCTGGCAATTATGCAGGGAGAAATCCAGGCCTTTTTTGGCTTTCCATCCTGTTTTGCCAAGAAATTTGGCTATTTTGGGATCTATGTCTGATAAGGTACAGGCCATATCAAGGAGAGTTGGACTTGGGCATTGTTAAGTGGTTTCCTTATACATGCAGCAATGTATTTGGCTACGTGATCCAAAGGGTACCAACTCTGAACAACGTGCGATTGGCGCATGCGCGGGCAGTGAAAATTCCCTCACATGAAGCGGTGTAAGAGAGAGGTTTGTGAGGCAGTCAGGTGTGAAAGAACCAAGTCGGCAAATAAACAAGCCGTCAAGCAACAGGGGAAGGAGGAGGAAGGGAGGCTGGGTGAAGGAAAAGGGATGGCACTGAGTGCCAAGGTAGTGTAAAGGCAGTAAAGCCACAGAAAATAAAAAAATATCATACAAAAATACAATAGAAATGTTAAAATCTAATAAAATATACAAGTTAAGTGAAATATGGAGAAGAACTTAGCTGAGGAGGCAGCAGCAAAGAAAGAGGAGTGGCTTAAGGTCTCATGTGGACATTACAGAGCAAGGATCATTCTCATTGTATAATATGTTTATACTGTATTTAACCCTTTGGGGTACATGTTATTTTTTTTTCTTTAAGTATCCTTTCTTTGCTGTTGAGGAATAAAGAAAGACATAAAGCATAATACTCGCCTCCATGTCCTTAATAAAATCATGACTTTACGTCATCAAATAAGTAAAATCTGGTAATTTATTACACTACAGAGAAGTGAATTTGTATTTTTTATAATTATGTAGAGCTGTTGTTTTTTTTTATAGAGAGAACAAGTCATCTAAACATAGCAGGATTCTCAGATAATGAACAGAAGTGGCAGTATTGTCAGCCATTTGAAACAAGAAAATCAATAAAAATAATAATGTGTTAATGTTTGTTTAGCCTCATTTCATGTAATTATCCTGTGTAAGCAGTGTGGACGTTTTATTGAATATTGGGTAATTTAATATTTGACATCTTTTTGTAAGAGGAATAAGTCCAATTGTCTCGCTGGGTTCAGCAATACCTATTGGGAGTTGAACCGTGTCTTGTAATCATTTATTAGTTTATATCAGGAAAATGTATTTGTTCATTTACCTTCATCTTCTGTTGAAACATATGCTCCCGATTTTCCGTTGTATTTTTCTCTTCTGTTCTTGAGCCCCATAAATGTTTGCATTTAGGTGTTTTCTGTTATTGATCCTCTAAGTCATGTTATATCAGTGTATATCATTCCATATTTAAACATTCAATAAAAACATGGTATGTTTCAAAAACTGATCTGCTAGAGTTGGATGACCTTGGAATGAATTCATGAAAGTTATCTAGTCTTTTGGAAGCTTCTTCCAGTACCTATTTTGGTCCATTTTTTAAAAAACATGTTCTAATTTGTGAGTCTAATAATGACTATATCCATACCTATATACATTGCCATTTTCATTAAACTTACATACCTTTTAATTTCTGTATATTTTATTTTCATAGACATTAAAGTGAAAGGAACATTTTTATTTTGAGTAATTCCAACAGAGACTTCACTTAAATTGCTCATTTTTTATTTATGCTGCTTTATATTTAATTTTAATTTATAGCTCATTTACTACTTATTAGCCCTGAGCCCTAAGAACTCTCGTTTTCTCATTCTTGATCTAAAGATGACGCAAGTTACCAACTTCCACCATAATGGTGGCCTAAATCAAATTACGGTAATCATAATTACGGCAACCAGATTAAGATAAAGACCTCTAGGTTTCACTGAAGATGGATTAAAAATTCATAATTCTTAGATAAATATGGTATGTTACGGACAAACCTTACTGCATTTAGTTGTTAAAATATGTCTAATTTACTGTATTGTATCAGGTAAATACTTCTGGCACCTGACAAATCCAGAGTTGTCTTTTGGACTTTTTAATCAATGAAATGTAATTCATGACTCCTGCGAATATAATTCCACTACTTTAAAGTAAAATGACGTTCAGTAATAAAGTCTAGCAAATCATTGGCATTGATCATGAAGGTCATAGTCGCAACAATTCTTGTGCTGATATTAGCATTCTTGACGTTAAAAGTCAAGGGAGGTATTCAATAAACATTTGTAGTCTTACACTTAGCTGAGCTGCTGTTGTTACCAAAATAACAGGTTGCAAAGCCTATAGGGTATATCATCCAGACAATTTTCAATACAAAATGAAAGTAACAAGTATTCTAGGGGAATCCCACACCCCTAATGAGAATTAACACCAAGTGATCTGATTTATAAAACTTATAGATAAACAGCTAGTAATGACAATTTAAAGCGACACTACCACAGCATATTTACCTTTTCCCAATTGCTTCCTCTTCTCTTCTCAGACGATGCCGGATGGCCAGGCTGGCGTTTGGCCCCATCCCTGCCCCATCTCCTTTAGATCTCAGCCAATCCAATGCTCTTCCTATGGGATAATCAATTCCATTGATGTCAGCCAAGGCGGCAAATCAGGGTCAGCGCCGGTGGATCCACGCAGCGCGGGAAATAAGGTAAGTTTTCTTACCTTTTAAGGAGGCAAGGGAGGGAAAGCCAACTAAATGGTGGTTTAAACACCATAGGGTCAGGAATACATGTTTGTGTTCCTGACCCTATAGTGTTCCTTTAAATTAAACTTAAAACAAAACTTCTTTTAGAGCCTTTTAATAGTTTTTCTGCCATAACGGCGATTTGCTATTTATATGTAGATTCACATTTACATATAAGCTAGTAGCTCATTTTGGAAAGCACCAGCTATGAAATGTTAAATAGAGCTCACACACAATCAACAAAAAAGCCTAAAAGGAAATATAGCGTTTCATCTCCGCATTAGACAACATACTTTTATAGTATGCTACCCAACCCAAACTTTCAATAAAAGGAAATTCTTTCCAATATGCTAATCAGTTCCATTCATTTGACATTTAAATGCAAAATAAAATAAAACGGCCTCAGATATATTCATAAAGGATCAGGCAGTGAAAATAACAGGGCTAGGAAACACTGACAATGTGACAATAGAATAATACTAAAAGTGATTCTGTTGGCTTCAGTAGCCAGAGCTAATGTCTGGGGACGGTTAAAGTAGGGCACAATGATTTAACGAGATACATTGTACTCAGCCATATGCAGGAAAAGCAAGTGGATGTTTTTAACTGATGCTTGCTTGGATGCAAGGCAATGAGAAACCCATTTTGCCTTCACAAAATAATCTCTCTCTCTCTCTCTATCTATCTCTAGAGACAGAGCGACTTTTATCAGCACAACCTTTACATAGAGCCATTATAACACCAACTGCTCAGAAATTATCATGTGCCAAAACAAGAAGAGGTCTGAAAGAGTGGGAAAAGGCTACTCAAGAAAATCAGAGCCAGATCAAGGATGCCCAGGGCCTAACTCCTAGAGCAAGCATGTCAAACTCACAGCACTCGGGCCGCATGCAGCCCATAATGGACTTATTTGCAGCCTGGCAAGCCGCGAGCCGCCAGTTTGAGACATGCTTAGTTTTAAAGCAGAGTAGGCACCTGCTTTCTCAACATTGCAGGTGCCTACTCTGCTAAAATTTACCCGGCCGGGGGTAGAGGTCGCTGGAGGAGCTCAGTCTTCCTGTTCCTCACTGCTCCCTCACGCGCCGTCTGTGGTGATGCTGGGTGCCGGAATATGAAGTCATATTCTGGCACCCGGCATCACTAAACTGCACGCAAGGGAGCAGTGAGGAGCAGGAGGACCCCAGAGAATGATGTGTCTGTCTGTGAGTGTCTGTCAGTGAGTGTGTGTGTGTCTCTCTGTCAGTGAGTGTGTGTGTATGTCAGTGAGTGAGTGTGTGTCTCTGTGTGTGTCAGTGAGTGTGTGTGTGTCTGTATGTCAGTGAATGTATCTGTCTGTCAGTGAGTGTGTCTGTCAGTGAGTGTCTGTGTGTGTGTGTATGTGTCTGTCAGTGTGGCGATGGCCATGGCTGGACAGTGGAGTACCTGGAGGTGCACAGAGGCACGCAACACCACGTCACCTTCCAACATGATGTCGACATGCTCCACCTTCACAGGGTTTCAGAAAGTAGCAGGAGGATTCGCTTTGGCACAGGGTGCGGATGGCACCATTTGAGGTATACCAGAGGCTGGACTCCCGAGTCGTATACTGTCAGTGGCAATGTGAGTGGAGTCTGCTTGTTGGCTAGAGGAGGGTGCTGGGATTTAGTAGATGGGGGACTGGGATTTAGTAGAGGTGGAGGTCTGGGATTTAGTATATGGGGGGACTGAGATTTAGCATATGGGAGTGACTGGGATTTAGTAGAGTGGGGTGCTGTGGTTTAGTAGAGGCGGATGCTGTTTTTTTTTGTACTGTATTTTTCAAAATAAACCTACATTTCTATGAAAATGTAAGTGGTTTTTTTTTTGCGGCCCACATAAACTTAAACCTTGTTTATTTGGCCCGTACTAGATTTTGAATTTGACGTGCTTGCTCTAAAGTGTTGGGAGGTATGCTGTAGGGCAAGCATGTCAAACTCGCGGCCTGTGGGCTTTTTTGCGGCCCGGCGAGCCGCGAGTTTGAGACATGCTTAGTGTTGAAGCAGAGCAGGCACCCACTTTCTCAACATTGCAGGTGCCTACTCTGCTAAAATTTACCGGGGGGAGAGGTCGCTGGAGGAGCTCAGTCTTCCTATTCCTCACTGCTCCCTTGTGCGCACGCCGTCTGTAGTGATGCCGGGTTCCGGAATATGACGTAGTATTGGTTTAGTAAAGGGGGATGCTGTTTTTTTTTTTATATTGTATTTTTCAAAATGACATCTCACTCCAATCAGCTCTTGGAGATGTTATTAGTGTAGGGGTTCACATACTTTTTCCACCTGCACTGTGAATGTTTACACGGTGTGTTCAATAAAAACATGGCAACATTTCATTCTTTGTGTGTTATTAGTTTAAGCAGACTGTGATTGTTTATTGTTGTGACTTAGATGATGATCAGATCACATTTTATGACCAATTTGTGCAGAAATCCATATCATTCCAAAGGGTTCATGTACTTTTTCTTGCAACTGTACACTTAGAATGACATTAATGTTATATATAAATAATAATAATAAAAAAAAAATATATATGCCAGTTTAAATTTGTTCTTACTGTATTTTGATATTAATATACATATAAAATTTAAACCAAAATACATTTAGAATGACGTTATAAATACATATACTTAGTCACAGTTAAAATTAGTTTTTTGCATTTTCCACACACAAATATTAACACTAACTTTGGCTACTAAAAAAGACTGGACATACCCCATTTGTAATACCTTGGGTTGTCTACTTTTGCAAATGGCATACCGTACTATCATGGGGTTATTCTCATTCCTAGGCTACCATTTAGTCTCAAAGGCAACATAATCAGTCTGGCAAATTTCAATGTGTATAAACTGAAAAATTTGCTATATTTGACCCTATAACTTTCCAAAACACCATAAAACTTATACATGAGGGGGTACTGTTTTACTTGTGAGACAACGCTGAATACAAATATGTGTGCTTTATTGCAGTACCAGCTAACAATATTATGACATTCACAGTTAAAATGCCATGCAGATCTAAAAAAATTTACATTTCTTAATATCTTAAATCTTTTTAGATTTGTTTCATATTAAATTATGTTTTATATATAAATATTTCAAATCACTGAATTGCTCTTGGTGCTTGGAGTAACCCTTTGAGTGTGATTGTGAGATGTCTATATTTATATAATAGATTTATAATAAGGAATCATTTTCCATGTCTCCACTGCTAAGGATGTGAAATATATGATGGAGTTTATTCTTCACATATGGTATCTAAGATAGTGACAGGTAATGGTTGTACGCATTTGGCTAGCTGAGCATCATTGGAGGAAAGTTCACAACCAACTTGAATGCCAAGAGTGATTCAATCAATGTGCACAAATACCTTTCAAAATGTGTACACTAATTAACACATGCTTGGTTAATTAATGTTGTGTGTCACTTCATGTTTGAGATTTATTGCTTAAATATTGCCTAAAAGGCGCGATGTGTCTGTTGAAAGATCTGTTATATAATATACATACTCAATCATTTATAAAACATGGAATAGTAGATTTGTTTTTGTTTTGTTTTTTTAATATCGGACAGGCAGCGTCGGGCTTGTAAACATTTCATTCTTCCAGTAGGAATAGATGAGTTTTATTTTATTTAAGTACCTATTCAATAATATATATTTTCTTTATCAAACAAACTAAAATCGAGTGACTTGTGTGTGGGTAGACTGTTATACACTACAGCCTGAATGGGGCAAATCCACCATTCGAACTGCAAAATTCGGACAATGTTCACAATATAAAACTATCCTGATTTTATAATTCTGGTACTGCATGGTTAACAGTTGGGGGCTAATATGTCCCCACCAGAAACATCCATTGGTGGATGGTTGGGTTCCTAATTATAATATTCAAGGTGGGACCTAGTGTTCCCCTGTGCCCCCACCTCCAGTGTTCGGGAGTTTCTGTATCCGTTTTTCAGTTCTATGAGATTCATGCTCAAACACCGCTGCCTGCGTTCGCAGGAACAAGATGGCCGCCACCTCGTGGTTGTCGATAGGAATTGCCACTTAGACCAACACTTAGAACACTGTGGTGGAGATTGCTACAAAGCTGTTAGTGAGTGATGTGTTGGTGAGTGATGTGTTGGTAGCTGTGGTTGATATGTGTGGTAGTTGTGAGTGATGTCTGGGGCTGTGCGTGAATAGCTGCGAGAAATGTGTGGATAGGCGTGACTAATATGCGTTGCTGTGTGTGAGTAATAGTGTTTGTATGTGAGTAACTGAGTGTGTTGTGCATGGGGAGGCTGTGTTTGTTCCTCTTCACACATTAGACATTTTTTTTTTTAAAGGTCCAGTGGGGGTCTAGAGTCACAGACCAGGTCACTTCAAAAGCGATGAGGTAGCAAATACAATAATCCACTGAGTGATAAGAATACAGGAGATACATCTCTAACAGTTCTTTAGACTGGGCTAGATAGCTACGCAGATATTTATCTCTCCTGGTTCCTGATTTTCGCAGGTTGGTATTATCTGGGATTGTAATTTTGTGTGTGCTAGCATAGTATCCCTTTTGCAAACTAATAGAATACTTTCAGTTGCTCTGACATTGGAAAACGCTTTGCACAAGGACTATCTATTCCGGAGAGAGACAGGCAATAATTCCACATTCAATATTCACAGAGTGTTCCTGATATTGTATGTCTTTCCTTGGATTAGCATAATATAATACACAGTGCAGGGGAATACACACTCACCCCGGTGGCCCCTCAAGTTTTCATTCATATAACAGCACGCTAGAACATTTTAGTAATTTAGTATCTACTGCAATTTCATTGGAGCCTGCACACATTTGTTCATAAAAGATTTATGTATTCTTTCAACGGGTAAACCTTTAAGCCATTTTTAAATAAATAATGCTTAAAGGTTCTCTATTGCTAGTCTTAAACATGATTTGACCTTTAGCAGTTCGGCTAATAAAGGCAGAGATTCCAGCGCAGTTCCTGCGACACACTGAGGTTTTATAATTGTTGAAGGAGACTCCCATGGACCGTGTTATTGATCGTAATAAATTTTCCACGCAAGAAAGCAGGTTAAATGGTGGCTAACCATGAAACTGCTGCTGGGAAACAATTACCATCATTCTCAACCAGATTGAAGTTGTAAGGAAAAGATAACATTTCACCATATAAGATTGTCAGAACTTGCCGCCTGTACAGCCTATGTCTATTTGTAGGCCTTGAAGAATGCTGCATGTGACGGTAGTATACGGTATCACCGTCAAGCATTGCCTTCTTCCCATAAAAGAAAATCACCCAATACTCCACAAGAAGAAATATCCCTGGAATCGCCGAATAATCCACACATGAGCCAAAGCTTAATGCTGGAACAAGACTGATTTACTGGCACACAGGACACACAATTTATGTGATACAAAACTCCTCCTCTGGGCCAGGCTAGATAATTGAGTTTCAGCAATATACAAAGCTCAATTAACTGCTGGCCAGAAACATTATAATTTTTAACAATTTCAGAAAAGTACTTTTTATAATACATACAACTATAATTAACCCATTAACATCCCTGGGTAGCTGAGGATACTGGTAGTCACATATCCAAATCTCACAAATTTATGTTCAGTGGTTTCCGTGTTGCATCGTGTAGAAGTTTGACCGGCTCGGTCAAAATCAGTAGCAAGTGCCGGTCTCTGTTCGCGTCCAACTACACAAAAACCACCGTTCGTATGGTACAGCTGGTTACATACGAATGTTCCCCTCGTTCGGTAGATTCTATCTACTGAATGCCAGTTTGATTCGTGGAGGGGAACATATTCATCCAGAACTTCCATGAAGACCGGGCGTTCGCATGTTTGCCTTGCCGAAAATAGTTCCAGGCAATTCATGCATACGCCCCGCTGACCGCGTTCGTGAGTTTTAAGATGGCCGCCATCCTTTGTTCTCACCACGTGTTCGTATGCCGAATGGCTGTCACCTAGGAGCAATTAAGTTGCGGTTTATCTCCACGTTCTAATGCTGATTGCTACCCAGGGTGGTCTCTGTTCGGTAGATGAATACATTTATTCACATACATAATAAAACTAACTGATTACAAGCATTTAAACAGCAGGGAGAGGATATAACTGAAGGCACACAGGTAAGTATATGGAAATCCTTTACTACGGCCCCCCTTTTACTCCCTGCTCCGGCAGACATAACTGGACCTTTCCGGGTCCAGTGGGGCTGACGGGACTTCCAGCCATTAGTCCAAGAATAAGTCCATTTGGCGGGCCAGTCCACATACAGCATTTAAAGGGCCAGCCCTTCCCGGGTCCATGATCCCACGGCAGGAGGCCGGCTAGTAGTCCTCTCCAGGCGTGCAGATGCCTGACCTTCCGTCTGTCAGGACCCATGTTAGTCAAGGAGCCCACCCACAAAGAAAAATCAGCAGAATAGACCCCCACAATAAACGGTACTGGCCTGTAGGTCCCGGGTTGTAGCGGGACAGTTCAGCATCCTCGGTCCTTCCAGTGTGGCTAAGCAAACCACTGGGGCTACTTGGGGGGCAGAGGCCAGTGGTGCTCGGCCCAGGTGCCAGCTCTTCTGCTGGGATAGCCTGCAGGGTGTCAGGCTCTGGGCAAGGTACAAGGGTAGGGCAGAGGCCAGCGGCACTCTGCTCAGGTGCCAGCTCTTCTGCTGGAGGGGGTCAGTGGGTATTGCAGGTTCATCCACTGCCCCCAGGACCCGGTCGGTTTTTGTAGCCGTGGAGGAGAGGGCTTGCTTACCTCCTCCTCCTGGTATCCCTGCAGGGATAGTTAGGGATCTGGACCACCCGTCCAGCATCCCTGTAGGACTGGCACAGAGACCGCGGTCCCATCTGCGCCAATGTGGTTATGGTTGTTCTCCCCCTCACCCGGTATCTCCTGCTGCGGTGGGAGAAGGAAGCCGGCTGCCCCCACCCCCCAGGTCGCTGGTTGCTGTAAGGTGGAGAGATCTACCATCACCTCCTCCTGGAACTCAGGCCACCGCTGGGAAGAGAGACCGGTTGTCTCCTCTCCCTGTGAGATGCACTGCCGCTGGGGATCTGGGCCGGGTACCCACCATCCCTGTGGGGCCGGTGGAGAGACCTCGGTTCCATCTCCACCTGCCATCTGTGAGTCTTCCCAGGACCATTCTATAAGGTTGCTCACCTCTGGGGCTGGTTGGACAGAAGAGGGTATGGTGTCCAGGTAATTTCCTGGGTCGAGGGACGGTGGTTGGGCTAAGTTGAACAGGCGTTGGTAGTTCTGCTCCAGCTCCCACTCCCTTTTGACCAGATGAATCAGGTCTGGCCCCAGGTCATCCTCTCGGGGAAGATCCAGCAGGGTTTCCCTGATGTTGTGGATGTCCCAGAACCGAAATTCTGTGGGGCATCCAAAGTCATCGCCCTCCTCAAAGGCCTCCCACAGTAAGCCCGGGCCATTATAATCATCTCCCTCGGGCAGATAGTGGTTAGTCATCCAGGGGTTGAGCGGGGTGGCGTACCACTTTAATGCCCGGTATGCTGCGTCCAGCCACAACTCCTTCCAAATTAAATCCCAAAGTTCTAACATCCATTCAGCCAAGGGTTGCTCTCCTAAGAAAGGGGAGCGCAGGGCCACGAGTACCTGGAACCGCTGCTTGTCACTGGGAAGGCTCTCTCCCCGCCGCCGCTGTACCATTTCCAGGGCATCGTACCATAACTCCGTACGAGTGACATCTCTCCAGTCCAGTATGCACTCCTCTGATACAGGCCCTTCCTGTTGGGCCAAGTGCTGCTGCAACCTCCAGCGAAACTCATGTTGCTGTGGATAGGGACGCTGCCCGGTAGCTAGCTCTATCCCTTGAGTTCCTCTGAAGCCAGGGTCACTGCACGAGTGCTAGTGTTGCCCTCCATGCACTGTACACTAGTGACGTCCTTGAATCCTCTGTGCAGGGAAAAAGAAGGGAAAATCCCGCCGCTGCCAACCAGTTGTGACGGTAGTATACGGCATCACCGTCAAGCATTCACTTCTTCCCATAAAAGAAAATCACCCAATACTCCACAAGAAGAAATATCCCTGGAATCGCTGAATAATCCACACATGAGCCAAAGCTTAATGCTGGAACAAGACTGATTTACTGGCACATAGGACACACAATTTATTTGATACAAAACTCCTCCTCTGGGCCAGGCTAGATAATTGAATTTCAGCAATATACAAAGCTCAATTATCTGCTGGCCAGAAACATTATAATTTTTAACAATTTCAGAAAAGTACTTTTTATAATACATACAACTATAATCCCTGGGTAGCTGAGGATACTGGTAGTCACATATCCAAATCTCACGAATTTCCGTTCGGTAGTTTCCGTGTCGCATCGTGTAGAAGTTTGACCGGCTCGCCATGTGGAGGTATCCAAGCTAGAGTTCCATAAAATCAGTAGCAAGTAGCGGTCTCTGTTCGTGTACAACTACACGAAAACCACCGTTCGCATAGTACAGCTGGTTACATACGAATGTTCCCCTCGTTGGGTAGATTCTATCTACCGAAGGCCAGTTTGATTCGTGGAGGGGAACATATTCATCCAGGACTTCCATAAAGACCGGGCGTTCACATGTTTGCCTTGCCGAAAATAGTTCCAGGCAATTCATGCGTACGACCCGCTGCCCGCGTTCGTGAGTTTTAAGATGGCCTTTGTTCTCGCCACGTGTTCGTATGCCGAATGGCGGCCACCTAGGAGCAATTAAGTTGCGTTTTTTCTCCACGTTCTAATGCTGATTGCTACCCAGGGTGGTCTCTGTTCGGTAGACGAATACATTTATTCACATACATAATAAAACGAACTGATTACAAGCATTTAAACAGCAGGGAGAGGATATAACTGAAGGCACACAGGTAAGTATATGGAAATCCTTTACACTGCAGTTAAGCAAAAATAAGTACATTTAGAAGTCCAAAAATTAGGGGGTGCCGACAAGATATTACAGGCAAACGCTGTCTTGAGCAATAAGTTAAAAGGGTAACGGGAGCTCCTGTACTCAAGCTGAGCACCTCCGTTAGGTGAGCTTCCCTGCTGCTTCCAGGGGACTCAGGTTTCAGACCCAGTCGCTGATGCTGGACTTTGGTCTCTTGGGAGCTCTTGCACTGGATCAGGCTGCAGTGGTTATAGCTCTCTTTCAGGAGAAAACGAGGTGATAGCGCACACAATGGTAAAGTGCTTAACAATATTATGGCTGAATGGAACCTATACAGTTAAAACATAAAAGGCCAACATAGTGTAAAACTGTGTAAACACCTGGATGTAAGTAGATAACTTGGAACACTCACACATTTTTGAGCCCTTAAGGTCGGCTCTGAACTCTGCAGGTTGATGTAAAGTGCAATGTTGTTGATCCCAGGTCCCAACTGATATTTCTCTTAGCTTGTAAGAGATTAGGAACCAATATTAAAGGACCACTATAGTCCCAGGAAAACATACTCGTTTTCCTGGCACTATAGTGCCCTGAGGGTGCCCCCACCCTCAGGGTCCCCCTCCCGCCTCCGATCCTTCTCCGTTCCTCCCCATCGGCTGAATGCGCACGCGCGGCAAGAGCTGGGCGCGCATTCAGCCGGTCGCATTGGAAAGCATTTACAATGCTTTCCTATGGACGCTGGCATGCTCTCACTGTGAAAATCACAGTGAGAAGCACGCAAGCGCCTCTAGCAGCTGTCAATGAGACAGCCGCTAGAGGCTTTGGGGGAAGGCTTAACCCATTCATAATCATAGCAGTTTCTCTGAAACTGCTATGTTTATAAAATAATGGGTTAACCCTAGCTGGACCTGGCACCCAGACCACTTCATTAAGCTGAAGTGGTTTGGGTGCCTAGAGTGGTCCTTTAAGGGTAAAAAATACACATATTAAACACCAATAGATAAAACAATAACACCGAGATGAGGTAGTAGCACAACGCGTTTCAACCGCTCCAGGGATCTTCCTCAGGTGCATCTAACTTCTAGAGTGAGTATACCTGCTTATATATATCTCTAAGTGTCCTCAATTCAAATTCCGCTTTGACCATAAAAGGTCAGTTTCTGGGAATGTTCCATCTCTCTGCAATATGGCAATTCCCAAATGTCTTTAACAACAGCCCTCACAACCTTCCCAATATGGATGGTTTCTTTCCCCACATGGTTTTGCTATCACCTTGCATCTCTGTCTCATTTTCCATACGTCTGACTCAGCCTTTCAAATATGGCGGCACGTCCACTTCCCGTGGAGCGTGATTGCCCAGCTCTATTACAGTTCATCATTGCGCAAATCAAAGTCTTTGTGTGTTAGAACGGGCAGTCTCCAGATTAAAATCCACAGATGGCATTTTGAGTAAGGGAAAAGGGTGGGTAGAGAAATAAGTAACAGTTAAAACTAGGCTAGTAAATCGATGTTATCCTTATATGAGAAAATTGAGGAGTATCAATAAGAACATTTTATATGGGAAAACAATGAATACATGTATCTCTTCAAATAAATGAGCGCTACCTATATTTGCATAATAGTACACAGAAGTGATAAATTAAAATGTATTATGTATAATTTACTTCCCTAACTAATTAAAAAATATATATAGTTTATAAAGGGAAAGGTGAATGAAAAAAATATAAAAACTGATACAAATGCACTCATCTTTTGAAGTTTTACATAAAACAGAAATATTTAAAACA
Source organism: Pelobates cultripes (assembly GCA_933207985.1). Classification (NCBI taxonomy): domain Eukaryota; kingdom Metazoa; phylum Chordata; class Amphibia; order Anura; family Pelobatidae; genus Pelobates; species Pelobates cultripes. The sequence goes on along the minus strand of OW240912.1, from coordinate 383,334,399 downwards.
CCATAAAAGTGGATACAAACACTTTTATAAAAGAGTACCAATATTGAAGTCTAAATTCAATCATTCGGGGGATAGCGTCTGCAGTTCAAATATCCATTTTAACTCATGTCTACCCAAACTGCGAGCTCCATCCCCACCCCTCCAATGTGAGTCCACCTTTTCTATAGCTAGATATGTTCGCTGATGCATGTTTTCCATTATCTTGAGGTTGTACCTACGTACTGTAATACGCAGGTGCATTTTACACATTGGGTCCCTGCTCTTAAATGGATATTGCTGTCTGAGGGTAGCACCCCTTCCTACCCTGACATAATGATCTCGCCCTCAAAATTAGGGACCCGCAGAGAAACTGGATGTGAGCACAATGAATAGCATTGCTGGTAGTGACTCTGATTCACAGCAGGAGTGTAATCTGATCGATGCTTGTTGTAGTCAGTTAAGCCATCTCCAGGGTTTGACTTTAAAAAGCATCTTCTTTGTGCATGTCTACTCTAGATGCTTGTTGCCTAATACAGAAACCTTTTTGATGCGCCCTAATATCTGGACTACAGTTCTATTACAAAGAGAAATGTAAACCCTTTTTCCTCACTGATACCTGCTTTTGGAAGATGGCTAGGGAAATCTCCAATTATAAGTCAGGTGTATGGAATCCTCAGTGTTTCCCTTAAAGAGATATCATATAAATAGTCTATATCTTTCCTGAAAAAACTGTTTAGTAATGCATTCTAATTTTCTTGCTTTGCTACCAGAATTGCCTGTTCTAATTGATCTATTGCAAGAAAGGAAAAGTACATTTGTTTCTGGTGATGATGATGATAGGATCACTCAAACCAGAATCCCAGTCAGATCCAGGACTACCGCATATAGCACCTTTATACAACAAAAACCCCGTGCCTCATAGGATTACAGTCTTGTACTTACTGAGAATAATAAGTCTTCCCTATCAAGTTTGTCTTTTGCTTCTGTTTATGTGCCTGCCTTTCTGGAGTTCTGCATTATCCACTATCCAATGCTCTTCTGTGTCCCTATCCTGACCTTCTGGTTTCCTCCTTGGGGCTTCCCACCTTTCATTCCTCCTGAGCCTCCTCCTTGTATCTTCCTATGGGAGGTCTTGGGGGTTTTGAGCGCCTGGAGTTGCTCCTGAAGGAACTTTCACGGTTCCTGGTTCACTTCTTAGATGATATCCCCTTGTGCAGTAACATTGCTTACCACTTTCCCTGTTTGGTGCTATTCCCTACTTCTAGGAACATTAAGCATTTCAGCTGGCCCTTGTTAGGCCCCTTTATAGTCTGGCCTCACCCTTCACTCAGGGCGAGATCATTGTTTCTTTGTTCCTGTTGCAGTATAGTCTCTGTATCCTGTGACTCTGGTTACATTGTAACACTGATATCTGTCAGGAATCACTGAATAACCCTTCACCTGTATATATTTTTTAAAATAAGACAACCTAAGATATTAAACTTGGGATATTTTGACTCTTTTCATGCAACCATTTTACCACCTATCTATGCCAAAAAAAATAATTAGTGATATATTGGACACACAGAGCAATTTAATAATACATGTACTGAGAACTTTAAAGGTTACTGCCACCCCAATATGTGTTCAGCAACATCTCCTGAGTACAGCGATACCACCCATGGATAGGTGTGTTGGGTTCTCTGGGGGCTAAAAGAGCGTATTTGGAGGGTGCGCATTTCAGTTTTCCAACTTGGAATTTTCACAGCTAGTCATCATGCACCCATGTCCTATTTGGGACATTTTTGAAGCCGGCCAATGTAATTTACCCCCACCAAACCATATATTTTTGAAAAGTAGACAACCCAGGGTATTCAATATGGGGTATGTCCAGTCTTTTTTAGTAGCCACTTTGTCACAAACACTGGCCAAAGTTAGCATTTATATTTGTTTGTGTGTTAAAAATGTAAAAAAGCAATTATGAACGCTAACTTTGGCCAGTGTTTGTGGCTACAAAAAAAAGACTGAACATGCCCCAATTGCAATACCTTGGGTTGTCTTCTTTTGCAAATGGTATGCCATCATGGGGGCAATTCTCATTCCTGGGCTATCATACGCTCTCAAAGGCAACATAACAAATCTGACAAGTTTCAATGTGAAAAAAGTGTGAAAAATGTGAAAAACCTGTACATGGGGGGTACTGTTATACTCGAGAGACTTCGCTGAACACAAATATCAGTGTTCTAAAACAGTAAAATGTATTACAACAATGATATCATCAGTAAAAGTGTCATTTGTGTGTGGACAAAATGCAAAACACTTCACTTTCACTGACAATATCATCACTGTGATATGTTTTACTGTTCTGAAACACTAATATCTGTGTTCACAAAGTCTCGCGAGTACCTGCATATGACATATGTTTTTGCACATGTTATTGGAGGAGAATAAACACAAGCATTGATTCTCTCTCTAAGCTCTCCATTCTATTTTTCAGATCGCACAAGTATATGTTAAATGTAAATTATGGAATAGAAAAAAAGAGAAAAAAGAAAAAAACTACCAGTAGGTGTATTCCTAAATTAATAGTATCGGTTGTCACAAGTGGAGACAAAATATAAGACTTAACTTTTAATAAGTATTAGATAAAATTGTTTCAATTCAAAACGTGGTAAATAAATAAAAAATAAATAAATAACAAACGAAGACCGAGATTTTCAGTCCATACTAATTAATGTATCCAAATAATCTGGACTAAGTGGTGAAAAAATATATCAATTGCACAAAGAATGCCTCTATTAAGCAGGATCTTTGTAGATCGCCTGGTCACCTTAAAGTCCCTACAAGATTATCGGAACAAAAGTACTGTGGGAGGAGAGGAAAGAGTGTAGCACGAGCCTATGGTTAGGTTTAACAGAAAAAACTAACGTGCCTTCGTGGGCACCCCTTATCAAATGCCTGCTCTAACACTAGTCCCCCCCATACAGCAGTAATATAGTAAAGATAATAGGAAATAAATGGATAGTAATATTAGTGAATAATGGACTTTCACTCAGTCGCTGGATGCCCATAGAGAGTAAGATAACTCGCAAAGTATCGGCAGTGCTGGTGGAGAGCAAGATATTGCCGACTAGGCGTCCTATACCCCAGCACTGCCGATACTTTGCGAGTTATCTTACTCTCTATGGGCATCCAGAGACCGAGTGAAAGTCCATTATTCACTAATATTACTATCCATTTATTTCATATTATCTTGTAGGGACTTTAAGGTGACCAGGCGATCTACATAGATCCTGCTTAATAGAGGCATTCTTTGTGCAATTGATATATTTTTTCACCACTTAGTCCAGATTATTTGGATACATTAATTAGTATGGACTGAAAATCTCGGTCTTCGTTTATTATTTTTTTTTTAAATTTATTTACTACGTTTTGAATTGAAACTATTTTATCTAATACTTATTAAAAGTTGTCTTATATTTTGTCTCCACTTGTGACAACCGATACTTTTAATTTAGGAATACACCTACTGGTAGTTTTTTTCTTTTTTTCTCTTTTTTTCTATTCCATAATTAACCATTTAGGGGTTACCCCCCATTTTCTGCATTATCTACCAGTACTTCATCTCATTAGGCTCAATTTTTCATCCTTGTTAGAATTATGTTAAATGTAAGACATAAGCAAACATATCAAAAGCCCATGCAAGTGGTGGTTTCTCTTTAAATTGTCTATAAAGCAAAACAAAACTCCTCCATACTGAGTGTAAACCAATAAACTACTGCAGTTCTCCATTGGACCTTAGTCTGACCTACTTTGTCTGTCCTAGCTATTGTATACAGCGCTTATCTCTAATGAGACAGAAAGGGGTATTTTTTATATACACCCCTATATACTTGCTAACCCTTAATAGGGAAAATACCCCTTTCTGTCTCATTAGAGATATTTTTGCCAGAAGCTCAAGGAAGCAAGGTAAAGGGTCATAGCAGGACCCGTCTAGGGGGTTCTGCCTTGACGTTGGCAGACGGGCAGTCCCTCCAGTGCCCATTGGAGCAACTAAATGACCTCCATTTGTTTAAATATATATAGGGATTAAGGAGAGAGCGCAGGTAACTTTTTTCTTTGGTTTTTACTATATGTATTAGCTGATGTGTACTGTAGTCATGTCAGCCGCCCAGGAGTGATGGGAGTGAGCGCAGGACTTTTCTTTTTGTAGTAAGATATGAAATAATTATGAACAAGAAAACAAAAGGAAACCGCGCCCTTAATACGATACAAGTGTACGTACTCAAGTCCTTATGGTCGTAGTTTTTCAATAAACCTCAATGAGAAAATATACAGAATAATAGTGTAATACTGTAAATACTTCAAATGGTAAAGAACAAAAAGATAAATGCACACTCACATTTACCAGAGCTACTACAGAGCTCTACTGTTGTTGCGCCTAGACGGAATTATCCCCGTCTCTGGATTAGTTTGAAGTAGTCAACCTCTTGGCGTCCTCAAACAAATGACACATGGAGAAACATAGAAATCCTTATAGTGTAGTATGTAATAATACCTTAAGGATAATAAATAAATTTAAGGTAGCGTATTCACATGTACTAGAGCGTTCCTCGCTCTAGTTTGTAAAGCATAGGTGGTATAATCCCCACCATAGGATAAGATGACAACCAGGAAATTAAAAAATATAAAATGGTATCTCAGAGTGATAAAAAGTATAATAACTATTTATTAAACATAAAAACATTAAAAACAAAATATGTGATTATCACTCTGTAGAAAAGTCCATTAAAAGTCCACTTTTAATGGACTTTTCTACAGAGTGATAATTACATATTTGAAGTATTTACAGTATTACACTATTATTCTGTATATTTTCTCTTTGAGGTTTATTGAAAAACTACGACCATAAGAACTTGAGTACGTACACTTGTATCGCATTAAGGGGCGCGGTTTCCTTTTGTTTTCTTGTTCACAATTGTCCTATTACAAGGTTGGGAATCCTTGTGCTGGTCACTGCTGCCCACTCCTATTACATAATCACTATAGCGAGCGCCTAATCTTTGTGTTTTTAATATATGAGATAGATGCATTGCATACAAAGCAAGATAGTTCAAGCTGTGATTTATCATAAGTGCGATGATTATGGCATACAGCTCATGAAAATCCCAAATCCACAATCTCAGTAAATTGGAATATTACATGCAATCAATAAAACAAGGAGTGTACATAGAACAATATCGGACCTCTGAAAAGTATAAGCATGCATATGGACTCAGTACTTGGTTTGGGCCCCTTTTGCAGCAATTACTGCCTCAATGTGGTATGGCATGGAATCTATCAGCCTGTGGCACTGCTGAGGTGTTATGGAAGACCAGGATGCTTCAATAGCAGCCTTCAGCTCTTCTGCATTGTTCGGTCTCATGTCTCTCATCTTTCTCTTGGCAATGCCCCATAGATTCTCTATGAGGTTCAGGTCAGGCGAATTTGTTGGCCAATCAAGCACAGTAATCCCACGGTCATTGAACCAGGCTTTGGTGCTTTTGGCAGTGTGAGCAGGTGCCAAGTCCTGCTGGAAAATGAAGTCAGCATCCCCATAAAGCTCGTCTGCAGAAGGAAGCATGAAGTGCTCCAAAATCTCCCTGGACTTAATGAAGCACAGTGGATCAACACCAGCAGTTGATATGGCTCCCCAAATCAACACAGACTGTGGAAACTTCACACTGGACTTCAAGCATCTTGCAGTGTGTGCCTCTCAATTCTTCCTCCAGACTCTGGGTCCTTGGTTTCCAAATGAGATGCAAAAGTTGCTCTCATCAGAAAAGAGGACTTTGGACCACTGAGCAACAGACCAGGTCTGTTTTTCTTAAGCCCAGGTAAGACACTTCTGATGTTGTTTGTTGTTCAGGAGCGGCTTGACAAGAGGAATACAACATCTGAAGCCCATGTCCAGGATCTGTCTGTGTGTGGTGGCTCTTGATGCACTGACTCCAGCCTCAGTCCTCTCTTTGTGAAAGTCCCCAACACATTTGAACAGTCTTTTCCTGACAATCCTCTCCAGGCCGTGGTCATCCCTGCTGCTTGTGCACCTTTTTCTTCCACATTTTACCCTTTGACTTAACTTTCTATTAATGTCAGGTCAGCAGTCTTTCCCATGATTGTGATTCCTACTGAACCAGACTGAGAGACCATTTAAAGGCTCAGAAACCCTTTGCATGTGTTATGGCTTACTTAGCTGATTAGAGTGGGACACTGTGAACCTAGAATATTGCACCTTTTCACAATATTCTAATTTACTGAGATTGTGGATTTGGGGTTATCATGAGCTGTAAGCCATAATCATCGCACTTATGACAAATCACGGCTTGAACTATCTTGCTTTGCATGTACTGCGTCTATCTCATATATTAGTTTCCCCTTTTACGTTGCATTACTGAAAACCATTTCTTCTTGGAGTCACTTCCTTATGATCTCTATCTCTGTTGGCTCTAATCTGTAGTCATACAGCCTATGGCTCACTGGCCACTCTCTTCTGTAATAATTTCTCCACTCATGTCATGTTCTATGCAGCGGTAGAACTACCTCCACATGCTGTGGGGACCCGTTGCGTGGCCCATGCACTTTGTGGTACCCGATGGATATTTCTATATGATGGCCTGGTCGGGCACAGTGGCCCTTTAACAGTGTGACCAGATCCTGTAATATAGTCAGCCAGTGCACTGCTGGGAGGAAGAGATTGTCTGTCACTTCCTCCCAGATACATATAGAGAGACTTCACAGGGAAGAGAAGAGAAGAGGGGGAGGCAGAGAAGCTCCAGCTAGCCAACCCTAAACTCCCATCAGATTCAGTCAGCAGCATCACCCCAGAGAAGCCACCATCCTGCCGACAAAAGGTATGTGTTTTTTGTACTGTTTTTGTCAGTGTGTATGTACATCAGTGAGCATATGTGTGTGTCTATGTGTGAGTATCCATCTGTGTGCGTGCAATCAAATGCCAACACTACATGCAAATGCACCCTGGCCATCAAGCGCAAACATTACATACAAACACACCCGTGCAGTCAAACGCAAAAATTAAATACAAACATACCCCTTCATTCAAACATCAATACTACACACAAATATGCACATGTACTTAAAAGCCAACCCTACACAAAAACACACCTGTGCACTTAACCATAAACATACATACAAACACACGCCTGTATTAAAATGCCAGAATTATATACAAACACTCCATTCAAATGCAAAGACTACACACAAACCTTTTAAAAGCTAGCACTATATACAAACACACCCCTGCATTCAAATGCAAACATTACATAGAGCTCCAATGCATTCCATTGGCAACAGTACATACAAACAAACCTACATACACATACACATACTGCATACAAAAATATGATTACATTAGAACGCAAAAACACTGCCCACAAATACAACCCTACAAGGATGGGCAAATTGTAGATCCCCAGCTGGCATAGCATCGTGGGAGTTGTACCAGTGATGTAGATCTACCGTTTGGCCACCCCACGCATTTGTGGTCACATTGCGTCGGACAGCCTCAGAAGCCTGACTCCTGTTAAATCCTGGATATTAAGATGTGATCTGGGCCCTTTGATTAATCATCCTGAGGTTAGTCATTGTAATTTTTAAGATTAGTTTGCCTAGTAGATCATTGAATATTGCATTAAACTTTAATGCAGTTAACCCTTCAGTGTAATTATATTTACCATATATCAGTGCTAATTTTGCATTTTATTCATTACGGTAAAAGAAATACAGAAAACAATCATGGCAAGCACTGCTAATCTCAAATGTCACTTAGAAAGACACAAAGATAACAGCACAAGCAATACATTTTGGGTAGACATAATAAATACTTTAAGTGCACATAGTGTGATGATAGACATCATATGTTGGACATTATTTGTGTACAGAATGTTGCTATAATACGTTTACACAGAATAACAAGTCCTTCATTGGGGTGGTTTGCTCATAAGCATGTGGAAGGTCAAATAGCAAGCAATCAGCAAATGTGATCTATAAATAACATACACGTTATTACCAAATACATTGAATACAGCTTGTCAAAGAATGGTTGTTGTAAGGTCTCTGAGGTTGAAATAGTATGTGCTTTAATACAAAGTAGAATAAAGAAGAATCATGTTGTGACAGCTGCATGGACAATTTAGATTATAGGTAGTACTAAGGAAGGCTCACATAAAGGTTTAGCAAAAGATGGGGAATAATAGTTTTTTTGACTCGGAATTCCAAGATACAACACAAAGCTGAAAAGAACTATTTTGGCTTTTCATCCTTCTATGTGAAATCATTGATGTACTGAACTGTGGGTCATTTATACAACATAATTTTGTGATGTGGTCAGAGGAGGTCCCTATGGAATTCTTTTTGATCTCAAGAAATAAATTGTTTGCAAACAGAACTAAGCTATTCAGCTTGCAGACGAGGCAAGAGAACCGAAAGATGTCTGAAATCTTTCTGTTCGTGAAGATTAATAATTTAGAAGAAATACAAAGCTTAGGTTATAGTACAAAGAAATGTAAACCCAATAATGGATCGGCAAGCAGACAAGGTGCATCTGATATTAGGAGTGAACAAATATATTTATAGATCTATATTGTCTCTAACATACAGAGTAAACACATATATTTATAGATCTGTATCGACTGTATTTGGACCACCTCCCTGGTGGTCAAAAAAATCCCCTTCTGAAAGTTCCTCATCAGGCAGCTCTGCACTTTGACTGATGATCTCACTTCCATCAGAGCGAGCCGTAAGGAACTACCCTGATCAATGTTACAGAATGCATAGTCCGTGTGGCTGGTTCATTGCAAAGGCAGAGGCTTTGCTCCTCTGCATGGCCAAACCAAAGGGAGAAACTCTGAACTGCATCCTATACCCACATCCACAGTTATCTATGGTGAGATCCAACCATTTTTTTCCATCTACATCATTTTCAATCCAATTGAGATTTTTTTCCATTACCCCTACTTGTTCCTTTTTAAAAAAAAGATTTCAGTTTTTTTTACTTTTTTCATTTTTGCATTTTTATCTTTTTTTTTCTTTTTTTCTTCCCTTTTTTGTCTAATGAGACTGCCAAGAATACACTAATTGATCAATTAGAGTGGACCCTCACAACTATATAGCCAAACGTGCTTGGTGGATCCACCGGACTCTGTATGAACTACTGATCATCACCTACTATGATCTTACTATGGAGGGGGTGTATATTGGAGGTTTTGTACATAATATAAACTTTTTGTAAGATAGGCTATTGTACAATATATCATATGTCATTTCTGGTTGTGCACCATTCTGTATATTGAGCTCTTATTAGGCACTATTTGTTTTGACTTTCTTGATAATTTTCTTGATTTTTCCAAAGATGTGAACTGAATAATACATTTATTTTGCATTACTACCTAATTTCATTTTTTGACACATAGTATATGTGTCTGAGTGCGGTATTATTATTGATTGGTTTGTATATTAAGTTGAGGACTTTATGGGGGCAACCTCTAATACCTGCACCACCCTGTAGTAGAGTGCCAACACATTTGTGATAATTGATCAAAATAGTTAGTTCATGTTTCTGTTCAACATACACTAAACCTCATGTTGTTCTGTTTTCCATACTTTTTCAGTACCCCAAACAGTCCCAATTTCAGCAGGACATTACATCCAGGGACACCTTGGAACTGTCTTCGGGCAGCTCCATGTGAGCAAATCATTAGATGTGCTTGTGCTGAAATCGGCCTAGAATGTATCTGTAAGGTCCTGTAGGTTTGGGGCAGTCCCCTTCAGTGGGCTTGGCTTTGTTTATTTCTGTTATGAATGCTGGTATGTCAGATACCCGTTCGCTTACTCTTTCTCCCGAACTGCTAAAGGCTGAGTGAATATAGCTCACAGTTTGGGTATTGACATTCTCCAGAAGACCATGCAGCATTCAATAATTTCTCCCAGTAAGCAGACACATACCCAAACATCAGCCTCAACTAGATGAAGGGTACAACAGGAATAATTTTATTCAGGCCAACTGGCCTTATATGCAGGTCCCCATGTAAGGGGCACTCTCCCCTGGACCTGAGAGTAGACTGCAAAAAGACATACACACGATTACATTGGCTCTCAGGTCCAGGACACTCCCATGCAAAATAGGTAAATCCCTCCCCTGTGTCTAGGAGATAATTGACTTAACACTGTACTAAACACAATTATCTCCAGGCACAAAAAACATATATTTTTACAAAACCCCCATAATACATTTAAGCACACAAAATCCCCAACATATCCAAAAATCACCCAGATCGGTTCAGGGGTTTAGGAATTTCCTGGGAGTCCTAATTTGACCGACCGCACGCATGGTTCTATGCCCAAAAATAGTTCCACAGTTTCAGAGGCAGCGGTTGGTCTATTTTGGGAAGTCTAAAAATTTAACAAATTCCCAAACTGTTCCCCTGGCTCATAGGTAGCGTTTGTTCCCCTAATTTGTGGGAACAAAACTACCGAATAGGGCTCTCCTGGCTGGTCAGTGAAAAGAAGCAGGCGTTAGCGAAGTTAACAGGCGTTCGGGAAGTAGAGTGTCCGATTTTAGTTCCAGACACTTGACTACCAAGTCCCGCTGCCCCTTTTCATGCGAACAAGATGACCGTCATTTTCTCCAACACGTGGTGTTCGACTATACAGGGAGTGCAGAATTATTAGGCAAATGAGTATTTTGACCACATCATCCTCTTTATGCATGTTGTCTTACTCCAAGCTGTATAGGCTCGAAAGCCTACTACCAATTAAGCATATTAGGTGATGTGCATCTCTGTAATGAGAAGGGGTGTGGTCTAATGACATCAACACCCTATATCAGGTGTGCATAATTATTAGGCAACTTCCTTTCCTTTGGCAAAATGGGTCAAAAGAAGGACTTGACAGGCTCAGAAAAGTCAAAAATAGTGAGATATCTTGCAGAGGGATGCAGCACTCTTAAAATTGCAAAGCTTCTGAAGCGTGATCATCGAACAATCAAGCGTTTCATTCAAAATAGTCAACAGGGTCGCAAGAAGCGTGTGGAAAAACCAAGGCGCAAAATAACTGCCCATGAACTGAGAAAAGTCAAGCGTGCAGCTGCCACGATGCCACTTGCCACCAGTTTGGCCATATTTCAGAGCTGCAACATCACTGGAGTGCCCAAAAGCACAAGGTGTGCAATACTCAGAGACATGGCCAAGGTAAGAAAGGCTGAAAGACGACCACCACTGAACAAGACACACAAGCTGAAACGTCAAGACTGGGCCAAGAAATATCTCAAGACTGATTTTTCTAAGGTTTTATGGACTGATGAAATGAGAGTGAGTCTTGATGGGCCAGATGGATGGGCCCGTGGCTGGATTGGTAAAGGGCAGAGAGCTCCAGTCCGACTCAGACGCCAGCAAGGTGGAGGTGGAGTACTGGTTTGGGCTGGTATCATCAAAGATGAGCTTGTGGGGCCTTTTCGGGTTGAGGATGGAGTCAAGCTCAACTCCCAGTCCTACTGCCAGTTCCTGGAAGACACCTTCTTCAAGCAGTGGTACAGGAAGAAGTCTGCATCCTTCAAGAAAAACATGATTTTCATGCAGGACAATGCTCCATCACACGCGTCCAAGTACTCCACAGCGTGGCTGGCAAGAAAGGGTATAAAAGAAGAAAATCTAATGACATGGCCTCCTTGTTCACCTGATCTGAACCCCATTGAGAACCTGTGGTCCATCATCAAATGTGAGATTTACAAGGAGGGAAAACAGTACACCTCTCTGAACAGTGTCTGGGAGGCTGTGGTTGCTGCTGCACGCAATGTTGATGGTGAACAGATCAAAACACTGACAGAATCCATGGATGGCAGGCTTTTGAGTGTCCTTGCAAAGAAAGGTGGCTATATTGGTCACTGATTTGTTTTGTTTTGTTTTTGAATGTCAGAAATGTATATTTGTGAATGTTGAGATGTTATATTGGTTTCACTGGTAATAATAAATAATTGAAATGGGTATATATTTGTTTTTTGTTAAGTTGCCTAATAATTATGCACAGTAATAGTCACCTGCACACACAGATATCCCCCTAACATAGCTAAAACTAAAAACAAACTAAAACTACTTCCAAAAATATTCAGCTTTGATATTAATGAGTTTTTTGGGTTCATTGAGAACATGGTTGTTGTTCAATAATAAAATTAATCCTCAAAAATACAACTTGCCTAATAATTCTGCACTCCCTGTACGAACGGCAGCCACAAAGGTAAAGCACTTAATCCTGTGGTTTTCTTTGTAGTTAATGAGCCAGTGGGGTGGTCGGTGTTCTGTAGTTTTATCTACCGAACGAGAAAAATCCAATTTAACGAACCAAACAGGGTAGTTTCTTCACAATTTCATTATTCAATTTTGTTTTGTACGTAAAATTAATTTCAGAATAACCTCGTCTTTCATTCACAACATATTGAAAATAGATAACTAGAAACAAGGGTTGATACATGCTTGCTGGTTATAATGCAAGAGAATTCTCTCTGGATATTGTTAAGGATTGCTAGAAAGTCCTTTTGAAATGAGAACTTGTCATGTGATAAATCTTGAAAACGCGTGCAAAGGTGCAAACAATCAGTTTCAATTCATATGCACACAGATATTTGCATGTTTTTTTTATGAGAGCTATTGGGAACAATCACCGCTTTTCTTACTATTGTATTTTATACACTAGCAAGTTATTTTTATATTGCATTATTTCTTCATCCTCTTCTTTGTCTTGTTCCTTAGTCACACGTTTGAAAAATTCAGGCCTGGAGTCCCCCCCCAAAAAAAATCCAATTTCTGGAATATTCCTAAATTGTAAAATATTGAAGCTGTCAACTTAAAAGTTTAAATTCATAACTTTTTTTTCTGAGAACTACAATAACAAGCAAGAATATATGGAGCAGCTTGCCGTAACAGCTAGTTTACTAGATAAATGAGTGCTATCGCAGTACATTGTGGCCTGTGCCCCGGCCGCAGTGCGCTAAAACTCAATAGCAGAACGTAGCCATTCGGATTCGCACTTGCAAAAAGCCAAATACATTGATTTACAGCTTACTCCTTAATCACTTCCCAGAAGACCTCTTAGAAAAGAGCCTTATAACCTGCTGTTAAGCCAGGGTGTGCTATTATTCTACTTCCAAAAAATATTGTTCGCTGTTTTTTTTTTTTCTTAAATAAAAAAAAAACACATTTGATGACGTGCTTAAAACTTAGTGAGACATAGAGCAGGATGTTATTTTCATTCCAGAAAAGGCTCAATCAAATATTCATATAGTCAGAATTAAAAAGTCTTGGCGGTCACTACCCTCCAGAACTTAAGACATTCTTGCACTCAAGAATGTGACTGCAGTAATCTATATCGACCCTCAAGTATTTCTTCTAATACTGATCACAGACTCCTGTTGGATGGTAATTAGCACTGTAAAATGTGCTGGTTGTGTGGGAAAATAAGGCAATCAGTTGTGTGCAAGGTGTTCTTTTGCTGGAGTTTGTGGAAATTGAATTTCCACATTAAAAGTACGATATTTTCAATAATCTGTTATTTTCCTGGAAATATAAATTAGATAACTGATAACTAGGAAAGTACACCATCACTACATTACTTGCAAAGCTAGATACAAGCTAAGCCTTAAAACTGCAATAATAAATACAATTCAATAAATACGAAATGAAAATGCATCTCTTACCTAGCTCACACAGGTTCCCTGTGAAGGGCTTCTAAATAGAGGTGGCCCTAGGCATAGTGAGGCCTCAAGCAAAGTTTAAAGACAGTGTAATAAGTGGAATGAATTGGCACTGACTGTAAATAGAAAGTACTGCTCAATTCGGTACGTGCTAGGTCACTCCACACAAAGTGTAAGCTCAAATAAACCAAAACAAATAAATTAATGGAACATTGCCATAAATACAGATAATGTTAAAACCTAAAACACATATCAAATCAAATCACGGTGCAGTATATCACATATTCTTATTCAAATATATCAGGATGTTTATGCTACTCACATGTTGCAGAGCTATATATTGTAGGCTCAGACTTTAAAGGTTCCAGGTAAATATATTATAGTAATCCCCAAGAAATCAGCATCAGAAATCAGCTCCATGCTCCATCAAAATGTAACAACCGGCCCTTATGCAGGTAAGTCTGTGCCTCACCAGTGCTCAAATCCTCGTCTTCTGATGCTGATAGTGACTCTTTGCCAATATATGGGGTATGTCCCTCTCTCAATCCTCGGGTCTTCCTGGAGTGCTTCCCCAAGATGTACCGAGGTGGGTGACATATGGCAGGACTTTTTGATGCGGCCAGGAACTCTCAGAAAAAGAAAAGAACACACCAATAAAATAGCTTGAAACTTATTTGTTATCTTCAACAAAGGCATAATACCACTGTATCAGAACTGTGTGCTTAATGGATATATTACACAATACAGAACTACAGTGGATCAACCTAAAAACAGGGGTGAAGCTAGGTATTACTATATTCCGCTTGCCTTTGTATTTTCCTATCAGAAGAACATGGCAAGATACTTTTGTTGAGAGGTGTACATCCCATGAAATACACAATCATATTATATAATTAATTCCTTGCAGAGAGCATGTAAAACCGTAGGAAACATGCTGGAGATATGCCCCTAGTAATTAGCTGATGCTCTAGACCAAACTTTTTTGGACGAAGGCTCACTTCAGTGAGAGAAGAATTTACAAGGTACCTTTTATCCTTTTTACCATCATCAGCAGATTCTAAAATGTCACATTTATTTGAAGCTTTGCTAGGGCAATATGCATACGCCTAGCTAAAAACTGATTTATTCGTTTAAATTAATTGCCAGATAGGAATCCCAAGTTTCCCGCTGACACACATTTTAAGGATTGCATTCAATTTATTCCGATTTATTCTATCACGGACGTCAGTGGTTTCGTTGCTCACTTCGAGGTGGCTTAAAGCACAACAGTGTGAAAACCACAGGTTGCAAACACCTGCTCGAAGATGAAATTTATAATACACAGTGACGTTTATTTGATTCCAAATAGTGAGATCCTCAATCTTCAAGAAAAAGAAGAAATTTTAAATTTCCAGCGCAAATCTCGCTGACAGCATTGGTATTTTGTTTTTGTCCTTTCCAGAGGAGAAACATCATAAACCCAAACATCTCTTCCGACAATGAAAGCACTACATAGGTTACATGCTCAGCTTACTCAAACACTTGGTTTATCACAGACTATAGGTAAATCAAGATTAGCTCATTACATGACTCCACCGCCATAAATTCTGCATACATTCATGGCCATCTTAACAGCATTACAGGCCCCAAGCAAAGCAGCGCACTGGGACTCTGTCTTCACAACCACTCACAGGAATAAAAATGTAAATTATCGATAAAATTAAGCTTATATTTATTGGTATCTCCAACAAAATTAGTGTTTAAACAGTACAAAACATTATGTCCAGGAGAGATGAATTCACACAATTGTTTAGTAGGTAGCAGAGAGGCAACTGTTACAAATATTAGAAAAAACTTAATTAGAGCTTTACGGCTTCAAAAACGATATGTGTTGATTTTGTCTTGCATATGTACAATTAGTACGTCTACGTTGTTTTCGACAAGGTCAAAATAAGTGGTCGCAACAGCAAGATCACGCGCACAGATAACAGCTGATACTGGGGTGATTAGTCCACCTACATGTTTTAATAAACATTTGAAGGTCCTGAATAAATCTCTGGGAATAAGATACTGGAAAGTTGGCAAGCCTATGGGATACCAGTGCTCGTGGGGCCCCGGACAACTGCCCAGTGTGCCCATGAATTAAGACAACCCAGCATATAATTCTCTTCGATGAGATAAAAACTGCCTGCCTGTTTTGTGGATTTCTATGAAAGCTGTAATGCTACCTGCTAGATTACTCAGAATCCACATCTACTCTGCACATCCTATATAGCCAGTGGCTCAGTTCCTATGCTGTTGTGCACCCAGTGTCACAGGGTCGTAGACTAACTTGCAGGAAATGGCAAATCCCACAAACAGAGGTACTAAATATATGTATTGCCTTAGAGTGACCAGACTTAATGTAGGAAAGATAAAGAGAAAGTCAGTAACAGCCAAAGTCAGGATTATAAAAATACAAATAAACAAGCTGAATCAGGATACCAGAAATACACAAAGTCAACTGCAACCAAGGTCGCTATTAGGAGAGACTTACTTGAAGCACTAAATGTTTATCAGGGCAAAAAACACGATAGGGCACTGAAAAGGGCCCAAATAGATTTTATAAAGGCTTACAAATATTCTGATTGGTCCACGTCATCTCTGAGACTCCAGAAAGTATGAAAATAGGGTTGATTAGATGACGTGATCACTTTAAGGGCAGGTGTGATGTGTGATGTGTCTTGATAATTTAAACGACATAAGTACACGTCATTCGAGCAGACATTGTCCAACTAACTGCAGGGAAGAAGCAGCTATCTACTAAATTCAGTCAGGAGGATGAGCGGTTAGGCGGTGCCGAATTGGTAAGTTAATAAACCATTCGCTATTTCCCTTTTCAGGTCAGGCGGCAGCTTCGAACATTCGGTCTGTGCGACCCAAGGAGGGGAGCAACGCAAACACGTGGAGCAGGTAAGTGTGTCACACCCAGGGTTAGTGCATGTGGTTGCATGCACATTTACTCAGCCTTCTTTGTGGTTCTAGCTTGAACCAACAACCTATTCTGCTAGTGTTTTGTTTTCTCTTGATTTTTTAACTGGCTTTGTCCTTGTGTTTGAAGTCCCCTAGTTTGTCTTGACTCGGCTTGGCTTACCACGATTTTTGCTATCCTGATCCCTTTTAAAGTAGGCATTTCCTTTGACTTCAATTTCCTTTTCACTTCCAGAAAAGTTCCAACAGAGCTAATTACTGAAGTGAGAATTGTCAAGAATTCAAAGTAAATTTCAAATTTAAAGCCAAGAACTGGAAGCATAGCTGACTTCGAGTATTCCATTTCAGCTGCTTTGGCCTTGAATATGAAATTCACTTTGAACATTTCTCACTTTATAAGTTAAGCCCAACAACCTTAAGGATTGGTTGTTATTTTCTCTCTGTTCTGGTTGTTGTGGTTTTGGCGTTTCCTGGCGCTCTTGAAATGTGCACCCCTTTACTATGTGAAGCCATTCTTTGAAGTGCCCTGCATTCTATTCAGATGGAACTTTGATGGACTTGTATGAAGTTCTACCAATAAATGCAGCATGTGCTGTACACTAGCCACATCTGAAAGATTTCTTTGTATCTTTTTGTATTCTTACTCATTTCAATATTGTGAAACTCTTTGCATTTTCTGGATGAGCCCACAATAAAAGAAAAAAAACATTTATTGTTCCACAGACGACAAATGTCTGTCTATCTATCTCCAGATTATTCTTATGTTTTAGTTGCCCTGTGCCCATTATGGATGCAGGTTGTGTATAATATTTGTGTATTGTTAAATGTTTTGTGTGCTCTCCTGTCCTGCTGTTGCTTTGTTTTCAAACATCTAGGTGGGTTTGGATATGTAGCCTATACAGCGTTTTATGTTGGTTGTAAGGATCCTGAAACACTATATGCACTACCCGAATAGGGAGACTTGTTAATTTGCTTACTCAACAATTTGCATTTTATGAATTCTGCAGGCAGTGAAGATATTTCTTTTTAGTTATTGTTTCACCACCCCTTTATATCTATATTAATGTATTATTATGAGTTCCTGTATGTTTACCCATATGATTTGGTTATTTGTATTTTATTGAAATTGTCACAGTAAGTTTAATGTAATGTGCATATGGCCTAGTACTGAGAAAACAATAAAGCTTTGTGTGTTAGTTCCTTTTGGAACCTTGTATCCTGTCTGGATTTATTTAGGGATTCCAGTAACAGTGTCTTCGTACCACTTCGATGGCTGCATGGTCCCTGTAGCCCAGGACAAGTCAAGAAGAGAGCTAAGCCTGAGCACCTCTAGTGCCTTTGTAAATGCAGGTGCCGATCCCAGTATAGACAGTGGTGTGGATACCTGCGTGGGAAAATAGATAAAAAGGCAAAGTCAAAGGGGTCGATACCTGCCTGGAGGAAGAGAGCTGCAGCCTGGTTAAGTGGATGAGTTCCTTAGAGCCCCCAGTCGAGCTTTGGTGACTGGGGCTCAAGCTTTTGAAGGTCCCTGAAGAGGGCTGACTTGGGTAAGGTACTAGGTCAGAGCTCTGTCACTCTATCTATCTAGCTATCTATTGATCTATCATCTATCCATCCATGCACTCACTCATCCATCCATCCACCCATCCTCAAAAGTCAAGAATTCCTCATGCAATCAGCTCGATGATTTGCTCCATATAAACTGCTATATTGATTTGCTTGTCTGGAATATAAATTGTTTGTGTGTATCATATATCCTCTATGGGAATGCTGACAGTGTGGAAACTTGCTTTATTTAGCAGCATGTTAACAACTTAATTGATACGTATCATGAAGTACATTTTAAACCATTAGACGTTCTTGGAAAAATTCAGTTTGTAGAATGATATATTCATTTGTCGATTAGGTGATTTGTGTGACGTTAATTTTCTTTCTCATAAAAAACCCTGCATAATCGCAGATAGCAAATGCTCTCCATAAATTACATTTTAAATGGAGACTTGTGCTAATGGTTTTTGTATTCATATTTTTTGTATTCTTCTTAGCTGCAGAAAACTGATTTATTTATAGCTAAAGCATGTAAAAATATTAATAATATTTCAAAAATATTTTGAAACCATAGCAAAATATTTTATGTATATAGAATTTTAAATATTAAAAAATACAAAATAGTCACAAGAAATAAGAATGTTTTATATAAATATATATATAGAAGGCGTATGCCTGTAGTTGTGGGAGGGATTTAGGCCTATTTAAACCCAAGGGACCCAAGCTTACCTGTCTTCGTCGATTCCGGAAATCCCCTCCCACCACACCCTTCTTTAATATCAATAATTCAGGGTGGGCCCTCTTTTTTACAGGCCTAACCTCTCGTCGGTTTCGGCACACCTCAACCGACTCTCATTTTCAAAAAAATATAACTCTCCATTTTAAGTGTACGCCCCCTTTCATAATCCCGTACACAAATATATATATAAATACATGGAATGTTCTATATATTCTATATATAAATAGAATGTTTTTTATATATATAAAATACTAAATACAATGTTTATTGCCTGATTTGAGCAGATAAAAGAACAGTCGGGTTTATATAACACTGATATTATTATTACATCTATTTAGTCCACAGCACGGTTGCCAACAATATGTTTTCTTGCCTTGTGGGGGCACCTATATAACGAGAAATGCCTTCTTAGCCACGCAGACCTATAACCTGTTAAACATAACGGTAGAGGTTGTAAAATGGACTCAGACATTATTAAATGTAAAAAGAAAATGTTATGTTGTTGAGGTTCTATCTTATCTTTGTTGAAGTCAGAAATATCGTCAAAGCCTGTCAACTCACTGCTGGAATTTAATAGTGTGACCTGTGGGTTAAGTGATTTGATACCTTCCCAATTGTTTCCTACCATAATCCAATAAGTGGTCCACAAGTCAGTTATGGGAGTATATCTGCTCTAAATTGTAGGAACTATTCCAGTGCTTTAAACATTGTTTGCTTATCTCCTTTTTGCTCAGTCCAACAGAGTGCCAAGTCTGTGCTAGTGGCGGCCAAATGACACCCATGCTTGATATCTGACAAATATAACCTCGGCTTACAAATCCTCTTGCACTGCTTGGCTTTTTTTTATACAGTAGATATCACCAAGTGCTTCTTGACATACCCTATGCCATGGATATTTGTGACCTCATCAGCCTATAATTTGTGTAAACATTTGTAATATTTTATCTAATTTGTGGTTAAATACATGGCAATAATAATAATAATAATATCTGTAGTCAACGTATATTATACTTGTAATCTGTCTCCTACAGGACTGGTTCATTAAAATGAGAATTGAAAGTGAATTTAAATTTTAAGGTTTAAATAATTGAACTGGAAAAAGTCACTAAGCTTTCAGTTTGGCTACTTTGGCCCTAAATTTTAAATTCACTTTGAATTCTCACTTTATAGAATAACTCTGCTAATCTGCAATTATTTCTGTGTCATTAAGGCCGGCTGCTGACAATTATAATGGGCCTAATTACAGAATTCTTTCGATAGAAAACCCTAAAAACAGTTATATTTTCCAAGCATCATGTATCTGGCAGAGGTGGTGCAGGAGGGAAACTCACATGATATAGCTATCAGAAAACACACATCCTATGCTAATCTCTCACTTTCATCTTTCAGGTAAATCCATACCTCCTAACAGCAGTGTCCAGTCAAGCAGGATGTTAGTGGGCGGAGTAAAAGGGTGTGCCACTGACGCAAATCATGTAACCAGAACCGCTCAAAGGGTCGAACATGCCCAAAAAGGGGGCATGTCTGTCTGAACTATTGGAAGGCCAACTAAGGGCATACTATTTAGACAGCACGTTAAGCTTGGCATAAATGCATCCAATAATGCACTCGCTCCATGCTTTCTAAGGACTGTCTCCTATCACTCACTTGTCCACTCCTCTTCTTACCTTCTTACTAGCAGGCAGAAGACCCTGTTATACATTCTGGGACAGAGAAAAGGTGTATGTAGTGAGTGTAGAAGAAAGGGAACATTCTACAGTGCTAGAGAAACTGAAGCAGCAAGAGCATTTTCATATTTCGCAAAGTCAACTTTAACTTAACTAATTTCATTGTCAGCCAGTCCAGTTTTTCTAAATCAATGGGTCTATTCCACGTGTATGGGCCTGGAGCTGCAGCTTCATCAGTCCCTAATCTAATCTGGCACGGTGTGTCATCTGTTACTTTACATTCCGATGCATCTCAGCCATCTTCTTGTAAATGTTCCATAGTTACCTAAACCACAACATATGTCAGTATCTTGTTGGATCCCAGCTCACAAATACAGACTAGAAACTAATCAGGAATTATAAGAAAGTGATAAAGGGCCGCCAGAGTGGTGTTGCTCGAAGAAAGCACCTCCAAGGGGGCAAACGCAAAAAGATACTGTGATAAGACAAACATTCAATCACGTCACGATCAGAGCTTGGGAAATACTCAGAATCTGGGCTAGCCGAAAACAAGTCTGGTCAAAAGCTAGACGTATATCATACTCAAAAGAATGTGCATATGGACAAACTGCACATTGTTACCCAGAAGTCCAGTTCAAATAGAAATAATTAAGCATATATACAAGCTATATGGACCACTAACATACCCTCAATGCAAAAAGCTAGCATCAGTTCAGTTAAAACTAAACTAAAATCCAAATACGAAGACGATATGTAATAATATAATAAGTGCAGATAAACGCAAAGGGAAGATATATCAATTCAAAACAGGTGCTATTCTGGATGCTGAATTGTTTAGACACATTCTATTGATTTCCATGGATTGTTCCTTCTGTTATGCTTTCTATAGATTTGGAGTGGAACTCAACTGCAGGAATAAAGTTAGGAAAACATTTTAGGTTTTTTTAGATTAATAATTAGTAAAGAAAGATTAGTCCTTCAATAAGGTTTTATTTAGAAGTGATTGTTGGGAACAATTCCTGTTATTTGAAGAATACAAAATGAATATAATTTAATGAGATGAATTCAATGAGAAGGGTTCCTGTAGTCTTAAGGAACACGATATGTAGAAAGTTTGAAGAGTAGAGTTCCTGTAGCTTTTTGGGAACAATATGATGATAGTTTGAGAAGAAGAGTTCCTGTAGCTTTAAGGAATACAATATAGGTATAGCTAAATGAGAAGAGTTCCTGTAGCTTTAAGGAATACAGTATGAAGATAGTTTGATGAGGAGAGTTCCTATTGCTTTAAGGAATACAATATGAAGACAATTCAATGAAGTGAGTTCCTTAAGCTTTAAGGAATTAAGGTAGTTTGATGAGATGAGTTCCTGTAGCTTTAAGGAATACAATATGAAGATAGTAGATGAGATGAGTTCCTGTAGCTTTAAGGAATAAAGACAGTTTGACGAAATAAGTTCCTGCAGCTTAAGGAATGAAGATAGTTTGATGAGATGAGTTCCTGCAGCTTTAAGGAATACAATATGAAGATAGTAGATGAGATGAGTTCCTGTAGCTTTAAGGAATGAAGACAGTTTGACGAAATAAGTTCCTGCAGCTTAAGGAATGAATATAGTTTGATGATATGAGTTCCTTCAGCTTTTAAGGAATACAATATGAAGATAGTAGGTGAGATAAGTTCATGTATGGAATATAAGGATAGCTTTCCGATGAATGGAACTCAGGAGGCATGAAGAGAAATAGAGGTGTCAGTAGTAAGGAATGAATCCAATTTATAACTTGCCATTACTTTGAGTCTTTACGAAGCTGGAAGGTTCCAAAGGTAATCCGAAGTCAAAGCGTTGGAGAAAGGAGGTCAGCGGTATAAACAGTCCTGGTTCAGTACACGTGTAATTAGTATAACGAGAGATTGCTTGAAGCCGGTCTGAAGATAGGATATCGGAGAAGCCGATAGTTAAGTTCTGAAACTTTCTTTGACCCTTTGCCCTAGTTTAGCATCTGTTTTTGTAAGGATAAATCACCCCACTGTGCATTAGCTTTTTCTTTTTTTTTTTTTAAACCTTTTGCACTACGCTTATTTTCCCCAACATTGTACGCAATGCATTGTGAATAAAATTTATTGGATTTTAACCAGTGGCGTGCTAAATGAGGATTGGTCTGCCCCAGGTGACAGGTGGTGGGGTGATCCAAAGAGCACTAACTCTCTCTTTCGCTTCCTTTCCTGGGTTTTTGTGGTAATGCACTGTAACTTTAAAATTACTATTTAAACTTTGCTTAAAATGTAAAATTTAAGAAAAGAGTGCCAACATATACATTTTAGACACAGAGTTCCTAAAAACATAATGAGCTAATCCAAACTCACACAAGAGGTCTCACAGAGACCTAAACAATGATAAGGAAGAAAACAATTTGGCTTTGCAGTAGGTTGTGCCTAGACACACCAGGCGCAGCCCCCACACATGCCAGTGTATACATATTACTACTAATCTCATTTCCACTTGACCCATTTCACCTTCAGCTTTCCTACTCATTTCACCTTCAGTTCCTTATCTTACCGCCAGCAGCTTCCTCC
This sequence comes from Pelobates cultripes, assembly GCA_933207985.1. Taxonomy (NCBI): domain Eukaryota; kingdom Metazoa; phylum Chordata; class Amphibia; order Anura; family Pelobatidae; genus Pelobates; species Pelobates cultripes. The sequence goes on along the minus strand of OW240912.1, from coordinate 383,311,228 downwards.
CTCTCATTTCATCTTACCCCAGCTCACCCCAGCTCACCCCACCTCTCTTCGTCTCGCTTCCTCCTCCCCATTATCATTCCTCACATTGTACCTCCAACATCCTCCCATTTCATTTCGAGTCTCTCCATCATATTTCCAGTCAGCTCAACATTTCTAAATTCTTCCATCTCAATATTAACTGACCCTCCACTTTTAGCCTTGTCTCTCCATTTTCTTGTGTGCATACCTTGCTTGCATAGCAGTTAATGGAATTGTTAGAGGCCTGTGTGTTTCTTCCTGCACTGATCTCCATTACAATGTGGTGCCAATATGAAGTCTCTGGCACACACCATTGCATTCTGCACAGCCATATCAAAGACTTGTGCTGGAAGGATAGCATAGACATATCTTCAATGGCTGGACCTGTCCTACGAATAATCATATGAGACCAGTCTGGAAGAATTAAGGTATCCATCCATGGCATGCCTTGGGTAAACAATTTGTCCTCTTGCCCCTCTATGGATTCAAACCTAATTCTTACACCACCGGGGTATTTTATCTTCTAAAATCAGGGTGTAAACATTGTATTTAGTCTTTTTATGATACACCACTGGGGTATTTTTAATCTTTTCCACCTAACACATATCTGTATCAAAAACAAAATAGTGAATGTGTCCTGTCATTGATTATTTACTTTATAAGTAGGTAAAATACCCTTAAAAGACTCAGCAGAATAACACGAGATCATTTTTTCATTAAGAAGAAAATATATTTTCCTCTGGAGTTTCAGTGAATGCCATTAATTGAAACCATGCAAAAAAAAAAAAAAAAAAATGATTATAGTGAGAAAGGCAACCGCAAAAGATAAATTCTAAAGGTATGCAAGGACATAATTTGTACCCCACAAATATACAGAACACCGTGAATTCAAAGCATGTTTGGAGAGATAACGCCTTCGGCATTTAATCCAGAGGATGTTGGAAAGAGAAGGAGATATAGATAAAATGTGCAGAGTATACAAATCCATGACATTTATCTTGTTTACGGACAGAATTTCTTATGCAGTACGAAGACTTATTCAGCTGGCGGCTTAACTATAAACAACCTGTTCATCCAGAAATTATTCGCTATTTCAGCCAAAATCCATTAGATGACTATAAATAAGTAAGGTTTTCATCCATACCGTGTTAAAATAAACACTGTGAGCATATTTGGGCGAATAAGGAGTTTTTGTGGAACCTAGCAAAAGTGATTTTATCAGAGCTACCTGCATACTGTGCATTTACCTAGAAATGAAAATAAAATTACTACTCAATATAATTTTAAAACAAGGATTTGCAAAGCTTTATTAATAACTATCCCTCCATTCCAAATATGCACGGAAAAAAAAGAAATTAGGGGCACGGCCAGAGCATGCATTTCTCAGTAGTGGTGCTGCTATAAAGACCAAAATATATATGAAATACAGATTAAAGAACAGCATACACATTAAAAAAAAAAACAGTTTTAAATTTTATAGGGTTTCTTAAAATATTAGCAAACAAATATGTGGCTTCAGTTCCACCATATGGCCATACTGTGTTAAGCGTACCACTATGCCACAATACCCCGATACCTGTGGGTCCTTGCCGCACAGTTGGACCAAGGCGACCACGTGCCCACTTCTGGTCTGCGCGACCACCGGTCTGCCCTCGATCAGCGTGGGCACACAAATAAAATATTTACCTCATGCCTGGTCTACCCCCGCTCACCACACTACGCTGCCGAGGATTGCGCTGGCATTCTAATAAACGCCAGATGTTTAACCCCTTAAAGAAGCTTGACTTACGCTTAATGACACAAGCAATTTTTGCATTTTCTTGCTGTTTGCGTTCAACTGCAATTTGCATCTCTCTCATTTATTGCACCGACACATATTATATACTGTTTTTTAAAGGACAGAAAGGGCTTTAATTTGATATAACATATATATATATATATAATGCTTACTTATTATAAAAAAAATACAGAAAAATGCAAAAAAAATGAAAAATATTGTTTTTTTTTACAGTTTTTGCAATAATAATGTGTGCATAATTAGTGCAGGTTAAGGAAAGTAATTAAAAATAAATTTATTTATTTGTTCTGATTTACAGAATATATAATGTGTCTGGGATTTTAAGTTTTTTTGGTAGTTACAGGTCACAAAGCACAAGGAGTAAAATAAAATTTTAATGTGGAACGATTTTAGAATTTGGTATGTTTGTCTTGTAAGCTTAATAGCCATAAAAGAAAACAAAATTGCCACACAAAAGTATATATTTATATAAAGTAGACATCACGGGCTATTTACCTAAGGTTGTTTTGACACTTTCTACGTAGCCATTTCACCGCCAACCTCTGCTAAATATTGGAGTAAAATTGTGTTCTTTTTGGTTTTTGGCACACAAACTTATAACAAAGAAATTCTCGTGTATATTTTGTAAAGTTGGTGTGTGCTATTCCTGTACAAAGTTTTATTTTGTGTTCAGTTACATCTGCTGAGTAAAATGACACCCCCATTGTATGTCTTTTGCACTATTTCGTGAAGTTACAGTGCCATACAGGATACCTGTCCTTTTCAGTATTCACAGTAGAATGTTGAGAGATGAATTTAATGAGCCTTAGCTTCCATTTGGGGTATTATAACAGTTTGACTGTTCAAAAAACCCCCACAAAGGCCTACCATTTGTAAAAGTAGACACTCCAGGGTATCTTATAAGGTGCATATTGTGCCTTAACATGCCCCCATTTTTTCACCAATATATGCCAAAGTATGTGGTAAAAAAAAATTTTGTGCATTTTTTACATACGGATTGCATTTTTGCTGGGCGTTTTGTATATTTCATATGTGCCACTAAGTTCAAACCCCCAAATTATGCTCAGCTAAGTCTTCTGAGTAAAATGACACCCCATATGAATGTCTTTGGCACTATTTCGTGAAGCTACAGTGCCATATAGGAGACCTGTCCTTTACAGTATTCACAGTAGAATTTTGAGAGACGGATTTAATGAGCCTTAGCTTCCATTTGGGGTATTATAACAGTTTGACTGTTCAAAAAAACCCCACAAAGGCCTACCATTTGTAAAAGTAGACACTCCAGGGTATCTCATAAGGTGCATATTGTGCCTTGACATACCCCCATTTTTTCACCAATATATGCCAAAGTATGTGGTAAAAAAATTATTTTGTGCATTTTTTACATACGGATTGCATTTTTGCTGGGCGTTTTGTATATTTCATATGTGCCACTAAGTTCAAACCTCCCAAATTATGCTCAGCTAAGTCTTTGGAGTAAAAATACACCCCCAATGAATGTCTTTGTCACTATTTTGTGAAGCTACAGTGCCATATAGGAGACCAAGCCATATCCGTTTTTACCAAACTTTGAATTTTGACGCTGGGCCTATGTGCAATTTCCAAGCATCTTCGCAGGTTTTAAATTCAATCTACCCCACAAAGGCCTACCATTTCTTAAAGTAGACACCCCAGGGTGTTTCAAAAGGTATAGTTTGAACCTTAGCGTGGGATCATTTTTCCGCTAGCTTGTACCAGATGTAGTGGTAATAAGCGTTTTTTCTGCCTTTTTGACATACAAAGTGAGTTTGCACAGTATATTTTGCAAACCTTATGTGTGCTACGACTGTATAATACTTCATATGTTGCTCAGCTATGTCGGCTGAGTACAGCAATACCCCCGTATGTACCTTTGCCAGGTATGTGTGGACATCGGAGGGGCACATTTGGGACACAGCCATTCCATTTTTTTTCAAACTTTGAATTTTTATGCTGTGCCTATGTCCCATTTTAGAGTATTTTACCAGGCTATATAATCCAAATTCCCCATAAAGCCATACCATTTCTTAAAGAAGACATCCCAGGGTATTTCAAAAGGCATATTTTGAACCTTAGTGTGGGATCATTTTTCCGCTAGCTTGTACCAAGTGTAGTGGTAATAAGCATTTTTTCTGCCTTTTTGACATACAAAGTGAGTTTGCGCAGCATATTTTGCAAACCTTATGTGTGCTATGACTGTATAATACTTCATATGTTGCTCAGCTATGTCGGCTGAGTACAGCAATACCCCCGTATGTACCTTTGCCAGGTATGTGTGGACATCGGAGGGGCACATTTGGGACACAGCCATTCCAGTTTTTTTCAAACTTTGAATTTTTATGCTGTGCCTATGTCCCATTTTAGAGTATTTTACCAGGCTATATAATCCAAATTCCCCATAAAGCCATACCATTTCTTAAAGAAGACATCCCAGGGTATTTCAAAAGGCATATTTTGAACCTTAGTGTGGGATCATTTTTCCGCTAGCTTGTACCAAGTGTAGTGGTAATAAGCATTTTTCTGCCTTTTTGACATACAAAGTGAGTTTGCGCAGCATATTTTGCAAACCTTATGTGTACTATGACTGTATAATACTTCATATGTTGCTCAGCTATGTCGGCTGAGTACAGCAATACCCCCGTATGTACCTTTGCCAGGTATATGTGGATGTTGAAGGGGCGCATTTGAGACGCAGCCATTCAGTTTTTTTCTAACTTTGAAGTTTTACGCTGTGTCCATGTTCCAATTTGGAATAGTTTAGACGGTTGGTTATTGAAACTTCCCCACAAACACATACTATTTATTAAAGAATACACCCTGGGGTAATTCAAAAGGCATATTTTGAACCTTGGCGTGGGATACTTTTTTCTCTAGTTTGTTCCAGGTGTAGTGGTAATGAGCGTTTTTAAAATGTATTTTTTTACTTTTTATAACTTTTTTACTTTTAAAAACTAGTTTTTAAACTTTTGTTTTGTTTATAAATTTTTTTTAAACTTTCCTAAACTTTCTTAAAACTTTTTTACAGATTTAACATTTTTCTAAGCTATTTTTTTACTGTTAACCCCTAACTAGCAGTACGCAGCACTAACAGTAAATTCCCCATTTTCCCATAACTCCCACCCACCCCAGCTAGCAAAATATATAGTTATAAAATATTTAAATTAATTAATTAAATAAATTGAACCCCTGAGGGTTAAAAAAAATAAATAAAAGTTAATCCTCAGGGGTTAAAAAAAATTAGATCACAGTATAATACTGTGATCTCTATTTGATCGCTGTAGGCAGTGATCGACTGGCAGGGAAGGGGTTAATTTTTATTTGGACTAGGTAAAGTGTGTTTTTTTGTTTTTATTACTTAAATGTTATTAAAACATTTTTTAAGCTTAATTTTTAACTTTTTAAAGTTTCTTTTAAAACTTTTTTTTAACGTTAACCCCTAGTTAGCCTAACGTCAAATCCCCCAATTCCCCACTAACTTCCACCTACCCCAGCTATCTAAATATATAATTTAAAAATAATTTAATTAATTAATTTAATTAATTTAACCCCTGAGGGTTAAAAAAAAAAAGAATTAACCCTCAGGGGTTAAAAAAAAAAATCAGATCATAGTAAAATGTAATCCCTGCCAATTGATCACTGTAGTCAGTGATCAATTGGCAGGGAAGGGGTTAATTTTTTTATTAAAATGGGTAAGGGGGGGGACACTTTAAATAAACTTTATTTTTTTTAACAGCAGGGGGCAGGATCAGCACTGATCCGGCTCCCTGCACTTCACACAGAACCCGGAAGTGCAGGGAGCCGATAGGTAAGTATACAGAGCACATGTGCTCGCTCAGACTTGCGGTCAGAGCGAGCACATGTGCTGGGAAGCTTGACCGGGTGCTCCCGGTATGCCTCCAATGCAGAGGCATACCGGGAGCACCATTAACCCCGCGATCGCCGCGATAGCGGCGATCCGGGGTTAATTTTACCGCGTGACGGACGAGGTCCGTCACCCGTCGTTAAGGGTCTCCCCTGCGTGACGGACCTCGTCCGTCACCCGTCCTGAAGGGGTTAAAAAGGACACAATTTAAAGGAGCAGCCTCCATTATTGACACTGGTGACTCGGACGTGAAATTACGAAAGTATTTTAAAAAATTGGGGTGACTAGAGGGGCCAAGCTGTTCTTTTCTGCTATCACATTCTATGTGCATGCACATTTTGGTGCCGCCAGGTGTAATTAACCAATTAGAGTGTTAATCCGGCCATTCTAAGGTCCGGTAATATACCTTCTGTTCATTTAGTATTTGCTTTCATCATCTTTGCTAGTTGGAACATATCTGTCCATGACAATCCTACACTAATTTTAACATGGGAGACAGCATTTTTAGCATGTTTATCTGTTTAAATTGGTCAACCTGATTTATGAACAATTTTGAATTAAATTAATGGTATCATTTTTTTAATCTATTGTATCTATTGTTGTAGTAAGTGAGAATTTACATAATTCACTTTATTTTTCTATATTGCACATGATTATTGTGGGAGTGTGTACACACTATTTATTACCAAACATTTTATCTGCAGATCCATTGAAGTGGCCTCATTGTGCATTCAAACCCTTGTATTGAAACACTTATGATGAAGTGCTTCATTTTCGTTGCTGTAGCGAGACTTTCACTACTTTATGTTCTTTTATATGGCATTAAAACTAAAGAGGAAAAAAAAGTACTGATTTAGCATCGCTTTACTGTATGTAGCATTTGTTCTATTCATAAGTGGACTATGGGGTTAGGCAGTTTTATGTCTGAAATGTATTATGCAGCTGTGGTTAAACTATATCTGCCAGGAACCTTTGCTAAAGTTACCCCTTGGCAAGAAGCATCATAATTAAAGCTCACAGAACTGGCTCAACAATTCTTAGAAATAGATGTACGATGACTTTGAGTGAATAATCAGGAGACTGGGAGAATTTTCCAAGGACAAAGCTGCCCAACAGTTTGTGTTAACTTTTTTTATGTACATTATAATAGTGTAGAATCGGCTTTGGATGACAACCCCTGGCACATCTATGACCCTACTTCATTAAAATGTGTTCAAGCTATATTAATGGAGTACCAGGTTATAATATCTGCTACTATGCCACTTGGCCTCTATGGATGGTCATGAATCGAAGTTATGGTCAAAAAGGAAGTAGTAAGAGGGAATGAGGAAGAAGCCAACTGAAGATAAGGAGAGAAAAATCAGAAGGTGGAAAAAATAAAATGTGTTAAAATACTATTAAGCATAGTTAGACAAATAAAGATGAAGATAAGAAGAAGATGGTTGGTTAAGAAGAGGTTACAAGAGACAAATAGAGATTGAGAAATAATGGAATAAAGCAGGAGTATGAGGAGCATGAATAGGTTGGGATAAGGAAGAAGACTATAGAGATTTGGGCTAGTAAAGCTGAGATAAAGATTTTATAAAGTCGAGATAACAGAATCAGCTAAGGTTGGGGTAGGAGGGATGGAGGAAGGTAGAGACCACAAAGAAATAGTAGAATAAAGTTCAGATAAAATGGGTAGAAATTATGTAAATAATAACTCTGGAATAAGGGTTCAGGGACGCAACTTAGATGAGACAGACCAAGTGTAGCTGTAGTAAGGGGTGTGCAGATTAAGGCTGGGGGAGAGCTAGTGGTAAGCTAAGGATTGGTATAAAGCTTGAGCCACAACATTAAAACCACTAACAGGTGAAGTGAATAACATTGTATTTATTATTACAATGTCATCTGCCAAGGGATGAACAGTTAGTTCTTGAATTTTCATGTGTTGGTAGCAGGAAACATGGGCAAGTTGCATATTGGGCTGCATAGCCACAGTTTGATCAGAATGCCCATGATGACCCCTGCCCACTGCCGATAGCGCCTTTAATTGGGACGTGAGCGTCAGAACTTAACCATGGAGCAATGGAGGAAGACTGCTTGTTCTGATGAATCATGTTTTCTTTTAGAACATGTGGATAGCCGGATGCCTGTGCATCATTTACACGGGGAAGAGAACGCAGCAGGATGCACTATAGGAAGAATCCATGCCCTTCCACACTGAAAGAAATGTTCAGGAATGTAGCATAACAAAGATTCCAAGATGTTGCCATGGCCTTCTATTGCCATAGATCTTAATCCAATCTGATCCATGGAGGCCTCACCTCACAACTTACAGAACTTAAAGGATCTGCTGCAAATGTCTTGGTGCCAGACACCACAGGACACATTCAGAGATCATGTGGAGTCCATTCATCGATACATCAAAGCTGTTTTAGCAGCACAAGGGAGATCTACACAATATTAGGCAGCTGGTTTTAATGCTATAGCTGATCAGAGTACAAGACTTTGGTGAATTTGGAGACCAATCACACAGATGTTTATCCAACTCAAATACTGGCTTCCTCCATTTAGATTCATTGCATGTAATAGTAGGTTACCCATCCTGGCTTACCTTTAAAATAGTGCATGTATAGTGTGTACCCATTAAATTAACAGTGCATCAAATTGGCATCAGTTGTTACAAATTAGATTCATATTATATTTTGAAACGACTATGTGATGCTATATCCCAGCTGATAAAAGCTGATAATAAACAAAGCCACTACTTTGACAGCATATCAACGAAAATGACATCTTGAAACGTGTACAGCTGGGGATTATTTGATGTGAAGAAGAAAGTAACATTTTATCAGCTGTTTTGCTGGGTGTGCAGAAGTAGCAGACCGAGATGTTAGCTTGGCAAATCAATCACAGCGGACAGTTTGAAGAGAAAGATGTTGCATCCTTCTGATAACTCAAAGGCTTTTACTTGATCCATAATCTATTAAATTCATTAAAAAGGCTGTTCATCTAAAATCAGATTATGGTAATCTTTTTGAAAAGTTATGGCTTAATACGCAACACGTTCAATAATCAGGATAACTTGTAAAATGGGTAAACAATGTTCTACTGAGCTAAGAAAAAACATGGAAAATGCTTATAAACTAATAGCAGAATAATACAGGGTGGGCCAAAATTCAGAATAGGACTTGACAGGTAAATAATTCAACAATTATTTTGTTGCCTGTATGTATTATAACTGAGTCTTGGGAGATTCATCATGGGTAATTTCACAAATGAACAACAAATTAGCCAGAGAAAACAATTAATTTATTCATCAACACATCACGTCTGCCGAAGCTCATTTCCATGCAAATGGCTTCGTCAATAAGCAAAACTGTTGTTTCTGGGCCAGAAAATTCACTGATAATTAATCAGCACCAAATGCACCCTACCAAAAGCACTGTCTGGTGCGGCGTGACCTTGTAGGAAGTTATCGGGCAGAAAAGTGAGCACTAGAGCCTCAAACATAATGTTATGAACAATGCAACATAAAGCGTTCAGCTTTGCGAAGCGGCAGGTGAAACTAATTTAAAGATTCAATCTTTCGTACCTAGTCAACCAAATCTCCATACGTTAAGCATTTATTGTATCTAATATCATTGATATTGGTTAATTAATAAATAAGTTATTGACTCCTCAAACCCTACTCTGAAGTTCCATCAGGTCCATCTTGTAAAATGTTTTTAATGCTCCTCCTTTGTCCCCTGTATTGCAAACTTTTCAGTTGACCTGTGAATAAAATCAACAATTTGTGACTGTTCCCGAAACATCAATCTTCTTTTTTACCTTGAATCATCTCTCTTTTTTTTGGCACCACATTCAGAACTCCAATTTATAAAACAAACTGTTTGTCCATTGCCTGTACGGTTTGTTTCTTGATAGTCCAAATGGCACTTCGGAGTTATAGAATTCAAATGACCCAATGATCGCCCAAAACGTGTGTGAATTGCTATTAATTTGAAGCAAAATGCACAAGGATAGTAATTATGGCCTATATTCAGCTAGCTCTAAGTTAGTTTGCATTTTATAATGCCTTCATTGTGTATTTTTAATATAGGTGTTTTAAAAATAATAATTGTGTTCTGTGGTTTAGAAACACTCTACACTCCACTCCACTCTAAAAGAACTGTATTTATTTTTTATTGAGTAAAAACCTGTATTAAAAAGCAACTTGCCACGTTACAGAGTGTGATTTTTCTTCTCTGTCAGTCTGCTATTCCCAATCTGATTTTCTGTAGCATATTCAGTTTAATACATTGTTTGGAACTTTTCTCCAATTTTGTTATAGTTTGACATATGAAAGTGACTCTGTCTGACTCAAAAATAGATTGATGAACAACTTCAATTGTATAGAGAATTTCAGACGGTTGGTCAATGGAAAATCTTCAGATGCACAAATTAAAATATTTTCGAAATATTTGTTTCTTTAGGCTTATGCTTTATTAAACTACAAGCACACTAGACAAATTCTTGTTATCAAAAACAATCTGTTTTGATTTAGCATAATAAATAAAAAAATAAATAAATATAATATGGTCGGAATTTTTTGTTTAGTTATATATACCTACAGCTAACTGAAGAAGCTCTATTTAAGAGTGAAACGCGTATTGGCTATTTTAAAAGGACTTTTTATTGATTTGCTTCTATTTTTTATTACACACCAATAAATTTGTTATTTTACTTAAGATCCCGCTTAAGTCCTTTTTGGAGCCTCTAGAGAATCTTCATAGGGGTAGTGCCATCCCCATTCAAATTGGCACAGAACCTATACAGGGAGTGCAGAATTATTAGGCAAGTTGTATTTTTGAGGATTAATTTTATTATTGAACAACAACCATGTTCTCAATGAACCCAAAAAACTCATTAATATCAAAGCTGAATATTTTTGGAAGTAGTTTTTAGTTTGTTTTTAGTTATAGCTATGTTAGGGGGATATCTGTGTGTGCAGGTGACTATTACTGTGCATAATTATTAGGCAACTTAACAAAAAACAAATATATACCCATTTCAATTATTATTATTACCAGTGAAACCAATATAACATCTCAACATTCACAAATATACATTTCTGACATTCAAAAACAAAACAAAAACAAATCAGTGACCAATATAGCCACCTTTCTTTGCAAGGACACTCAAAAGCCTGCCATCCATGGATTCTGTCAGTGTTTTGATCTGTTCACCATCAACATTGCGTGCAGCAGCAACCACAGCCTCCCAGACACTGTTCAGAGAGGTGTACTGTTTTATCCTTGTAAATCTCACATTTGATGATGGACCACAGGTTCTCAATGGGGTTCAGATCAGGTGAACAAGGAGGCCATGTCATTAGATTTTCTTCTTTTATACCCTTTCTTGCCAGCCACGCTGTGGAGTACTTGGACGCGTGTGATGGAGCATTGTCCTGCATGAAAATCATGTTTTCTTGAAGGATGCAGACTTCTTCCTGTACCACTGCTTGAAGAAGGTGTCTTCCAGGAACTGGCAGTAGGACTGGGAGTTGAGCTTGACTCCATCCTCAACCCGAAAAGGCCCCACAAGCTCATCTTTGATGATACCAGCCCAAACCAGTACTCCACCTCCACCTTGCTGGCGTCTGAGTCGGACTGGAGCTCTCTGCCCTTTACCAATCCAGCCACGGGCCCATCCATCTGGCCCATCAAGACTCACTCTCATTTCATCAGTCCATAAAACCTTAGAAAAATCAGTCTTGAGATATTTCTTGGCCCAGTCTTGACGTTTCAGCTTGTGTGTCTTGTTCAGTGGTGGTCGTCTTTCAGCCTTTCTTACCTTGGCCATGTCTCTGAGTATTGCACACCTTGTGCTTTTGGGCACTCCAGTGATGTTGCAGCTCTGAAATATGGCCAAACTGGTGGCAAGTGGCATCGTGGCAGCTGCACGCTTGACTTTTCTCAGTTCATGGGCAGTTATTTTGCGCCTTGGTTTTTCCACACGCTTCTTGCGACCCTGTTGACTATTTTGAATGAAACGCTTGATTGTTCGATGATCACGCTTCAGAAGCTTTGCAATTTTAAGAGTGCTGCATCCCTCTGCAAGATATCTCACTCTTTTTGACTTTTCTGAGCCTGTCAAGTCCTTCTTTTGACCCATTTTGCCAAAGGAAAGGAAGTTGCCTAATAATTATGCACACCTGATATAGGGTGTTGATGTCATTAGACCACACCCCTTCTCATTACAGAGATGCACATCACCTAATATGCTTAATTGGTAGTAGGCTTTCGAGCCTATACAGCTTGGAGTAAGACAACATGCATAAAGAGGATGATGTGGTCAAAATACTCATTTGCCTAATAATTCTGCACTCCCTGTATACCTAGAGCCGGGACCCACAGGCTCAGGACCAGGTGAGCACAACATTTACTAACACATCATTGTGTTTTTATAACTGCAATCTACATATTGGTTCGCTCTCCCTCTTTTTATCTTTGAGAGTTACTCCATATCGAAGTAGAAGGGTGGTGCCACCTTAATAAGCACACAAGCCTCAATACGGAGCCAGTGTTTCCATATACAGGCTCCTTGAAATGTGAGTGTACAATTCATCACGGCATCATCACTACTATTGCATTCTCACTTTAAGTACCATCTGCACTATATTGTATTTTTTGTATTTTCCCTAACATGTACCCTATATTCCACCATTGAATGAAATAACGTCTGGTAAGCTGTATATGTGTTTGAGCGCTCCACTTATAGGTGTAGGTCCTTGTTACTTACACTGCACTGAAATCTACAATTTTGTTTTAGTGGAATAGAGGATATTTCCACACAAGTGTATAGAGCTGCCTGTAAATCACTTCTATTTTCTAAGCACTTTGTTATACACACTCCTCTGTAAAAAGAGGTAACCTTTTGACTGGTATTCATATACACCGAGTTATTGGAGACTCCTAATTTTTTTTTGTCTGTATCTCAACAAATCCATCTTGGCCTATGCTGCAGACACCCATGAACCGATCTGTGATATGTCATATCATCAAAGTAATATTGATTTGTTTTATAAACATTTCTGGATGCTAGAAGGGGTCGTTACATTTCATGTTCTCCTGTGTGATTTAAAGGGACATTATATATTTCTGTGTATTTATTACTCTTCTAATTGAGCCAGATATATTTGCTCCTTAATCAAAACCTTGACCTCTGTAATCTTCAATATTTATTTCATGTTCATTCAATGCTGCTTGTTCTCCTATCAAACCTTGTGGAAATAATCGATAGTTTCAATAAACCTTTCTTGGATCATCCAATCTCAGTGACCATAGGCATGTGCACGGGGTGTGCCGGGTGTGCCTGGGCACGCCTATGGAGTGAGGCCGGCAGGGGAGATCTCGGGATCTCCCCTGTCGGTCCATGCAGAGCCGGTGCTATCCGGTGCTCTCAGCCTCCCTCCCGACTGCAGCATGGAGAAAGGCGGGAAAGGACCCGGGGAGCTCAACCAGCAGCTCCGCCGGGTTCCTCTCGCGAGTTCTGAGTGTTGCCGCGGCAACGCTCAAATCTCGCGAGAGTGAACTAGAGCGCCACAGGCTAGAGTTCACTCTCCACTGGACCACCAGGGAAAGCAGCAGGAACAAGAATCCCCCCTCCCTACATAAGATAAGAAGGGACGGGGGATATCAAGTAATGTACCCCCACCTCCACCCCCCACAATAACCCACACACATACAGCACACACAGCACCCACACACATACAGCACACACAGCACCCACACAGCATCTACATATATACAGCACCTACACACACACAGCACCCACACACACACAGCACACAGCACACACACATACAGCACCTACACACATACAGCACATACAGCACACACAGACATACAGCACCCACACACACAGCACACACATACATACAGCACACACACACATACATACAGCACACACACACACACACATACAGCACACACACAAACACAGCACCTTCACACATACAGCACCCACACACACACAGTACCCCCACACACACAGCACACACATACAGCACACACACATCAAACACACACACATACAGCACCCTCACACATACAGCACACACACACATACAGCACACACACACCACCCACACACACAGCACCCACACACATACAGCACCCTCACACACACACAGCACCTTCACACATACAGCACCCACACACATGCTCCCACACACATACATCACCCACACACACGCACCCACACACATACAGCAGCCACACAGCACACACACACACACATACAGCACCCACACACATACAGCACCCACACAGCACCCCCCCACACACACATACAGCACCCACACACATACAGCACCCTCAAACACACAGCACCCTCTCACACACAGCACAGAAACAGCACCCTCACAAACACACACACAGCATCCTCACACACACAGCACACTAACAGGACCCTAACAAACACACACACACACACCCTCACACACACACACACACACACAGCACCCTTACACACACAACACCCTCAAACCACCCTCACACACAGCAGTGTATGTATGTGTGTGTGTATATATATATATATACATACACATACATATACACGCGGCGTGTGCTTGTGCTTTAGGGTGCACACCCTAATGCAATAGGCTGCGCACGCCTATGTCAGTGACCTAGTCTCTACAGAAAATTTGCAGAACAATTCTATTTTCTTTGGAAACATGCTCTGTGGCAGATCAGAGCATAATTTTATTACATTCCTTTCCAGGAGTATGAAGTCAAGGACATGGTTGTAGAATATGGATGTGTTCTGAGACCATCATGTTACATTGGTGAGAGAAGAAAGATCTCTACCCTATGAACACATGAGGTACAAAAAATACCCCTAAATTCTTAAGCATACAATGATTTTCTCTGACAGAGACTGAGTCATCGTAAAACACAGGGTAGAATGATGGAATGGTGAGGAGAAACAAGAACAAAGGAGAAGAAGATGGAAATAGACACAAGGTGAGGGAGAAAAGCGTTTGGGATACCTATCCTGGTTCTAACCTGCTTTAAGGCTAGTTTAAAATAGCTGAAAGTGTGGTAGGAGAGAGAAAGTGAGTGAAAGGGGCAAACACTGCATCCGGGATTTAATAACACAATAGCCCATGTTTGATTTTAAACAAATATTAAAGGGACATTATAGTCACCAGAACAACTACAGCTTATTGAATTTGTTCTGGTGAGTAGAATGATTCCCTTCAGGCTTTTTGCTGTAAACACTGTCTTTTCAGAGAAAACTTCACTGGCCACTCCTCAGATGTCTGTTAGAGATCCTTCCTGGGTCATGGCTGCCTAAAATGCATCCAAACATTCAGTATCTCCTCCCTCTGCATGCAGACACGGAACTCTCCTCATAGAGATTCATTTATTCCATTCATCTCTATGAGGAGATGCTGATTGGCCAGGGCTGTGTTTGAATTGTGCTGGCTCTGCCCCTGACCTGCCTCTTTGTCGGTCTCAGCCAATCCTATGGGGAAGAATTGTGATTGGATCAGACTACCACTTCTGATGATGTCAGCAGACTGCTTGTTTTTCTGAGGCAAACAACATGCAGAGTTACAGCTTCAGGCTTTAATACAGTAAGATTTTGCTATATTTATGGAGGCATGAGGGGCCCAAGGGGGCTAGATGGTGGTTTTAACACTATAGGGTCAGGAATACATCTTTGTGTTCCTGACCCTATAGTGATTCTTTAAGTGCTTCTGCTTTTGCTTTCAGTGGCTATACACGATTGACTCATTGTTTATATTGACTCATTTGTTTATTGAAGCAATCTTCCAGGTACAGAGATACCTGGCAAAAACATTCACGAGAGATATCGAAAGGTGAGTATTTCAATATTTTTTTATTATTTTTGCTGCATTAGCTATTCAATTAATTAAACATTACTGGTAACATGTTCTATGATATGTTCCTTCAAGATTTTTATTTTCATTTTTGTGATAGTGTCAGAGGTTGTTTATGTATGTTTTGTTCTAACCTCAGTACAATGTACACAGTCAGGTGTTTCTCAACGGGGTAATTAACGGATGACAGAAATCTTCCTGTTTACGGCATGTCAGTGCTATTTTTTTGTAGGTCTGACAAAAAAAAAAAAAAAATCTAGGAAATACTGTGTTGTTCCTCCACTCTAGTGACTCTTTCTTTCCTTTTGAACTTATTATCATATGTGCAGTACATATATATTATGGCTATGTGATTATGTGTTACTCTGAACACTCTGAAGACATTTCTTTCTTTGTATATAAAATCAAACAAACAAATTAGACCTGTAAAGCGAATCCCCTTCGGATGCAAGGCTGCATCACAAATGTTCAAAGCTTCTAAATGTCTTAATCACTTCGAATTGGAAACTGATCATGAGATGGAAGCTAGAACCTTTCCAGATTCAAACACCCTTATCCAAAGACTTCCTCCACATGCTGAAAAGGCAGTCACTCCTAGGGAGACATTCTCTATATATTCTAAACAAGCACACAGCTACAAAAAAGGTGTCATACTAGATATCCTATATTAAAATTGGCTAACTTGGACTCAGGAAATGCTTACTGCTTAAAACGACACTTAAGACGATATATATCTAGTTCCGGGAGCAGATAAGCCTCACCAGAGCTGTCTCTCCTAAATCAGTCTGTTCTTTCTCTTTCAGTCTGTTCTTTCTATCTGTTAGATGTACATGATGTTCATCCCTATGTCTTATCTGTACTCCTTTCACCCTTTCACTCCCTTCCTACTACTGTTCTATGAGTATTTGCACCGACCGATCTATCTGGACCCCAAAACACATTGGCTTTTCACATTCTGATGGCAGCCAATTGCACAAAAGTGGAAAACAATGTGTCCCCTAACTCTCATAAAACAAGACAAGGAAATGTCTCACCATATCCAAGGTTCTCTAGAACAATTTGAAAAGATCTGGTCAAGATGGAAATAACAAAACACGACGAGACTTCAGCAAACCAGAGAGATGTTTTAGTCTTCTCTTTATTTGAAGCCCTGATGTAAATGTCCTGTGAATCTAAGACATATTTACCATGTTATAGTGGAAAAAGAAAATGCAATGCTAAAACAATTTAATTCCGGTGATTTCTCATTAAGACGTTATCATCTTTGTTTTGTAACAAACTCTTTGTACATTGACAGCATAAAAAAAAATAAAAAAAATAATAATAATAAACATGGGAAAAAAAATAAATTAAACTAATACTAATATTTAGTAGTAAGTACATGTCATACTTCGGTAACGCTCACAAACACCTTCAATTTTAACTTGCAGTATACCTAAAAATTATAAATTATTATTGTTATTACTGACAGTATCTGCCCTACCACTATAAAACATGTCATTTTCGTTTGTCAACATGTGTTCCACCAATGTAAGAAAGTGTTGTTTTCCTTTGTTTGTCATACCTGCTAGTCTTCAGGAAGAGTAATAAATGAATTAATCATTGTTTCAGTCATTGTTGCTTGACCTCGTCAGGCTTCTTTTTTTTATTTCCCCTTGTGATTTTGTCCAGATCATTTTTTCCATCCTTGATTTATGAACTTGACACTCGTAATTCCATTGTGCTCCACCTGGCCACCAGTATGTGGCAGATGGATTTATTCAGTAAACCTTCAGACATAGACATATGAGAAAGCCATTAAATGATGTATTTTAATTAACTAAACTGAAAGAAATTGTTTTCCAGCTTAGCTATTTTGCTGTTTGGTTATTTTTGCCTAAAATGTTAAATCCTTTGATTAATTCTCTGTGATTCCTGACTTAGGGAATACTTTTGTATGCAAAACCTTGTCTTAGCATGTCTTCCATTCTTGATCATTATTCATATCTACGTTTATTGTCACATATTGCGGGTCATGATTCTACTCTGAAAAAAATGGGCTATCTGTCTTAAAATGTTGCCTATTCCATTTTGACACATACCTTTCGTGGTAAGCACAAAAATTGCTTATAACAATTTAAATACTCGATTTGACACCATTTATAACTTTTAACAAAATTTACATTAAAAAATAAATGCAGTATACAGAAACATGTGTTTTCAAAAGTGTCCTTGTTAAAGTGAAAGGATGGTTGGAGATTTACAAGAGATTGATGATTATATCTTTATGGTTATATGTTCCTCCACATCATATCAGCAGGATGTAATGAGATGAAAATCCAGATGTGACTGTGGTATTGTAAACATGTTCAAGCACAAGAGTATTCAGCAGCAAGCGGTACTAGTCAGAATGGGATCATTAATATAATACTTTATACACGTATGGCACACAGATGCTCAGGGTGGAACCGTGGCACATTAAATTCTAAGGGCAGAGAGATGGCAGAGAAATGCTGTGGACAGAGAGATGGCACAGTGAGACTAGTGGCAGAGAAATAGCACAGAGAGACGTGAGACAGATAGAAGGCACAGAGAAATGACTGGGGGCAGAATTATGTCACAGAAAGACTGTGAGCAGAGAGATGGCACAGAGAGGCTGGGGCAGAGAGATGGCACCGGAAGGTTGTTTGGTGGCACATATGTCTCATTGGCATGATATACAATTCTTTTTATGCAGCACTAACCACACCTCCCCTGATTGTGACTGAATGGCTTCATTTTTCAATCAGATGTTAACTTACTTTTTATCTCCTGCTCTGTAATTTGAACTTTAATTACATACAAGAGGCTCCGGCAGCATCTTGCAAGCTATTAACAGAGCAGGAGATAAGAACATCTAAATTAAACAGAATTTGCAATAAAGGAAGTATAAACATTAGATGACTCTTTACAGGAAGTGTTTAGGAAAGCTGTGCAGGTCACATGAAGGGAGATGTCACTAGGGCTACATTAGCAAACTGATTAAGCACCTAAATGGCAGAGAATTGAGCAGTGAGACTAAAGGGGCATGATCTATATACCAAAAGTACTTCAGTAAGCTAAAGGTTTTTTGATGACTATAATGTCCCTTTAACATAGAAGTCAGAAATATTATCACTTTAGTAAATGACCTTGCGTGTGATTAAAACATGCTATTGTACAGTGATGTGACCTCTCTAATTTTTTCTCGACCACACTTTATATTAGAGTAAAAACACTGAAGTAATTTAAACCAATCCTAAATTTAAGCTCTGCTATTGTTCAGAGAACAGAGAGTGAACAGATGGTGACTCACTAGTTGGAAGAAATGTTTCTGAAGCTCAATGTCAAATGTTTTCATCTTATAAAGGATTGTTCAGTGGATTCAAGTTGAGATCAGGACAAAGGAGCATTTGCTGAAACAAGAAGGAATAAATCGTTAGCTGGGGAACGTAAGTGCTTTGAAAGTCCATGTGTTTGGAGATAATCTATTTTGAATAATTCTGTAATGATTTTTTAAGACTAATAATAAAAAAAATAAAAAAAAAACCCTTTCTTTCTATATTTGTGTGTTAATCCTAATTATGCATGACATGACTATAGCTAACAAATATTATACAGGATTGTGTTCAAGGTTAATAACCAGAGGTGGACAGACATGGCAGGCAAGGAATCATGGGAATTGTATTCTGAAAACTGCCCGACAGTGGGTGAATACCAACTATATTAACTATAGGCTTTGTGGAGACGGGACCTGACCGCAGAATGAGCAAGATGTTGGCTGCTTGAGCCCCTCATCAACAACTTTAAAGTGAGCCTATTTCAAGTGTCTATCCTGCTACATTGGGTCTAAGAGGGACTCGTATCAGTTAACCAGATTCTTTTATTGGATAAGTTACAGGCGCCGTGAAGACTTTTCGAACAGGGCGCCTAATGGCCTAAGGCTGGCCCTGTCTATACCTGTCTGGGATTTTAGCATTGCACAACAAAAAATAAAAACCTGACGGGACCTGACCGCAGAATGAGCAAGATGTTGGCTGCTTGAGCCCCTCATCAACAACTTTAAAGTGAGCCTATTTCAAGTGTCTTTCCTGCTACATTGGGTCTAAGAGGGACTCGTATCAGTTAACCAGATTCTTTTATTGGATAAGTTACAGGCGCCGTGAAGACTTTTCGAACAGGGCGCCTAATGGCCTAAGGCTGGCCCTGTCTATACCTGTCTGGGATTTTAGCATTGCACAACAAAAAATAAAAACCTGACGGGACCTGACCGCAGAATGAGCAAGATGTTGGCTGCTTGAGCCCCTCATCAACAACTTTAAAGTGAGCCTATTTCAAGTGTCTTTCCTGCTACATTGGGTCTAAGAGGGACTCGTATCAGTTAACCAGATTCTTTTATTGGATAAGTTACAGGCGCCGTGAAGACTTTTCGAACAGGGCGCCTAATGGCCTAAGGCTGGCCCTGTCTATACCTGTCTGGGATTTTAGCATTGTACAACAAAAAATAAAAACTTATATAATAAACAAACAAACAAAAACATTGCAGGAGGCAACTCTTACATGCATGAGGAGTTTTGGATCACTCTTCCTTACATAATTGCTTCAGCTCAGCCATATTCAGAATGTCTGAACATCTCTCTTGAGGTAATTCCACAGCATCTCTATGGTGTTAGGGTCTGGGTTCTGACTGGGCCATTTCAAAAGGTGGATTTTCTTTTTTTAAAGCCATTCTGTAGTGAATTTACTTCAATGTTTAGGATTATTGTCTTGCTGCATCATCCAACTTCTACTGAGCTTCAGTTGCTCAATGATGGCAAATGGTCTAGGCCCCTAAGCAGCAAAGCAGCCCAAATCATGATGACAGTCTACCGTACAATAATTAAAAGTCGGGATGATGTTTTCATGGTGGTATGTGGTGCCCTTTTTTTCGCCATAACTTTAATTTCATTAGCCCACAAAACATTTTTCCCATAGAATTGTGGAGTGTAAAGCATTGTTAAAGCAGCATGCCTGTTCAATGCGTTCTCTATAGTAGACTCATGAACAGAGATGTTAACCAGTTAAAATGAGTTCTTCAATTCTTTAGCTGTCACTTTAGGGTTCTTTTTTTTAAATCTTATTGTGTATTGTGCGGTGTGCCCTTTGAGACATCTAGGCTGGAAGGCCACTTCTAGAGTAGCCACAGTACTAAGTCATCTCCTTTTATAGTCACTTTGTCTAACAGTGGACACATTTAATCTAACCTCAGAGATAACTTTCTAACCCTTTCTAGCTTTATGCAATGCAACAATTCTTGATTGAGAGCTCTTTTTTGTGAGGCATGTTTCACATCAACAGAGTGATTTTTATAAACAAAGTAGTTTTAACCCACATTTCCAGTCTTGTTTAATTAATTGGAGACCAGGTTTGCCGATTTCCAACTCTAATTAGAGTAAAATATATTCAATATGTACAAGAGCAAGACAATAATTTTATTACATGACAGGAGGCTTCATATTTTGCATAACTCTCTTTACTAAACTCCATAGCAGTAAAGAAAAGGATAGTAAGAACCAATCAAAAAACAGTAGGAGGGCTCCAATATGGCACATAAGGATACAGTGACGAAGCCGCATAGACCGACAAATACAGCGACGACCTCGACAGACGTGACCCAGACGCGGACGCACCCCGACCCCCCCCATCTTCCCAGACGCCACTACCCGGACATCCCCCCAATCCCAAACCTTGAGTGCGAATAGACAGGCACTTGACATACGCCAATGACAACATAAGAGACGATTTATAAGGCCTCCGGGAAGACGCTCACTCCTCCATGAGGGGACAACAGAACATATGACACCCACAAGCATGTTCTCCAGAACAGGCCAAGGGACTTAACACTGGGATCAGAGGGGCCAGCGGACCCACCCTGACACCTCAGCGTTTATTGGAGGTAATACCTGACCTCCTTACTGCAACGTGACTCACGGGCCCGACACCCGACTATAACACCCACTGCATGGTGACCGGCACGTCACCAATGCTGGTTTTGCAGACCGTCATTCCCTTCTAAAGGCTGCTCATGTCCCACCCTAAGTGGACCTGCGAGTCCACACTGAAGTTTGCATAATGAGACTTAACAAATGGGGCAACTGACTGCAAACGTCACATCAGCTTAGGGACAAGAACAGCATGATGTAAGGGACCTGCGAGTCCACCGCAATTGTGGGCCTGCGCGCCCGGTTGGCCGATATTTAAAAAAAAAAAAAAAAAAGCTATGCGCATGTTGCATTTTGGTTATTGTGCCCTAAAGGCTTACGGAGACCTGCGAGTCTCAATGTGACTAATTCTCGACAATATAAACCGAAATAAAAACATATTTACAAAAAAAAACAAAACAAAAAAAAAAAACAGTAGGAGGTATGGTATTCCCAGTGAACAGGCTCCTCCTCCTCTTTCTTTACTGCTCCATCAGCAGACAAGTCAGAATATTGAGCTCCTCATATTTATTCATGTTTTGGATATTTATTATAACTTATATTCCTTTTTATTGTATGTACTGCTTAAACCTTATTGTTTAACTGTCATTCCTTATCTGCCTTATTAACTTTATTCTACTCAGGATTTTTCCTGGTGCTCCCTTCACAGCCTTTATCTATCTGAACTCTGGGCACTCTTCTTCCCTCCCCCCGGTTTCATTTTACACCGGGTGATTTTGCCATTTTTTCCCCCCTTCCACCGCTGGAAACATAGCCCTGCAGAGCCCTTTCCCCTCCCGGCCACCTAACCGCGCATTTTAACGCTTCGGCCGAAGGCCGGATCTATTTTCCCACACTTTCAGTGTGGTGGCGACCATCTTGGATCTCGCGGCTCGCGAGACCTTCGGCCGCCATCTTGGAGCTTCACCCACTTGGTCTGCCTCTGCTGGAGATCTACACCTGCTTTGAACCTCAAGGTAAGCATTGTTTTATTCATACCTTGTTTGTTTATACTTATGTTAATCCACCTGTGCCACAACCCAGCTGGTCACTCATATCCCCTTACTGTTTCAGATTCCACTGTCAATTCACATTACTCCCATCCAGGCAGGGGTCCCCACAGAAAGTCTCTGTTACTCCTGTGTTATATGAGCACTATAGGGCTCAATACCCTGTGCTCTCTGGGGTGAAGCCCCATAGAGGTGCTGCCTATCAGAGCTCTGCTGTTGTAACCTCTGCTTACTGGGACACAAAGCCCAATACACCCTGCTGGGGTGATATATATACATATATATATTCAGTACTGCTGTTACTTATTGTTCCTGAGCTATTCTACCCTGCTGGGGCCCTAGTACTACTGGTACTATTCTCGGAACATTACCCTGCTGCGGTTATATCTGGTACTGCTGGTACCATAACTACTGTAGGATCCTCTCCTACTATTGACCCCTGCCTCAACTGCACTCTTACCAGTGCCAAGTCCTTGCCATACATCATGAAAGACTCACAGCCTACTCCAGTGGACTTTCAGTCCATGGTTAATGCAGCGGTGGCCGCTTCTATGAAAAAGGCCCTATCCCACATGATGACCATTCAACCGGAAAGCTCCAGGCCACGCCGCACACGCCAAGACACTGAGTCTGAGGACTCTGAAACCCAGTCTAAGGATGACAACCGGGCTAGTAAACGCCATTGGAAAGGGGAGAAGGACCCCAAACCGAGCAAGGGCAAACAGCCCAACAAGAAAAGCAAAACGGCGGCTGCCGTCACCCCTGCTCCTCCCCAAGTGTTATCCTCAGAGGAGGAGGAAGATATTGATGACACTATGGCCATATTGGATGAATGGCAGGCTAACGTATCTCAATCCGATGATGACGCCTGGGGCTCAGAATCTAAACCCTTTCATACAGGGGATTCAGATTCATTCGCTGCCGAATGGCAAGGGACAGGGGACACCACCCTGCCACAGGACAAGGCTATTCTGGACCCCATGGGCCAGACGCTCTTTGACCCACGTAACATCAGGCACCCTCGCTTGACAGACTGGACACCTCCGGAACACCTCGCTAAGTTTATGCACCTATGGATGTGTAAACCTATGGACAAGGTAGTCTGCAACTGACTGAAGTCGGAATGCCCCCGCCCTTCCCTACCAGATCAAGTAGCCATGACACCTGGTAATCACTACCTTCATGAGTAGAGGTGGTCACAACCTCCGCCGCAAGGTGGAGAGGGGATTCAAAGGAGTCCAAAACAAGCTTCTAGATACCTCCGGACCATTCTCCTGCATCATGCAGAGTCAACCGTGGTTCCCAGACCTTCTGGCACTATCGTCCTCACCTTCTTAAGAGGATGGCGCCTAACGACAGACTCTCGCTCCGCCAACTTTCAGCCAAAATTACGATGTTACTTTGCCTAGTCTCCTTTCGTCGGGTATCCGTTGTTAGGGCCTTCGAAGTCAATGCCTTTTCGATAGGTCCTGAAGGGGTCACCTTCCACATCTCCCGACGCACCAATTCGAACTCTACCACCATTTTTTACCCCTTTTTCGTCACAGAACCTCAATTATGCATGGTCGCAACCTTACGCAGCTACGTGACGGCTACCGCCTCTCTTCGCCCGACTCCCTCCAGTCAACTCCTGATTTCCTATGTCAAACCTCACAATCCAGTTTCCTCTACCACTCTCGCTAGATGGGTACGCTGGATCTTGTCACTGGCAGGCGTGGACGCCACTTTCGGGGCTCATTCAGTGAGAGGCGCAGCTGCTTCTTCGGCCTACGCAGCCTGAGCATCACTATCAGATGTCCTACGCATGGCTGACTGGTCCCGCGAATCCACTTTTCGGACCTTCTACTTTAGACCGAACTCCTGCGCTGCGTTTTCCTTGTTACATCCCTGTTACATGCCTGCTCCCTGCCACTTCCTAATCCTATCTGGCAGCTTTGGACTAAAGTGGTAGAGTTCGAGCTAGAGGACAGCATGCCCGCTCACTCCTCCCCTTTCCCTTAAATATGCTGGAATGGGGCAATTACATTTTAAAGTACTGACTTCATGCTACTTTCCAACTCCTATTATTAGGGCATTTGGCAGGTCCCCCAAATATATTACCATTCCTAGGTTGTGAGATGGGAGTAAGGAGCTGCAGGGAGATGTGCTTCCATTTTTTTTACATCTCACCTGCTGGCAAAGGGTGAGGGACGTTGGAACAATGCATTATTAAAACATTACATTGCACTACTGCCCACCTCTGTTTTCCCTCCAGTCCCCTGTGCTGTGGGGATGGGGGGCAAACAGTGGTGGGCATCTTTCTGCTGCTTCTTTCTAACAGAAATTACAAGGCGGAATCTCGTGGATAACCTCAATGGCTGCCATTATTGTCAGCGTTGTCACAGTTTCTTTATTTTTTATTTTTTGGTTTTCCTTTTCTTAAGCCCCTGTACTTTAATGATTATAATCCCTTCTCCCTCATTGCCACTTGCCTTTATTATCATTCCTCTCTTGTGCTGGATCGTAAAATCTGCATGCTGCCATTTTGTTCTGCTCTGCCCATGACGTCTGTTGTCTGCCCTTCTGTAGGATTAATTTTACTGATAGATTGTGGGTATATGGATTCCTAACTGAAACAGAAACTTGTTTAAAGGGACACTATAGTCACCTGAACAACTTTAGCTTAATGAAGCAGTTTTGGTGTATAGAACCAAACTGCAGCCTCACTGCTCAATCCTCTGCCATTTAGTAGTTAAATCCCTTTGTTTATGAACCCTAGTCACACCTCCCTGCATGTGACTTGCACAGCCTTCCATAAACACTTCCTGTAAAGAGAGCCCTATTTAGGCTTTCTTTATTGCAAGTTCTGTTTAATTAAGATTTTTTTATCCCCTGCTATGTTAATAACTTGCTAGACCCTGTAAAAGCCTCCTGTATGTGATTAAAGTTCAATTTAGAGATTGAAATACAATTATTTAAGGTAAATTACATCTGTTTGAAAGTGAAACCGTTTTTTTTTTTTTTTCATGCAGCTCCTGTCAATCATAGCCAGGCACTTGTCAAGCTTTGTCAGTTTACTGCTACACATTAGGGAAAGTAGTCCTTAACTATCGTAATTTATTTGATGAATCACTAGAGCACTCAAAAAACAAACAAACAAAAAAGATTCAGAAACACTGAGCTACAGTATATATAATAAAGTTTGTTTTAGGTGACAGAGCCTCTTAAAAAGGGAAGAACAGCTAGTAACCGTAACATATTAAATGCTGCATTATTCAACGCCTCACATTTCAGCCGAGAAAGAATAGAATTATTTAAAGATGAGCACTGAGAACATATTCTCAGAAAAAAAGACATGCATAGGTGAAAAATGTGAGATAATAGAAATTAACATATTGCATTATAAAATTAGGAAGAACTTACAATTCAAACCTGCACAATGACTTAAGGGATTTTTATGTGCCTTTTTTTTTTCTTCAAATAAGATGAAGGCAAAAAGTTCTTCACTTGATATATAACCAGATTTATGTTTTAATAACGTTAAATTAAGGGTAAGTAGATCATGGTAACATAGTGGCTCATCACAGAACAAAATATGCTGCAGGTCGATGAAGTAATTGATATCCATCGTCCCGAGTATCGGACGTAATCATAGAATTACCAGCCTGCATTCGTTACCTGTATAACTGACGTGTTATTTGGTGCTCATTACCAGCCCTCTGGGCTCTCAATATTTAGATAGCCCTTCACATGCAGGCTGGTCTTTAAAAAGAAGCCTTTGACCTCTTGGCATTTCTTCTATTCAATCCCTGTCAAGACAGAATTCATTTTGAACAGTATTTTGAGGCACGAAAGATGGTGTGCACAATTAGTTCAAACATAAGTCTGACTCTGAAATAAGAACGCATCTTCAAAATATCTGTATATAAACAATATCACATGGCCTCCATGAACCCTTCCCCCTGAATTCCACCCCTTTCTGAAGTTGAGTAAACTAAGAAACAAAAGAAGGCTATATGAAAAATAACATATGAAGATATCAATTGAATTATTAAAAAAACCATTCATTATTTTGTGGTTTGTATTCTTGTCCATTGTGTTGATAAAAAACCTGTGAATTCTGGAAGAATGTCTCTGACTTACTATTTCTTTGTGGGAGCTACTCTGCACAATTCATCTTCAAGAGTCCAAGGTGTTTTTAGTTTTTTTAAACACCTTAGACACAGGGTAGTCCTAAATCCTGGACTGTTAAGTGTGCATTGGGGAGGGGGTTGGGTAGCACTGGTATAGAGGTATGTAGGCATCTCCTAAAATGTCAAGACAGAATTAGACGACAGGCTATCTACTTATCCACGGAATCAGAAAATAGATCTTAGCAGTGAAGAATACTGCACCTCATGTTATTTAGGTGACATACCAAATATATGTATTATGTACAGTGTGTTTAAATGTTTTCCCCTGAATTTCTTGGCGTGTTAAAGATGCTTGGAGGAAGAACTTAAGCAGGATTCAAACAAACACAGGGCATTAAAGGACACTACAAACCAGAGGAGGGCTGGCAGCCTTAGGCCTGGGGGGCAAAACCCGTCAAGTGGCCAATTGCACCACCAAATCAGTTCACCATCCATGCCCACCTTTTCCTGGTTTTATAACGGATATTTATGTTATGCTAATCAGTAGCTCTTTGCCATACCCGCTCCTTCACTGCTTTGACTTTCAATGTTGTCAGAGCGCAGGCTGAGAATCTCTGAGCCTGTGCTCTGACTCACTAACTGAGCGCCGGAACCATGAGGGAGAGGATATAATCTGACTGCACCTACTGCTGGTGTGCACCAGTGGACCACCAGCGAATCGTTTAAATTGAATAGGCTGGTGTCCCCAACTTGTGAGCTGTGTTGGCCGCCGGGCGCCTCTGTTGTCATGGCACCCTGCGTGACCGCACAGCTTGCACACCCCAACGGCTGGCCCTGCTGTCACACTGATGTTACTACTTAGAAATTCCTCAATATTAATACAGACATCAGAGTAAACACCAATCAACTGTGGAAACAGAGCTGATCCCCAAAATTTATAAAGATTTGCTTACTGGATTTGTTGTAAGATTAAATCATGGCTCCTCTCTCTCTCCCATGCGCTGCTCTGTAGGCTGGGAGGAAGTGAAGAGTAATCACACTCTCCCAGCAAAGCGGCACCTGTGGCTGCATGGGGAACAGCCGCCCCCCATGTGACATCACAATGCCCCACCCATATGATAGAAACATAGAAACATAGAATGTGACGGCAGATAAGAACCATTCGGCCCATCTAGTCTGCCCAATTTTCTAAAAACTTTCATTAGTCCCTAGCCTTATCTTATAGATAGGATAGCCTTATGCCTATCCCATGCTCTGCCATATGAGCTAACGCCAGTGCTTCACACAGTGTGTGTTTACATTAAAAAGCCTGCAGGGACCGGCTATAGACACCAGAACCACTTCATTAAGTTGAAGTGGTTCTGGGGACTATAGTGTCCCTTTAATCTGAGGTAAATTATAGATTAGTGTCACTAATAATATACTAGATTGCCTACTTATAACCAGCTGAGGATGATGATGGGCTGCAGTTTGGCTCCACTGGTCTAGAACAGGATCCCTGGAGGCTGTTTGCAACTGTGGTCACAAATTCAATGATCTGGGAGAATTGGAAGCAGCTCCATTTTTTTGGGGCCCCTTACAAAGCTCAAGGTCTGGGCCCCAGGGCCTGACGGTGAGTATGCCCACTCATAAGTCCACTTATATTTTCCACCCATGAGTTTGCTCACAGGGAGTGGAGTGTGTAGGGGATCTAATATGTGTGCTTAGGTATGTAGTGTATAGGGATACCAATTTGTGTAGGTGACGCAGTGTGTTTGTGTAGTGGAAGCAGTGTGTATTTGTGTATAAGGGATGTATTGTGTGTTTCTGGTTGTGTGTAAGGGATGCATTGCATTAATCTGTGTTTGTATGCATAAGGGATGCAAGGTGTGTGTCTGTATGTGTGTGCATTGAGTGTGTGTAAGAGATGCCTTGTGTTTCTCTGTGTGTATGTAAGAAAAGCAGTGTGTGTGTTTGCATGTGTGTGTAAGGGTTTGCATTGTGTGTTTCTGTGTATGTGTGCAAAGAATGCATTGTCTTTGTGTGTAAGGGTTTGCATTGTGTGTGTAATGGATGCATTGTGTGTTTCTGTGTATGTATAGGGATGCATTGAGTGTGTGTGTGTGTGCGCGTAGTGTGAAAGAGCTCCCTGTCTTGCCCCCTGTCCTATAGAGTTGTCCCTTCTGTTCCTTAGAGCTCTCCCCTGCGCCTTGGTGGTCTCTCCTCTCCCCCACCCTCCCTGTGCTCTTCTCATCCCCACCTCCCCCTCCATGTGTTTTTCTCACCTCCCCCCTCCATGTGTTCTCCTCACCTCCCCCTCCCTGTGTTCTCCTCACCTCCCCCCTCCTGTGTTCTTCTCTCCTCCCTGTGTCCTCCTCACCTCCCACCCTCCCTTGTTCTTCCTGTCCCCGTTCTCCTCATCTCCCCTTCTCCTCACCCTTACTCTCCCACTCCTCCTTGTTCTTCTTCTCCCCCCGTTCTTCTTCTTACTCCCCGTTCTTCTTACTTCCTATTTCTTCTTCTAACCCCTTCTTCTTACTCCCATTCTTCTTACTCCTCCTTCTCTCCCCATTCTTCTGTTACCCCCTCCTTCTGTTACTCCCCTTCTCCCTCCCCTCCTTCTGTTACTCCCCCCTCCTTCTATTACTCCCTCCTTCTGTTACCCCCTCCTTCTGTTACTCCCTCTCTTTTTGTTGCTCCCCTCCCTCCTTCTGTTACTCCAACTCCTTATGTTACTCCCCCCCCTCCTTCTGTTACTCAACCCTCCTTCTGTTACTCCCCCCTCCCTCCTTCTGCACTCAGTGTGCACCTTCCTATCACTCCGGTGGAGGTGAGGAGAGAAGCAGCGCTGCAGCCGCCTGAGGCTCCTTACAGAGCGCTCAGGCAGCTGCAGCATTAGGACTGACCCTACAGTGGCTGGTTTTAAAAGGATTTAGGGCAACCTGGGGGGCAATTGCCTCCCTTCCCCCCGGCCCAGTCCGCCCCTGCTACAAACACCAAAATAACTTTAGTTTCATTAAATGCTGTGAATAGATCATGCTTGTGTTGTCTCAGTGCTCAATTCTCTGTCATTTAGGAGTTAAATCACTTTGTTTATGTAGCCCTCCACCTCCCTACATGTGGCCCTCTCCCTAAAGAGAGATCAAATGTTTAAACTTACTTTATTGCAGAGTCTGTTTATTTTAGACTCTCTTATCTCCTGCTCTGTTAATAGTCTGATAGAGCCTGCGTGAGCGTCCTGTGTCTGATTAAAGTTCAATGAACAGAGCAGGAGATAAACATTTCCAAAATTAAACACACTGTGCTGATTTGAAAATGAAAACGTTTATGTTGGCTGTGTGAGTCACAGCCGGGGAGATGTTTCTAGTATTGCATAAACAATACTGCAGGGACATGATCTGCCTTGGGAAATCTGTGATTGGAAAGTCTGGGCGGGACTAGAATGGGAGAGCTTGCAAAGGCTGCAGACAAGAGATCTGCTGCTTTTGTAAGCTGTTTTAGCTATACCCCCAACGATAAAATGCATAATTAAATGAATAAATGTTTTCTTTGGGGTTACATCTACTAAATTGTAAAAAAAAGAAAAAAAAGAAAATGTTTCCATTTGAGTTCCTCTTAAAAACATACTTAACCATTTTATCCTAGTGTTTGCAACATGGCTGTATTATAAATAAACCATGAAATGTCTGTAAGAATTGCAATATCTGTTAATCACCAAGACATACTGTCCTTCCTTCTATTACTATGTACTTGTACCGCAGTCTACCTATTGCCCAGTAAGCCAAACACAATTATCATCTGATGACTGCTAAACACACTCATTGTTTGTAATGACTGATGTTTCTGCTTTGAGAATACAATAAAGAGTTATTATTTAGAGACAGATTTCACAACAAATACTTACAATTAACAAGTATTCTGACTTAACCCGAGGTTTTCCACCACCGGACAAGAAGGGTTTTTCATAAAAGTTGCATTTCATAAAGTGTAGATAAATCTTCTAAGGCTTTATAGTTTCTTAAAGGGATCCTATAGTGCAAGGAAAACCTATTACTGGCACTATAGGGTGAATAGGTCCACCCCTACCTCGACTCACCCCTCCCGCGTGGCTGAAGGGGTTAAAACCCTATTCAGTTACTTACCTGAATCCAGCTCCGATGTGCCTGTTTCCTATCCGGAAAATCACGGACCTTCAGCGTCAGATGTTTTACATTGCAGCACTAAGTGCAAAAGGATCCAAAAGTGTCCCTTTAAAGGACTAATCTAGACAGTGACTGGCTATGGAACAGAGCAATGTCAGCAGTAAAGCCGTCCGTGACAAGAGGAAGAAAAGAAAAAACACAGCATATATATATGGCCAAAATCTACTAAATGCACTTACGTAGTGTTGGTGCCCGGAGTATGATTTCTCCACTTCTCCAATGCAGTTACCTGGAAGTTATAGCAATCTTCAAATGTAAGTTCTCTTTCTTATTGATATTGTACAGATGCTCCTCACTCACCTACTGGGTTTCGTTCTTATGACCCGGTCGTAAAACAAATTTGTCAGTAAGTGAGGCGCATGTGCACCTGTGCAGGTCTATGTCCAGGGAAATTTCCCTGAACATAGACAAGTGCAGCAGAGCAGGGTATCCCTTAAATTTATGTTCGGGGAACGTTCCCCGAACATAGATTAGATGGATTCCCTGCTTTGGTGCGTTTTTCTGTGTTCAGGCAAATTTAACCGAACATAGACCTGTACTGGTGCGCAAGCGCCTCACTTACCGACCAATTCAAAATATCCCTGAACATAGACAAGTGGAGCAGAGAAGGGAATCCCTCAAATCTGTGTTTGGGGAATGTTCCCCAAACATACATTAGATGGATTCCCTGCTCTGGTGCGTTTTTCTATGTTTGGGGAAATTTCCCCGAACGTAGACATACACACCAGACCAAGGAATCCCTCTAATCTATGTTTTCGGGGTAAATTCCCGAAACACAGACCAGCTCTCTAACGTGGAGAATCCCTTGAATCCCCCACACTAGATAGCTGGTCGTAAGTGCAAGCCGTCATAAAACAGGTAGGTCATAAAGTGAGGACCACCTGTATACTTTACTGGAGTCATTTAATGGTGAAGGTGTAGCATCATTTACAGAGACATCTAGGGTCTGTTTTTTATTCTTTATTCGCTGTCTTGTGTACGATATTTGCTTTGGATGTGTCACATAGACCTCCTTTATAATTCACAATAATGTCTTTTTATTCATAAATACTGTTTCATTGTGCTTACCCATCCGTTAAAACTTTTTAAAATCTTATATCTAAAGATATAACACAACATAATAACATACTCTCCAATATAACAATAAACT
This sequence comes from Pelobates cultripes, assembly GCA_933207985.1. Classification (NCBI taxonomy): domain Eukaryota; kingdom Metazoa; phylum Chordata; class Amphibia; order Anura; family Pelobatidae; genus Pelobates; species Pelobates cultripes. Next base: position 383,279,248 of record OW240912.1, on the reverse strand, counting down.
GATTCATGCCACCCATATTAAACCATTCTGCTCAATTTATCCTTCCATCCATTAATTTCAATATATCAGAGCAATGGCACACAAGCCACATTCGCTGACCTGTACTCAACCAATGATACATGCACACACTGACATACTATTAATGCTACATGAACACTATCACTGACATCCAGTTTCCATAATAAACACGCACACTCAAAATCTTTTTCAGTGCAACCTTGGACTTGTGATTACCAGCAGCATAATAGGGGGGTGATGCCTGTACACACACAAGTGAAGTTCCATCTGCACCATGTAGAAGTTAGGATGTAAACATCAGGAAAAGTGACAAGGCTAACTCCACATTCTGCAGGAGTTCATTCTCTGTGTCCTGAGCAGAATGGAAGCTGGGCCTGATGCAGAGAGGTGGTGCTCAGGTTGGAAGAGTTAATCCTATGAGTAGAGCGATGCCGTTGTACCTAGTTTCTCCCAGACCATCTCTACCTTCTGCGACTTTATTAGGGTACATCAAGACACAACCAGCCTTCCCTGTGCGCGTGCACAAAAAGCCTACTAGCCAAACCTGTAACTTACGTGCAGATGAGAGCATTCTCTAGATCCTGTTTTGTGGTTCGTCTTATTTAGCACATCTATGTCTTCAAGACATATTCATAGCTAGAAAATGACTGTAAGGCAGTGTTCTAACTGCAAGTTTGGTTATAAAGATATAAGCTTACCACTTCATAGGACTAGGCTTTATGTTTTGCTCTATAAAATACTTTAACTGATCCTGCTGACAGACACACTGGCACTCACTCTCAATAACACACACACACAAAAACCCTGACAGACAAACACTCACTTCCAGACACACACACACACTCTCTCTCTCTCTCTCTCTCTCTCTCTCTCTCACTTCCAGACACACACACTCACTTCCAGACACACACACTCACTTCCAGACACACACACTCATACTTCCAGACACACACACACACAAATTCCTTGTTGCTCCTACCTTTAGGAGTCATCTGGGTCCTTGCCCTGGGGTCCAGTGACTTCCTGCTCCTCTCTGCTCCCTCACGCTGTTTAGTGATGCGGGGCCGGAATGACATCATATTCCGGCTCCCGGCATCACCGGCCTCCTTCTTCACGTGGCCGGTATATTCCTGACAAGCAGGTGCCTACTCTGCCTTGCTACAGGGGCGCCCTAGGTGGCCACCTGCTGGGCTCCCTGTAACAGGCCATCGGCCTGCTCCGCGCGGCACCTCCCTCCTCCAGGCGCCCAGGACCGGCCCTGCAGCGGCCGTTTTGCAAATGATTTAGGGCGGCCTGGGGGGCAATAGCTCGCCCCTGGTTGCCAGTCTTGTGATTCTAGGAAATAAAGTACATATACAGTGCACAACTATTTTTTTTATTTAAAAATGATATGTTCCACATGATGATAAAAAAACTGATGTGTTAAAATGTGTTATTGTTGCTCCTGTCGAATGCTGCATAAATGTAAGGGCACATGATAATAAATAGAAGTGTCATTCTCAAGAATTTAAGGGTATAAACTTTGTCCAGTATCAGCGTTAGTTGTAACAGTGAAACGGTAGAGCCCATTCCCTCCTCCACCTCCCTAAACATAGAAACAGTATCACCCATTTAAGCAGTATCACCAATTAAAGCAGTATCACCCATTTAACTTAGTTTGCTGTGTGGAAAAAAGGGTAGAACTGATATTTACAGCACATTTACAGACATGAAATTAGTGGAGTTGGTTCCTGGCAGAGAACTCAATTCCTCTATAGGCTGATAATTATTCCTGCAGTATCAATGAAGGCAATTTATGGATTAAATGAGTGAAGGCATTAAACAGTTGCTGTATAATTTATCTTTCAAAACGCAATATAATAAAGATGTTATCTAATTTTCTATATTGGCGAGCCAGACAATTTTGCCATTCTCCCCTCAGGTACCTACCTCAATCAGATTTCTTATAAAGACACTTACCTGCAGTACATTTATTTAGATATATGTGAAGGAGTGGCAGCCAACTTTAAAATCTTTTGAAATATTTCAGAAATGTTACTAATATCTTTTTGTACAGAGGAATCGGCTATGGGATACGTGCCTAGATGAATTTAAAATGTAAATGTGACTTAGCTTCTCTCCGTCGCTGTGTGAAATAAAACATGGAAACTTGTACCTTGATAATAAGTTGTTTTCTCTATTTGATTTGTGTTTCACTATTTGATGCAAAAATAATTTTATAATCGAAGTTCAAACTCATCTAGCTGAAGAAGGTACTTAATACTCTAGAATGTAATGTTAAATCTAGTTTTACTGCTTAGTCATTACCCTGTGGCATAATGCATTTACATTTAATTAAGAAGCATCAGCCTTCTCAGCCTTTGCAAATAAAGTTTGCTGATCGGCAGTATGTAAAACTCTGATTAATCGCTAGATTTTTTTTTCTCTAAAATCATTCCCAGTCTGTTTGTACTAGTCTTTTTTCTAGCAGCAGATGCCCAGTAGATCAGATATCTCATCTAACAGAGCTTCATGCAGTTGGTGGCTGTTATTGAGGGAAGAGTTATGACTTAAGACAATCTGCTTGCTTGAGGCATGTAATGTCCAATAAAACTGACTATGGAGTCATGTTGGTTGAGTTTGAATTTGGGTATTGCTGCTTTACTAATTACAAACTGGAGTTAATTTTACAACCGTGCTTGTTAAGATCTTTGTGTAGAATACTCACTGCTACCAGCTGCCAGTCAGAATTATTTTAACAGCAAGACAACTGACTAGGGAATGTGTGAGCATTGGTCTATCTTTATGACAATTCCCACGAGAAGCAAAATGTATCAAACTTTATATATTGCACACATCTGGAAACATTATGGCCAAATTAACCGGAAAAAAAATTAAATAAAAAAACTACAAATGATTTTACAGCAGATTATTATGGAATACATAAACACACAGTCAGTCACACACAATACACAGAGCCAAAACACACACATTCCACACAGCCACAATTTACACCTTGCAGACAGCTACTGTACTTAAACCCACCCCACATACAGTAACCCCCGTTCCACAGATACAGCTTTCCGACACATGCACACAATACGTAATTTAGGTATTTATTTCATTTAAAAAATATAAAATGCCACTTTTGATGTGAATAATAAATATTCACTTTATATGAAATAAAAAAAAACATATGAAAAGAAGTCCTCTGTACATTAAATGGGAAAAATGTTTAGCAGGTTTCAGTTACTTTTAATATTCTGTTAATTTCATTAAATAATTAGGCAGATTAGTACAATAATGAAAGTTATACCATTTTGTTGCCCCGTATTTAATAAATCCGATACTTTTGGATATTTATAATGATAACTATAATATGGCATACTACTAATCAATATAGGCAATTCCATTGTGGAGTTGGATCATTCTCAATGAATCTCTGACAGCTACTGAAAAGACTTTGGGCCAATTTCAAGATTTTAATCGAACCATGCAGATTCATCAAACAACATCTTTTTCAACCTTGGACTGTTTTACTGCCTGCCCTTTGGCTGTCTTCCTCAGGAACAGCAACTAGATTACGCCAAGTATAGAATATCCATGAATAAAAAGCAAGGATATAAAAGTTAATTGGCTCATTTGGCAAATTTATGCTTATATATATGGGGTATTTATAAAGAAACGGACTGCAGGCCAATTCAGCTTTTCACTGTGGGTGTTTTATGGTGTGGGAGAAAATTAATTTGTAGTGTGATAATGTTTTTAACCACAATGCTAGAGCGGACCAAGAACAAATCGTTTAATGTGCTACAATGACCTGATTAAAGCTCCAAATTTAAGCTTGGCTTGTTTCATCCGGGAGGTTCTCTTTACAGATGATGCTTAGTATAGCTTACTCTACCATGTATTGGTAAGTGGATGAAAAATGTACATGTTTTTTTATTTTATTTTTACCATGGAACTCTTACATTATCATGAGTGACAATTTTGTTCTAGGTGAACATCAGTGACGTATTTCCTGGTATTATCTGTGCAGTGGAGGTCAATATAAAATACAGCATCCTGTGCACTTTTGGAATATTGAGCCTTCTAGAGTTGCTGTGAGTTTCTCAGAATTATGAGGATTCTGTTGACTTCGACTCTTTAAATGTAGTTCGGAGAAATGTGCTGCACTATTATTTATCATTCCTGTCCCGCCTCACATCTCTTAAATGGACATATTGAGTAGCATAAAAAATACAGCTTCTTGTAGTGTTAGTAGTGCAAGGAGTCTGTGAATGCTCCCTTTACAGCTTTTAACAAACATTTTCCGATGGCTTAGACAATAAATTTCCCTCTGCAGCTGCTGAGATAATGAAGAAGTTTTACTTACCATTATAAATATTAATCTGTCTGGATATACATAGCAATGGCAGGCTGTAAACAATGGGCTAAGTTGCCATCCGGACCCGGGTACTGCAGCCAAACATAATGTGTAGTTGTAACTGTTGGTGTCGTTCTAAAGTAACACTATCGGCACTATTAATTGCTTCATTTTATTGGACATGAAGTTAGTTGTATAGTGTCTGGAGGACATGCAAAGCCATTCTTCTGTTCAGTAATTAACTGTTTTTATTTTTTTAATAATACTTTTATTTTTGACACTTGTGGCGGAGTCGTCAAAACAATACATTACATTGTTCAGAAACATGAAAATATACAGTTCTACATGTAGTAGTATTGGGATACAATCGATACATGGTAAACTTTACTTTAGTTGCTATGAGTAGGTTATGAACATGAGTAGTCGGTGAGCATTTGGCACCGGACATTAAAAATGGTTTCTGTTCGTGTGAGTATATGCAGTTATACAATGGAACGGTTGTAGATAGCAGTAACCTTTAGTGCCGTCCGGTTAGCCACTGGAAAGTAATATTGTGGAGAGTATGTAACAGTGCTAGTATCAACTAGTATATCCCATGTCATGTTTAATGCGGATCCGCCGCATGAGGGTTTTTATTCGTCTTTCTTTGGATGCATAATCCGATATAAAGATAGTATTATTGGAATTGTATAGTAATAGATAGGAGGAATAATATAGAAGATCAGGAGAGGGAGAGGAAAGGAAAGTCGTAGAGAAGAATCAGATAAGGTGAGAGAGTGAGTGAAATTCCAGGTCGATGTCTGTATGGCGCGCTGGTTCGCTTGACCAAGGCAACTTTGGAGGGCGAGGGTGATGGGCCACCGCTAGCTGCCAGGCACATCGGCAACGGAGCAGAAAAACAGCTCGAGTGGAGAAATGGCCCCAGGCTCCACCGCTCTCTCTCGGGCCTCCCTCTCAGTAATTTTTAATGTGTTAACGTAAACCAGAGTCCCAAGCAGCTCATCTTTTTTGTAAAAAATGGGCTAATGAGGAAAATTAGCCTGAGCAGTAATGGAGGTGGTGATAGGCTCATAGTGTCAGCTGACTGCTTCCTGCCTATCAAAATGGCCATTGCAGGTATGAATCGGTATGGTAATAAGGAAGTGTGTAATTTCTTGCTTTAGCCATACACCTAGTGGGGGCTTGGCTTGAAAATAGGTTAACAGTGAATGGAGGAACAATGCCAGAGGACTCCAAGCACTATAACTAATTCAGTGACATAAAATTATGATAATGCCTGGAGCAGGGGTGGGCAACCTTTTAGTAGTACTGTGCCATAATAAGATCTTGAAGTCCCTTGGCGTGACAGTCCTAATTTTGTGTATGTTGCTGTATTGTGCTTATGTTATTGATTGGTGCTGCAGTTTCTTTGTGGTGTTGTATTTGTGTGTATGTGGGCTGTTATATTGTACAGTATACGTTCATGAGTAGTTTGTAGTATTGTGTATGATAACTATGAATGTGGGCTGTGTATGGGGGCTGCTTGTGTAATTATATGTGAAAGGCTGCTTCTGGGGTTGTGTGCATATATGTGGATTGTCTGTGGTGTTGTGTTTATGGGGACTGTGTGTGTATTTGTGTGTGGACTGTTAAAGGGTGTTGGCAGCTCATTATGGATGTCTTTAATAGAAGACGAAATTGGGAGAATAAAATGGCTATGCAATTTAATTGTGAACAGGAAACCCTGAGTCTTAAAGATGACAACATTGATTTTACATGCAATAAATTACAGAAGTTACTTGTTAAAGAAACTAAAACGAAATGGGATATCGTTACCTTAGAGAGATATTTAGAGAATAAAATCACTCCCAGGGGCTTACTCTTTTTTAAAACCCCCACTTTGACAGAGATGACACAGAGTTTATGGATACATGGAACTCTGCTCTGGAGTCATTTTCTATCAGAATGATCAAAATTATAATTCAACAGAAAAAAAGGAATGCATGTAAAATAGATGAAGAAATCAATGAGCTTCAAAAAAAGTTAGAACCAATAGGGGACTGTACAGAAATTGAAGGGACTCTCAAACATGTTAATGAACAGGTAGAAAAGGTTGAAAGAGAGGTAGTCAAAATGAAAAAAAGTAAATTCTCATGAGATAAACATGACTATGTGACCAATCAGGTCAGAACTTTTTCTAATAAAAAGAGAGAAAATACTTTCACACACTCTAGGGGACACCACAGTGGTGCCACCAACACATACCGTAGAGATGTATCCCAAAGTAAATCCACCTACTATCGACAAAGGGATAATTATGATAGTCCTTAACACTATTCAAGGACATCAGGGCCAAGAATAGGGTATCAGGCGAAACAGAAATCTAAAAACTACTGGCCATCTAATACGCATAGAAACAGACCTATAGAAACCCTGCCACCGAATAATTGTTATCGTCCACCCCAGAAAAGAGATATTGAGAATATACAGCAACAGACTAGGCATAATCCTGCTCCTTCATCCCCTACTTTTTTAGAACCTGGCAATCTCAACCAATTACGGAGGAGATTGGGAAAAAGAAACTTGGAACCAGAAGAAGGGGAGTTAGAGCAGGAGCACTATACAACAGAAAGAAAAAGAGGGAGATTGCCCAATAGGAATCTTTAATTTATCTGATGTTACCCTCACTAGGGAACATATTCAGGTTATTAATAGGGGCCTTAAATTTTCTCCCACATGTTTCAGTCAACCGTTTAATACTTATATTGATTTACATAAATTCACCCGAAGTTTATGCTTAAATTTTTTACAAAAAATCAAATATCTGCAAAGCCAGTTGAACCAACAGAATTCATACATACAGAACTCAAAGAAAAGTCAATTTTTTTTTTCATGGCAGTGTAAAAGTGGGGTGCTGCAAGTATTTGAGACCTTAGTGATGGATGAGGTTAAACAAATCCCTAATATCTGGCACAAGAGGTCCAACTGATTTTATTTCAATTATATCCAAAGAAAAGCATTGGAGGAACTTACCAAAAATTCCCAACTTATCATAAAACCAGCAGGCAAGGGGGGGGGGAGGGTGTAATTGTGTTTCAAAATAGAGATCAATATAAAAAAGAAATTTATAGACAATTAAATTATAATAACACATACAAACAGTTAACAGGTGACCCTGCAGGGAAAATTAAAAAACTGCATTTTGATCTATTGGAAAAAGGCAAAAACACGGGTATACTTAATGACAAGGAGTTCCAATACCTAAACATTCAAATTTGCAATGCTGTTTTACACCACTCCTAAAATTCACGAACACCCCACTATGCCACCAGGGAGACCGATTGTCTTGGGAGTAGGTTCACTTCTGAGCGGCCTCTCTGACTACGTCGATAGACTCCTTCAACCGCTTATTATCTCGTAACCTACTTATTTGAGAGATTCTATGCAGCTTTTGCTAGAACTCAAAAACATCTCATGGACTAGTAATTATATTCTGGTGACATGTGATGTCAACAGTTGGTACACAATTATTACACATTCACTAGGTTGTGAGGCAGTCAAACACTTTTTGGTCAATAATGCTTTTCCATCAGAACAAGTAAAATTCATTATGAACAGCATACGTCTCATATTACAGAACAACTATTTTTGGTTTAACGGGCACTTTTTTTTGCAACTGGTAGGTAATGTGATGGGAACCAAGTTCGCGCCCAGCTACGCCAATTTATTCATGTCCTTTTGGGAGAAATTCTTCTTGGACATGGGTGGTGGCTGGGACGCGAGCTTGGTTCTCTATCGCAGATACATTGATGATGTTTTCTTTATTTGGAGAGGGGGTGAAGACCTCCTGAAAGAATTCTTACAATTTCTCAATTCTAATCAGAGGGGTATCACTTTAACAAGCTAATACACTTTCTTGACCTGGAAATATATGTTGATAACAATACCCTAAAGACCAGAAGCAATTTCAAGAAAGTAGATGTTAACTGATATATAGATACAGCTAGTTGCCACCATTCCCCTTGGCTCCATAATATTCCAAGAGGACAGTATATCTGGATGCTTAGAAATTGCAGCGACCCTCAACAATTTGAATTCCAATCTGAAGTGTTGACAGATTTTTTTAAAGAGAAAAATTATGCACCACAAGAGCTGGAAAAACAAAGAGCATTGGTACGGTCTTTAAATATGGAAGATTTCCTCAAAAATAAAAATAATACAGAACAGAGTTTTAATCAAAAGGGGGTCCCAAAAATTTTGGATTACAGCATTAACTCCCAACAAATTAAGCACATAATTAGCCAACATAGGCATGTGCTTAAAACAGATAGTGAACCTAACACCATATTGGGAGAAAAACCTAATATAATCTTTAGAGGGGCCAAGAATATAAAAAATATGCTAGTAAAAAGTTTTATAAAGGATCCACCTGCCAAAAAAATTTTTACTATTCAAAAAGGTTTCTATCCGTGTAGAACTTGTTTGGCTTGCAAAAGGAGCAGTGTCAATAAATCTAAATTGGTGAATTTTGTATCTAATGCTACTAAAACACGATATAAAGTTAAGGATATTCTTACTTGTCATTCTCTAATGTTGTGTACCTCCTCTGGTGCCCCTGTGGCTTACAGTATGTGGGAATGACCACCAGAAAATTTAAGGTTTGCATGCTGGAACACATGGGGAATATCCAGAGGGGGTACACAACACATAGTGTATCCACTCATTTTCTTGAATTTCATAGCAAGGATCCCTCCCTCTTGGGCTTTATGGCTATTTGCCAGAAGGGACATCAAGGGGAGGGGTGGGGACAATTTCAGAGAGCTAAGTAGAATTGAAAGTCAATGGATCTTTGAGATGGATTCTCTTCATCCAAAGGGCTTGAATTTAGATTATGAATTAGCCCACTTTTTGTAGCCAATTTTTCTTAGTATATACATTATATATATTTTTCAGGTCTTTTTATATATTTTATTTGCTGGAGAATGAGAAGCTCTCTGGAATTTTCTCTATACTCTCTAGGTTACCCTGATTTATGAATTGTATATACATCTTTTACCCTTATGAGTTGTATACTCTAGTCTGGAAGTGTACCTATGTTATTTTAAGTGTTATGTTTTATGATATTATTGTGGGTTATAGTGCCTTTTTTTGAGACACATTTATAAGACATTATTGAAATCTTTTCATCAACGCTAACTCATGTTTCCCCTTTTTTGTTGTTGTTGGATAGTTAAAAACGTTTCCAGCATGTAGGGCAATATTGCCCATACTTTACATGGACGCTAGAACACTTCCTCTATTGGGAAGCGGTGATCATCGTACGTGCGTGATGTCGCATGCACGCGACCGGAAGTTGATGCCGTCAACCACGTGATCCGGAAATGAACACAGCGTCCGCCACGACCTGGAATTGGAAAGAAAATTTGCTGCAAAATTCCAACTTCGTGTGACTATAAAAGGAAACAAGATGCTAGCTTTGATTTATCCTGCACTGAGGAAGACTACTGGAAGTCGAAACACGTTTGCAATTTTAATTCCTGTGGTAGTGTATTATATACATACTGCTTATTTATATACATACTGCTTATTTATGTCCTATTTTTATTGTTTTAATAAATTGTTATACTGCAAGATCCTGGTTTGGAGTACTTTCGTAGCCAGTTATTGGCACCACTACGCTGATCATACAGAGCCTGGTACGGCTCTATGCTTGTGAGTTGATATCTCATATTTCTACCTATTGTAATATTATTATACAGATTACACTATGTATGGCAATGTCTATTTCTTGTAGATTTCTCAAGAAAAAAAGTGTACTGGTATTAGACGCAATTATTGGGAAGTATATCCTTAAAGTGTCACATTGGATGTTGTATCTGTGTGGTAATTGCATTATCACTTATATTTGTGTTTGTATAATTAGTATGAGGCTTCTTCTGCAGTTATGTGTTTATCTTGCAGTGTGGGTGGCTTCTTTGGGATCCAGTGGAGCCTGGGCTGGCCAGGTACAAGTCAAGGGCAGGAGCTGTGATAGCTGCTTTGGGTTGCTCTACTCCAGTGCGGAATCCCATTCAGGAGTGTTGGGACGAAGTTTTATGAGATCACTTCCTCTAAGTACTGTAATATGGAAATTAAGGATTAAGGAAAAAGCCGCCCCCCAATCGCCCTGGCAAATGCCTTGTTAGCCCCTTGTCCTCGGGGACCCAGAAGCTGGCCGGATGGCCACCTTGGGGTCCCCCAAGCTAGGCATCTACTGGTATTAGAGGCCGGCGGTGAGGGAGCACTCTCCCCTGAGCTCTTTCTGCTTGTGTATGTGTGTCTGCCAGTGAATGTGTGTGTCTGACACTTAGCGTATACACGTCTGTCAGTGAGTGTGTATGTGTTTCTCAGTGTGTATCTGTCAGTGAGCCTATGTGTGTCTCAGTGTGTGCGTGTCTGACACTGAGTGAGTGTGCATCTGTCAGTGAGTGTATATTTATTTCTGTCAGTGTGTGTGCGTCTATCTGTCAGTGAGTGTGCATGTGTGTCTTGTCAGTGAGTGTGTAAGTGTGTCAGTTAGTGTACATGTATGTCTGTCGGTGAATGTGTGTGTAACTGTGAGTGAGTGTAACTGAATGAGTGAGTGTGTATGTCTGTGAATGTGTATGGTTAAACTGTTTGTGACAATGACTGTGTATCTCTCATTGAGTCAATGTCAGTGCATGCATCAGTGAGGGCATGTGTCTGTCAGAAAGAGAAATTTGGAAGGGGGAGGAGGTGCCCGAGTTTTGTCATCCCTAGGGCAGCACATATCCAGAATACACCGCTGCCTGCAATCACCACTCAGTTTGCACTAGCAGATATCTAATGTCTTACTAGGACTCCTGGTAGGCCTGAATCTGTTTGGCACTGGCAGCCTTGAGTGCCGTGCAAAGGCACCTTAAATGTCATGCCTGGCACACGTGCCATATGTTGCTGACCCCTAGAGTGTCCCTTTAATGTTGTACATTTGTACATATGCTGCTATCATGCGAGACTACTTGAACCAATCAGAATATTGATCTGGACTGTTAGCCAGAAAAATGCAAATATCATCAGAAGAAGGTTGTTTTATTTAAAAAAAAATTTACAATTATTTATGATTTGTACTTTAATAAACAGCTATATAATTAAAATTAAGATTAAACAAACAAAAAAGTCCAGTATTTAATCACATAACATATATTGGTCTGTGAAAGCCTACTTACTTTTGCAATAGTGTAAATCAAAGTTTAGAATGTATGTTTATATTGCACAGGATCAAAGTGGAACTATCGATGGTATAAAGAAATTACATAAGCATGCAGATAATGTTCCAAAGCATTGATTCGTCTGTCAAATGGAAGCCAGCAATTCATCTTTTTCATCCTTAAACTTCCGTGTTAAAGGCTACTTACTGTGTCCCTGAACTGCGTGTGCATGCTCATTCACTGATATGCCATTTAAATGTGTGTATTAATTCAGTTCTATTACAGATTAATTATATTCCCCTTTCTGTGAATGTGTGAATGGAGCATAATCAGCTATTTTTATTTAATGCCATGTATTTTATTAAAGGACCACTATAGGCACCCAGACCACTTCAGCTCAATGAAGTGGTCTGGGTGCCAGGTCCATCTAGGATTAACCCTGCCTGCTGTAAACATAGCAGTTTCAGAGAAACTGCTATGTTTACAAATAGGTTCATCCAGCCTCTAGTGGCTGTCTCATTGACAGCCGCTAGAGGCGCTTCTGCGCTTCTCACTGTGATTTTCACAGTGAGAATGCTTTCCTATGGACTGGCTGAATGCGCACATGGCTCTTGCCGCGCATGCGCATTCAGCCGAGGCCGGCTAAAAGAGGAGGAGAGTCCCCAGCGTCGAGGGAGCCCGGCGCTGGAGAAAGGCGAGTTTTTAACCCCCTTTCTCTCCATTCAGCCCAGCGGGAGTGGGACCCTGAGGGTGGGGGCACCCTCAGGGCACTATAGTGCCAGGAAAACGAGTTTGTTTTCCTGGCACTATTGTGGTCCTTTAATTAAAATTATATTAAATGCATTTTTGTATTTATATGTCAATGCAATTTAAAAGGGATTGATACAAAATTAAAATTATACAAAAAGGACCACTAGAAAATAGAATATGATAATTCAGACTTTATCTTTTCAATCCTTTTTTTTTAAATTTTCTACACATATTTTGTTATTTATAGTTTATATAGAATCTTAAATAATTAAACAATCTTTTGTAGAAGGAAAATTGGTTAATTCTTGAATTACTGCTATAAATATTATATATTTTATAGCTGTCGCTAGCTGATTTAGTTTAATTTGAGCTTTAATTTAGTTTAAATTGAGCTTTACTCTCTATGTGGTCCTTCCAGCTGCAGTCCCTGCACAAAAGCAGGGAAGACTATAGAGACTGTCGGTTTTCAAACACTGTCTCTCCCAAGGTGCATGTATATGGCTGAAGGATTCTGCTATGCTAAAGATAGAGAGGAGTTTTTCCTCAATTTTTTCTTTTTTACAGATATTTAATTTTTTTTAAATCTATTTCCATTCAAAACTTGATGAAAGGATTATTATATTAAAAAATAGTTTTGAGGTGACGATTATCTTTTAACTACATGTTCAGGAGAAGAGTGGTTGTATAATGCTGTATAATGAAAATAATCAGTGCAAACCTAGTGGATGGACATGAGGTTAGTTGTAAATAATTTTATGTTTGTGAAAAAATTGGTTTATTAAATATATTTGGAAAGTCTGAATTTTGTTAAATAATTTTCTTCATTGTTGAAATTAATAACTCAATAATTTTAACCCCTCACCTATTTAAATTTTTATCACATCTTAATCTATTGTCAGGGGATAAAAATGGAAGTGACAGGGGGGCAGAGCTGGGCTGTCCCATTGGAGTATACTTAAAATGTGGTGGGGGCCAGACCAAATGTTTTCCCTACATTAAAAGTAGGAAGGTGGCATGCCCATATTGAGCCAGTGGGAATTGAAATTGAAATTTTTAAAAATAAAAAATGAAATTTACAAAATGAGTCAAAAGTCATGAAGCAATGTGTAAGTAAGCTAAGTTAAAAAAACAAACCTGAACTATTCAAATTGTAGCTGTAAGTGGCTTTATGTAAGATAGCTATGAGGTTAAATTAACATTACATGATCCTTATATTCGACTCACCAGAAGCTTCTTTTTTTCACTCACCTTGTTCTGCAGCATTATCCTTGTCTGTGAAGGATTACACATTTTTCTTATGTCACATATATAATCAGTAAGTGTCAGGAATCCATTAATCAATCGTGCAGAACATATTAGAATCTGTTTTCCAATTCCTTTTACTCCACACTTTATTCTTATTCCAGCCTGTGCCAGTCACACCAGAAACATCTGTTAACAGCTCTGTAAAATAGAGTAAAATGTAACAGAATACATTTTTATAAAATTTGCCCAAATAGTTTTTTCTTTGATGTTCCACATTAAGCCACCGTGTTGCTAGCTTTGCAACTTAAATTGATCCTGTTTTGGTGCCTTTTGTTTCTTACAGAATTTTGTAGATAATTAAAAACAGTATCCTAGTTCTATCAAAAGAAATGTGAGAGTCTTACTGTTCTTAGCGTATTAGACATCAAAGGTTGGTGTTTTTCCGAGTGCATCATAGGGTTTTTATGCAAATTGACCTTCTGTCTTCCAACTGCCTTCTCTCAAGACTTGGCAGGAGGTTAGTTTGCATGAAGAAACCTACATCTTTGTCATCTAGAAAGTTAAAACGCAGTAAAGCAACAAGTATTATTCTTAACATAACAGACACGTTTTTTTTTTTTTTAAATTATCCAGAAAAGACAATGTAAAAAAGGGATAGTAATGGGTCCAATTTGACGGATATATATTTATTACAGTATTATTACATCTCAATTTCATGCTGCATATATACAATTACAACCCAAATAATATCTTACATATATATATATATATGTATCTATTACTGTTTCCATATTAGTATGTTTACAGTGCATTTCAGGAGCATTCATTGCTTTGTATACAAGGTCAGCCTTTGGTGAGGGTAATGGATATCACATCACACGGTGCTACAAGAAGAGGGCATAACCATTTAAAAAAATATATATTTCTGGATGGCAGTGTGTCCCTTCTCATATTTGTGATGCTGTTAAACGTGCTTTTCTAGGTTATCTACAGAGATTGGTTGCTGGATCTCTCATTAGGCCTTCATGCATACTAACTGAAAAGGACATTTGAAGACAGTCATGCAATGTGAATAATCTTAGGATTATACTGGGAACTACAAAATGTAGGGTTAAAGTTAGTGTTAAAATTAACATTTGGGAAAAAATTATCCCAACATTTAATCTAGTTTATACCTATCAGGACCTCGCTCCCACACTCATCTACCTCGTGCTCCCACGCCGCTTCTCCCTCTCATTTCACGAGGAGCCGCACTGGAGCGCGACTCTCCAGACAGCGCGTTCGGCTCAACCACCCACGCCGACCACTCACATTCATACGAACACCACTTCTATTTGCGTGAATGCCGCTTACCGAACACTGCAAGACAGGAGGCAGAACTCTGTTCATGAGAACGCCGTGGCTTGTCACACGCAGCCACACAGGAGGCAGAAGTTCACGAGAATCAAAGTGTGCACATGCGCCGAAACAGAGCCTTTTAAAGGTATAGGAGTTGGAGACCAGGGAGGAGCTCCTGATTGTGTAAAGGCCTTCAGTGACTGACCTGCCATATCCTGATTTTGACCCTTGCCTATACTATCACTTCTGAACCTATGCCGCCTGTCCTAACCTTTGGCTTCCCTGACTACTCTCTTTGTTCGATCCTTTTGTACTGCCAACTTGGTCCATTGCTTTGAGCGCTCCTCTGCATCTTGGGCTTCGTCTACTAAACATTGATCCAGACAATGCCATAACCCTAAATGTAATTGCAACCCTAACCCTAAAAATTACCCAAACCACACCGTGTCATACATCGTCAATTTTAAAATAAGTCCCTAGGTCAAACCCTAATTTTAACTCTAAATTTCATAACTACCAGAGATGAAGATCACTCTTTAAGCCTAGACCTTAGAGTCATCCTATCTTTACTTACCTTGCAAGACCTTGTTGAGTTGACCTCTTCAACCTTAGGGGTTATCCACTTCAGCATGACACAGTACAGCAACCTGTCTAGTTCTGATTGGTTTATAATGAGATAAGGTTCCCTATTTGCTTATAGATGTTGCAAAGTAGTAACCAAGTGGGAACTATGTCTATCTCTAAATAGCAGGACAACCAATTATGCTGTACCTTAATTTCAATGCATGAAACAATAGACTATGAATAGAAATAGCTTTCTCTTAGGGTTCTGAAGTTAAAGTACTATATTTGGAGAAATTGTCATAGCTACCAATAGAGACCTGTTTGCTCCGAAAGTATCCCTAAGACTCTAGTTTTACTTTGATTAATGGGACCATTCATCTCTTCGGGAAAATATTTCAAAGCTTAACAATCTAATATTGTTGGATACACTTAAAACAATTTAATATTTAAAAAATATTTTAATTCTTTAATAGTTTGATATTTTGTAATATATTGATATATTTTTATATATATCATTTTTTATATAACATATGATATATTTTTTCGAACAAATATTTGAAAAGTTTATCTAAAAATATTAAATCAAAGCACAAGTCTGATTGTAATCAATCAATATTTTAAATAAAGACAAATAAACATACTCTAAATTAGTATCTAGGTAATGCAACTCATTCTCAGGAAAAGAAAATATTATCGCATTAAAGTATCAGCCACAAGTAGACACATTAAAAAATGTGTTTTAAAGGGATTATATAGTGTCAAGAAAACAAACTCGTTTTCCTGGCACTATAGATTTGCCCTCTGTCAAGGCCCCCTCCCGCGCCAATTTAACCGGGTCCTGTGCCGATGTCCCTCGGCGCTGGATCAGCTCCGTCCACGCTCCTCCTCTAATGGCCGCGCTCGCATTAGGATCTCTCCATAGGAAAACATTATTCAATGCTTTACTATGGGAAAAATCTGACGCTGGAGGTCCTCATGCAAAGCGTGAGTATGTCCAGCATCAGATAACAGACCAAAAGTCTGTTTAAATTCTGGAAGTCCCTCTAATACCCCTGCAGGGTTAAGGGTGATGGGAGTTTGCACCCAGACCACTTCAATGAGCTGAAGTCGTCTGGTTGCCTACAGTGTCCCTTTAAGCAGTTCATCCAAATAGAAATCCTTGCAAACGTTGAATTAATTGATTCCTGATTGTTTGTAGAGTCTACAGGAGCGGTTGATTCAGAATTGATTTGTTCTGGTATCGATAAAAAGGAATTTAATACGGATGAACAGCTACAAACTGATTTTAAGAAAGTCTAGTCACAAATCCACGTGTTTGTTAATAGATACTTTTTATAACATTCTGCAGTCATTTCCTGATAAGCAAGAAAGACACAGAGACGGTAACACTGAATGTGCAGTTAATGTTTTTTTATCAGGAGATATGGATGTTAAATTTGTCGCTGGTGGTTTGAAAGTATTAAATTTTGCAAGTAAGCAAAATATCTGTCTGTCTGCGGTTTAAATATATGGTCACTACAGTAACATGTATTCCTAATAGTATAATGCTCTGCTAACTATTTGGATGTCCATCCCCCTCCTCCCCCCTGTGTACAATAAATATGATTGATGGTTTCAGTCAATCCAATGTTTTGCAGTAGGGAAATATTGGGAGGCAAACACACGCATGGCCAATTGCTCGCTGCGGCAATCAAACTGTGAACTGAGTCTGGCAGCCAGGAAAACAGCCACTAGAGGTGTGTTTAACCCCTTAAGGACACCTGACATGTCTGACATGTCATGATTCCCTTTTATTCCAGAAGTTTGGTCCTTAAGGGGTTAAGTCTGCAATGAAAACATGTTACATTGCAGGGTTCAAACAACAGTGGCATTGGGGTGAAGTGCCTTTAGTGTCCCTTTAAAGGAACCCTATCGTCAACAAAACATTTAGATAACAGTCATCTTCATGCAGGTATATGTATTTTCTAAAACCCAAATTTAGCCGCAAAGGATAAGAAATTGGACAGTATCTAAAATATACCTTTAGTAAACAAGAAATTGCTTATCAAGAGGTCTGGAGCACAGCAAAAAGAGGCAGCAGACAAAATATTCCCAAAAGTATACTTGCTAATGGCAAGACAAAAATGGAAAAAGAAACCACTGTGTTTATTTTCATAGTTTTAAAAAATATTACTCATACAGCCAAAAAAAAAAACCACACACACACACACACAAAAAATCTAAATAACAGCAAAAATAACATGCGCACTAGCAGCCTTGTCAGCAGCCTAATTAGCAGACATGCTCCTGGGAATTAATGGCTTGTCTATACACAAACCACCAGCAAATGTACAGATTAAAATATATACAGTATCTCACAAAAGTGAGAACACCCCTCACATTTTTTAACCTATTTTATTATATCTTTTCATGTGACAACACTGAAGACATGACACTCTGCTACAATGCAAAGAAGTAAGTGCACAGCCTTCATGGGTTGTCAGAGCCAGGGGGCCAGTGTTGCTAGGTAAATTAAAGTATAATGTATACGGTGTGTGCCAGAAGTACAAAAAGCATACACACACAAAGTACACCAAAACGTACACAATAAAATGATTCACAAGGCTAAAACAGAATATAACAGTCTGTAGCTTAGTAAAACCAAGAGTAAATAGTAAACATTACAGTAATAAAGTGTCAATGTAAGGACATAGGTAAGTATACAGGTCTCAAATATGATACCAGTGTATAAAACGTCTTAAATCAAGTCCTAGGTAATAACCCGAAAGGAGGGCTATGAAAGATGGGACATAACTTGTCAAGCAAATCCACATATATAAAGATCCAGTTGGGGTAATATATAAATGACAATATATTAGGGCATGTCATCAATAAATGATTACATCAGAATAGGTAACACAGTACGAGATACTGATAAACTCACACAGATACAGATGAAATCAATGTCATATGGAGAACAGTGCTAGATAAAAAAAAAAAAAAAAAATCAGGTGTGTGGTTGGAATCAGTCACACAGTCAATAATAGCTAGAATGCACGATTAGGTACTCAGACACATATAGAGTAAACCCCTGGGTTCACAAATACATGACATGGTCAAGTGGATTGAACAATCTAATATTGAACTGAAATGCTTGGCTAAAGGACAGCCATCAAGAGGATTTAGTGCCCTTATAGACACGAAGAAGGGGGAGTAATGTTTATTAAATAAAAATCCACAGATAATCAAAGACACATAGAAAATAAACCAATATGGAGTTAGATCGTACAAAGCCCAATATTGCATACTTCCAACACATCACAATATCCTCAAAAGAAATTCCCTATTGAGTCCTCTATAGTGTACAGCAAGCATGTCAAACTTGCGGCCCATGGGCCGCATGCAGCCCGCAATGAATATATTTGCAGCCACTGCCCCTTCCCTCCTGCTTGCAGTGCCAGCTCACAAATGTTGAGTTACAATTATAGTGTTTCCTGACTAGTGTTTGGCACATCCTCCCTATTTTTGACCTTCTGTTTGGGCATTAAGGTGGTACTCCTGACAAATTTATTCCACACGTATTTAAAGTTTTGATATTACCATTGTATTATATTGATTAAGGCCACCAGACCGAAATGTTGTATGTATTTTTCCATCTGTTAGGAATAAATTGCATTTAGAATTCTGCCTTCATCACATAGTCAGAGCATCCTTTCTATGGCTATTGTGAGGGACAGCAGATCCCTCCTCACAGTACCTGGCATTTACTCTGATTAATATTCCTCTGCGTAGCTCTCATTGTTTGCTTAAATATTAGTTGTTCATAGTTTATAGAACACATAACACAAACACACACATTCTGCATCCAGCCTCTTCACTTCTAATAAGATGATTTGTGTGTAAACACATGTCTACTTTGGCAGTGAGTCATTGAAGAGTAAATAAACATGAATATATCAGCAGAAGGATTCAAGAAACTGAACATGAGGATACTGTGGACAAGGGACAGTAGGGCTAGCTAGAAATACAGAGGTTCAATGAGGTTCATTATGTGGCAGGTATAATACTGCTAAGGTAGGATGTGGAATTTTATTAAAAGGCATAGAGGGTCATATTCTACTTATCTCTTAATTTTATTCCCTTAGCAGCAAAACAAAAAAAAAAAAAAACCCAAAGGGGGAAGAACAAACACACACACAAAAGATTAAGCATACAACCACAGTAACCAATTACATAATCACACATTCCATATTCACCCACATGACCATAAGTCACCCCGTTTTTACTGCTGCTTTCCCAGATAAGTACCTTAATTCTGGCTCAGATAGAATTTTCATATAGTATTTTTATTTTGACTGTACTATTTGTGCTCTGTGCTTATATTTGCTTGTATGGATTGAACTTTATGTTGATATCGGTCTGTATTACTTGTGTTTTCTTTTACTACCACTATTTGTGTTTGTATGTTTTATGTTTGCTGGATTTTGCGCCCCTGGGTGCCAGTGTTTTAGGGCTCCGTTGTTTTTCTACCCTTCTCTGTTCCTTAAAGGTTGGATGTAACCCTTCTTCTGAATATATTTCCTGTGATGGCCACACTGGGGATCATATGTGCAGTTTTCCTGCATCACACTTGCCCGCCATTTTGTTGGTGAGCAAACATCATGCATATTTCACATGGCCAATATTTTGCTGCTGGACAAATTTCTCCCATGTTTTCCCCTGTTTATCTTAGCTGCCACCTACTGCTACACTTTGACTTTCTGAGTGCCAGTGTAGGTATAGATTATTGAATGCAGTACTTATCTCATCAGGAGAGCCACCAGCACTGCTAATGCTACACTGCCCCTTGCCCATGCTGGGATTCATGTGCTTTCTGGAGATAATGAAGTCTCTCAGGAGCAAATTAATTCAGATGAATTTAACATCTTTCTGGATGCTACTGTGGGCAAATCTGTCACCAAAGTGACTTATGCTGATATTTGAGTGATGTCTGACAACCTCTCCAATTCCATTAGTCATGCTATACTGATTTATTAGGCATTACTCTGCACGGGCCAGGGCTGCAAGACATGGCGGCGGGCACCTGTATGTATGCCAGTGCATGCAGATACACATACACTTGAAGGACCACTAAAGACACCCAGATCACATCAGCTCAATGAATTGGTCTGGGTGCCAGGTCCCTCTAGTTTTAACCCTGCATGCGCATTCGGAGCTGAGAGGCGGGTCGGGGCGGAGGGATCCCCAGTGCCAAGGAAGTCCGGCGCTGGAGAAAGGTAATTGCTGAAGACACACATACACACTCTCACGAACAGACGCATACACACTAGCTAACAGACACACACATTTACTGACAGACACACACTCAGTGACAGACATTTATACACACTCACTGACAGACAGACACATACACACTCACTTACAAAACACACACTCACTAACAGACACCAGACTCACTTACAGACGCACACAAACTAACACACTCAGTAACACAAACACACTAACACACACAAACTAACACACTCACTGACACACACAAACTAACACACACACTGACACAAAAACTCACACACACCCACACTCTAACACTAACACACACACACACACACGTTTTTTTAATTAAAATTTAATCCCCCAACCGCCTTACCCTTGGGAGTGCTGAGGGGATTCCCTGGGGTCCAGTGGTGTTGCTGGGTGGCCGGTCGGCTCTTTCCCATTTTGCAACCATGGAATCATGAGTGATAGGAGTGATTCTCTGTCTGATTCATAACTTTTGGATTTATGGGTCTCAGACAGTGGCGTACATACCGGGGTCGCAGGGCTCGCGACCCGGTATGTACCCAGTGTGGCCATCCTCTTCTCCTGGGGGGCCCAGGAGCTGGCCACCACAGGGCCCCCCAAAGCTGGCCCTGGTGTATCTGTAACGGAGTCTTACCTGATAGGGAGTCCAGCTCGCAGAGTTATACGCTCACCCTTGCAAAGTAGACACAGACCAGGGTGACCAGGTAAGACGCCACCTGGCCTGTGAGTCTGTGCACGGGGGCTTTCCAGGAAAAGTGCTCCAAGACTCAGTACAGCAGGGATAAGCAGAAGCGTGGTCAAGGGAAGCCAAAATCAGGGAAGCCAGAGGTCAGAGAAGTCCAGGAGGAAAGCCAAGGTCAGAAGCCGGAATAGACAAGAATCACTGGAACGCAGGTACAGAGTAACAGGAACCAAACAAGAGAACCAGAGTCAATGAACTGACACCCCTCCCAGGGTGAGGCAGGCTTTTATATCCTGTTAATTAGGATCAGATTCAGCTGGAGAGTAACTGACAGATCAGAGCCTTTGGTGAAGTCCAGACCCCTAGTGCTGCAGGCAATACAAGAATAAACAGGAGTTATCCAAAGTCATGAAATGGCTCAGAGGGAAGATAGCAGGATACGGTGTAGAACAACCGCAGTTCAAATCCCCTATCGGGCGCTTCCGGAACGACCACGTCTGGCAGACTGGATGTCACGGCGTGAACCGTGACAGTATCAGAAAATGGCCGGAAACACTCCATATATTGACACACACCTGTAATTAATTTTTGATTGTATGTTACCTGTTTTACATGGTATATAAGGAAGTCTGTATAGATGTAACCATACATGCACCTGAGGAAGACCTATTGCACTAGGTCGAAACGCGTTGTGCTTTCTATTGATTTTATTTTATAATTGGATAAATAAAAGTACTTACTTTTCATCCACCTGTTACCTGGTTCCTGATCCTTCAAACAGAGGACTTCTGACACCTTCTGGGGGACACAAACTTGCAAACCCACTTCAGATTGATGTATCCTGCTATCATAGTTTAGAGCAAACTCAGAAATGCTCTAAATATTGTGAGTTTTCCAAGTTAAATATTTCTATAATCTTGTGTTAAGATCTATTACCCTATGTTGGTTTTCTGTATCCACAAAACCTTGGGATTTTTCTCATTATCATGTGGTTAATTACCTAACCTTAGGAGTCCGTAAGCCTCCTGACAAGGCTATGAGATAGCCCAATTTTTGGGCGGAAAGTCAAGGAGGGGCGGAAACTCAAGAAGGGTTGGTCCTTGATATTCTAGATCCTAATACCAAGATATTTGAAATGGCAGAAATGGCGTTGGTGGGAGGGACCCAGGTGGAACCTTACCCATCAAGGGTTTGGTCCCAAGAACCATTTACGTAATTGGCAATGCAAACACAGCTCTGGCAACTACTGTGCCTGAACCACGTGCATTCTTCAGAAATAGCTTCCTTGAACAAGGAACAAACTAACATCAGAAAAGTTTTCTCCCCCAAAGTTTTTGGAAGGGTCGGCAAAACTTGGGCCATCTGGCCAGCTGTTTCTCCAAGCGTTCCTCTTGGGAAAATGAGGTCCTGCTACTGCTAAATCTGCCATGTGAGACACTATACCAGCACCCTCTTTCTTCCCGTACACAACCGCCTTAGCATGTTTGTGAGTCCAGAAACGTTTTTTATGGCAGACGCCCATAAAGTAGCACACCTTATCACCTTTCTTCCTTAACGAGGTAGATGACAGGTATCCTACTTTACAGAGCATGGGAATCACTGACTTCAAATGCTTGAATTCTGCAGATTGTCCAGGGTTTTCAGATCAATTTTGTTACAACCACGATCCAGGCAGTTCTTCTTCACAAGATTGCCTTCTGAGATTGGGATGAGAATTTGGTTTTGGATTAAATAAATGCTTTACGGGAAAGGGTGCTATTATACAAATTCCACCTCTGCACCAGGTTTCATAAGCAATCTCTTATTAGTCCTTAAGAAGAGATGTGGTATCCAATCAGTGATAAAGCTCCATCTGCTGAACGCTTTTGTGGCTTATCAGCATTTCAAAATAGAAGGTATACATTGTCTTCAGGATCTACTTCAATATGGGGACTAGATGGTCAAGCACAACAGAATAAGTACCTGACAGTTCCCATTGCCGATGAATTCTAAGACTACCTCCAATTTCTTTGGCACAGGAGATTCACAGCAGAGAGTTTGCATAATCATGACTTGATTATTCTGTCCCAAGAAGTCAGTATCCATCATCGACACCTGGCTTGGACAATATCCCTACTTCAGAAACAGGGATTTCTGATAAACCCTATTCCCTCTCAGAAATCCATCCTCATTGCTTCTCAGTACATGGAATTTGGAGTTTTCACATAAATCCCATCTAGGGTTTCCCCACCTATGGGACTCTGAAACTAAGAACATAAAATTAGAAATACACAGAGTGTTGGCCAGTATGATTGACTTACTCTCCTTCCTCAATTCAAGCCATGTTTTTTGGAGCCTGACTTGGGCCTCTATTATTCAGGGGCAATTCCTCTCTATTGGGAAGCAATGGAGAAGAAACTTTCCTGGTAGTTGCAGCACATGGAGGTATGGAATGGTTGCGCCATCTTTGATTCTGCTCTGAAGCAAGTACGCTCAGCTGGGGCGCAATGCAGTTCTATCTCCACAGAAGGGAAATGGTCCCTGATCGAGAAATCACTTCACATCAATTATTTTGAACTCCTAGCCAGCTCCAATGCCCTCTGCAGGCTAATGACTGGAGGTGTTTCTGCGGCACTGATCAAGTAAAAGTTGATCACACGATGTGTACGCTCATCGGAAGGCATTGAATTCAATGCTTTCCTATGGCAAAGCATGGTTGCATTTGTGACAATTGCTGCATACACACATCAGGTTCCCTATATTCCTCTATGAGTAGCACTGGATTGGATCATTGCTGTAGCAGGCCATGCCTCCTTGATGATGTCTTGTGCTGAAAAAAATTAGTGAAACCTTTTTTTACATTTATGGTAAACGGGAGTGGGAGTCAACACACTAAAGTAGATAGGGGCAGGCATACTATAGCGTAAGTAATGCAGGTTTTTATTTCTAACACCATAGTGTTCCTTTAAGAGTTCACCGTCATCCATAAATCAGATCATGACACCCAGCTTACATAATGCTTCCACAACTACCTTTTACCCAGGGCCAGCATGTCCATAAGGAGGCACAGGCCGCAGCCTTAGGGCGCACCGACCCAGGGGGCACTAGATTAGAGTGACCAGGCAAGAGGGAAGCGCACAGCGCTCCCTCCTACCTGTCACTCAGTGTAGCGTGGCCGAGCGAAACGGACCGCGGTACAGGAATGTCTGTTTCCTGTATTCGGCCAGACTGACAGGAAGTGCTCACTGAGAGAGCACTACCTGTCAGTCCGGCAGGGTACTGGAATTGAGAAGCTCCTGTACCACAGTCTGCTCTGCTCGGCCATGCTACAAAAGAGGTATGAGGCATACAAGGGAGGGAGGGGAGCGGACCACTAAGGGGGGATGGGGAATGAGGAACACTGGGGGGGCACTTAGAGACAAGGAAGAGAAAAGGAACACTAAGGGGGGTCCACTAAAAGAAACACTAAAAGACAGGGGAGAGGAACACTAAGAGGAAGGGGGGAGGAACAGTAAGGGACAGGGAAGGAAGGGGAGAGGAACACAAAGGGACATAGAGGGGAGGGGATAGGAACACTAAGGGATAGGTAAGAGGACTACTAAGGGAGGAGGGGAGAGGAATACTAAGGGACAAGGGAGGAAGGGAAGATGAACTCTAAAGGACAAGAAAGGGAGGAGAAAGGAACACTAAGGGACATGGAGGGGAGGGGAGAGGAACACTAAGGGACAGACAAGAGAGGGGAGAGGACTACTAATTGACTGGGAGGGGAGAGGACCACTAAAGGACAGCTAGGGGAGGGGGGAGGAACAATCAGGGACAGGGAGAGGAACACTAAGGGACATGGAGGGGAGAGTGGCACACTTGGGGGGCTGAGGGGGGCAAAAGACACACAGAGGGACACCAGGGGGTAGAAAGACACACACATAGGGCTGGGGATATAAGAGACAAACAGAAGAGCCTGGGGGGGGGGGCATGGAAAAACAAAGGGGCTGAGGGTGAAAGAGACACAGAGGGGCTTAAGAAAAGGAAAAAGAGACACAGAGGGCTGGGGGAGATAAACAGGCTGGGGGTGAAAGAGAAACACACAAAGGAGCTGTGAAGAGTAAAAGACACAAAGGGGATGGGAGAGAAGGAGACACACAAAGGGGCTGGAGGAGTAAGACACACAAAGGGGGGTTTAAGAGATACACAAGGGAGGTGTAAGACACACAACAGGGAAAAATAGGGCATAAGATACACAAAAGGGGGGTTAAGAGGCACACAGGTGAAGATGCTTTTGTGTACCCAAAAATCCTTGCACCAGCCCTGCTTGTACCTGTAGGTTATAATGATGTATGTAGTCCTGTTCTTTCACCATGAGTGGTTTGCAGGAGGGTGTCACTGCATTCGTATGTTTACAGTTTTTTAAAGATGTTCCAGTAAAGCATCTGTCATCAGATAATGCTACAAGAAGTGTGCCAATGGCAAAGGACACCGGAGGATAAAGCAGATGGTGTGTGATCTTTCTTGGTATGATTAAGATCAAGTATCAGTATAATTTGAAATAAAATAGAACTGAGAATGTATTTACGAGTAAGATAGGGATGGTGAAAAACCATATATGGTCAGGAATGTATAGCTCTGTAGATATTTAGTATCAGAAAACAATATTTGCTGATTTAAATACATGTCAAATGTTATGTGACTACTAAATTTTCAAATGATTAATCCACTTACTTTTTTTTACATGTAATTGAAGAACTATTCTAATCTGAACATGGCAGAATTAGAATCAGCATCAGAAATTGAACATGACAAGCTATCTCAGCTATAATGTTAATTTATTCCTGTATAATCAGCAGCATGGAAGCATGGAATAGGTTAAACTCAATAAGCAAATGTAAATAATTACAGAGAAAGTATTGATTATCAGGTGATCTGCTTGTGTACACTCAAATGGTAATCGATTTGTATTGGCTGTTGGTAGCTCCAATCTTTTGGAGCACACTTTTGGAACCCTTTTGAAGAATAATTTATCAGCATTAAGTCAATGAGCAATATTCCTGGCTTATTGTTGCTCGTAAAAAATAAGATTTTATTGTACTGAATGAAAAGTAGATATACAACAAATCGTATGTACTCCATTGACGTGTTGGCCTGAATACTTCTGCAATAAAGTATAACACACTTGTTCTGGATAATATACTGACTAAATGGTAAAGTCTACCACTATGGTCCAGCCTCCACTTCTTGCTTTTTTGTGTAGGAAAGTTGTACAAAAGCAAGAAGTGGAGGCTGGACCATAGTAGTAGGTGGTAAACGTCACCAACTGCCACTGGTGGAAAGGAGAGGAGAGTTTGATTAAATCCTGGGAGATAGTCTTGTCTAAAAAGATGAGTGATGGACTTCCTGAAGGCTGAAAACTAGGGAAAATCTGATAGAACAAGGCACGCTGGGTATGATGCTGGCCTAGGGAAACCTTCTGAGTAAGACTTAATGATGTGGGTGTAAGCAGAGTACAAGAAATAGCCATAAGTAGATTGTATTGAATGTACTTGTGATTCAGTGAAGATAAATGGTGAGGGTTACAGTTGGTAAAAGCTTTGTGGGCTAGTATTTCTATTTTCATTAGATTCTGAAAGGATTGGGAATCCAGGACTGGCAAATTGGTGAGGAGTTTAGGAGCGTTGGAGTGAAGCAGCAGTGAAGAATAATGCAGGACCTTTGCTAGCCCAGAACTGTCGGCAACTCAATGCTCTCCAGACCTAAACTGTCCCATGTAAATATTTATATGGATCTGGAATCTCTGATGTTCACGTGCAAAAAGAGGTTATTAATTTCTACTTGTCACCAGGCCAAAAGTCGCTAATGCTCTCGTAATAAGAAAGCATAGAAAAATGAAAGAAGACATTTTACCGGTTGTTAAAAAGAACACCAACCAATGCGCTGGGAATATTGCACAGAACCTATAGGTATAGTGATAGTAAATCAAATCATCTCAGTTATAGGAAACCCCAATAGACAAATGCAAATTCTAAACTTACCCATATACCTGATGTCCACCCTAATGGGGCTAACCATAAAGCAGGACTGCTACTAAGAAGGTTAGGTTTTTAAAATAATTATTTTCTGTCTCTTTATTTTTTTTTATTTTTTTTTATCTGTTTTTTATGATTAACCTTTGACTCTATCCTTAAAATTCACTCAACCTAACCCTAAACCATAACCTAACCCTAATATCCCTAAAAAGATGAAACTTACTTACCTTACAGATTCCATTAGTATCTCACAGTGTATGTGTGCTAGAAGCCATCCATAAAATAATAGGCTAGATCTACCTTAGATCAGGGACTTATAGGTTTAACCTAGACTGTCACAAATCCAACATTTCAACCACAAGAATTAATCAGTAAAATATTTACGGGTTCCCAGTCTTTAATGCGGGGCAAATGGGGTAGCTGCCTCTGCCCCAGTTATACTTATGGGGGCCCAGGGCAGTTGCCCAATTTGCTTTCTACCTGTAAAAGTTTATTTTAGGATCGCCGCACCCATGAACTTAGGGCCACCCGATGGCAATGTGTGCTCATTGCCCCGTTTAGCACTGCGGCCCTTTAACAATGTGACTGGGCCACTCTAATGTTGTCAGTCACAGACAGTCACTTCCTCCCAGCTAATGCCAAGCACTGTGAGGGAGGGAGGAGTAGAGGAGTGGAGTGCAGAGTGAGAGCCTCTGACTCCCAACAGCATCAAAAGAAGAGGAACACAGGCAGCACTCCAGGATCCTATGGTTTTTCGACTCTCCATATGGAATAATATGTCTTTATTCATTAAGATTCTCTTTCATTATGGATTTTTTTTAAGAGGAATCTATTTCCCTTTATTTCCATTATATTTTTTCATAAATATTGTACTTTCAAATCAAATATTGAAATTTTGCCTGCTTCATGGATTAATATATGCTAGTTAAACTCGCGGTATTAGAAAGGACATCTGATTTTCTCATTTTATGGAATATTAAATTATAGATGGTTATATTACTATATAATTGGTTACTGTACCTTTAAGATCCTGTTATTATGTTCGAGTAAACTCCATGCCTTGTTTTTATATGTTACTTATACATATGTTTTAACATGTGATGACAATTTTCAATTAACTTAATTGGGCTTGGGTTTATTTAAACACTGCTGTTATGTTGTATCCCTACATGATTAAGGCTCTACTGAGCTGAAACTTATTTTTTGGTGACGTGGTGAACCCACGAATAAACTTACCTTCATTATCATGGAATGCTGCCTGTGTGCCTCTTCTTTAGATATTGCATTGGTGGATTCAGCAGTGTCTGTATATTTGTCTATATGTGTATCTGTGTATCTGTGTGTGTGTGTATGATTTTGTGTGTCTGTATGTGTATCTGTGTGTCTGTATGTGAATTTGTGTGTCTGTATGTGAATAAATGAGTCTGTATGTGTATCTGTGTTTCTGTATGTCTGCATATGTGCCTGTTTATCTGCATGTGATAGTATGTGTGTCTGTGTATCTGTCTGTATATTTGTGTGTCTGTTTACTCTGTTTGTCTGTAGGTGTATATCGGTGTGTGTATCGGTGTGTCTATATGTGTATCTGTGTGTCTCTATGTGTATCTTTGTATCTGCATGTGTGTCTGTATGTTTTTATTGGTGTGTCTGTATGTGTATCTATCTGTGTGTCTATATGTGTATCTTTGTGTCTGCATGTGTCTGTATGTTTATCTATGTGTCTGTATGTTTATCTGTGTGTTAGTGTGTATTTGTGTGTCAGTGTAGCTATATGTGTGTATGTGCATCTATTTGTGTATCAGTATATCTGCATGTGTCTGTATGTGTGTTTGTGTATCTATCTGTAAGTCTGTATGTGTGTCTGTGTATATCTGTGTAACTGTATGTATATCTGTGTATTTGCATGTGTCTGTGTAACTTTTTGTCTCTATGTATATATCTTTGTGTATGTGCATCTATACAGGTCTGGCGCATCCATAACGTGGCACAGGCAGCCACTTTATGGCGCCAGAGCGTGAGGGGGGTATGCAAAAACCCAAATCCCCTGCCTGGTTGGGGACCTAGATGTAGTGGTCTAGGTGCCTAGGAGTCCTTTTGAATAGTCCCTGGAAGAAGGCACCTGTGACAGGGAAGGGTGCAAAACCAAGAGAGTTGGCCTGGATTCCCGATATATTTACATATGTTGCTCAGTGTATGTCATACTATTCTGTATCATGTTGTGTATGTTTTAATCATGCTAAAAAGAAGAAGAGGCTATCTACACTCTGTAATAATGCAATATATCAGCAGGGGAGCTAGTTTACAATACCAATTAGACCGCCAAGATCTCCTAATCCAAACTGCTGCATTGATATGACATTAACACAGCTTTAAATACTTGGTCGCTATACGTTAATTATTAGCCTGAATTAATTCCACAGGGAATTACTGCAACAGCCATGTAATTATACGCAGTGTCATGGGATGAAATGTGAATCACTAGGTAAATGCGATCTTATCATACTGATTGTATGTGAGTTCCCCAACCAGCAGGCCTTGCCGACAGGTAAAGCATTCTGTAGTGAGCTGTGTATAGTGAGCTTGTGTGAGTGTGTCAGTATGTTTTCTGTAGTGGGCTGTGTGTGTCTATGTTAGTGAGCTGATTGTGGTGAGCTGTGTTTAAGCTGAGCTGTGTTTAAGTGAGCTTGTGTCTAGCGAGCTTTCTATAGTGAGCTGTGTGCTGTAAACTTTCTGTATTGGGTTGTGTGTGTGCATGCCAGTGAGCTGAGTTTAGTGAGCTGTGTGTAAGTGAGCTTGTATCTAGTGAGCTTTCTGTAGTGAGTTGTATGCCGTAAACATTCTGTAGTGGGCTTGTGTATGTGTGTGTGTCGGGAATCTTCTTAATGAGCTGTGTGTAGTGATTTTGTGTGTGTATGTCAGTGAGCAATGGGAAGTGAGCTTTCTGCAGTTAATTGTTTGTAGTGAGCATGTGTGTGTCAGTGACAGACAGAATACACACTGTCGGGCACACACAAATATGCACATTGCTGCACACACAAAGTTTATTCCCCACTGGTGGTCTGGTAAGATGAGTATCTGGACTGCACCTACAAGGGGTGCAGACCAAGTCCACTGCTTCCTTAGGCCAGCTCTCATAATGAGTCAGTGTTGCCATGATAACCCACTGCAACACTCTAATCCACTCCAGGGAGGTATGGATTTGATGTGCACTAACGGGAGATGTAAACGGCAATCTTCCAGGGATTCCCCCTCAGCATCACGTACAAAATGTCTTCCTGCTGCAGAGCGCGAGGTCCCAGCATGTGCACAGCCTTAGGCTTTGACCTAATTGGTCTAACACTGGAGCTACCTCTGGTTACAGCCCTTTACCACCCAATAACACTCCGGGATTGTGCCGCTGGAGCAAGGGAAAGTAGGAAAAGAAAAAAAATAACCTTTAATCCACAAAAAAAAAAAATATATGATTTATTGCTATGCTAAATCATATATTTTGCGTGTTGGGACCTTTCATGCCAGATTCACATGATTTCAACCACCTCAGAAGTGTCTTACCCGCAATAAAAATTATTTGACAGAAAAATATTGGGCCATTTTTACCCCATACTTTTCCTTTAACAGATGTTTAGGCCATTTTTTTCTCTGTCCTAACTTCCAGCTCCTTACTCCTCCTCCCCCTCCTGTAAACCAAATCAAGCTGAAATTAGAATTATTTATTGACCCACATCTCTAGAAATAAGTTTGTATCAAAATCTTTCTCTAAATCGCCAAAATCTTGCATAGAAAATATACTTTAGTTCCAGTGAATTTATCCCCTCAATAAACACGCTAACCTCCTACATTAGTATTCATAAAATCTTAACATTAGACAATCTGAAAAGATGCAGAGAGCACGGAAAGGATCGATGTAAATGGCATTTTCTACTCATATGCATAAGCTCGCAATTAAGGTGTAATCGTGAATATGGAGCTTGTTAGCACTCATGCATATTTTAATAAGGTACATTAAATTCTTAGTTTGAATATGTGCATGTTCTCAGAATAGACCTATTTCCTAGTCTAGGGTAACAAAAATTTCTTAACACTCCTCCTCAACTCAAATTAAAACCATTTTATATGTCTAAATAACATGGACTTTGTCTCTAAAATAAATGTACTTAAAAAACACAATATATTGGAATTTTTCCCCCGTTCTATTTTGCTTGGAAAATTGAAGTTTTTACCCCCTTTTTTACTCTCTTTTACCCTTTATCAATATCATCAAATAATGTTGTTTATTGTCGTTATCATCCACCAACTTTCATGTCCCTTCTTTTCCTTCTCTTTAAGGGAAACTATAGGCTAGGAATACAAAATTAAATTAAAGGTTTCCTATGAGGATTTAGCTGACACTGGATATTCTCATGCATAGCATGAGGACTTCCTGCGTCAATTAGGCGACCAAAAGTCACCTATCACCCAGAAGCGTCCCCTAGTGGCTGTCTAGTAGACAGTCACTAGAAGTGGAGTTAACCCTGCAAGGTAATTAATGCAATTTCTCAATAAATAATCCAGTGTTCTTTCTTCCCTAACTCTCTTCCCACGTCCTTTTCCCTCTCACTATGTAATGGAACATCGGATATAGAGAGGGTAAAGTAATTTTGGTGCTTAGGGTGTTTCTTTAAAATATTGTGTTGTGTACTCCTGATTTATACTAAATAAATAATGATATCCTGTTTCTTATTATTTTTGAATTAAGCACTTACAAAAGTATCTTAGTACAAGAAGTAAAAATAAGCAGTTTGGCTCAGTCAGCTCATGGATAGCGGCCATTTCTCCATTGAGGATCAATGTGTGGAAGGTTGCAAGTTTGATTACCTGGAAATTGTTTTACACAATGAAGCCTACCAGTACTGGTGTAAATGAGCATGTCAAATGATATTGTTTCTAACAAAATATAATAGAACATCACACACTGCAAGTGAGTGAAACAACATTGCAGTACTGTGTCGCTTAAAATAATCTGGCCTTCCTATTCTTGAGGCTTATGAATGGTTTGCACCTTCTGTTGACCATCTGTATTTGCTCAAGTGAAGCCTTCTCCTTATGGTAGACTTAGATAATGATATGTCTATATCTAGGAGAGTGTTCTTCACTTGGTTGGATGTTGTTAAGGGGATATTCTTTACCAAAGAAAGGATCCTTCGATCATCCACCATTCTTGTTTTCCATGGAAGTCCAAGCCTTTTTGTGTTGCAGAGCGTTTTTTTTCTTCTCAGAATGTACCAAACGGTTGATTTGTCCACTCCTAAGATTCAGGCTATCTCTTTGATTTTTTTTCCCCAGCCTACGGATGGATTGTTTTACTTGCATTGAGAGCTACGGTACTTTGACCGCATGTTGTGGGTTAACAGCAACAACTTCCTGGTGTGAATGTCACACCTGGAATAAACTCCAGACCTTTCACCTGCTTAATTGATGAAGAAATAACAAAGGAATAGTTCACACCTCTCCATAAAACTCTTTTAAGTCAATTGTCCAATTACTTTTGGTCCTCGAAAAAGAGGGGTATAAATATTAAAGAGCTGTAATTCATAAACCCTTCCTCCAATTTGAATGTAAATACCCTCAAATTAAAAATTTGCTTTCAGCCCTTATTCAATATTTAACGGTAACTTGAATTTATTTTAGTAAACAGACGGAATAACAAAATGTGTGTCAGTGTCCAAATATTTCCGGTCACAACTGTAGGTAAGGAAATAAAATTACATTTCTATTACTTTTTTCATTACTGAATTCTTGTTTTGTTTTAACAGAATTATCTTTACTTATTATATTAAAATATATTGCCTATACTGTAAGTCTATTTGTCTGGCTATATTACATTAAAAACCCTGCTTATTTATGAGCTTTTTTTATTTTTATAAATTACTTTCTCATGAAAATCAGTTATTATTAAAACATATACACTTTGTAATAAAATCTTTTTTTTTAATTGCAATATAATTGTTATGCTATTGAGTCACATCTGATAAATAATGTATGCGTTACTGAAAAAATAATCAGATTACAACAGATGAATTAAATTTACATTTTCTTAATAGCTTCTCATATGAATGCTGCTGTTTTTTAAAAAATTTTATTTGCTGAGATTAATATATAAACAGAGCTAAATATTGATTCTATCTGTCAATTGTTTTTATATTTTAA
Organism: Pelobates cultripes; assembly: GCA_933207985.1. Lineage (NCBI taxonomy): Eukaryota > Metazoa > Chordata > Amphibia > Anura > Pelobatidae > Pelobates > Pelobates cultripes. The sequence goes on along the minus strand of OW240912.1, from coordinate 383,245,657 downwards.
ATGGGTGCATATGTATAGACATATGTATTCAGGTTTAACTATATTCACTTCATTTGTACCTGAAATATTGAAGTTTGCATATTCTGCTGGTTTTATGAATAATCAGGTGATATAGTATTCTAATTTAGAAACAAGAACTATTTAACCTCCATATGTAAAAAAAAAAAGAACAAAAATGGACAAACAGTTTTGTTTGTTTCGAGATTTTTTTGCTATTCCGTTCATGGCTTTCCCTCCCCCGAAATATAATTGATGGGGAAAAAAGATGATGGATGATTAAGGGCAGCCAGTAAATGTTAAGAAGTGACCAACAGAGGAGGACTAAAGAAGAGGAGTAGTTAAAAATTCTATAAAATATACAGATTTTTTTTTATTCTTTATTTTCGTGGTGCATAGTTAGACATACATGGCTCTCATAGACCTTTTTGCATAAGTACAACAAGTGTAGATGTAGCTTAAAATATCAAAGCACTGCACTTTTGATATTAATAGACAAGCTAAAACAATAGTAGAAACAACAAATTTATTCCCCAGGGAGGCCACTATGTTAGATAAATGTTGTGATAAATGTGGACTTAACAAAACTGGCCATCAAGACAAAAACATGTAAAAATTACAATTAAATGAAGATTCACCTATGTAGACAGCTAGTAAAAGATCTAGTAGTTTCACCACTTTGGATACCACATTGGATATGTAGGGAGAATAAAAAGTGACCAAGAACAGTCACAAAATAAGGAGGCATATTGTATGCTGTGAAGTTAAGATGAAAGTAGGTGGCTCAGATCTCAGGTTTGGGGTTCCCCATGGAACCTCCGACCTGCAATGCATTCCTGCTTTGGTCTGCTTAGGTATATGCTTCTGTGCCGCTTTGTGCTTGCGTGAAATGTGGTGCCTGTTCCATTGCCATGGTGGGCCACTGGTGCAGCTGAGAACTCTGGAGGAGAACTCCTAAGTGAGTAATTACCCATTTGTAAATGGGCAGAATGGAGACTACGGTATTCCAGCTGTCGCCAAAAGTTGGAAAAGAGTGCGTCCAGCTTGGAGAAAATGTTGTGGCAAGCATTGCTGGGGTCAGAAATTCACGCCACCTCCGCCATGTTAGCTAAGTCGTGTTGTGATTCTGTTGTTCTTATGGCTTACCTCTGCACTGCTGCTCAGGCTAGTTAGCCTCCCAGGAGTGGACCAAGAACAACCCCAGCGGTTTCGTGAGGTGGTGGGGATTGCGGGGCACTTGCTTGGCTGTCAGTTTCTGGGCACATCTGATTCAGGAAATCAAACGCCTCTCCCTCACAGCATGTTGTAGGCCTCAATTGCTACAGCTGAGTCACCATATAGATCACTGGTCACAGTCCAGTTTACCAGATAAGTTGGGAACAGGCTGGGTTAGTTTTGTCACAAAATGATCTATATTGAGCTTAAAATAATTTTTTAGTGCAGGGTAATCCAGGAGCTCGTCCTGGATGTGACTTTCCATCATGGTAGTCAGGCTCCACACCCCAATATATAAATATTTATGTATTTATTTATTTTTACTCTTCTTCCACTTTTTCCCTGTGTTGGTTACTTTGTATCACTTGAAGTGTGAACCAAATTGTGTGAAAATGCACCTGCCAGTGTACTGAACAATACATGCATAATATTTATAATAACTGATGGCCCATATTGGCACCCTTTTGCTTTGTCTGAGTCGTTTTTTCATGACATGATTGCACGCATAAAATTTGTCTGAAACAAATCACCACAAGTAAGAATCCTGACTGGTCAAAAACATTTTGTTTTTTCTATCTTGACTGATTTGAAACAAATATTTTTACTGTGCACAAATCTACTAAATACTCAAAATTCCAAAGAAATGGGACTGTAGGCTATACTATGGTGCCTCACAGACCAGGGAGGCTACATATCCCAGTAATATGATACACAGATTGAAAGATATTCGGGCACACAAGGGTTAAATCCAGCAGCAGACTGTAATACTAACATAGGCAACGTTTCGGCTCCAAGTCAAAGCCTTCCTAGATATTTCCTCAAAGTCTTTTGCAGTTCTTAGTTGGTTCCCAACATCTGTATGTTAAATTATTGTGGCTGTCACTGTGCTCTCTCAGTGGCAGCACTTAAGGAATCAATGTTGCATGTCTGAAACATACTATGTAATTCATCAAAGCTCTCTTCGGAATCTTAATCTTTTCAAAGATATATTAATAATGAAAGGAAAATGTTTTCCATTCTTGAAGGAACAGAAAATAATTAATGTAGGGAAACAAGCAAAAAATGAGTAAACGGAATTAAAAACATAGCAGGCAGGTTCTGCATTTCATCTATATCTTCATCATATTGATCTTGGTACTAATTAATTGTTTCTTGTTTTTTTTTTAAATCCTCTCTAATTTGTTTTTGGAATTGTGTTTTTCGGTGCCAGCCTTCCCCTTTTCACTGATGTATGTGTCTTTTTTGCCATTTCAAAATTGTAATTACTTCCTCTGAAAATAAATGGTATAAGGAATCATACCTTCAATTATCTCTGCTGCAAAATAATTTAGTAACTTACTCAATTTAACTTGCCTTGTGATAGTTACATCATATTTATTATTTTCTTCTTAAATGGAGGGCAGCCAATGGTACACTGACCTTGAACCACCAATCATTCAGTTTTAAGCTGGAAAATGCATTGTTCTCCACCTTCTCCCCTCTCTCTCACTCAATCAGATGTTTGAGGGAAATGCATTTTTCTGATTTTTTATGGAATTAAACCATGTTTCAAAGATTGGGCTAGCTCATCCATTGTTACTAAACCATACATGCCTCTGATTCATTACATTTCTGATGCCCTAATAAGATTTGATGAATCAATGTCTGCTCTTCAAACTGTTAGAAAACATAAAAAGCTGGATACTTTCCTGGGAGGACATGTTTGTCTGGATCCATTCCTAGCCTTACAGAACAGAGTCAGCAATAGATTTAAATGAGCTGGTAGGTTTTAAAAATTAGCGCACCAAATTTGCTTGTCCACTTCCTTCTGCATCTCAAGATTCTAGGACGCCTGTCAATCAATGGGAAGCAGCGCAGAGAAATTGAGTACTCAAATCCATGACACGGTCAGCCAATATATGAAAGTATTGGAACTGCGGACTGAAAAATAGATGCAGCTTAAAACTTACCTTACGAACACTTACAGGTTTATTTACTAACGTGTAAATTCAAAGTAAATTCAAAGTGAATTTGTCATTCAGGGTCATGATAGCCGACTTGGAAAAATTCTGAGTCTGCTGTTCTTTCATGCCGGCTACTCTAGCCTTAAATTTGAAATTCTCTTTAAAATTGTAATGTTAGTAAATAGCCCTGTTAGCTTATGAACACAACACCCTTCTCTTCCATTTAGTCAATACAGTCCATTGTCCATCTCGCTGACTCCTTTTTTATAGTGCTACACACAATTTCACAATTTCTTAAAAAATATATCCACCAATAAAAAAATGAATAAAAAGTTCATATTCAGATTTTTTTTTTTAATAATACTTGGTTTACTCTCTACATTGCATATTATTATTTTGAAAACCTCAGCTTACTTATATATTACACTCGATTTCACTCTTTATACTAGAATTTTAAACTTACTGTTATGTAAGTATCAAATAATTCACATAACAGAAAATTGTAGATTGGGTTGAGATATGTCACTTATGTGACAAGATAAAAATCATCTAACTCTACGTTGTCTCTCCAAACCTTTCAAAATTTTTCCTTGAAGGAATGCTTCCCACTGATGCCTTCTTTAATAACAACTTCATCTCACTTACAAATACAGAGAAAATTGTATTTCATTCTCTCCCATCCAGATATTTCCAGATATCCACCTCCTCTGACTCTCACAGTTTACTGTGTAAATGAATGTGTAAATGAATGAGCGATATCATATTTCCATCTGCAACCTCCTTTTATAAAACTGTGAATGAAGCTGTCAACAAGCAATTATGGGGCTGCTATCAGCTTAGGCGGTGGTTCCATTTCAGCTTATCTGTCAAAATGACTTACTGTCAATTGCTGAACTATAACACCCATATGCACCTGTTCAACAGGGGTTGCATATATTTTTTAATGCATTATTTACGTAGTTGTAGAATATTATTCAAAAATTTTGTATAAATTAATGTATATTGCCATGTGGAATTGCTGGGTAACTGGAAGAAAATGTTTAAATAGACAACAAACCAGTTGTATAGAATGTCAACAGTACATGTTGTAAGAGAGGGCACTTTCTGATAACAATATGGTTATTGGTTATAACTAATTGGTTATTGGTTGGAGAAATTACAGGAGAATCCAGAAAAGAACAAGGTCCTTGAAAGTTAGCTGGTAATATGGGTAATTCGAGAGCACAAGGACATAGGATGTATATATTGTAAGAAAGTAGGTAGAAGGAAGAGCATCTTTAAAGGCACCCAGACCACTTCTGCCCATTGGAGTGGTCTGGGTTCCAACTCCCACCACCCGTAACCCTGCAAGTGTAATTATTGCAGTTTTTATAAAGTGCAATATTTACTTTGCAGGGTTAAGTCCTCCTCTAGTGGCTGTCTATGTTTTCCTGGCACGGGAGAGTCCCTTTAACCATCTGAGAGAACATGCCAGTTAAGCAAGCATCATTTTTGTTCAGGAAGGAACATCTAAAACTAGGAGAGAGGGTTCAACCAAAGCCTCTCTGTTGCTATGCTGTAACATCTTTGTCAACTATGAAGTATCGTCATCATAGAGCTATTTGCTGTACAGTAGCATTTTATGCTTCAGAATACATTTTACTGGAGAGTCTAAAGAACACAACGGTGTGTTACTGTTCTGCTGTAGTAGTGCGTCAGAAAGAAGTCTGTTTATAACAAGCATACACATTTATTAAATGAGTATTTTAACGGTATTTATTTAAAAATGGCATCACCGTTAGCATAGAGTGTCCCTTTTAGTTTGTGAACCAAAATGCCACATTTAAAAACAGACAGGATGGAATTTATTAAGAGGCAATAAAATGACAATTATATAACTATAAATGTAATAAAAAAATTTATGTATCATAACATTTAATAATTTTAATAAAAATGTCTTGAGGTCTTGAGGAAAGACCAGGGCAGGAGTGAAACGCATCACATATTTTAAAATGTATTGCACAGCATGCGTTGAATTATTAGCTGCTGAAATGTTTTTGTTTTTGTTTTTTCAAATAAAGCAGCAGTTTTGCCAAGACCCTTGAGTTCATTTCATGTGGGGTTTATTCACATGGCTTTACAAAACCAAAGCAATGAAGACGTGGGAGAAAATTGTTTTTCTGTATATAAAAATAAAACATTGAAGTTTACCTGCATGCCCTCCCTCTTTATCAGACCACATAAGGTCACAGAGCAAGGTCAATGGTGCATAAATGTTGCTCTGCTGATTCCACAGCTGAAGAGCTCCAAACTTTCACTGGCATTAATATCAGCACAAAAACTGTGCGACAGAAGCTTCATGGAATGGGTTTCCGTGTCTGAGCAGCTGTATGCAACACTCACATCACCAAGTACAATGCCAAGCATCAGATCGAGTGGTTTAAAACACGCCACCACTGAACTCTGGAGCAGTGGGAACGTGTTCTGTGAGTGACAAATCACACTTCTCCATTTGGAAGTCTGATGGGTAAACCTGGGTTTGGCAGATGCCAGGAAAATGTTACTTGCCTGCAATGTGCCAGTTGTAAGGTTTGGTGGAGGAGGGATAATAGTATTGGGCTATTTTTCAGTGTTTAGGCTAGGTCTCTTACTTCCAGTGAAGAGAAATTTTAATCTTTCAGCATACCTAAATATTTTGGATGATGCTATGCTTCCAACTTTCTGGGAACAGTTTGGAGAAGATCTTTTTCTATTCCAGCATGACTGTGCCCCAGTGCACAAAGCTAGGTCCTTAAAGACATATTTGGATGAGTTTGGTGTGGAAGAACTTGACTGGCCTGCATGGAGATCCCTGACCTCAATCACATCCAACACCCGGGATGAACTGGGACGGAGATTATGAGCCAGGCCTTCTTGTCCAACATCAGTGCCTGATCTCACAAATGCTTAATGGTGAATCAGCCAAACTTTCTACAGAAAAAAAGAGTTGAAGCTGTTATAGCTGCAACAGGTGGACCAACTACACATTAATGTCTATGTATTTAGAATGTGATATCATTAAAGTACCTGTTGGTGTAATGGTCAAGTGCCCCAATACTTTTTCCCCCCATATAGTGTGTATTTCCAGCTTTGCTATTTTGTTCTAAAATTTACAAATTGCCCTGACAATTCCCAGAAATTTCCAGTTTGGGGAATAATTCTGCCTTATATAATTAGTGCACTAACACTTGATTGTAATAAACAGATATACAAGGCATTTGTTCCTGGCACATCATTGTCATAATTACATTTTATTATGCAGTGTAAGAGATCAAATGATAACTGTGTGATTTACATTGTACCCCCGAGATTTGCAAACAGTCAGACGAAAATATAAAATGGAATTTTAATGGAATATGGAAAGTTACCAAGCTATTAACAATTATGCTTAGTGTATTTGAACAACACTAAGAATCAATAGAAAAAAAATAGAAAAAAGAAAAAAGAAACTAAGAAGCTTTTACCCTTAAACTTGAAAAAGCAAATTAAGAATGTTTTGGATTCTGAACACCGAAGACATGAAGGATTTGATGCCATTCACTCCATGATTAAGTGCGAACATTTTTTAAAAATTGTTCTTCTCTATATAATTATATTGGATCCAGTATTAATGAAGTTTTAATTCTTAATATCAAACATTAGAAGTAATTATCTTGGGAGTTGCAACAATGTGCTTAATTCCTTGTAAAATGTAACTGAAACAATGTAATTATCTGAAACATAACTACTCTCCAAACACACTCTCGGACAATTTAGCATCTTAAAAATTATTTTCTAGTTAAGATTTTGTGTCCATATTATAGGCCATCAAATTAGCAAAAATGCTGCAATGCTAACATGAACAGAAATATAAAATGATCTAAAAAAGACTTTTAAGGGGTAAGGACCTGCCCCTTCATGCACGTAATGCGGCCAATCCTGTATCGCCGCGTGAAGGGGTGGGCGGAGTAGTAAATGACTAAGTAGCAAGTCAATGAAAAAAAGGGGGGAACCGCCCCCAGGATTATGGACTAGATTAATTGAACGGCCGGGGGAGGAACATGTATAAGTCCCAATGATACATGTTTAATAGTGAAAAGATGTTGCCAAGATGATCGCGGTAATGATAAACCGCTGTATATGAGATTTCCAATAACCCTCAAGTCTCGGATTTTAAATATGTGAAGCAGTAAATGACTGGTGTATTTGTTGGCTCAGTGATAAATATATCTCCATAACAAAAAGATATAAAATAAGTGACATAATGTTTCACTGTATGACCTGACGGGCTTGTTGCTGTTTTTAATCTTAATTTTAATTTAAATTTTTTATTTATCTTTATTTTTATTATTTTTTCATTCTTATTTTGCATTATTTATTTGAGATGTTTAGGGTGTCCTAGAAGTAGATGATACAGTATGATAAAGAGAGAAAATCTAAATCCTATCTAAAAGCTCGTTATTTCACAAATAAAAATAATAATAAAAGTAAATAGTAGCTAAAGCCAGAATTAAAGGTGTAGCCTGTATGTATATCTTAAGGTCAAAAGTGAAAGGTACTTGCCATACTGTGTGGATCTAAAGTTCAGAAACTCTGAACAGTAAGTACAGAAAGAAACCTTAAAGGGTTTTAAGAGTTTTGAAATCAAATAAAGTAAACATAAATGAGAAAAATAATAATAAATGAAAATATATACACTTGGTGGTTCCCAAATATTTACAAATTTACATAGTAGGACCGGAATATTATAGGAAAGGAGAAAATGAAAATCCTTCATTGAGACCTTTTGGACTCAAAGTTTTGAGTAGCATTCTCTTTGTCTAAGAAATTTGTCGTAATTACCACGCCTTGTGTTCTTCTTGACTAGTTCAAGACCGCAGAAGCGCAACCCCTTAGGGTCGCTATCATGATATTTGCAAAGGTGTCTTGAAAGTGGATTTTCAGTCAGGTATTTTGGCGATCTGATGTGCTCCTGTATACGTTTCTTGAAAGGGCGAAATGTTTTGCCCAGATATTTTTGGTTACATTCACATTTGAGGTCTTCAGATGGCATGTTCACGGTCGTCTCACTTATCAAACTATTACGATCTGAATCAAGGTCTCTCTGATATGCCTGTTTGAGGCATCTGTTAGGATACCCTTTTGCTTTAAAATGTCTCCTTAGTTCTCTAGCTTTAATATTCGGCGATGGTGCTGCAATTACATCTTACCCTGAGATATTGGCCTGTTGGGATATTCTGTTTAAGGGGTATTGGGTGGAAACTATCCCATCTCAAAAGGTTGATAGATGCGAACGGCTTACGATAAAGAGTAGTGTGTATTTTATTTTCAGCTGTGATTGAAATCGTTAAATCCCAAAATTTTATGCTTAAGCCCCCAAATTTGTTGGTAAATCTTAGATTTTCTTCATTAATGTTAAGGATCCGGACGAAGTTATTGAACTCCTCGAGATACCAAGCCATACAATGAGGACGTCATCAATGTAACGACGCCAAAGATAGATGAGGGGGAGGTATTGTGAAATCCCCTTGTGGTGGATCAAATTTTCCTCCCACCATCCTAAATAAAGGTTGGCATACGATGGGGCACAGGATGTCCCCCTCGTAGTCCCCCTGATCTGCTTTTAAAAGTAAAGTAGTTATGTGTGAGTATAAACTCGAGGAGTTCCAGACAGAATGCAGTATGTGCCATGGCAAATTCACCCCTTCGTTCAAAAAAATGGCCTGTATGTTTAATGCCATTGGGGTAAGGGATGGATGAATAAAGTGCCTTGATGTCTAGGCTGCAAAGTTTAGCTAGAGGGGGTACCTCAAAGTTAGCAAGGAGGGCAAGGGTCTGTTTTGTGTCTTGGAGAAAAGATGGAAGTTTCTCAACAAAGGGTCTCAAGATTTGGTCGATATAGATGCTTCCATTTTGCGTCAAATTCTCTATGCCCGAGATAATAGGACGGCCTATTTTTCATCGTTTCAAAGAAAAGATCGATATTGCGTTAATTTCCCAGATATAAAGTGAATTAACTTTTTTGTTTAAGGTTGGTGTATTTGGGGTGACTAGTCTGCTTTGTTCTCATAAATCCATGAGGGTCATAAGGCACTCATATTCTGTATTCTGTATTTAACATACCATGAGATTTAGCCTTTTTTTCTTTATTAATCTCATGGAATCTATGGAGTGCTAGTTTGCGAGCAAACAAATGAAGGTCTTTAACCCAAATAACCTCCCCTTTTTTTCATTGACTTGTTACTTAGTCATTTACTACTCCGTCCACCCCCTCACGCTGCGATACAGGATTGGCCGCATTACGTACATGAAGGGGCGGGTCCTTACCCCTTAAAAGTCTTGGTGGGCTCAGACCGACTTTACCGCTCTTGAAATAGGCGCCACATAGTGCCGAAACGCGCGTCAAGTGAGATGCCAGATTTAGGCTTTTTTAATTCACTCTGGGTTCTTATTGATAGCTCTGCCATTGAAGTATAGAACAAGTATGAATTAGGAAGTTTGATAGATCTTTAAACAAGGGTTTATCTCAAGCCTTTTATTACCTTCGGGCTAAAGCTTTCTAGAGACTGCTGGATTACTCTTTGATATAGCAATAATGTATCCTGACCTGGCTGACTTTCTATACTATGTATACTATGTTCTCAGCATAGGGGAAAAAGATATTGCTTGGTCCTTTTTATAGGTCCTCCACTTTGTGTTTATTGGCACTAGTGACCTCACAAAAAAATTAGGGTTGCTTAGTGGATATATCTGGTAGCGTAAACCTACAGTGGGATGGTTTATTAATACCCACTGAAGATGCCTATACCATTATCCACTATATTGCGACTTGCCAATATTTGAGCATATATACCAATTGATATTGGGAGGCAGTTTATACCGTTCTACTGCTCTCCCCATTATCTACTTTACTCATTTACTCTGGGGTTTAGTTCATATTTAGGCCACAAGAGGAGATTTTGCTAGACTTACATTTCCCTCTATAATAGAGGCTTTGAATACTATCCCTAGATAAACGCAGGACTATCAAGCCACACAAAGGTACCTATTGGCCAGTGTCCTAAGACTATCTTACTTACCTTACTACCTACGTTCTCTGGCAGCTTCTTTGTCTACCTACTCTCTCTCTCTCTATATATATATATATATCAATCCAAACGTTTGGGTATTTTACCCTTCTTAGGAACATTTATTTCCATAGTTTGATATATCTGAGACTCACTAGGTAGACTGTATCCAAGACCCAGCTTTAGTGTGTTTTGCACTTTTTTTTTCACTTCTTTATTTTATTATTTGGTAGCACTTCTCTGGTTATCTCTTATAGATAGATTTTTAACATTTCTCCATTAAAGATTTATTTATTTTTATTTCATTGACATCTCCTATACCGTGGGTTCTGAGTAATTTACCTTATGGGCACACCCTCTGTTGGTTTGTGTTGGGAGCTGGACCTTGGCTCTCCCTCCCAATAACACCAAATTGTGGGATTTTTCTATTGCCTATTTACTTGGGTTATGCCCAATTTCTCTGCCCATTTAGTCCACTTTTGACTTCAGGGTCAGCATAGTCTTACTCTGCAATCATCTTCTTTTCTACTTATAATGGTAAAACAATATAACAATTGATCAACGAGATCTGCAGGAACTCAGGTTCTTTGTAAATGACAAATAACACAAAAGTAGATAATATTAAAAAGTAAAATGATAAGCTAATTTTAATTATGCAGCCAAGTGTCCTTCTAAACAGTGTTGCAGGTCACTGAGATTTTAACCGTACTTGCATTCACTTGTAATGACCAGAGTTTGTAATAAAGTATGAGAAACACCAGATATTGCCATGCATGCTTTCAGTTGGGTGGCTCCACAATTTTTTGTGAGGTCACGTACCTGACACATTTTTAAAGGTGGATTGTGATTTAGTTCCTAAATTAATAGAAATTACAATTACAATGTAAAATAATATGCATATAGAGAGGTAGAATCTACAAGTCTTAGTACCAGTGCCAGTTATACAGAATCTTCAAAACAAACATATTTTCCAACTGTGCCAACTGAGCAGACATATCCAACACCCACCCCATGCCCGCTCCATATAATAAACTACATAGGAAGCAAAAACAGAAAACAGAAAAAAAAATCAAAAGTGGATGAAATACTGCAACAAAGCAATAATACGACTGGGTTCTTGACATCTCTCCTATCAATATGTGGAATAGCAGATATATGTGAACAATGGCCACTTTAACACACCAATCTGCCCGTTAACACAAACAGCCAAAAAGTTATATTAAAATTATATTAATCTATCTAATCATAAATCTCCTGGGATTTTCCAAAGCTACCGTTTTTAGTATCCCAGAGAATAATACAATAGATACATTGTATCCATTTTTTTCAGGCAGAACTGGATTAGGAACCAGAACCACTGCAAATGCTGAAATATTTATTAAACACTGGTGTGCAAATGGTCATCTATGAATGTGCAGACGTTCTACTTTGAAAGGAATTATTTTAGTAGGTAAAAACTATTTAGATTCAGTTGGGAAAGGAAGATCATGCTACAAGTGGGCAAATGACAATATGTGACAAATTAATATTAGAAAATGTTGCTTGCTCAGAAGAATCTCGCTTGATGTTACAAAATATCAGATTTTGGTATAAACTGAATGAAAACATTTATCCATTCTACTGTATAGGTTTGAGATGTAACAAAAAGCAGATGGGAAGAGGGGGAGGGGCTTTTAGAACCATTTAACTTTATTGCAAAATAGACACTTGTAAAATGTTATCATTAAATCTGAAACATAATTTCTCAAAATGAAAAGACAACTGGGGCTGTTAATTTTATAGCAAAAACATCCTACCCTATCTGGGGTTCTCCACTGTTATTAAAAATAATTTTACATAAATATATAGTTAAATATTGCTAAATGTGAGTTTAGCAAGTTCAGCGTCTCATAAATTTTTGTTGTAAATTATCTCAACCAAGTGTGAAATACCAATTTGAAGTAATTTCCAAACTACTTATTTCCCGGACGTATCGTTCGGTAAACACCACCTGGTTCTGAGGCTCTGTTTACGTTTATGAATCCTACCACATCTCCTGTCCCTTCTCCAGAAGATTAGAATCCACAACGTATATTTTATCTACTTGCAAGTTGAAATTATCATATTTGTTTGGAATGTTACGTCTACTAAGATTACAAACTCTCTAAATAAATTTCTAAACACATATGTCTCAATTTACTTTGTTTGAATCAGCATCAGAAATGATCCAAGCTGTTCAAAAAAATCCCACAGACCTTAATGGTGGCTTATTTCCAGATAAATCATTTGATACCTTGTTTCTAACAGATTAGAATAATTTATGATGCTGATTTAAACAAATTAAATCAAGGTCATAGATTAAAATCGATTAAAATAAACTCAATGGCAACGGTAGCGCAACTGGGGCGGGACTACATATTTCTCTCACTATACACCTCCTTGCATATACCAGAGGTTGGGTAGCATGGCTTCAAATGATATTCCTGGGATGGAAACCATTTTGGATACTTGTTTCTGAAAGGATGTCATGCATTTCCATATGACTTATCCTTAAATCAGCTTCTTTTTCCCTGACCACAGTTTCTTTTGAGATGCTTTTTTTCTTTTGAGACATTATAAATTTATGGATAATCTATTGGATATGGCAATTTCCCTTTTTTAGAGGTATTGATGGTAAGTAGGTATTGATTACTGAATTTATGAAGGGAATTCCTGCATATAATTTCAAAATGAAAAACTATACCCGGAAGTCAAATAATCACTGACAATGATATATTTTTAATTATTTATATTTTAATATTCCTTATTGAACAGTTTTGGAAAATTAGCCCCCATGCCAGTAACACAATTGGAACTGTGAGGTAGAACAGCAGGGGCCTAGAAGAGAGATTATTCCTCTTTCGAAGTATCCCAAACATGACTTATCTTGCCATTTTGGCAAACTAGATCCTCTTCTTCTTCCTGCGAAGGTATGATCTATGCACTAAAATAACTTTCTAAAGTTAAAAAGTGGTTTTGGAGCACAGACTGAAAGTTATTTTTTTTCATAAAATCCAGACTTGGTCCAACAAATCAAGATACTTATCATTTTAAGGAGAGAAAAACAAGTAGCAGGAGAGGTGAGAACGGATAACAGCTTAATTAGACTGCTTTTCGGTGGGTCCCCATTCAGATCTTAAGCTGGTTTTAGCTCATCTAGTGCCATTACAGAGAGCACATCTCTCTCTAAAGCACATCAGACTGGTCACACCCATACAGGCAGTCCAGATCCGAAATGCCATCAAGTTCCCTCTGCACGAGAGATACAGCAACTCCAGACAATCGTTTCAACCTTGTAAGTTATCATCAGTAAGGTATAGCCAATATCTTCTAGGCACCGTGAGCAAAGGGTTTACGTCTGGATAAAAAAACAAAAACATATCATCTTAGTGGTTAACTAAAATTATCTAAATTTGGGAGAATCCCTGTGTTTCTAAGACCCTAATGAGGTAAATGAGGATCTTTACTGAAATCAATACACATTCAATTCAGTGCAGTCGATATCGCCAATAGCAGTAGCATGGCTTTAAATTGATTATAGTACATTCCCGAGTTGCTAAGGCACATAACCTACTGTCCCTAGAAGTTAGATTCAGACCTTTGATCTTCTTGTTTATTATAATCGCCCCAATGTTGCCATAATTTATGATTCACACTTATTTATTCTCCTCTCTCTCTCTCTCTCTCTCTCTCTCTCTCCTTCTCCACAACCTTCCCTCTCACATATCTCCCTCTCTGTCCCCCTTCTACCCTCTTTATCCATAGCTCTCTCTTCCTTCCTCCCTCTATCTATCTCTCCTTTTCTCCCCCTCCTTCTCTTTCTCTCTCTGTATTGTGAGAAGATTTAACCTGTGCAATTAATCAATATATGTATTTTGTAAATCAGACCCAACTGATTTTTTTATCTGAACCCAGATTTAATTAATTCGGTCCAGATTTAAGTGGGACTGAACGCCTCAGGATAGATGAAATCTGGACCAAATGACTTAAATCCAGGCCTGGGTAAAAAAAAAACCATCAGAACTGCTTGCCCACTGGCAGCACTATAAGTCATAAGTCAATGGGCAAGCAGGTTAATAACCTTTGGCAGTGTGACAGGTTAAAAGACCCAAACAACTTTTGTTAGTTTTGTGTAAATAAAACTTATTTGTTCTCCTTCTTCATTCTCGAATTGACTGTCAAAAGCTGTTCTGGTTGTTTCTCTCCTCTCACAGTGCTTGCTGCTGGTACTCCTTCTCCTACTGCTTGCAGGCATGGCTTTCTCAGAGGCTGTATTCAAGCAGGAGGCATCCCAAGAAGAGGGTTTTCCTGGGAGCAGACATGAAAAGCACAGACTTTGTATCTCTGTGCCCATCGATACAAACTGAACTGAGGAGGGCTGTTTTTATAACCGCTGATTAATTAAGACAAATCAAGACATTTGCTAGCAGTTCTGCTTGCACAATATAGAAATTACATTTAATTCCCTAAATCAGATATGATCGTTTTTTTCTCTACTTTGGTCTTAATCTGAATATTTACTTTGAATTCACTTTGAATTCCTGACACTTCCCATTTAAGCAAATAACCCTCTGGGTCGATATATCTCAGTTTTACTTTATTTTGCAAATTTAGATTTCCATTTTCTAACATGACATCTAAAATATCTTTAGTGTCAACTGCAGCCTGTAGTAACTACACCTCTGTATAAAGCCAATAAGACTATCTTGTTTATGTATGTCCCTTTTCTCACAATATATACCTGACCTGGCAGCAAATTGCTTTTACAGTAATTGCCCCTGTTCCAGGAAAGCTCACTTAATAAGGGCATCTGTCCTTCACTATGATGCTCTTTCATCCAAAGCGATGTTAGAGCTGTAGATATTTTATTTCTTGTTATATGTAAATATTCATTCACCATCACTGAAAAATATTTAACAACATATAACTGAACCTATTCTATTCTATTCTATTCTATTCTATTCCATTCTATTCCATTCTACAGGGACCCTCCCCCTCAGCCCCCCATTATTTCCTTGAATTTATTCTAGCAATCAATGTATAGATTAGCAGGATATCACATTTGATCAATTCTTATGGAATTATACTATAGCTTTAGAATATATTGATATGATGCAGTGAAACCAACCAATGTTTTTTTCTGTTAATAGCCTGCCCTAGAGCATCTGGAATCTTACAATAACTGACATACTTTCACCACTCATATTTTTATTTAATTTTACAATTGGAAACGTTCAAAACAGAACAAAAATGCTTTTCTTGTTCCTGTTTCAAAAAAATCACTAATCTACAATTTAGCCATTTCAAATCCATTCTGCTTAATTGGCAGGTGTTTGCAATACATCAAGACTAGCTTGTAAATGTATCCCTATTTAAGGAATTTTAAAACCTTCACTACTTAAAAAACAAACTTAAACGAGTATATCATTTGTGTGAAATTACAGAATTTCTGTTTGTAATGTATCCACTTATTCTTTATGCTTTTTGCTAGAAATATTGAGTCATAAAGTATCATAGAATATGTTTTTTTTTTCATTTTTATACAGGTTTTGAAATAGTAGTGTAATAGCATAAATGTAGTATATGTTGCATAAAGTAGATTTGAAAAGGAAAGAAAATATCAACATGGAACTAACAGGCTCAAGAAGGCACAGTGGCCAAGTGGTAAGGCGTTGGTCTCGTAAACCAAAGATCATGGGTTCAATCCCCATCTGTGCCTAAGTAAGTTGAAAAAGTTTTGTCCATTGTAATTAACTCAACAGCACCTCATTTATGCATACTTTATACAAAATCAAAGAGTTCTTCACAGGTCCATTAACTGAAAGTTTTCCGTCCAACAAACTAAAATGGGAAAAGATCATTTATTCACAGGCTGAAAACTTAAACTAGGGAATAATATGACAAAGGTGTATTGAAATGCACATTACTAATGAATAATAATTTTTTTTAACACAGTAAAGGAGTTTAAGCATGCGTGGGATAGGCATAAGGCTAAGGAACTAATGAAAGTATTTAGAAAATTGCGCAGACTAGATGGGCAGAATGGTTCTTATCTGCCGTCACATTCTATGTTTCTAGGCTCCAGTGGAGATACTTTTTTTGTTTGCTAGGTGGTGAGCAGTGCTGGTGCACAAGGGGAGGTAATTAAATAACTTTTTGGTGTAAAGGTAAATAAATTGGTAAGGTAAATTATGTGTTGTGGTGAGGAGTTATATGGACTTTCTCATCACTTTACTTTTTAGAATGCATATATATTTTATCTTGTTCTAAATGTGCAAATGCAGGAAAAATACTTCAGGTCTACTACATTTGTCTGACATTTAATTTCTTAGGTTGCGAATGTTATTACTGTACTGTGGGTTAACTCTTCTGCATGCGATTCCCCTAGGAATAAATGGAAGCTTTTCAAACATGCACAGGGCATGTGAAGGTCTTCATTCTCTTTCCTTTAATTGAATGAAAGGCCTTGCTGCAGTACTCATTTGAGCCATGTTTCTACCATTTATTTGTGTAAACGGGGTGGTGCTGCCTGCACATCTATATGGTCACGTTCCTGAATGTGCAGTAAGACCCTCTACTGTTGCAGACTAGGGATTGGTAGACAGGGCCGGCCTTAGGCCATTAGGCGCCCTGTGCGAAAAGTCTTCACGGCGCCCCCCCAACTTGCCTTTACAGTCACGCACACAGTCACACAAACAGTTACAAATAGACAGTCAGACATGCTCAGTTACAGGCAGACATTCAGATAGGCTCAGTTACAGGCAGACAGTCACACACACACAGTTAAAGGCAGACAGTCACACACAGTTACGGGCACACAATCAAAAACAGTTACAGGCACACAGTCACACACACAGTTACAGGCAGACAGTCACACTTACTCAGTTACAGGCAGACAGTCACAGAGCCAAACACACAGTTAAAGGCAGACAGTCACACACAGTTACGGGCACACAATCACAAACAGTTACAGGCACACAGTCACACACACAGTTACAGGCAGACAGTCACACATACTCCATTACAAGCAGACAGTCATACACACTCGGTTACAGGCACGCAGACACTCATGCATGCTGATAGGCACACACACTCAGTTAAAGGCAGATGGTCACACGTACAGTCACAGGCACACACAACAGCACTGCTACAGCGACACACACAATTGGAGTCACACACAGGTAGACAGTCACACACACACACAAACAGGCAGTCACACACAGTCACACACACACAGGCAGACAGGCACACACACGCAGGGAGGCAGTCACACACACACTCAGGTAGACAGTCACACAAACACACACAGGCAGTCACAGTCACACACACACAGGCAGACAGGCACACACACACACACACAGGCAGGCAGTCACACACATGCAGGCAGGCAGTCACACAGACAGACAGTCACACACACAGGCAGGCAGACACACACACACACAGAGACAGGCAGTAACACAGACAGGCATTCAGGCAGTCACACAGACAGTCACACAGACAGACAGACACACACAGGCAGGCAGACACACACAGGCAGGCAGGCAGGCAGTCATACAGTCACACACAGGCAGGCAGTCACACAGACAGTCACACACACAAACACACACACAGGGCTGTTTGAAGGAATTTGGGGGCCTACTGTCTACTAAATGAGCTACTCACTTGGGGAAATCCTTCCATCTCTAGTTCTCTGCAGTACAAGACAATAGGGTCCTGAGATGAGGCACCTGTGACAGGACCCTATTTAGCCTTGTACTGCAGAGAACTCGAGATGGAAGGATTTCCCCAAGTGAGTAGCTCATTAAGTAGACAGTTGGTTGTTAGAGTAGGACCTGCCAAAGAGGGGGGACATTGACGTTGTGGCAGGCTTATGCAATGTATGATCATATAATGCAACTAAACCCCCATTATTTTTTGCCCAGATTAGGTGTTTTTAATAAAACTAGCAAAATCTGTCAGCACCAAAGTAGCTGTTTAGTATATAAGGGAGTGCGCTGGATTTTCATTTTAACTGACAATAATAGCCTGATCCTGCTGTGGATAAAGGAACAACAGCAATTGTCAATTTCCCTTTGATGACCATAAGGCTGGTCTGGTGTATCAAATATCGTACTACTTTCTTGAAGGTTTAACATTAGGAAACTCATTGAGTTTGACCTGTACGTTTACACTACTTCCCAACATTACTAAATCTCACGGATATTTTAAAAGAAAAACTAGCTTCAATCTTTCTCTTGCTTACACTGTATTTTATGTTCACTGAGAAATGTAGTCATTAGTCACTGTGGTGCTATTTGTCTTGCCAGCCCCCGTTTACTTCCACTAAGAGACATATATAGTCTGAGATCACGCCACACTCTAATTGCACACAGGGACATTTGTTTCAAATTTTCATATATCTCTTGAAGGAAATTAGCTAAACCACAGCTTCTTCAGGGGTTGTCTCAAAAACGGGTGAATGTTTAAAATATTTTTTATATTCATGTGATTTTGTAAAATATACTGAAGTGTTATTAGAAAATGTTGTTTTGAACAATGAAAAGTCCTAATTAATTATATTTCTGTTTATAACTCAATAAAATGAGAAAATGTCTAAGGAGGCTAATATTAATATTATTTGGTTGGACAAATCATTTTATTTCATAGTAGTTCTGGCAAGTTATCTATTCAGAATGGATAGATAAGTTCTTTTTCAAGGGATTTTATTCACATCACCAATGTTCCATTATTATGTACCAAGTACAATATAGCCGCAAAGCAAAACGTAACAATTTACTTTATTTTCTCCATTATAGGTAATATTTATCCAAATGATTTGATAACTGAGTTGTAAAAATAACTCAGAAATTTTTTAATGAAACCATTCAAAGACAGACATTGTTAGCTGTTACAATTTATCAATATTTCGTGTTTGTTCCAATCCAATGGATTCTAAATTTCTTAGAATTAAGGACACAAAACAAGTTACAATCACAATAATGATCAGTCTCGGAATATTTGACACATGCAGAGTATTGCAAGTGTGAATAAATTAAATTCTTTTCACTACACATCAAGCACTAAATGGCACAATTTCCATTGATGATATTTAAAGGGAGTATAATTCAAAAGCACTCAGATGTGAAGACTGCTGTAAATGGAAAGCCATTAGATGAGTTGAATTCTGCAACTGGATGTGATAAAATGTTGCTTGTAAATACTTACCCCTGAAAATCATAAAATTGTATAATAACCACATTATACTCACACAGGTCATTGAAATACATCATTGTTATTTATGTATCAAGTACCAACATATTCTTCAGCCATGTTCATGGGGCGGTCATGACATTGGGCTAACTGGATGGGAAGGAGGGTACTGCCAAAGGGAGTAATATTAAATCATTAAAAAATTATATTTATAAGATATAAAAATTGAGATACACCAAGGGCCTTTGATGAGAAGATAAGTTTAGCGGCCAGAGTTATATTAGTAATGTGACGGTACATTATCTTTTGTGTTTTCATATTAAGAGTAATATACTTAAGGTCAATCCACGCTACATTTCTCGTTGGCACAAGCATATCAGCATTAGTTACAAAAGAAATCACTCTAGTAGATTCAAGCCAGACCTAACTGGTCTTACATAATTTGTTGTTAGACCCTATTTAGAAGCTTCTATCATCGTTAGCATTTACCATAGGCCATGGACAGCTATTCTTTGCATTTATTATATGTAACTGCTAGATTAAACTTTATAGACAGCAATATGTAATTTGTCTTTCGTGGTCTGAATATACATTCTACCATGTAACCCTACAATATATAGCCTTCTTGAGTGTAAGATTTAAGAAACAGTAGAAATCTGAGGTGAGTATTCTGTATAATTTTTAATATCATGTTTAAACTTATTCTTGAATAGATTGTATGTTTTTTTTCTGTGGTTGATTAACAATTGATAATTTATTGCCCAGCTTAAGGCCCACATTACAATCCATTGTAAGTAACCAATAATTTTATTTTTTACATTTTGGCCATTATTGTGTGACAATTATGAAAGCAATCACAATCCAAATTTCAGAAACCGTTTCTCCTCCAGCAACAAACTTAAATTAAAAAAAAAAAGTTAGCATTTTAAAAGGTGGATCCAAGCACCATTATAATTTTGGTGGTTTGAAGTGGTTATGGTGTCTGGAGTTTGTATGTGCAGTATTTCACTACAAAACCGCTGTAACTCCACCTCATTGGGGTGTTATCACACTAGAGTTCCAGACTGGTAATGTGAATTCTGTGCAAATTTCATTGCACAGAATGTCAGTCATTGGCTGAGAATGGTCAGCTGATGCTCTCAGCCAATGAATGGTGATGGCTGCGGCTTTTGGCATCTGCTACTCTGTAGAAGATGCATGTCAGGTGACCATCTGGAAGTCTCAGAGCCTGTTGGGCAGCCATTACTACCACATTATTGCCACATTACTGGGGAAAAGGATACTCCTGGCATTATAACCACTACAGCAGAGTGTACTAGTTATGATGCATGGAGTAACGCTTTAACATAAGGCCTAAACCTTGGTGTCATTGTTAATCTTGCAATGTCTAGCTCTATTAGCCGGTATTGTGATGGATAAGGCTACATTTCATATACTTGCAGGCAATTTCCATGACAGTATCACAAGGTAAACAACAATAATAGTTGGGGCCTTGTAGGGGTTTCTGGCTACATCATATTTTGAAACTTACAAACTGAAAAGTGCAATGATAATTATACATGTGATGTGTTCCATTAACTGATACAAATGTAACGTGTGCATACCTTTTAGATATCTTTAAGCAGCAATTTAAGGCATTATGTGAATTTCAGGCAAATATCACATATGTGATGTCCAAATGTTTATAGGTAGCATCTACCATGATGCCCAGCCAACCATATTTAAAGTATATTGTGTTTTGATAATGAAAAACAAAATTCAGTTTATTAGCTAAAAAGATTATATTTTTCTGCTAACTGAAGTTTTGATTTTCATGTATTTAATTTTAATTCTTCATGTGTATTGTTATTAGTAAATTTATATTGCAATACAATTATATGCATTTTTTTTTTTAAATGATCAATTTTTATAAAATATTTTCTGGCGAATGCCATTATATGTATACAGTGGCAGGTCTGTTGAGATGTCTTTGTAACCAGTGAACCATTAAGCTAGGGCACAAATCGAGCAGAATTAATTGGAATAAGTTTTGTCTGTGAGTGTCTCTGTGTATCAGTGGCTGTACATAAAAGTGTGTGTCTGTGCTTTTGTATGATTGTGTGTGTTTGTATGTGCCTGTAACTCTGTGCATGCATATATATATTTGTGTGAGAACACAATTTTAAGATTTAATAATTTTATATATATTTTCTTAATATTTAAAAAAAATGCCCCTATTGAAACTTAGACAAACTACATTACATGTAGTTACATGGGCTTATTTTTCAAATTTTCTCTTAAACAAGTGTTAAAATACAAAACATTTGATTATTTCCCATTTCACATACAAGTTGTCGAGGGACTGCCCAGGTACACTAAAACAAAACAAACACAGTTACTAGAGCATTGGAAATTTATATACACAATATGCTCAAACTTGGCCCATGTGTTTGTCACATCCTGTTCCTGGCTGCGGATCATTTCTGGCAATGGCTTCTGGTATCCAGTACTCTTTTTTACAATTTTTGTTTAGTTTTCTTGGTTTTTCTGGTTCTCTATTCCATGTCTGGTTTTCTTTATGCTGGGTTTTCTGGGTTCATTCTGTATTCCATTCCTGTAATTCCCATTCTATTGGATTCGTTTAAATCAGGGGTTCTCAACACAGTTCTCAAGGACCCTCTACCAATCCAGGATTTATGGATTACCTGTGTGTGTCTAAGGTGTTTTTTCCCCCACTTTTTCTAATGACCTTAGACACACCCAGGTAATCCCTAATTCCTGGACTGGTAGGGGGTCCTTGAGGACTGGGTTGAGAACCCCTGCTTTAAATGTTTGTTTTTTGTTGCCACACCCGTTCCTTTGCCATTAATCCTTTTGTTTCAGTTGGTTCCTGCAGGCAGTTGTTTCATATCCTCTGCCCCTTCCTTTGCAGGTAAGTACTGTGTGTGTTTTAATATTGTTTATTTAGTCATGCATATCTAGGCAGTTAGGACCCACCGTAATTGGAGTACTTTGATGCAGTGGTGGGCTGCATACATCTTGGCCATTTATGTATGTCTAACTCTCCAATGTTTATTGCACATATTAGTGCTTAGTTATGTCTCCTCTTGTTTTGCCTTGTATTTCTTGTCTTGTTTTATTTTGTCTTGTATTCCCAGTTCATGTACAGTCCTGTCCTGCCCTGCCCATGTCCTGTTCATGTTTTCCTTATGTATTGTGTGCATGTTCTGTGTTCTGCTTTCTGTCCTTCTTTGGTTTTGGGTTCTTCTAGTCTTGTCTTGCTATCTTCTTTGGTGCCTATTCTAGTCTTTTTTCTAGTACTGGATACATATCTGCTGCAGAGCCTCCCTATTCAGATCCTGGGAGGTCTGCATATTGTCAGCTGGCACCTGGTATCCTCAGAAGCTGTGTCAGGGCTGATGCTCAACACCAGGGGGCGTGTGGTTACCCTGCACCAGGCACTGATAGTCCATTTCCACACAGTGACTCCTACCATCAAGATCAGGCATACTGGGTCCCGGTCACCGGACTGCCACCCCTGACAGTATGGCCGTAGGCCCTTATGAAGTTTGTGGAGTGGACTTTGCAGATTTCCTGACCTGCCCTGTCTATATTCTTTCCTGTCTCGATTATTCCTGATTCTGGAGATCACTCCTTAGGAGGGGAGTTATGTAACATCCTGTTCCTGGCTGCGGATCATTTCTGGCAATGGCTTCTGGTATCCAGTACTCTTTTTACAATTCTTGTTTAGTTTTCTTGGTTTTTCTGGTTCTCTATTCCATGTCTGGTTTTCTTTATGCTGGGTTTTCTGGGTTCATTCCTGTATTCCATTCCTGGAATTCCCAGTCTCTTGGATTCCTTTAAATGTTTGCCACCCCTGACAGTGATACAGTCATGTTTTTACCTATAAACATATATAAATTCTTATTCTCTGATTTCTTTGCTTAAAATTTTGCCCCAAAAGCAGCACTTTGTATATCTGCTGAAAACAAGTGACATCTTATTCTGATATCTCACGAGTCGAGCAGGTCAGGAGGTGAGGTTTACAGAGAAAAGAGGAGGAGTCAAATTCCATGAATGGAATCCATCCAACCACCTAAAAACTTTACCATCTGGTGTGGAGGCATACTCTGCTCATTACGACCTACTTGAAAATTAACCTTACCATGATCAAATACCAGCACTTTCCTTGGAAATCTGGATACGTGACTCTTCGCTACTATGAAGACAACCCTGGGCATGTCCTTGATCTCCAGTCCTTGTCTAGGAAATAGAGAATGGGCAAGTCCTAGGTGGAATGCAATTGTCCGGGGCAGAAGTCTCGCCGTGGTCCTTTGTATCTGTAATTCATGTAGATATACTTTAGAATTGGCCTGTGAGTTATACAGTTTTACTGGTCTATGAAAATTTTATCTTGTGGAATTAAAACACCTGTTTATTAAGTTAAGTGATCCTTTCTGATTAAATTGACTATTCCATTGGACATTATCAAACTTGGTGGCCTTTTTATGTGTAGTAATTAAAAAAAAAGTAATATTTTGCTCATTCCACAGTTGTTTTCTTTTTCTGGCTTTAGTTTAAGGTATTAAACTCTTTGGTCGTATTGTCAACCCCCAGATTATGGCTAAATCTATTATTTAAAATTCTTTCTGAAACCCTACATTTCTGAATAAGCGCTGGGAACTTTTACTTATTGCAGGAGTAATTCAGTAATGCATTGACATGCATGCATTCATTCCAATGAACTGCTAATGCTACTGTGAAAAATACGATACAATATGTTCTCTCCGACAGAACATCTTATAATCCTACAATATATCCTTCCTGGTTAAATATTTTATAAATAAATAATAATGATTATTCAAATATTAATTCGGAGATAGCATAAACAACACTCAACAAACTTGTTTTTATTCGACCATTAATTAGTATAGGTACACAATACACTTGTATTGACAAGCAGCCAAATCAAATTCTATTTACAATGTTTTTTTTTAAATTTATTTTTAAATAAAACTTTCACAAGTCTATTTCCTACCCAGAATTATGATAATATGCTCTGATTTTAAGGACTTGGCTGTAATAAGCCGAAATGTATTTAACAGACAAAAACAAGACTGAAAAATAAATATTCATGGTGTTTTGTGAAGCCGGGTTATCCAAAATGCACGTTCTTTCAAGCCTCTGAACAGTGTTTGAACTAACAAAACATTATATAGCTTACTTCGGAACGCAAAGGTAACAATGTACAACTACTGCAAGACATCCACGGAATTTACAGTGGAGCAAAGCATGGATAAACTAAGCTATAGTGCTGTGTGGGCCGTGGTTTATTCCCCTGTCCTTAATCATTCAAACAGTTTTAGAAATAGATACCATTACTATAGACAAAAAAAACAAGATTGAAAGACGTGCTTTTGGTAATTTTTTTTAGGCTAATTCAATGTAATGCACTTATTTGTTATGCTGTCATTTTCTGTATTTGCCTAATAGAGTTGTTATTTATTTTTTGACATAATGATTTCACTCAGGTCTCTTTGTAGTGCTTATTTTTATTTCATTTTTTTCAGAAAGCTAAATGGAATACCCGATACCGTATGTTTGTTGATATGAAGTAGATAATTGTGCATGTTCATACAAATGGCACCTTTTTACTCTATTGCCCTATTACTCAGTTGCTCTTAATAACGATGCATTTTGAGTATTATCTTTGTCATCTTATTTTATTTTATTACTGTCAGTGGAAGGAAGGCCCTGAGCAGGGCCGGACTGGGAAAAAAACTAGTCCTGGGCATTTTTTTAATCACAGAAGCCAACTAAGAAGGGGGGGCGGGCCAGAGAGTGTGTGTTTTGTCATCACCAATGACAAGCACGCCCCATCTCAAAGTGAGCATGTTGGTTCAATGCTCTTCCATGGCAGACCATGCGCAGAGCCCTAGCATGAGAAATAGGCCCTGTATTTGTTCTGCGCAGCACACACAAATTTAATAACATGCATGCGTTGTGTCTGCTTGCGACTTGAAGGACTTAAAGAATCCAGGATGTGTATAGGAGATCTAGTGAGTGTGTTTATATAGCGGATTCAAAGTGTTTGTTTAGGGGTGCAGAATGTTTGTTAGGGGTGCAGTGTATGTGTAAGGGGTGCTGTAGTGTATTTATATATATACATATATATATATATATTTGGAAGTATTGTGTGTGTGTGAGTGGTGCAGTGTGTTGGGGGGGTCTGTGTATATGTGTGAGGGGTGCCGTGTGTGAAGGGTGCAGTTGGTGTGTGTGAGAGGTGTAGTGTGTATGTGATGGGTGCAGTATGTGTGTGTTTGAGGGGTGCAGTATGTGTGTGTGTGAGGATGCTGTATGTGTGAGGGTGCTGTGTTTGTGTGAGAATGTTGGGTATGTGTGTGTGTGATAGTAATGTGTGTGTGAGGGTGCTGTGTGCATGATAGATAATTGTAACATCTTACCACTTGTTGTAACTATTATTCTCTAGTTACTTTTTAGTAAAGCTTCACAGCAACATTGTAAACAGGCCATTAATAGATTAAAATACGTCCTGCCAAAATATTATCTTCTGTTTAGCTAGAGTGGTGGCAGAAAACATGAACTGGGTCCCTCTGCTAGCGTCAATTCATAGACTGTTAAAAATGGTGGTTGTGGTTGATAGTGATGTTACTGTAGGTCCAGTTTAATTATTAATAGTGATTGGCGCCAGCTGTTTTAGTATTTGTATTCCGACAGACCCTTGGGTGACACGATGAATCCTGCATTTCAATAAAAGTTACATTTTACAGGTTAAAAATGCAGCAGACTTCTAGAACTACAAGAGAACCATCACCAGTACAGTAAATGGCAGGAGGATCCAATGGGAACGCTGTCACCATTAATCTGTTAAAGCTGACACAGTATTAAAGTTTCACCTTTTGATCAGTGCGACTCAGGACCAGTAGGGAAAGATTTCATTATTATTTATTGACGCTAACAGCATCAGTCACTGTTAGAGAGTCTGTAGAAATGAATAATCTTAGATTTATACATCAAAGCTTTCGCTAAAGCTGCCTAAATGATCATCAGTTTTTTGCCCTGAGACTTGAATAACATCAGTTCATTTGCCTACTCTATTCTGTGAATAAGAGAATAAAATGTTTAAAAGTGGTCCCTCTGCAGAAGCATAGTGGACGTTATCTTTACAGTAGGTGACATTTATGTTGATATTGATTGACATTTTAACAGAATAACTACAGAGTTCAGCATAGGAGAATCAAGGAATACTACAGAATGGGAAAAATGCTTATCTTTTGTCTTGAGAATTTGCATGATTTCACTTTTTTCTCATACTGGGCATGCAAGCTTATCTTAATGGAAATTCTTCAAGTAAAAAAAAATAAAAATAAAAATATGAAAGTAAAAAACTAAAACTGAACCAAAATCTTTATTCATCTACTAGGGCTGTGGGGTGGTTAGCTGTTGGGATTTTTTCTCCTAAACCCCTGTCTTTAATATCTATATATATGATGTCTTGCACCCAACGGGTGAAACCGGTAATTTTGATTTTGGTTCAGTTTTAGTTTTTTACTTTCATATTTTTATTTTTTCGTATTTGAAGAATCTCTGATGTTTATTGAACACCAAGAGATATAATTTTATTTCATTTTTATTTATATTTTTATTTTTTATGTTTATTCTTATGTTTTTTATATTTTATTTATTTTTTATTATTTTATTATTTTTTATTGGGTCTCTATTGATACTATCACTTTAAAGATCATTTATAAAGATTTAGTGTTATTTTATGATCAGACATTTGAAATGACATCTGTGTGCCTTTTCCATTTGAATCTGGTGTATAATAAAAGATCAATTCCATGTCACTAATATGCATCTCTCCAGCAGAGTCTTAAAGCCCTGGACAGTTTTAATTTGTTTATCATCAATGTGGTGAATGTTGCACTTTCCAGTTACCTTGACGACCGTGGTAATGTACATTTGACACGCATCATGGAACACGGAAGTATGTTACTTCCGGTTCTGGTTACGAACATCCGGTTCCGGTTACACAAAAATACGCGCCAATTCCATCATGCTACTGATCTAAGGATAATGAACAGCTGATGAGAGCAAATTACTACACCAATGATAATGGAAGAGGATGACAACACCCACTGGATCCACCAATGGACTTAAGGATTAGCCCTATTTAAAGGGACTCTGGGAGGGGTTTTATAGGATATGTTTGTTTTACATGTTATGTACATGGTAAATTGTTTTAATATCTGCGATCCCTGAGGAAATTAGTCTAGAACGAAACGCGTAGGACCTTGTTGCCGTTTTCTGTATCCTATGCTTGATGGTGACTGCTCACTTTTTTATTTAATAAATCTACTGATTTTTTTAAACCTCACCTTTTGAAGTCCTGTGTCGGATTTACTGCCTGGAGGTGTAAAGAGTGATTTCTGGCCCCCCACTACTTCGGGGGAGGCACCCTAAGAGCGCTTTTATTCGTCTCCATCCAGTGAGTGTATTCATTTTGCGCACTACCCTGTGTTGTTATTGCATTACACTATATTTGATCTTATGTCCCTTTATAGATTTATACAGCCGTATCCCGAACAACTTACTAAAAATGGCAAAAGTATGTTAAAGGGATGGAATGAGTTCCTGAAAGCTGTCAATCATTCCTACAGTATAAACGTAAGTAAGAGAGGCTTAGAGGATTAGATTGCTTCTGGCACAGCAAATTAAAGTAGAAACATGCATACAAGATTTTGGTAGTGATAGGGTTAAGGATTTCATTTGCTTTTGATGGACCTAATGATAGAAGTTACATTTCATTTTCCATTGTCATTGTATGTTTAATGGACTTCTTGTGACACATAGTGAACCTCAGGTCCTCGTGTCTTCCAAATTCTCTCTCCTGTGTGATTGTGGTGTTACATGGGGCTGTTCCAGACTATCACATCCACTCCTAGGTGAAACGTAAAGCAGATTTTTCTCTAAACATCTTTTATTATTATGTACACAGCACAGCACAGCACAGCACAATGGACAAATTCATCTACTAGTATTTGATAATGTTTGTGAGTAGGTTAAGAATAAAGATTTTACTACTTTATCATTTTAATGTTACTTCTTCATAATTATGATTATTTATTTTGTCTATTGTATAGTAGTGTTCTTGGTTCCATGGTGTAACTGTGATTAGAATTCTTTATTGATTAGAAAAATTAAGAAAGGAGCTGCTCTCAATTCCTGTAGCCACTAGGTGTACTGGAGCAGGACCAGCAATTCCACAATGATCAGGCAGATAAAAAAAATCTCAAAGCACTCAGGGTGTTCAAGCCGCAGGCTTGACAAAGATCTCTAAGCTGGCCGAAACGTTGCTGCTCTTTCACTTCTTTTGAACCAATAAATTTGCCTGTGGCTTGATCACTTTGAGTGCCTGGAGATTTGTTTTTTTTATCTGTATTGATTAGAATGATTTCTATGGTGCTGTAGAATATTTCAATGTTTTAAAGATAAACTTATTGTAAAATACTATTTTTTTCACGAGTCACAAGCTTTCTTAAGATTCGTGCCTACTCTTCCTCTTTAGTTTATCTGGCCCGTCTGGTTAGCTTTATCCCATTTTTACTAATCCTGATAAAAAGAGTTTACAAAGAAATGGTATTTCCAAATTCAGCAATGCAATTATTTTAAATAAATTAAACAGGACGAAATAACTTCAATTGAAAAATGGTAAAAAGCTTCAAGCACACTACTAAATGTGCTATTTACATTATTAAAGCAAAAGCTAATGACATTTAATTAAAAAAAAATCCAGTGTATTATCACAGTGCAAAGACTGTGCATATAATGAAACACAAGAATTTGTCGGTTTACACAGGAACTATGCTTCTTTGACTTATTTTAATGAGTTTCTGCTATGCAGTGTTTTATCTCCCTCTGCACTTTTCATATGAAGTTTCTGTGTAATTGCTTAGATAACAGCCACGCTTTCCAATATCCTGATATCATGCAATTAGCAGGATAATCATCTCTAATTATTTAGTGCATGCTGTCTTAAGATGAATTGCAGAAAGTAGATATCAACATTTCATTTCTCTCTGCTCTCAAACTCAAGGCTCACAGTGTGTGATGTATTTAACCAACTCAAAGACACTGGGGCTCACAGCTTCTATATTTTTATCCTTTTAAAAGACATCTTCCGTAAAACAAAGAATCATGCAATTTTCTGTAATATTATCCCGTGATCCATTGCAGACATAGCTACTGTCTTGACCTTGTTCTGGAAAGGAGCATGATCTATGAATTTTGTCGATGAGAATGTATTATGGCTATTTCTAATAAGAACTGTTTGTGCCTTTGAATTGTTTAAAATATACAATTTTACATTAAATTGAATAAATGTGTTTTTTTATGACATATTGTTTTAATAGCTCGCACTATTTATATATATATATATATATATATATATATATATATATATATATAAATATAGACTAGTAGAAAGGGATGTGTTCAGAAAAATCAATATTAAAGGGACACTGTTGATCTCTAAAGCACTTTAGCTTGCTGAAGTGCTTTATGTGTGATGAGTGTGTGCTCTGTTTTTATTTTGCAAAAAGTGCAGCTATGAAAAGAAATTGACACTTTTGTAAAGCAACCATTGGCAGTCAATCAGACAGCTGACCATGTTTCTTCCGGTTTTCGTTAGCTCAGTGGAGCTAAACTCAAGACAGAAAACTGCCCAGAGCACCTGCATTGCAAAGTCTTCTCACTGCTGGAAAGATGAAGAGTGCGTCGGGATTCCAGTGAAAGCCAGTTTAGCTCTTTTAACATGTCACAGTGGTGGCTAAAGTAATTACATTCTAGTAAAAAGTGGCAGAGCAAATTATATAATGTATTAAGTTTATTAAGGCGGGTGCATACACTACATCCCATAATCAATGACCGGCATTAGCAGTTTCCTTACTGTAGAGCTTAGACAGGATTTGTTTCTGTACAGGGCACCTAGTTTTGGGTAAAGTTTCAAAGAGATTTTTTCAATATGAAGGCCAAAGGATAGATTGGGGTCTAGCAACATACCTAGATATTTAAAAGAGCAGACTGCTGTCAGTGTGCTATTTGAATTTGTTCTGATACACAATTGTTGATTTTGTAGTTTACGTAATTTAGGTACAGTTCCAAATATCATTGTAACGGTTTTGTCAGTGTTTAGGAAGAGTTTGTTATCTGCTATTCACTTTTCTACCTCTGTGAATTGGTTTTGGAGCACAGCCTCAAGCTGCGGTAGCTTGGGTTTACTAGCATAGATTACAGCACTGTCTGCATACATGTGTACAGTTTAGGATTTGAAGATGTTAGGCAGATCATTTATAAATAATGTGAATAGCAGGGGGATGAAAGCCTGATTGATCAGGGGTCAGATAATTGGATCGTTGATAATATTCACATAGTTGCGCGTGGACACATTTTTCCAAGATTTTTGACAATACAGAGAGCAATGATATCTGGCGATATTTAGATACCAAAGCATTGTCACCACTTTTATGGATAGGTACATATCTCAATTAACAAAAACAAAAATCAAAATTAAATCCATGAATGTTTTCATTGAGGTATATCTACTAAACAGTGATTGGGGTGTCCCTTTAATGTTGCGGTTGCTCCATATCATAGATATTTGCTGAGTAGTTGTTTTGAATACTAGCACACAAGCCACACCCCAACATATGCTCCTTTAGATAAATGTCCCCCTTGTGAGTGTGCTCCATAACCAGGAAGCATTCTTGGATTATTCTAGATGTTTGTGTAACACCAAGGCAAGTTAAGGTAATGCTTCCTCAACAAGGATAATCGATGGACAACTGTGAACTGAACTTCAATGTTGGATCCCTTCTAGCATCAATCAATGATTTCAGTAAGCCCCTGCTATTATGGTTAATTTAATAGAGTTTAAGGAATTCTGATGAATTACTTCCAACTGGATACTTCAATCCTGCTTCAGTTCTCATTGTTCTGGCACTACTACTTCCTGATCATTTGTTCCAGCTTAACCTTCCAGTGTTCATAGTTTCTGTTTGTCTGCTACAGCTCTCCTTTACTGCTTGAGATTGCCAGAATGACACGTTATATGTTAGAAAATTGGCCTGACGCGTGTTTCGGCACTGCTAGAGTGCCGAAACGCGTGTCAGGCCAATTTCCGTTACTGATTTTAATCAAAGCACAGTTCATTTTTGTTTTGCACCTTAATTATGGTGGGAGGATTTTGTTAGGTATTTTAGGAGGGGAAACCCTCTAGCATGTGAACCGTTTGGGAGCTGGTCTGCAGATAGAAGTGCTGCAATCATTCTTTTAGCCTCTCTGTATCTCTAGTTGATAATCAGCTATCAGCGTCAGGCAGTAATTGCATCTCTTTCTACATTGATACATTACATCTATTAAGTTTTTCTGGGGAAGTTTATAGCAAGAATATCTATTAGCTACGTAGGCTAGGCAGTTTTCACTTTGAATTGCTACACTTCCAACTCTAGTTCAACGTGTCATCCTAGCAATCTCAAGGATTAAGACAGTTAGAGCTGCCCATGAGAGTCTGGGGTGAACCAGCTAGATGACTGTAGGTTGCAAGGAATATATATTTTGTATTAATAATTTGTTTTACTATAGAATATATGGACACATTTAATAAGAACACATTATTATAGATTATTTATTATATAATGCATTTCAGTATATGAAAGGTTTTTTAAATTAAATTTATTGATAGAATATTTATATAGGTAAATTAATATTTTTAAGTTACAGGTTTTACAAGAGCATTTTTATACATACTTCATTTATATACAACTTTTATTTCTTCCATTTTTATTTATATGTTTAGATTTCTGAAGTATATTCTCCCCTTTTTAATACATATTTTCTGTTATTTGTACAATTGAGTCTCCTTTTCAACTACGTACAATTAAATGCGAGCAAATAATGATTTCTCCAAACGTATTTTTTTGCATCATTCATTTCTGTAATATTCCCTACCACTAATGCTAACCCTACCCCTACCCCTACCCCTACTCCTACTATGGTGAGGTTAGGGGTAGGTTTAGGGTTCGTGGTAGGGATAGGTTTAGGGGTAGGGTCAGGGTTAGATTCCTGTCATTATTCCCTTAATTTTCCCTACCTCTCCTGTTTTGCCACTTTTCAGATCTCCGAAGCACTTCTGCACTTAAGAAATTCAGCACTTCGGTTCGACACTTCCGAAATTCGGCACTTAGGCAATTCGGGACTTTGACAATTCGGTTCAATTCGGTAATTCCAAAATTCGGCACTTTCGAAATTCAGCAATTCAGACATTCAGAAGCATCTGAATGTCCGAATTGCCAAACTTCATCTGAATTTAAATTCGGAATAAAACAAACTGCACATGTCTGTTAGTAAGCTGCTGATTAGATTATGTAAAAAATAAGATGTGGAATAGTAACTAACCTGTCATATTATTGTTAGTACAACTGGTTTGAGAAAAGCATGTACATTGAACTAGCTTGAATGAATATTTGAAAAACTGGCTTGAATTTGTATAATGAAGCGTTAAAATCAAGGCTATTAGCACGAATAAATAACTTTATCTAGGAACACAATGACTGTTGACCTTGCCTTTAGATATTGGGATTGTAGCTGTGGATAGTCAGGAATATCAGATTAGAAGACACACCAGCAGTAATTAACACTTCTTTTGGACCTCTAAGCAATATTTTTTTTTCGAATTACATAATTATTACATATATATAGTGTTTCATACATTTTTAGTTCCTTTATTGAGATGAAAGAACTGTGAGCAAAGAGATTGAAAATATATACCTAAACCCTAGACATTAGAATGCATCAAAGGCCCTGAATTTATGAAATGTTAAATATTTTATTGTATTTCTTTATTTTTTCACTGTTTTTAAACAGAGATTTCAGTTCATAATAGCTATGCTTAAAAAATACTTTTAGCTCAGTTATCGTGACTTAAAAACAGCAATTCCTAAGTCAAGTCCCATTCACATATACCAGTTTAATAAATAAACTACCAGCTTTTGACGGATGATATACCTAGGAACAAAGAATTCTGGTTTAGAATAGAAAGAGATATGGTGATATTTTCATGGCTGCATCTCAAGGTTAAGGTGACAATGCTCAATTCACGTTGACAAGCAAAAAAGAATTATGAGAAAATATTTTGATGAATTACAATATTGACATGCATATTGTAGTATAAATCTTGGCGCTGTGTAACATTGAGTTGAATCAACTCATGTGTTTAGTAGTATGGAATCAAGCTGTGCATGCTTAACGGGCAATGATGTAGGATACAATGTCTCCAATGATCCGTTGTATATCCTTTCACAAAATCAAGGTTTCTTGGAAAATACGAGAGATTAACCTTTATTGGATAATCATAAATAATACAAAATAGATCTAAATATCTGCCTTTCTGGGCAAGGTGTTAAGCAAATAATATAATGTTGCATTTCTTGTGCATGGTCTGTGATGAATGGGTTAAAGCAGCTTTTGTTTAATTATTATTGTTATTGTATAATTAATTACCGCTTTTCACTGGCTACATAAAATCCCTCTAAGCTGGAACAGGTGTTCCTGTTTGTGAAAAATTATTTTCCAATAGCAGTAAATCTTCAAAATGTGGTATCGTGAATGTAAAATCCATATTGTATCCTGCAATAGCCATTTTAATTTTTTTTTAAATATTGAATTTTTATCTTATATTCCTTGCTTATCAGAAACTATGTGAAAATAAAAATTGAATTTAGTTAAGCAATATATGACTGTCCAAATTACAGAATATTCTGACTAAAGAACTAACATTCTACAGAAATGATGCTCTCCTAACTTGCCCTCAATCAGTGTTTATATTTAATATTGATTTGATGTAATGCATTGTTGCATGGCGTTAGGTAGACTCTTTAAGATAAAGGGCGAGCTGGGTTGCTACCTCAGGGTCCATATCAGAGTTGGCAGACCCTGTCCAATGATACATTAAAAGAAGAGACAATTATTTTAGTTAATGCATCCTCCAGAAAAAAAGGCCCCTTTTATATTAATAGCATAATTCCTTATTGTTGCCTAGGAACCCTTTCAGCGTATTTCTATGTTTTGTCTTAAAAACGGTAAGTACACGCAAGCTGTAAAAATGTATGACAGCTCTCTCAAATGAGTTATTGACATAAAACATGAAATTTATACTTAAGTTTTTGGCCTCAGCCAGACAGCGAGTATTACAGCTAGCTTTCACTTTTTGCTCTTAGGTAGGAATCAGAGAATGTCAAAAAACAGTCAATCCTTACTTAGGCCTCAATTTCATATCAGCTAATAGGTGTTATTGGCAGTTTTTTGCTCCCACCAAGCCATTTAATGGTATGAATCAATTTAATTCCCAGCGTTAAAGGCTTATCAGGATCTGAATTTTTTTTTTTAAATAACAAATCTGAAGCCATAAATGTAACATGAAATATAAAGGCTTTGGCTCTCTGTATGTGTAAAAATATAGGCTTTGCTGCTATTTGCCTGTTAAATGGCCTATCGGATTCAACAGCTAAAAGCTGCTAAATTAATCCTTTTGCCTTGACTATTTGCTCACTGGTAGCACTAGGAGACATCGGGTAAATATTTGTAGAAAATCATATGGTGGTCAGTATGACCACCACATTAGTACAAGGGAGGTTATATATCTCCACCATGCCATGAGTGGGGGCATGTCCGCTAAAAATTGAGCAGCCAGTGGCTCGATTACTAGTAATGTACAAGCTTACTCATGGGCCATGGCCATATCATTAGGTGGGGACCTCGAATCAAAGAAGGTGGGCTGCACAGATCACTGTCCAAGTCCCCACGGTGGGGCCATTAATTTAAAAAATAAAGTTGTGGTAACAAAGTGACACCACCGTGAGTCTCTAAATAAATAACGCTGGAAGGATATAACATCACACCATGTCCCCACCTGTGGTAAGCAGGTGGGACATTCTAATTAATATGAATGGTGGTCACCTAATGACCCCCAGGCCCCACACATAGATGGTACGTGAGTGATATAAAATTAATATGAAAATAAATAACCAGGGTGGACCTAATGTCCCCCATCCATGGATTGCGGGTTGGGCCTATAATTAAATAAAGAAGAAGGATGGACATTCCATGGTCCAACTCCTATAGATTTTTTCCCTCTACCCAAAATTACAAAAAAAAACTACCTACCCTGTGACCCTAATGATAGGAATGTTAAGGGAATAAAACTAATACGTGTTAAAAAAAAAATATTCTTTACAATACCATAAGACAAAATAAAATCCATAAAGTCTCTACGCTAGTGAGAAAATAAAAAAGAACTGTATTACAAAAAAAAAATAAAATGGAAAAAAACTCCCCAATAAAAATGATCCATTTCAGCGCATACCAAGGGCTTTCCCAGGCCATGCAATTTCAGTCAGAGCACTCTGATTGGTTGGCATGTAAGCAAGCAAGTCTCACTTATCTAGACCAAAATGTGCCGTCGGGGCTTGAACTTTGGTTGAGGGTAGTGGAAAGTGATCATGCTGGGGGTATGACTATGGCACAGGGAAAAAGTAGCTAAATAGGTCTGTTGAGGAATAGGTACATGACAAGTGCGGGGCTACATAGTCTGATGATATGTGGAAGGTTTCTGAGGCACAAGGCATGGGAAGCTGAGATATGTATGTGGTTCTTAAATACATAGTGTAACAGATAGTAAATTAGGATGAGGAACTTAAGTGGTGACTTCACTTGCGTGCGTGTTCAAAGCGGTCCTCTAAGACACACCGTGGGTTGATTAGGGTTCAAGTGAACTGACAAACAAGCAATGAGGAGTACAGAAATAACTAATCGCTACTGAACAAGACATAATGTCCAACCGTGCTTTCACCTGTGGCAAGGCTTGGCCTCATATTAGACAAGAATAAAAATAGAATCATGATTTCTCTCCCACCCAAAGTAAAAGGTTACTAGCGATTTTTGGAAGTATTTGACAAATATGTGTACAGTGTGATGTTTCAGGTTGTCTTAAATCTTTTAAATATTCAAGTTGTTTCTGTATTAAATCTACCCTTTCATAATCACTGTATTCATAAACAATTGGCCGTGTTCTATCAGCTTTGCTCTGTTTTGATATATAGGTGTGTATATATATAGATCTCAAAAATATTACCTGATATTTTCTTTAAATTCTTTATTTAAATATTTTATGTATAAAATATTTAAATAATGTATAACAAAATAACAAAATAGTCACAGAGGTAATGATTTATCATGAATACAACATGAAGGGGCAAGGGTTTTGCTGTTCGCTTTATTAATAAATCAGATTCCATGATATGTTAATACTTTGAGTTAAAAAAAGATATACATTGATGCATTTGACTTTCTTAACATATTCCTAAAGGGTTACTAGAAGCATCATACTGAAATACTGAACATGCATAGTGCTTGCATCAAGATCAGGGCCACCATCAGGGGGGCAGAGCCAGTACAGCTTTACAGGGTCCAAGGTACATAAATATTTATGTGCACTTGTGGGACCCTACTGGGTTCATAGTGCAGAGAGGGCTCAGCGGACTCTAGTATAAACTCTTCAATATAAAGCAAACAGGAGCCTGCACCATGCCATAGGTAAGAAGCAAGGAGGGAGAAATAAAATGTAAAAAAAAAATGAAAATGGTTACTGCCACCAGAAGCCCCTATCCTATACCAGAAATGTATACATGCACACACTGCATGCACAACACAAACACACACTGCATCCACTACACACATAGACTGCATTCACTATACACACACTTCATCTGCTACACACAATGCATCCACTACACAAACACACACTACACTTACTACACACACACACACACACTGTATTATTATTATTTTTTAAGTTTTATTATTATTATTTTAATATGTATATAGTGCCAGAAAATTCCATAGTGCTGTACAATGGGTGGACTAACAGACATGTAATTGTAACCAGACAAATGGATGCACAGGAACAGAGGGGTTGAGGGTCCTGCTCAATGAGCTTACATGCTAGTGGAAGTGGGGTATAGTGACACAAAGGGTGTAAGTAGGGGTAATGAAATAGGTTGCTAGAAAAGTAATCACTGAAAACTTAGTAGGTTATTTTTGACAGTTGCAGGAAAGGAGTCATGGGTGGGAATGAAAACCCGCTAACAGATTAAATGATATGCCTTCCTGAAGAAGTGTGTCTTCAAAGATATTTTGAAGGAGTGGGGACTGGGTGAAAGTCTAACAGAGAAGGGAAGGGAGTTCCACAGAAAAGGTGCAGCCCTGGAGAAGTCTTGGAGGCGAGCATCAGATGTAAGAGTACGGACAGAAGATAGGCGTAGGTCTTTGGCAGACCGCAGGGACCTCGATGGGATATATATGTGTATTAGGGAGGATAGGTAGGTTGAAGCAGCATTATGTAGGTACTTGAAAGCAAGCACCCTATATCTAACTGGAAGCCAATGTAAGGACTGACAGAGGGGGTAGGCATGGGAAGTGCGGGCGGACAGGAAAATGAGCCTCGCCGCTGCATTCATTATAGATTGCAGCAGTGCAATCTGGAAACATGTAAGACCACTGAGAAGGGGATTGCAGTAGTCAAGGCGAGGAAGAACAACGGCATGGACCAGCACCTTAGCTGCATCTGGTGTTCAATAAGGGAGTATGCAAGTTATGTTTTTGAGATTGAAGCGGCAGGATTTAGCGATCGACTTCAGGGGTGAAGGAGAGGTAGGAATCAAAGAGCAGACATAGAGGTAGCAACACTTGAGGGGGGAAAAACCAGAAGTTCTGTTTTGGAAAGGTTGAGTTTAAGGAAGTGAGCAGCCATCCAGTTAAATCGCGAGAGGCAGTCAGAGACACAAGTCAAGATGGGCAGAGAGAGATCAGGAGCGGATAGGTAGATGTGTGTGTCATCTGCATATAAATGATAATGGAAGACAAAGGAGCTGATGAGTTTACCAATGGAAGCAGTATAGATAGAGAAAAGTAGGGGACCAAGGACATAACCTTGGGGAATGCCAACAGAGAGGGGTTGGGGAGAAGAGGCAGAGCCAGAGAAAAAAACACTGAAAACGCATTGAGAGAGGTTGGTGGAGCACCAGGAGAGAGCAGTATCCCGTAGACCGAGATTACGGAGAATGAGAAGAAGCTGTTGCTGATCAACAGTGTCAAAGGCAGCAAAAAGATTAAGGAGAATTAGGATAGAGTAATGGCCATGAGATTTAGCAGCAATTAAATCGTTGGATACTTTGGTCACAGCTGTTTCAACAAAGTGACGAGCGTGGAATCCAGACTAAAGCGGGTCAAGCAGAGAGTTGGATTTGGGGAAGTCTGCCAATCTCGAATACACAACTCTCTCAAAGATCTTGGAGGCAAATGGCTGTAGTGATATAGGGCAGTAGTTAGATTAGGAGGAGGGGTGAAGGTTGGGCTTTTTCAGAATCGGCATTATAGTTGCATGCTTGAAGGGTGTAGGAAATGTGCCAGAGGAAAGGGAGAGATTGAAAATTTTAGTGAGAGCAAAAGCAAGAGAGGGAGACAGAGTGTGGATGAGATATGAGGGAATATGATCAAGGAAAAGGTGGTGAGGTGGGAGGACTGGAGCAGAGCAGAAACCTCTTCCATTGTAGTAGGTGCGAATAAGCATAGATCAGTGGAGGGAGTGGAGTTGGGTGATGTATTGGAAGGGGAGGGAGAGAGGTTAGAGATCTCTTCCCTGATTGTAGAAATCTTCTCAGTGAAGTGAGTTGCAAAGTTTGAGGCAGACAGGTTGGTAGGAGGAGGAGGAGCAACAGGGCGAAAGAGAGCATTAAAAGTGTGAAATAGTCATTTGTGTTCACGGGAAAGTATGGTTATGATGGTATTGAAGTAATGTACTTTTGCAGAGGAAAGAGCCAGAGTGTAGGAGAGCAGCATAATGTTATAGTGGAGGAAGTCAGGTGCAGAGTGAGACTTTCCCCAACAGCATTCAGCAGTTCTCGAACATTTTTGGAGATATCGGGTCAGCTTGGTGTGCCAGGGTTGTAATTGGGAACGCTTGCTGCGTTTAAATGTAGGAGGTGTCATGATGTCTAGTTGAGAGGAGAGAGTGGAGTTGTAGAGTAAGTTAGGCCAAGTGAGATTTGAGATGGGTAAAAGGAGAGTTTGGAGTTTGGTGGAGAAATGATGAAGATCAAGGCAGTGGAGGTTTCTGCGAGATTGGAGCATTGAGGGTCATGAAATTTGGGTATGGGGTATTCTGATGTCAAAGGTCAGCAGATGGTGGTCAGATAAAGGAAATGGAACAGTGGAAAGATTGGAGGTGGTACAGAGAATGGTGAAGATGAGGTCAAGAGTACTTCCTGCTGGATGAGTTGCTGAAGTAGACCACTGTGTGAGGCCGAATGATGAGGTTACAGAGAGCAGATATATCCACTACGCATACACACACACTGCATCCACTACACACACACTTCATCTGCTACACACAATGCATTCCTCGACACAAACACACACTACACTTACTACACACACACACACTGTATTCACTACACTTACACACACACTGCATCCACTACACACTCTATCCACTACAAACACATTGCACCAACTGCACACACCTTGCTCCCACTAGAAACATAGAATGTGACGGCAGATAAGAACCATTCGGCCCATCTAGTCTGCCCAATTTTCTAAATACTTTCATTAGTCCTTGGCCTTATCTTCTAGTTAGGATAGCCTTATGCCTATCCCATGCATGCTTAAACTCCTTTACTGTGTTAACCTCTCCCACTTCAGCTTGAAGGCTATTCCATGCATCCACAACCCTCTCAGTAAAGTAATACTTCCTGATATTATTTTTAAACCTTTGTCCCTCTAATTAAAGACTATATCCTCTTGTTGTGGTAGCTTTTCTTCTTTTAAATATGGTCTCCTCCTTTATTGTGTTGATTCCCTTTATGTATTTAAATGTTTCTATCATATCCCCCCTGTCTCGTCTTTCCTCCAAGCTATACATGTTAAGATCCTTTAACCTTTCCTGGTAAGTCTTATCCTGCAATCCATGAACCAGTTTAGTAGCCCTTCTCTGAACTCTCTCTAAAGTATCTCTCTAAAGTATCTGAAGATACAGTCTCCAGTACTGCGTACAATACTCCAAATGAGGTCTCACCAGTGTTCTGTACAATGGCATGAGCACTTCCCTCTTTCTACTGCTAATACCTCTCCCTATACAACCAAGCATTCTGCTAGCATTCCCTGCTGCTCTATTACATTGTCTGCCTACCTTTAAGTCATCAGAAATAATCACCCCTAAATCCCTTTCCTCAGATGTTGAGGTTAGGACTCTATCTTTTTCTAGTTTACCTAAATCATTTGCCATTTGGCTTATCCCTCCTGGAACATCAACCCTGTTACATATCTTAGTATCATCAGCAAAAAGACATACCTTACCATCAAGACCTTCTGCAATATCACTAATAAAAATATTAAAGAGAATGGGTCCAAGTACAGATCCCTAAGGTACCCCACTGGTGACA
Organism: Pelobates cultripes; assembly: GCA_933207985.1. NCBI lineage: Eukaryota > Metazoa > Chordata > Amphibia > Anura > Pelobatidae > Pelobates > Pelobates cultripes. The sequence continues at coordinate 383,204,674 of OW240912.1, read as the reverse complement.
AGCCTAAGCTTCGAATATACTCCACTGACTACAACCCTCTGTTGCCTGTCACTCAGCCACTGCCTTACCCATTCAACAATATTGGAATCCAAACTTAAAGATTGCAGTTTATTGATAAGCCTTCTATGTGCAACAGTGTCAAAAGTCTTACTGAAATCTAGGTAAGCAATGTCTACTGCACCACCCTGATCTATTATTTTAGCTACCCAATCAAAAAAATCAATAAGATTAGTTTGGCATGATCTCCCTGAAGTAAAACCATGTTGTCTCTGATCTTGAAATCCATGATCCTTTAACATGGTTTCCATTACTTTCCCCACTACTGAAGTAAGGCTTACTGGCCTATAGTTGCCCGACTCCTCCCTACTACCTATTCTTGTGGATGGGCACAACATTCGCTAACTTCCAATCTTCTGGGACTACTCCTGTTATCAATGATTGGTTAAATAAATCTGTTAATGGTTTTGCTAGTACACCACTAAGCTCTTTTAATAGCTTTGGGTATATTCCATCCAGTCCCATTGACTTATTTGTCTTTACTTTTGACAGTTGAAATATAACCTTTTCCTCTGTAAACTCACATGTAATAAATGGCTCATTTGTCCTTTTTCCTAACTGAGGTCCTTTTCCTTCATTTTCATCTGTAAATACTGAACAAAAATATTAATTGAGGCAGTCAGCTAGACCTTTATCCTCTTCTACATATCTTCCTTCTTTTATTTTTAATTTAACTAATTCTTGTTTTACTTTCCTTTTCTTATTTATGTATCTAAAAATGTTTTGTCCCCTTTTTTTACTGACTGTGCTATTTTCTCTTCTGTGTGTGATTTGGAATCTCTTATAACTTGCTCATCCTCTTTCTGCCTAATCTTATAGATCATTCTGTCTTCCTCACTCTGGGTTTTTTATAATTACTAAATGCTAACTTTTAGTTTTTTTACTATTTTGGTCACATCTGCGGAGTACCATAGTGGTTTCTTGAATTTTTTTGCTTTTACTGACAAGCCTAATGCAATTTTCTGTTGCCTTCAGCAGTGCGACTTTTAAATAATCCCATTTCTCTTGGACTCCATTTAAATTGCTCCAATTTGATAATGACTCCTTTACACATATTCTAGTTTTAGAAAAGTCTCTTTTTTAAAGTCTAAAACTTTTGTTTTTGTGTGGTGTGACTCAGTCACTGTTCTTATATTAAACCACACTGACTGATGATCACTGGATCCTATACTTTCACCTACAGTAATATCTGATACCAAATCTCCATTTGTTAACACTAAATCTAGTATAGCCTCCTTACGAGTTGGCTCCTCAACTACTTGTTTTAGAGACAATCCCAGTAGGGAGTTTAGAATATGTGTGCTCCTTGCACAAGTAGCTAATTTTGTTTTCCAATTCACATCAGGAAGATTATGATAACTTCCCCCTTTATTGTCATTTTAGCTATTTCCTCAACTAGTTAATTATCTCACTCTTCTATTTGTCCTGGGGGCCTCTAAATCACACCTACACAAGTTACTGTGTGATTACCAAATTCTAACGTAACTCAAATGGACTCTATGTTGGACTCATTAACTTTTATTAGGCTAGATTTTATGCTATCCTTCACATACAGGGCTACCCCTCCCCCTTTCTTGCCTTCCCTGTCGTTTCTATATAAAGAGTTCATGGATCTTATTCCCTAAACTGCGATCATTTGTAGACATAACTCTAAGCTTATCCTTTTTTAACACACTTGCTAAAGGCACCTTCTGTCCTTGTTTTGGGGGGCAATTGGATTGATGTTTTATCACCCTTTTGCCCCCCCCCTCCTAGTTTAAATACATCCTAGCAAAACCTCTGAACTGCTCACTGAGAACATTTGTTCCCTTTTGAGAAAGATGCAAACCATCTTTTTTGTACAGTTTATTTCCATTCCAAACAGAGCTACCATGAGAAATAAAGTCAAATCCTTGCACCATTCAGCAAGCCACAAGTTAAAGTCCCTAATACGAATCCGCCTGTAGTTCTGAGTGTTATGCACAGGTAGAACTTCAGAGAATGACAGTGTGGAAGCAACCTGCCGTATATAATTGGCAAAAACACTAAAAACTTCCCTAACCTCTGAAACCTCATTGCAAGCCAAGTCATTTGTCCCTAGATGGACAAGTACATCCAATTCCCCTTCCTGCTTTTCTCCTTCCACTACACAAACGCTGCATCCACTTTACTGACACACACATTCTGCATCCTCTATACACATACACACACACACATGCACTGACTTCAATATATACACATACACAAACACACTGCATTCACCATACACATACTGCATTCACCATACACATACTGTATCCACTTTAACCCCTTAAGGACACATGACGGAAATATTCCGCCATGATTCCCTTTTATTCCAGAAGTTGTGTCCTTAAGGGGTTAATTATCCTTATGGGCAGACTTAGGGCTGGCGGTCTTGTGGTAAACCTCGGCAGGCCCAGACCTTGAGCTGTGTGTGGAGCCCCAAAAAATGTATGATAGCAGCCCTGGTCATGATCATTTCAAAACACTGAAGTGGTCATGGTGTTTGGAGTAACCCTTTAGGCATTGTACTACAAGGGAGAGTTTAACATATGCATGGGTTAACACAGAGATATTTAATTTCTATAGATGTATGTCTGCTATTTTGGAAATGAGGCAATTGCCTGCCTTAATATCAATCATACTAAATATATTTTATGCATTATTTTATTATATTTCATTCTGTGCTTATCTTTAATGCATGAACTGGCAATTCTCACTGTTATGCATATACACTTACTTTGAAGAAATTGATCTTTTCAGACATGTTATACAACACACTTACTGAAATGTCCTGCTTCATAAGTCTTTTGAAAAATTAAGCTTCATCCACAAGTTCTCCAGTAAGTCTACTTAACTAATTTCCAATCATTAATTCTGGGTATGTCTAATGCTAAGCAGACTTCCAATAAATTGCAACTTGTATGATAAGATTGCATTCTCCTTAACATTCATCTATCATGTAAGAGTGTGCTTTCTTTTCAGTTTGAGAAATCGCAACATAAAATGTGAAATCTATTAAATAGGATTTTGCTCAGGAGAAAAAAAAATATTGTTTTTTTTTCAAATTAAGCTGATCGCTTGAAGATAAACAGAAAAATATATAAACCTGTTGTAAAAACGTGGATTTATTGCAATAGTTTCTGTTTTATCCATGAATTATCTTTTGTGCATTTATTGTTGTTTATATCACTTGTGTAGCCTTGCCATTGATAGCATATGCAGGCTCCCTTGGAACCATCTGCTAAAGAACACAAGATCCACAAGATCCACGCTTATGGATTTTCTGATAGTGGTGAGCCAACTGATTTTTAGGAAGTTTGAAATATGGGCAAATTATTTACTGGTACTTATATAATTCTAAAAATATTTTACTTGCTGTTTCATCTTAAATGTATCAGCAAAGAAGCTAAATACAATCTGGGCAGAAGTTAGGCAGCATACATTAAACCATGATAATATATTATCATCAGGGAGTATATTTGTAGCATGAGCTAACCAACCCTTTTATCTTTTTTTTGTTTTACTCCAAAAACAGTGCAACATATTCCTACGTCCCTCTGGTTCCTCCTCCAAGGAGCAATCACAAAAAGAAGACAAGAACAAAAAAACAGCACCAGTACAATATTGGATAATTGGTACTGTCAATTCCCCTCCTCATGCTGAGCCTGTAACCAGCAAGCACCTCATTCTGTTAAGTTTAGTATAAATGTTTTGCTGACTCACATATTTATTGTGTTTTATCAAATTGCCTGCGGGGTGTATTGTTGAGATTTCACTTTTCTCTAGGTCTCAGATACATAATGTAAAAAACTGACATAATGACAGAAGAAGATGCAAACTGCACCCCAGCTGCTGTTGCTTTAGAAAAGGCGCTAGTGTTCCATCATAGTTTGGCATAATGCCCAAGTCAGACCTGGATTGATGTACGGAGACAGGATGGCCTAACAGAACCATCTACCACTGTAGTATGAACCCCAAGTTTCTGCCGACTAAGGTGCTAGAACCTTTAATTGGAATTGATTGATAAGGTTAGGTGTTATGGTAGGTATATGGTTAGAGTTATTGTGTATATATATATAGGGTTAGGAGTAAGGTTGGTATAAAGTTAAGGTGGGGGTTGGTATAGGTTAATATTAACTTCCAGAAAATAATTTCAATCCCAGACATATGAGTCATTTAACAACCAAGACTGATATATGAAACATTTTCAAGGTCTTTTTCTTTAGTTGCACTTAATATGTAAAAGGTTTTACAAAAATAATTGTGCATAATAGGTTTTTTTCCCATTTTTAAAGTTATATCCATACTTAATGTTGTGTTAGGTGTACATACATCCAGGATATTAAAATAAAGCTCTTTCTGCTGTTTTTTTTTTTTTAAGCAATACAAAATATGTTCAAGTGCACTTAAAGAGAAACCCTTAAATTATGAAATAATGAACAACACAAATTCTAGGTTTTGTTTTGGTTTAGAACTTGGACCGTTGCCTCTACCCTTAAAGGACCACTCTAGGCACCCAGATCACTTCAGCTTAATGAAGTGGTCTGGGTGCCAGGTCAAGCTAGGGTTAACCCATTTTTTCATAAACATAGCAGTTTCAGAGATGTTCATGAATGGGTTAAGCCTTCCCCTATTTCCTCTAGTGGCTGTCTCATTGACAGCCAGTAGAGGCGCTTGCGTGCTTCTCACTGTGATTTTCACAGTGAGAGCACGCCAGCGTCCATAGGAAAGCATTATGAATGCTTTCCTATGTGACCGCTGAATGCCAGCGCAGCTCTTGCCACGCACGCGCATTCAGCCGACGGGGAGGAGAAGAGGATGATCGGAGGAGGAGAGCTCTCCGCCCAGTGCTGGAAAAAGGTAAGTTTTAACCCCTTTCCCCTTTCCAGACCCGGGCGGGAGGGGGTCCCTGAGGGTGGGGGCACCCTCAGGGCACTATAGTGCCAGGAAAACGAGTATGTTTTCCTGGCACTATAGTGGTCCTTTAAGGGCTTAAACTGTTTGTTTCAAAATGAAACAACCACTACAAAAATATATATTTTAGGGACAGTGCATCCCTCAGGTGAATTTTATTCCCTTCACCGTGCAGTAATTTTATTATTTGGTATCGTTGGCATTGCAGCATATAATCAGATCCAGACATCTCTATAGCATTGACAGTGTCATAAATAACAGGAAATCGAGTAAAGTTTCAGCATTATTTTTGAAATGCAAGATAACTATTTTAAATGCATATTCTTATAAATTATTTTCAAACTTCATGGTATGATATAGTGGAAGGGAATACACTGAATAGAAATTGTTATTTTCTTTCTTCTCAATCTGTTTTACGGTGTCAAAAAAATAAACACAAAAATAAGTAAATTATATAAAGTATTAAAACTCAATTTCACTGGGTAAGACTTTTTATTTATCTTGAATTATTTATTAGGAAATTGATGTTGAAGTTAATTCCACTCTATTTCCAGCAGGCAGCCCCTTATTATAATCAACTACTACAATAAAGTGTAATTAGAATTAGATATGGTTGGTGATCCAAACTTTCCATTTTGTTTGCTTCTAAGCCGTTCTTTTGGAATTCATAAAAAAGAACATCAGTAAAACAGCATATAACTGTGTAGGTAACAGATACATGTATTTACGGAAAAAATGTAAGTGCTTGAGTTAGATTCAATTTGCTATGACTGTCACGGCTCCCGGTGATTCTGTCGGCATGGTTGCACATAAAGTAAGCAACCACGCCGACAGAAACACATTTCACCGCGCTTAGGAGTGCCGACCGCTGCGGTTCAGATTTTTGTAATAACCTTACCACCGCCCACACCAAAGATGGCGCCAACGTGCGTGCGACGTCACGTCATAGACGCGCACACACGTTTTGCTAAGGCTAATGCTCCCTTAAAGCCCAATCAGTACAGAGATAATATAATTAAAAATAGTACAAAGCCAAATGGAAGGACAGTGGCAGGGAACTCCAGACACTTTAATCACTTCGATGAAGCAAGTATAGTGTCACCATGTCCCGTATAGACACTTCTCAGCATAGGTCTTTATCTGCCTAGCGTCATCTCCTACTGCTCTCCACCAGCAATACAAATGAATGCTTTACGTTATCTACTCAGCTATTCAATTAGTTGTATCTAGTATTCCCTACACATGCACAAAATGCTAACTGTCCACGTTGGCACCATTTCACATCTTACTCCTCTCTCTTTCACTCTCTACAGATTGCAACTCAAATGTGAGCCTGCAGAGCAATATCATTATGGCACATGACTCACACAGATTACACACTGCATACACACGTATCACATTCTTTATGTACAAATTATAAACATAACATAGATACAAACAGATCACATCATACACACTTATTATAGAAGTGTTCATGGAAGACAGCATTATGTGTACAGTAACATTACATAGACACTAATCATATTTATGTGAATCTCTCCCATTACATATATGCATGAATCGCCACATTACATAGATACATGCATCACTATATTATACATAGACATACATTTCATTATATTACACAAACCCACATATGCACACATGCAGTTTTATCGATATTCATATTAAACACATGCATGAGCATTCACACGTGCTATATGCAAATGCAATAAAACCACCTGCATTACAAGTATATGAGTTCGGAGCAAGCGTGCAAGAGAGCCTAATAAGATGTCTTTTGGAGAATGTTAAAGTAAGAAAATCTGGTTGGTCCTAATCCTGGAAAATAGTTTCATTACGGACTACGGCTGATGTGTTTCAGCTGAGAATCATGAGAATCTTTTGTGCAAAAGATTTGATGACATAGGTCAGCCATTACTTTGCTACAGCAACATATACAATTACACAATATATACTTATTTTAACAAGCCTATTACTGTCTGAGTGTGGTATGGCCGGTTATTTCACAAAGCTGATATGGTCAAAGCTGTCCCAAACATCCAAACGCGTTTTATGTCATTTCTTAAGAATTAGAAAATCTGAGAAAAATATGTCATAACTTCTGAGAATTGACTTTCTGGTAATGTATTTATATCATGGTCTAACATTCTAGGAATTACAAACAATTCTGGAAAACTGGATACCTTTGGAAGTCTGAAAAGAAAGGTCAATATATCAAGTTTCTCAGAAAAAGGTATAAATTCACTTAAAGCTGAATAATCTGGGGGCAGATGAATTGTAGATGAATATTATCACTGTATGTATAAACTCAGCCATTCATATAAAGATGAACTGCCATAGTTACAATATTGCTGCATTAAATGCAATCTATTCCATCTCTTGGAATAGCTTACAAATGTAAGGCTTATAGAATAGCTTTCAAATTTAAGGATTTAAAAAAAAAAATTAATTAAAGGTTTGGTACTTCCCTTCACATGTCTATCATTACTTGGAATGCAGGGCAGTCCTACTCTTGGCATTTATTCTGCTTAATTTCTAAGACATGGCAGTACATATGTGACAATATTCTGTAATTGATATGATACTGTGGTGCGAACAAAACTGCTAGAGGTTCACACTGCCAGTAGATTATAGGAACAAAATTCTTAAAGGGACACTATAGTCACCAGAACAACTACAGCTTAATGTAGTTTTTCTGGTGAGTATAATCATTACCTTCAGGCATTTTCATGTAAACACTGCATTTTCACTGTGTTTACATTGCCCTTAGGGACACCTCCAAGTGGCCACTCCTTAGATGGCCACTGCAGGGGCTTCCTGGGGCAGTGCTACACAGTAGGCAGATCTGCCATACAGTGTCTCCACGATCTGCATGGGGATGCTGAATTTTCCTCATAGAGATGCATCTCTATGAGGAGGTGCTGATTGGTGCTGGTTTTAGCCAATCGACTGCTATCCCCATGTGAAAGCATTGGATTGGTTAAAAATGGGCAATTCTGATGACGTCACCAAGGGGGCAGGGCCAGCACCGGCGGATCGCATGGCGCTGGAAATAAGGTGAGTTTTTCATGCTTTTAAGAGGGATAAGGGGGGGCAAGCCACCTTAATGGTGGGTTTTGCACTATAGAGTCAGGAATACATAGTGTTCCTTTAAATATATCATTTATACTTGATAAAATTGTATATCCGTTGCTTATAAAAAATAGAATCTATAAACCGGGCATAATGGTTTAACTTTAAGATAAGGGGATATGATGGCATTATATTCGGTATACAATGCAAAGTATATTCGGGCCAATACAAACCAATCTCTGGAAATCTGTTCATAAACAGGACTATACACAGGACAGAAGGTCACCTTGGACTGGAAGGAAGGAGATTTAGTCTAAGGCAAAGGAAAGGTTTTTTTTACTGTAAGAACAATAAGGATGTGGAATTCTCTGCCTGAAGTAGTGGTTTTATCAGAGTATGTACAGATGTTTAAACAGCAACTGGATGCATACTTGCAAAAACATATTATTAAGGGATATAATTTTTAATTTGTGGGGTAATGGCATCTTAAACCAAGGATAAAGAAGACAGCCAATCTGGGGTCAAGAATGATTATTTTTTTTTGCCTACCTATTGATCAACAGCAAAGACAGATGTGAGAAAGACTGAACTTGATTGGCACATGTTTCTTTTCAGCCTATGTAACTATGATTTGGCTTCTTTATCTACATCGTATAGATATACAATATGCTAATCAATGAAACTTGATTTGGATTTCCATTTCTGTAAATGTGTCAAATTCTTTATAGATGTTAAAGTTCCAGTCATATTCCGTACTCTGTCTTCTTCTCTTTCTCCACCTCTCACTAAAATTCTCAATCTCGCTCTCTCCTCTGGTATATTTCCATTGCCCTTCAAACATGCAGCTGTAACCCCAATTCTAAATAAGCCCAATCTTGACCCTAACTCCCCATCCAACTTTCGTCCTATCTCGCTACTGCCTTTTGCATCCAAGATCCTTGAAAAAATTGTGTATGCGAGATTGACAGACTTCCTCGAGTCCAACTCTCTGCTAGACCTGCTTCAGTCTGGTTTCCGCGCTAAGCACTCTGTCGAAATGGCACTGACCAAAGTATCCAATGATCTACTCGCTGCAAAATCTCGTGGTCACTACTCTATCCTAATTCTCCTTGACCTGTCTGCGGCTTTTGACACTGTTGATCATCAACAGCTTCTTCTCATCCTCCGCAATATCGGTCTACAAGATATTGCTCTCTCCTGTGCTCCTCCTACCTCTCCCAGTGCTCTTTCAGTGTTTCTTTCTCTGGCTCTGCTTCTTCTCCCCAACTCCTCTCTGTTGGTGCCCCCCAAGGTTAAGTCCTTGGTCCTCTACTGTTCTCAATCTATACTGCCTCTCTTGGTAAACTCATTAGCTCCTTTGGCTTCCAATATCATTTCTATGCAGATGACACTCAAATCTACCTGTCCTCTCCTGATCTCTCCCTGTCCCTCTTGACTAGTGTCTTTGACTGCCTCTCTGCTGTTTCTAACTGGATGGCTGCCCACTTCCTTAAACTAAACTTGACCAAAACTGAAATTCTGGTCTTTCCTCCCTCAAGTGTTGTTACTCCTGTGTCTATCTCCCTCCAAGTCAACGGTGCTACCATCAGCTCCACCACGCAGGCTCGCTGCCTAGGTGTTCTCTTTGACTCCGACCTCCCCTTCAAGCCTCATGTTCACTCTATCGCCAAATCCTGTCATTTCCATCTCAAAAACATTGCGTGCATCCGCCTCTACTTAATGCCAGATAAGATGCGACTAAGGTGTTGGTCCATTCCACTGTCATTTCTCACTTTGACTACTGTAATCCACTTCTCACTGGTCTTACGTGCTCCCAACTAGCGCCGTTACAGTCCATAATGAATGCGGCGGCGAGGCTCATCTTCCTGTCTGCCCGCACCTCCCATGCCTCACCCTTCTGTCAGTCCCTACATTGGCTTCCTATAAAATATAGAGCTCAATTTAAAATTATGGTTCTTGCTTTCAAATCTCTACATAATGCTGCTCCCACCTATCTATCCTCCCTTATACACAAGTATGTCCCGTCTAGGCCCTTACGATCTGCTGAAGACTTACGTCTATCTTCTGTCCGTACTCCCACCTCTGATGCTCGCCTTCAAGATTTCTCGAGGGCTGCACCGTTCCTGTGGAACTCGCTTCCCTCCTCCGTTAAATGCTCACCCAGTCTCCACTCCTTCAAAAAATCGTTAAAAACCCACTTCTTCATAAAAGCGTATCAATTACACTGTTAATAGCTCCTGACTGATTCCTCCTTTGCAACTGTCACTAGTCTAATACTATCCTTACCTTTTTGTGTCATTTTACCCCACTCCCTCTAGCATGTAAGCTCATTGAGCAGGGCCCTCAACCTCTCTGTTCCTGTGTGTCCAACTTGTCTGCTTACAACTACATGTCTGTTCGTCCACCCATTGTAAAGCGCTGCGGAATTTGACGGCGCTCTATAAATATCATAATAATAATAATTTTGACATCGAAATATTAAATCAGAATACAACTGAAAGGGTTACATGAGAAGGTATGATGATGAAGTTTAAATACCTCTGCCATCTCGAACCTTCTGAGCCCTTTGAATATGAGAGGCCCATATTCTCAAATCCTGCCAAACAGAGATCCACAGATCCACTTTAGTAGTGATAGTGTTCAAATATACACCCATATATACATACGCCAGACCTGTTCGTCATTGATGTGTTACAATTTTGTGAAACCTCATAAACATTTTTAGAACTTTACTCCTAACTTGCTCAACCTCTGAAAAATCTATATTATTAAGTTATTCACATGAGAAACACTTCTGTATAATGCTTCCAAAAATCTGATAATTGGTAAAAGGTTTAGACCCTCCATACATAGAGAGATGTAAAATATGATTTATGGGATAGATTCCGTGGAATGAAATTATAATTTTTGCTCTCTCTCTCTCTCAATCTCTGATTTTAAACCATTGCTCTGAAGTTTCTCTTAATACAATTCAGTTGAAAAATTGAGAGTTTCTTCTCGAAACAAACGCTATGATTTAAGATTCTAGCTCAGCCAATTATAGGAGGATAAATTGTAGTGACACACTTTAGAGCAGAGATAAAACTAATTTTTCCTTCTGATTTTTTTTCTCTCTTTTTTTTAAGTCTGCATTAATCTATCACAGGAAAACAACTGCAGGCAGGATAAGCACTTGGCACTACATACATTATTATAGGCTAAGGTTTAAAAAAAAAAAAAAATAACAATTCGTTATTTTCAAATTAAATGGAGCAAATATGTTGTATTGACATGGTTTCTTGAATCGTCATTTTGTTGAATTTAGGCCAAGATAAAGTGTCTAATGAATATATTATCTTTTGATAATTTATGGGGAAGTCCAAAGACACATGAGATTGGGACTTTACGGTAAGCAAAAGGCCATGGGTCTTTAATCTTTGGCAGACAGGATATCTATATGCCAATCCCTTTTGAACAAACATTTTACTTTCTCCTTAAAAGTGCAGTACCTGCAACAAGTGAGCAGTCATTGTAATATTTTAATTTTCCCTGCCACCAAATTGTGGAACATGTGTATTGAGAGAAGTTGTGGCATCCATCACAGAATTATGACAAATATATCATAGCTGCTACTGGAACATTGGTTGAACGTATACTGGCAACACCTGATTCTATGGCCCAACTAACATGGTATAGTATTGTAGGAAAGGTCTACTGGAAAAGAGCAAAGACATGTCATCAGCATCATAACTCTGGACAATCATAGACCAGGAATCCATGAGCATACAGTTGCGAAAAGTCCCTTGCAGTCTGGCTCTGTACCTTCCCACCATGATTGTGCTGCCATAGAAGAGACTGCTTGCTTTGCTTTGATGACATAACAGAATGTAATGGATTGTCTACGGTGGGCTCTGTAATGGATTAGTGGAAGGACTTAAAAGTCAATCTAACGGAGGGTCAAAGAGGAGATTAAATGGCATTCAATGAGTAGGTGTTGAAGCGCTCTGTAACATAAGATGAAAGATGGTGCTAAAAGGCACCATAAAAGACACTAGAGAGAAAAGAAGGATGTAAAAAGGCACAGGATATCATGGGATGGTGTAAGGACTCTTTAAAATAGGGCAGGGAATAAGTAGAAGTAAATCGAAAGTAGATAATTGGAGTGTGTTAAAGGAATACTGTAGTCTTAGGAATACAAATGAGGAAAGTCCCTAACACTATAGTTTCCTCTTTAACTTCCCTTTATACACTCAATTCTTCCTGAGATGGATGCATTTTCCAAGTGTCTAATACCTGACATTTTGTTTCTATAATTGTGTGTCTCCAGCTATGATTTGGCTTGTTCCTTCAATTATCTTGTGTTCTGTTATACATGGGTTTCTCTGGGATCCCTGGCCTAGGCTAGTCTTGGACTAGCTTTTAAGTTCCCCTCCATGAGATATTTGTGGTATGTCCAGCCAGTCCAGGGACAGTAATGTGTTGTCCTGTGTTTCTGTCTTTTACTACCTGTGGTTCAATACATAACTATCCATTGTAAGCTGAATTTAATGTTATTCAGACAGGATCATCAGTATATTAAAAATCACATTTATTATAGTCTTTGTAGACTTTCTTTGAAAAAAATGCTTGTCTCCCTGGACAGCATATATTGAAGAAAAACACAATTTGCATACATATTTTATATAGCAGAAGAAAATCAAATAAAAAAGCCCAATTTACATAAAGCATATGTTAAACATTCCCTATAGAATAAATTATAACACTTTTGCATAAAACACTAAAAATGGAACTATCTTGGAAACATTAACATATTCCCTGCTAACCTTATCTATGTTTTTGATTAATTATCATTCTTTTTCCAAGACAATGCCAAATGTAATTTATTTTAAGTAAATCTTCAGTTACTTTAAACTCTGTTCCAGAACTGGTCATTGTGCAGATGGACAGTGGATTCCCTTTTGCCATGTTTTAGAGCGGGAGTCAGCAACCTATGGCACTCGAGATGCCTTTTCATGGAACTCAAGGCTGCCAGAGTCAAACAAGCTCTAGCCTATCCCAGTGGAACTTCAGATATCTGCTACTGCAAACCAAGTGGTGATTGGAGGTGGTGAGGGACAATTCTCAATTTATACATTGAGGCACTTGAGAATGGTAACCCGGGTGAAATAAGGCATCCCGCAGCAGTTATGGCAGCGCCTGCCCTTGACCTGTACCTGGCTAGCCTGGTCCCCATTCTGGACCCCAGGGAAGCCACCCACACTGTTAGATTTACATAGAACTCTAGAAGGTGCCTCTTCCTCACACAAATAATACAAACATCCCACACACGAACAAACACACATTCCCCACAAAGACAAAACCACTGACAATCCACATATATGCACACAACCCACAAGCAGCCCCCCACATACAATTACACAGGCAGCCTCTCGCACACAATTGCACAAGCAGCCCTTGTACCCAGCCCACATTCATAGGTATCATACATAATACCATAAACTACTCATGAACATGTAGAATATAGCAGCCCACCATATGCACAAATACAATGTTACAAAGCAACTGCAGCACACACAAATAACACAAGCACAATACAGCAACATACACACCTCAATTTAAAAAAATAGGACCGGTACACCAAGGAACCTTTTTTGGCACAATACTACTAAAATGTTGCCTACCCCTGTTCTAGAGCTAGTATGGCCTAAACTTACTGGACTGCATAGCATCAACTTGGGTTTGGAAGGGGAGACTTTCTACAATGTCTTACAACCAAACAACTAGATTTGCTGTGCATGGCGTTATGCACATATAATGACATTATCATTCATTCTGCTGGCTTGTTTGAGAATCTTTATTTACAACACAAATGCTAGCAGATTCCTTACAAGTAGCCAGAAGCAAGGCAAGGCATTTGTGTTTATCTACTTTGTAACACCTACTGTAGCTGATAATGATTATATTTGTGCTTGCTTTTAACTCAAAATGTTGAAACCAGCTTGGACAATCAGCAGTGGCTAAGGTCAGTAAGGTATTGTCATGTATAAAAAAAAAAGTATTAAGGCTCAGGATGAGAATATTATTTTGCCTCTTTACAAATCCCTGGTAGGACCACATCTTGAATATGCTGTACAATTTCGTGCACCTGTTCTAAAGAAGTACATTATGGCACCAGAAAAACTGCAGAGACAGGCTACAAAATCAATAAAATTAATGGAACATTTTAGTTAGGAAGAAAGGTTAACAAAATGTAAACCTATTTAGTTTCCAAAAATGGTACCTCAGAGGGGATGTGATAACATTATACAAATATATCTGGGGCCAATACAAACCATTGTCTGGAGATCTATTCATAAACAGGGCTATACATAGGACACAAGGTCATGCGTTTAAACTAGAAGAAAGAAGATTTAGTCAAAGGCAAATGAAAGTTGTTTTTTTTTACCGTAAGAACAACACGGATGTGGAATTCTCTGCCTGAAGAAGTGGTTTTATCAGAGTCTGTACACATGTTTACACATCAAATAGATGCATACTTACAAAAACATAATATTCAATAATAGAATTTTTCAACTATAGAGTAATAGCTTCTTGATCAAGGATAAATCTGACTGCCATCAAGCAGGATTTTTTCCCCTCGATGGTTGCAAAATTGGAAGTGCTTCAAACTTGGATTTTTGCCTTCTCTTGGATCAACAGCAAAAAAAATGGTATAATAATTTAATTCAATTACAAGTCTATGAAAATTCTAAAAAGATTTATTTATTTAACTGATATGCAGCATCATTTGAATCGATACTGAAAAGGGTTATTAGTGAGAAGTCTGCCAACTCAGTCATTTGCATGCACTTTTAAAAAACTCGGCTAAAGACGGCACATAAGAATTAACATATCTATTAAAGTGATATAGAAGCATGCTTTATACATTATGCTGATAGAATAATTAGAAGATAGAAGAGTTATGTTAAGCATTCTAATCAGTATTATGAGCAAATAGGACATGTTTCTCAACCTCCTTATTCACACCCAGTGAGACACCCAGTGAGACAGTTTATATTTGTAACAGTGTTGTTATAATAAATATACACACTGTAACATCATGTAATTAAAATAACAGGCATATAATTGTATACACCACAACCCTTCTCACACATTAAATTTCATGGTCCTGTAAAACATGAACATTTTCCTTGCTATTATTATTATTATTATTATTATTATTAGTAGTAGTAGTATGTATATAGTGCCAGCTTATTCCGCAGAGCTTTACAATAAAAGGGGAATTTACCAAATGAGACAATAACAAAATGTAACAGGAACACTAGGTTGATGAGGACCCTACTCAAACGAGCTTACAGCCTAGAGGAGGTGGGGTATAAAAACACAATAGGAAGGGTATTGAGAGAGACAGCAAATAGATATGGTGGGAAAGTAGCAGAATTGGAGGTGAGAGTGGAGTGTGGCCCTTTAGGAGAGAGCGAGAGGAAGGATTGAGAGATAGAAGTTACTCTTGGAGGCCATAAGTACCCTGAAGAGGGACTTCTTAAAGGATTAACGACTAGGGGAAAGTCTGACAGGGGTAGGCAGGCTGTTCCAAAGGAAAGGAGCAGCCCGTAAGAAGTCATGCAGGCCTGAATTTGCAGTAAAAATATCAGAAAGTATTACTTTACTGAGAGGATAGCGGATGCATGGACTAGCCTTCCAGCTAAAGTGGTAGAGGCTCTCTCCTAACCAAGGAGACACTGAGACAGGCATTATTGCGGTTTGATGCTGCAGCATGGGATGGGCCTGTAGAACCGAGGGGAATCCTGACCTCACACTTTGCATATACCAGCCTGTCCACTACTAGGCATGGAGTCCTACAGTACTGCTCTTTGATGTGGGACTTTGCTCTGCCCATGGTGGGCATCGGATGAACTGAGCTTACAGCATGGACCATCCACAGCTCCTGGTCACTTACCTTCCTCACCTATTTGGAGCCTGATGGGGGACTTATCTGTCCTATTGTTTAACATGATATCCTGTCTCATGCTGTCAATGTGCGTCTGTCATACCACTCACCTATTCTCTCATCTTGCTTAAGTGGTGGCCTCCTGTGGGGATTACTTTGCTACATTAATATCTGTTATCTCTCTTGTTTCACTAATTTCTCCTCCAATACTGACTAATCTCAGTGCAGACTTCGTGTTTCTACTCTGTCTAAACATCACACGGTTCCCTTATCTATTCTTTTACCAAAAAAATGTGCTGTTATATGTACACTTCGTTGTTCTGATTTGTCACATCATTGAAATTTTTCCTGTGTACAGCATGCATTCATTGTTAACCTCATGCACAATAAAAATAAAGAATTAAAATAAATAAATTATACTGCATCTTTTTTTATTTGCCTTAATTTGCTTTCTTGGGGTTGATTTTGAAGGACACAAAAAATAGGATAATGGGCTTGATTTAATATTTTTGGATAAGCTTTTCAAATGATGTAATATTTTTGAATAAAAGTTTAAAGTTACTTAATATTTTAATATTATGATATTTTGACATTTGAAAAGCTTTTCCAAAAATATCAAAGCAAATATTGGAGGAGCGTCTTCTTACACACAAGTTTATAGGGTAATCCAGACAAGGGCTACTTGCTCATGGTGCCTAGAGAAATATTGGCTATACCTCGCTGGCGAGGCCTAACAAGCTTGAAACGATAATTTGGGTTTGCTGTATCTCTCATGTAGAGAAAGCCAGCCTGCATTTTGGATTTGTTCCACCATTTTGGGTGAAATCAGTCTCATATTATTATTATTATTATAGCCATTTATATAGCGCCAACAGATTCCGTAGCGCTTTAAAATGTTACGAGAGGGGGATTTAACTATAAATAGGACAATTACAAAAAACTTACAGGAACGATAGGTTGGAGAGGACCCTGCTCAAATGAGCTTACATTCTATAGGATGCATATGCAAATGGCCCTGGTTTTTCTTGTAATGGCACAAAATGAGCTAAAACCAGCTTGAGATCTGAACTTATAACCCTCTTGAAGGACAGGCTATTTGATCTGTTGTCCGTTCTCCATATTCTCTTGCACCCTGTTTTATGCTCTCCCTAAGTTTAAAGGGATATGCAAATGGCCTGGTTATTTTTGTAATTCCACAAAATTAGCTAAAACTAGCTTGAGATCTGAGCGGGGACCCACTGAAGGGCAGGCTATTTGAGCCGTTGTCCATTCTTAGTATTCTCTTGCACACATTACACACAAGACTTACTGCAGCAATAACTACATGGACATTCTGAGTTCGTAGTGTTGTTTCAAAACTGCTTCCCTCTCACTCTGTAAAATGCTTCAGTGCACTAACAAACCTTTAATGAATACATCTCAAAATCCTGAAAAGCTCTGGATATAGTAACCTACATATCATGCGTATTTAAAAACAAAATGGCACAGAATATTATTAATAATGATGAGTTGCAACACAGCATGGGGTGATAATAATGTCATAAAAAAATCCGCATAAATGTACCCAGATAAAAAATATCCAGGCAAACATGCTCTCTCAAAATGCCATTTGAGATTTGTATTCAGCAGATAGAAAATCACGAAAGACTTCTGTATTTAGTTGGACAATCAAGATTGATCTGAAATAGAAAGGAGCTAAGAATGGTTTTATGTAATACAATGAGGCAAGTTAATATGCAACTGTGCTTTCACAGTCATTTTGAGTTAATACTGAACTGAAGTCTAGACTTCACAAGCAGCTTTTATCGTTAATATTTAAAGAAAGAAGGAATGGAGGAATTAAATCTAAAGTAGTTGCTTTTAGATAAAAATCACATAATATGGAGAAAATGTATATAAATATAAATGTATACCACAAAATGTAGGATTACATAGTTCTAATGTAAAAGTATTGCTAAAAAGGAGACCATCACTCTCACTGTTTTTAATATTTTATCCAGTTTTAATATATGGAGATAGGGCTGCCAACATACATTTTGGGGCCCATTACGCTGCTCAATGCCAAGATCCTTGGGGTCCACCCCTGAGCCTGCTTACAGGGCCCACCCCCAAGTTTGCCAACAAGGATGCACTGTATGTGTGTGTATGGGATGTGGTGTGTGTAATTGATGAAGCGTGTGGGCATAGTGGGTGCCATGTATGTATTGTGGGTGCTCTGTGTGTTTGTATATACGGGATGCAGAGTGTGTGTGAGTAAAGTGTATGTAGTGCAGTGTGTCTGTGGTCATGTGTAAAGTAGATACAGTATGTGTGTGTATTTGTGTGTAAAGTTAATGCAGTGAGTGGGTATAGTGGTGTGTGTGTGTTTAGTGGATGCAGTGTGTGTTTGTATAATGTATGTAGTGTGTATACATTTGTGGGGTAGGATAGGGCTGTGGGGGTGAGGATTTTCGAAAATTATATAATTATTAATTACAAACATTTCTGATCATTTCATTGTTATTTGTTAAGATTCCTCCCCCCCCCACCCCCCCTGCATTGTACCTGTGTCCAGGGAGACACTATACTCCCTGGTGATCTGGTGACACTGTGCAAGCTCCAAGCAGCTTGAATAGTAAAGAAGGGGCCCTTGGACTCCATCTTACACATCAAACAGGTGGCACGTCCTCTCCCTCTCTCGCGAGTCTGTTATCGTGCTGCATTGGAGCATTGTTGTGGTAACCCATGGAAACGCTCAGACAGCCGTGCTCGATAAAAGACCTGCTGGACATGTAAGCTGGGCCCCTCTTCAATATGCATACAAGCAATGGCCCAGCGGTCCTCAGGAGCATATATAAGTGATACTCTCCCCCTCCCCAGCCCCATTCACCATTAGCTGTACCCCCCTGATGGTGGCCCTGTATGCAGGCTCCATGAATTTAAACACATATCAGTCATGTTGTCTCCTTTCTTTAACCCCTTATCCCCCTTAGTTTTACCAGTCCTACTACTCTATCAAGTTTGTCCCATGAACTGATATATTATTTGGGATGCAATGTGATATCATTAAATGGCCAAAAGATTCTTTATAAATACCTAATGCAGAAATGCAAAAGTGACAAATACCACAAATAATTCCTCCACACAACATTATTGCAGGCGACAGAGTGGGGAGATCGCCATTCCTCCCCTTTTGCTTGTCAGGCAAAAATGCCCTTGGCTTCTCAGGGGGAGAATTTGCCCTTGTGCTCCCCCTGGATTCGCCACCTCATAGGCCACCAGTTAAGTTACTTTCAAAGCAACGTGTGTATACCCATGACCTGATATGCAGACTGGTCAGTGACATGTTTGCAATTTGTCTTAATATTCCATGTAGTGATCTTAACCCTGGAAAAGGCACTTTTTAAACAAGCACTTTACC
The DNA here is from genome assembly GCA_933207985.1 of Pelobates cultripes. Classification (NCBI taxonomy): domain Eukaryota; kingdom Metazoa; phylum Chordata; class Amphibia; order Anura; family Pelobatidae; genus Pelobates; species Pelobates cultripes. The sequence continues at coordinate 383,185,295 of OW240912.1, read as the reverse complement.
ATGCTAGAAAAAAGTTTATTGGCATCAAATATAAAAACACAGGGGAGCGAAAAACCACCTAATTCATTTCAGACCCTTTGGAATAATTTCATGCAAACCATTTACTTTGTAAAAATATGGACAATCTGGCGGGTTTAACACATCTTATATGTATCAGCTCCCAGAGAGCTTTACAAAATGTAGCAATTAATGATAGGTATTTTTACAAGCAGAGGGATGTATAATTAAACTTAATGGCACAAAATGAGCAGAGGAATCTGCTAGTGGGCTTTGCATTTGTAGCATTGTACACAATGAACAATGCAAGACAGAAGTGAGTTTTGAATTGAAAGGGCAATGTGCATCAAGACAAAGCTAGCTAGAGATTAGAGTTGATAACTGATAATGTGAGTGTCATCACAGAAGTAAATCTGTTTTAGGTGTGGGCACTACAGGAGTTAGTTTTATTTTCACATAGATGGAGAATTAGGAATTAATAAAGAAGTTCAGTAGGACCTCATAGCCAAATCATTCAGGTCTACCCTCATCTATTATGGCTTTAAAATAACAAACATTTTGCAATTCAACTTTTAATGAACTCATTATTTAGTGAATAAATGCCCTTATAGTTTTGTACCAGTGATACCAGAGCTGGACTTTGATGATTTCTGGTTTCTTACAAAATCATTACTATAAATAAACTACCGTGATAAATATTTGTGATGCCTCTATGGTAATAACAGCAGTCATTTTAGAACTTAGCTAGAGTCATGGCTGGACTTTGTATTTTTAAAGTAGAAGTGTCATACATGGTCATACATCCCAGCATTTCAAAAGAACAAGAAGGGACACTTTGATTTTAGGGGTAGGAATGGGTGGAGCTGTTATTTTGTTATTTTAGAAGTTGTAGGTGACTTACTTAAAAAAAACATTATGCAACTAAAATGCAATTTTAAAAAAAATATATATACAGTATCTGACTTGGACTTATTTATAAACACATTGTATATATTTTATAAAAAAATTACTGTGAGTATTATTGCTGTGGAGCTCTATTATACAGTCAGACACACCAACAGAGGATAAAAAAGTGGAACAGAGGGATTTGGATCCAAATTATAGACCGAACCTCCTCAATAGGGACATTTAGTAACAACCCCTGGATGTTGGGCTAAGGTAAAATCCTCAGGATGTACTTGAACATCTGAATGTACTTTTCCTGCTTAAATACTTTGTTATTATTATATGCATGGTGAAATGAAAGAGATGTGATCATTGCAGCTTGATGAACGATTACCGTAGCTCCTCCACGGGGAGAAAAGAGCAGAGAACACCACCTTAAAATAGGGAATTTTTATATTAATCTCTGTTATGTTTCTTTCTGTCATTTATTAAACTTAGTTTACTGTCTAACAGTCTTCTCTATTTTGTATGATGTTATAAAGGTCTACCCCATGAAGCATGATCATACTAAAATGCATTGCAATTGTACTCTATAACAAAGGAAGACAAATGGTAAATAATGTAATTGTTGATCAATGGAGATTAAGAATGTGGTGAATATTCCATACTCCGACTGAGTACCTATGTCAGGTCAGCTTCCTCTTCTAGTATGGACTCTGGAACACTTCAGACCCAGTTGCCAAAGTTTGACTGGGGTCTCTGAGCACCTCTTCCACTGGACCAGACTGCAGCTCTCTCCATCCAGACGCGAATCATCCCCTCGGTTCCTCTCCCAGGCAGGTATCAACACCTCTGCCCACAGTGTCTCCAGCTACTGCCTTTACCAAAGCATTTGTTGCTCTCAGGTCTAGTTCTGTTTTAATCAGGGACCAGTGCAGTCAGAATATCTGAATTCCCAACTCCTCTATTTGTTTGCCTCATATCTCCCAGACCCAGATATTCCTTTCACCCCCGTAGTTTTTGTCATATTGTAAAGAAATCTCATAGGGGCCCAGGGCCATTGTAGACACAGACCTGTATTATAAAGTAGACCTCAGGCTCGCTGCAGTATTTATACCTAGCTCTGAAATGTAAGGCTCCACAACACTCCTCCAGAAATATTGTATCCTGAATCCAGAACTCCAGCCACTCAATATGCTCTGGGGTGGGATGAGGTCCTAAGATGCAGGGACTCCATATTTCTCTCTCCTGACTATACAGACAGGATATACAGTTCACAATGGAATTAACACACAATACTTTATTTTCACTCAGGATTAGCGCATTAAATAAAACGTATGGCGACACACTCAATCCAAATATATATAACCAAATCATATGGGAAATCACACACATGACTCATAATAATACAATGCAATATTTATAAAGGGATGGGGAAAACAAAGACAAACAAGAAACCATAAAATGCAAATCTACCCGACTATGCAAATTAACTAGCCTTGCTATTCAGATGACGCTGCACATAACTGTTGCAAAATCTTCAGAACCAACTGATGGCACAGGCTTCCACCTAGTTGGTAGAGAGCATCAGCAGGACAGGAGAGCACACAAGAAATTTAACAAATAACGATAATACACACACTCTGCACCTATAATGGGCACAGGGTGACTTAAACATAAGAGTCATCCAAGGTCCTACATGAAGTGTTCGTCTTGTGCTCTCAGTGATGGTGATTACCATCACAAAGAGGATGTTTAAATTATTAAATACTGAGCAGTACGGTGGTTAGGCCATTCCTCTAATTTATATATCTTCCACAAAAGCTCAGTAAAAACATTTATTTCATAAAGACTATTAAAAAAAAGCCACTGTGTGCCCTTGACAAGAATATATACACATCATATGCTTTATTAATCAAACATAAAGAGACTAAAAATGAAAATATACTTATGCCATGATTGATTTAGAAGTGAAGCAGAGATTTGCTTTCATCTTTCGGAATAAATGCCTGAGCCTTGTGAGTCACACAGCATGTGATGGATATCTGAACTAGTCAATTAAGTGATAAGCAAATGTATTTGTGCCTTGGAAAATATCCTATAGTGCAGTGCACACAACAGCTAAGCTAGCCTGTGGACTGCAGAACTTAGTCATTATATCCAATAATACATATTGTTCATCACTTGCCAGAGATTCATGGTCCACGAGTTAACCTGCTACTGTAACTTGTTTTGGAGCTTTATGTAGAACACAAAAAGTTTTAAACAAAAAGTTTTTACAAAAAACATAATTATTTGCAATAGCAAATTGAAAATTTCACACACTGTGGTCTTAGAATTATGGTCTTAGAACAAACTGTGACCTATCTCCTTGTCTAGTGCTTACTCTGAATGAGAAGGAAGTTCTGTTTTCTTGTCTGCTGGGTGGTAGCTGCAAGATCACCAGGGTCTTATGCTGGTGTATATGTAAACTTAGACTCTGAGGTTTTGCTCTGGAACAGAAAAAGAAATGTAAGTCATATCACTGCTTTTCTCTTTTATATTGGAGGTTTTTAACCAATGTGCCCTGGAATGCCTTCTCAAAATGTGCCAATAACACATTGACTTCTATGCTGTAAATGGCTGAATGTGTTAATTAAATATCTGTTTTTGTTTTAATAGTGTTCACATTAACATTCAGACTCCCATCTGGCAAATGATTAAAAGTAAAAGCAAATCTACAATATTATCTGTTTTTATAATGCACTGAATGAATTAGAAGTGTGTAAAGGTTCAGAAAAGGCTGTGAAACTCTGCTTTAGACCACCAAGGAGGTTTCGATCCTGAATGAAAAGGTGTACAATGAGGATTCAGAAAAAGATGCAATTGAAAACATCTGGAATAGATCCAATTCAGCACAATATTAGGACAGGTAGTTACACAGCTCTGATGCCTTGAGGCATGGACTACATAAGGCTACTGAAATTGTCAAGTGGTATCTGGCATCAAGACATTAGCAGCATATCCTTTAAGTACTTCCATTTGTGAGGTGGTGCCTCCACTGATCAGATTTGTTGTTCCAGGAAATCCCATGTTTGCTCAATCAGAATAAGATCTGGGGAATTCGGAGGCAAAGGCAACACCTTGATCTGTTTGTCATCTTCCTCAAACCGTTCCTGAACAGTTTTTGCAGTGACCACTGCCATCAGGGAACACCATTGTCATGACGGGTGTAAATGGTTTGCAACAATCTCTGGGGAGGTGGTACGTGTCAAAGTAACCCCCACATGAATGACAGGACCCAAGGTTTACCAACAGAAACTTTCCCCAAAGCATTACATTGCCTCTGCTGGCCTGCCTTCTTCCCATAGAGCATCCTACTGCCATCTCTTCCCCAGGTAAATGACACACACGCAACTGGCCATTCACCTGAAAAGAAAACATGGTACATCAGACCAGGCAACCATCTTCCAATACTCCATGGCCAGCTTTAAGTTTTTCAGCAATTTGTGATACAGTAGCTATTATGTGTGATCGGACCAGACTGGCTACTGCTCACTCCCAATGTGCATCAATGAGCTTTGGCCGCCCATGACCCTGATGCCGGTTCACTGTTGTCTTTCCTTGCACAACTTTTGGTAGGAAATAACCACTGCATACTTGTGGGAACACCCCACAAGACTTGATATTTGGAGATGCTCTGACCTATTCATCTAGCCATCACTATTTGGACCCTGTCAAAGTTATCCATTTTTCCTGCTTCCCACACATCAAATTCAAGAACTGTCTGTTTACTTGCTGCCTAATATTTCCCACCGCTTGATAGGTTTCATTCTAACAATATAATCATGTTATATTATTATTAAATGTTATTCACTTCACCTCTCATTTGTTTTAATGTTGTGGCTAATCAGTGTATAGCTCCATAACAAACTATGCATGGAGTTGAGTCTAGTGAGATGTCTTTGTGGTTCAGTGGCATCTACTACATCCTCATAGTCTATGACTGACATTAACATTTTCTGCACAATCAATGGTCTAATGTCATGATATAAGCAAGCTTTTACAGAGTGCTTAGATTGACCAAACGAGAGACGGCGATATAACCACATCCCTAAAATAGCCCACAGTAATTCTGGAGTTTAATACATGTACAACGTTTTTTTTGTTGTTTTTTTTTACACAATAATCCATTAATTCATATAAATACATCAGGTACCATTTTTTTTTTTACTCACTCACTTTTGTTGTCAATGGTTTAGACATTTATGGGTGTGTGTTGAGTTATTTTCGGGGGACAGAGAATTTACCCTGTTATACAGGCTGTACACTTACTACTTTACATTGTAGCAGAGTGTCATTTCTTCAGTGTTGTCACATGAAAAGATATAATAAAATATTTACTAAAATGTGAGGGGTGTACTCACTTTGTTAGATACTGTATATATAAATAACACACTCAATTATTTATATATCATTTTAAAATAATGCATTTGAACTTCATACAGTACAAAATGCAAATCAAGTTAGAAGTCCAGGCTATTATATCTTGAGTAATGAAATTATTCAAAGGAGAATTCCGACATGAAAGAAAACATCGAGGCACTTCTCAATAAAGAATATGAAGAGAACCTCCCAAAATAAAATAAACAAAAAAAAGCAACCTTTCCATTTATAACGTACCATATCTAAAGATTTCTCTAATATTTATGAACCGAATTTGCAAGAAAATACATCTCCTGTTTCCCAAACAACATGGAACAATAAAAAAAGAAAGTATTAGCTTTTATTTTGAAACTTGTTTATTTAAATAATTACATCTTCACTTTCAAAGATTACAATTTTAATTAAGGACAAAGGTGAAGGCTCTGAATGAACAATAATACAATTTTCAATATCCATAAATGGTCAATAATCTCATATAATAAACTATCCAGTATTTGTAATGTGTCCAGTGTTTTTGTTTTAATTGCATTTTGACCCTTGAGACCTGCAATGTCATCTTATTTATTGTTGTGTCAGACAGAAGCTAATGTATAATGAATGAGATAGAATGTCTAAGGAACCTCTGTGATGATCAATTTAAAAATATCATTATAGTTATGTCCTGCAGTAAACTTCTAGGTCAGTTTAATTCCCGCAGGTGAAAATAATGTTTACTGTTATTTGAAATAAAACGGCATTATTACCTATTGGCATTATGCAAAAAGGTTATAGCATCACGATAATATCTACTCTTAAAACAAGTGCTTTATTTGATAGAGATTTATAGGTATGAGAGTACATCTGAAGTCTATTTTATGTAAGAGGATGTACTGCAGTGATCTTTATGGGGAAAATAATAGCATCAAAGGGCTTGTGGAGATATCATAATATTCTGCAAGAACAAAGGTCGAGTAGTTTAGAAATGTCAATTGAATTTGAAAGTTCCCCAAAATGCATGCTTTTTGTCTTTTATATGCAACAGCCTGATTTAAAATGTATCCAGCCACAGACTTGCAAGCAACACACAGTTCCATCAGCTGTTGTATGCCCTATGCAACAGGTAGCCTTCTGGAGGATCATCATTTCATTATATCTTACATACTCTGTTATTTCTCTTGTGTGTGTTTTTATATTTCGTGATTATTATTTTCTTTTCTTATTTTCAATGTATATATTTCCATGACTTTGTAACTACAGCCTGTGCTAGTCACACTTTGCATAACCCTGGCACATTGCATATTTTATCACTATTATGTCTTGTCTATTATGTTAAAAGTTAGTTTAACCCCTTAAGGACACACGACATGTGTGACATGTCATGGTTCGCTTTTATTCCAGAAGTTTGGTCCTTGAGGGGTTAACCAGCTCAGGCCCATATATCTATCTTGTTATTTGTTTAATGGGTTTTTTTCCCTACATGGATACCTCTGTCTTAACTCTGTGATTTTTGATCTTTCCCTTTGTTTTTGCTTGAATGACCCTTACCACAAATGTCCATAGATACCGTGACAGAACGCTGGTACGCCGTTACTTGGGAATCAAGGGCTCCTTTGTTTGGGTGGGCTCTGGTGGGGAGGGGCCATTTAGACTGCTTAGACTTAGACCTAGCCACAACATGGAGAGGCAAGATGGTGCCGAACCAGAGACTCATTGCCGCTGACAGTATGCGACTCTGGAGTCCGGCCTCTGGTATACCCCAAATGGCGCAGCCCGCACCCTGTGCCAAAGTGGAACCTCCCCCTACTTCTTGATACCCTGTGAAGCACGGAATGTGAGGTGGCGTTGCGTGCCTCCATGCACCTCCAGGTACTCCACTATCCGGCCGCGGCCATTGCAAAACTGACTGACACATACACACTCACTGACACACACACACACTGACAGACACACACACACATACACACTCACTAACTAACAAACACACACACACACTGACAGACACACACTCTTGCAAACACACACACACACAAACAGACACACTCACTGACAGACACACTCACTGACAAAAAAACAAACAGACACACTCACTGACACACACACACACACACACACACACACAGCACACACACACACAGACAGACAGACACACACTCTCTGACAGACACACACACACACACACACACACACATTTACATATTCTTGCACACACATCATTCCCTGGGGTCCACTGGCGATCTCCTTCCTGCTCCTCACTGCTCCCTCGCATGCAGTTTAGTAATCCCAGCATCACTACAGACGGCGCACGCAAGGGAGCAGTGAGGAGCAGGAAGACTGAGCTCCCTCGCTTCTGCCAGCATCCTGCTTCCTCTCCGGTCGGGTATATTTACTAGAGTAGGCACACTCGCGGCTCGCAAAGATGTTAATTGTGGGCTGCGAGTTTGACATGCTTGATGTAGATCATATTTTGATATTCTACATGTATGTTAAAATCATAGACCGTAAATTAAGAATTTACAAAAAAACCCATTTTTTTTATGACTTGCTATTTGTGTGCATTCTATTGTCTCAAAAAATAGATAATGTTACAAAATTAAAGAACTAAAAGAAAGACCTCTTAGTTTTCTGAAGTCTTTGACTAACAATATTATGTAACCTGCTTAACTTTAGTTGGAACTTCTACAGTGACATAAATCTGTGAAACAGTTTGAGTGTAGCTAGGAGAACATTGCTATATACTTTATTGTCGTTATTATTACTGTATGTTAGCTTGACAGCTCGTGTTAAAGTGTAGCTGTTTGTAGTTTGCTGAAATGGGTGATTTATGATGTTTGATCATTGATTTTTTTTATGTTCTCTTGTCTCACCTTCATCCATGTACCTTGTAAATGTTATAAAAGTAATACCGCCATGCTAAACAACATCAGTGTCCATTTTAATCTATCGTGTCTATTTGAGCAATTCAGTAATCACCTTAATTTCAATTTTAAGTGCTGGTTAAACTGGTAGTTAAAGTTATAATTAGCTTAATGCAGGTTTTAACACTCTGCTTCCTTTAAAATTTAATCAACTGTGGTTTGAAATATGGAGATGATTATAGTGCATGTTCTACACATGTCTATACTGCATTAATCTACTAAAATCATCAGCAAATTGGGTTAATAAAAAATAACCAACAATTTCTTTATTATATTGTTTATGTTTTTTTTTTTTTAAACAGGTTATTAAATGTTACTTTTGATAATAGAATAAAATAATTTCATAACAATATTGGAGCAATAGGCCAAAAAAGAAAGTGAAGAAATTGCGACGACAAAAAGATTGATGACTTTAAGTTGGATGTGTCCTGATGATGCTACGTTCTAATATTCACACACATCTCACTTTAATTGTAGATGGTTCCACTGATGTAGCTAGAGCTAAGACAAATCAAACTGGAGGTATTTGCAGCATTTTACAAAAATTCCTCAACAATAATCTTAAAGAATAAAGAGTAATAAAAGCAACAATAAGCACAATATCATTTCAACTTATTAAAGTGTTTTTTGGTGAATAAACCCTGTCTTTTGTGTGGGAATTATTATTATTATTATGCTATTATTTATATAGCGCCATCAAATTCCGCAGCGCTTTACAATGGGTGGACGAACAGACATGTAGTTGTAACCAGACAAGTTGGACACACAGGAACAGAGGGGTTGAGGGCCCTGCTCAATGAGCTTACATGCTAGAGGGAGTGGGGTAAAATGACACAAAAAGGTAAGGATAGTATTAGACTAGTGACAGTTGCAAGAGAGGAATCAGTTGGGAGCTATTAACAGTTTAATTGATACGCTTTTATGAAGAAGTGGGTTTTTAATAATTTTTTAAAGGAGTGGAGACTGGGTGAGCATCTAACGGTGGAGGGAAGCGAGTTCCACAGGAATGGTGCAGCCCTCGAGAAATCTTGGAGGCGAGCATCAGAGGTGGGAGTATGGACAGAAGATAGATTTAAGTCTTCAGCAGATCGTAAGGGCCTAGACGGGACATACTTGTGTATAAGGGAGGATAGATAGGTGGGAGCAGCATTATGTAGAGATTTGAAAGCAAGAACTATAATTTTAATTTATCTAACAGGAAGCCAATGTAGGGACTGACAGAAGGGTGAGGACCAGCACCTTAGTCGCATCTGGCGTTAAGTAGGGTTGAATGCGCGCAATGTTTTTGAGATGGAAACGACACGATTTGGCAATAGACTGAACATGAGGCTTGAAGGAGAGGTCGGAGTCAAAGAGAACACCTAGCCAGCGAGCCTGCTTAGTGGAGCTGATGGTAGCACCATTGACTTGGAGGGAGACAGACGCAGGAGTAACAATTTACTATCTGATGGAGACAGTCTGGCACTGGAAAAAAAGGGGAGTAAAATGTATTTTTTGTTTTTAATTTAAAATAGGGGGACCAGATAATCTAAACCTACGCATGTTTTCATGATATAAAGCAAAAAATAAAAAAAAAGAATTTCACAAACATGATAAGCAGTAAATGTTTGGAGTATTATATTTGAATTAGAGATATTCTGTTTGAACTAAACAGATATTTCCTCCCACCAACCACTCATTTTGTATAACATCATCAAAACCGATTTGCTCAAAATGTTATATTTTTGTTCTCTTGCTGTGCTTATCTATATTTAATTTCAGGAACAGAATTTGCATTTGCTTGCATGCTTACAATAACTGTATATTAAGGCCTAACAAGCTTCATAAAAATCTGTACAAATCCTCTATTCTATTACCAGAGTTCGACATTGTTATTCAGATTTCAGAATTTTTTTTAGTTTGTTTTTTAAATTCTTTATTTTCGTTGTGCACATGATAACAAACCGGCTTGCGATACCACGATGGTAAAAGCAGGCAACTCAAAAAACAATTATAGTAAAACAGTGGCATGATATCAGAGACATTGGCACATTTTTTTGTATATGATAACATGGTAATACTGATGAGAAATGTCAGGATAGGCTTGATATGATACAACAAGCTTGTATTGGTAGCCTAATATTCCATGCTAAACCACACACTTTAAACTGCAGGGTATCGTATTAAGTAAACGTGTCTACATAGGTGGAAAATGCTTGGACAAACAAGCTGGGTATATATCCGGATCGCTAGGCAATTAGGCTGAGCTTGACACGTAGGTTCATGTGAGTGCAATGTGACGTGCTTATCATGAGTGGGTCATGCATAAAAAAACATAATATAACAAATGCATAAATTAACATAAAATTAATCATAACAGGCTACGCTGAAGAGTATATTTCACTGAGGTCCGGAGCCCTATTAAAAAGGCACTCTGCACCCTAAGCTTTACAGTCATGGTTGTGTGAGACAACATGTCTAAATTAAATGCACTGTGACACAGTGGGGAGAGTACTGGAGGCGTGCGATAATGTGTCTCTATCATCCTATTCCCTCTGTTGGGAAACAGCTGGAGCCCGCCAGTGGGTCACAGAGGGCTGCTGCTGCACAGGTGCTAGTAAAGGTGTCACTTCACCCCCAGGCTGACAAAGGCCCTAAGGGGTCAAAACATTGCTTGCTAGTTCTTGTGTCCAATAAAACTGCCTTTTTTGGAATTCGTTGGAGTGCCTGGATTTCTTCTATATTCAAATTTCATATTTGGTCCTTTCTGGTACTGGGACTTATCCAGTATAGCACCCAGGATTCCAGCACAAAGGGTCGAGTGCACTTTCACATATGCCAGGCTGGTGTATAGGCCTGCATCTCTTGCTCCAGACGTCCAGTGAGGACCAGGATATCCCCCACCGGTCCATAGGGGGAGGGGGGGAGTAAGAAGTAAGAGAGCTGTGGGATCCATGCACGGGTTTGCTAGTGAGGAGAGTTGCCGCCTTTCCCCGGCTCAATCCCCGGTAGGCCTCTGTTGATTTTTACGGGTTCCCGGTGAGTGATAGGCATGAGTCTGGTGTCAAAAGATTCACCCGAATGTCCCCGACTCGTCTGTAGCCCAGAAGGTGCATACGCAGATTTTCTGTTTTTTTTCCCCCTGAATATGCGATTGTTATCAGGAGCTTCGACTCTGCATGTCTGGTTGGTCCGTTTAGAACTGTTTGATTGTTTAGAAATGACCAGTGGATGTCAAATTTAAAAACTGTTAACACAAATTCAATTCCATACCCGTTCTACCAAAAAATATATTTTCGAATAAAAGAGATATTTTTAACACTCTACCAAAATAGTGCAATATAGTTGAACAGATAAAACCCTTTGATACTATGGCTTTGTCAAACAACCCATTTGTATGCCTTCTTCAAACTCAAGCAGATGATTAGTGCTTCAAAGCAATTGGCATTAACTTTGTGTGTCCCTATCATTAATTAGCATCTTGAATTTTTCTATGGACTACAAAAATTGTTTTATGACAGTTCTCATCATTCTATAATAATTGTTTCATGCATTTTATCTGTCTATATTTTTTATAGACCTAAATTGCTTAAGTGGTGAAGCTATCTCTTGCAAATTTCCATTTACTGAATTTCCCATGAAGATATTGACATTGTGACTGATGCTGTCTATTAATTCCTTTTACGCAAGACATATATTCTGGATATGGATGTGATTTTTTTTATGAATTATATGAACATTTATTGATTTTCTATTTCTGTGGGTATGGTAGAGAAATATGGACATATTGAGTTCCTGTCATAGAAGTCATCCATCTAATTTTATAATTTTATACTTACGAGTGAGTGACAGATGTTTGGAGAGGATAAAATAAGAGGAAAACAATTGAAGACATAGAACCTCTGGTCTTGATGAATATTAATTAAAAAACAACAAAAAACACAAAGTTAATTTTTTTTCATGATCTGGGGATTTATTTCTGTTTTTTTAAAACAGACAAGATGTCGAGATTGCTGACATTTCTGAGACAGATGGGAAGGGTAACTTGAACTTGCGCAACCCAGGTGTCATAATCTATGTAAAAAGTAAAGGCATGTCGAATGCAATCCAAAATGGTTGAGCACTGGTTGGAACCCTGATCAAGATGTCCATTTACATTGTCTTCTATATTTAAATTACTTGCTATAATTGTGATAATAAATAAAACAAGAGGATTACTCACATAGTAACACAACAGTTAGATAACTACATAAGGGTTGCGTATATTGACTCATTTAGTAATTCGTTTTTTCAAATGATACATGTTGTTCGAACATATCCACTTGTTTGAATATGACAGATGTCCACTTTGTTTTGGTACTCTTGGGTCCCTCCTTTCCCTTATAGTTATGATACAGTATGCAAATAATCAGATATTCTTGCAAGTTTTTACTGTATTTGAAATGCTTCCACTTGAAAAAATGCCTGCAAATGTATAGATGAATATTATTTAAAAATACATTATATTGACCTTCATCATTACCAGTATCAGTTTGACAGTACAGAGTAAGTGCCTGGCTGTCCAGAACTGTTGTGAAGGCATTTTCCACAACTTCTAGAGTGTATGTGCGGAATTTAAGGGAAGGGTGTTTGCACATACAATATATATATAGTGTGTATATATATAAAAAAAAACAGACTCGCTCAAGGCACAAGCAAATTTAAAGGGAGAATTATGGGAGATTAGTTATTTTAAATAGGCCAGGTATTTGTACATACAGTCAGGTAGCAGAAACATAGAAATGTGATGGCAGATATGAACCATTTGTCTAGTCTGCCCAATTATATTATTGTTTAAAAAGATAATTTATGCTGGCACTCAATCACATAGGTGGTGCTGGTATTCGAGGTTATCCCTACAAAAGCCCCATAAATATCATACAAAAAATATATATGAATACCGCACTCAATGTTGTAAAATAATCAACCGTAGGTAAAGAAGTGCTATAATTGAATTTATTATGTTCAATTCTTAAATGTCTAGTTATATAACTTAATATGTGAGATTATGATTTGATCAAAAGAATATATTACATCGTATAGTCAATCGCTATTTACACAAATAACCTTCATAGGTGTTATATAGATAAATAATTAATGTATAAACACAGTTGTGAGTATTTCTGTTTGCAAAACTAAGGAGAACCTATCCATATGGATAATAGTAGAATCTGTGGTGTTCTATGTACATAGAAAAAAGAAAAAAGAGAAAAAAGAAGAAAAACTGAAAAAAATGAAAAAATGAAAAAAATGATGAAAAATTGAAAAAATATAAAAAATAAAAAAGTATACAGATAATAAATGTCCTGATGTACAATAGTCCAGAGAATAGTGCACTATTAGATAATAAATAGGTGGATCTCACCAAGTTGGATATCCAGATGGATTGTAGCCTTAGTAGCAACTGGAAAAAATGAAGACTCTGTGAAGAATGGAAAAGTGTCTATTGGAGGGTTTTTTAAACCTGCTGAATTCCTGCTGTGCGTTGAAAAGAGGACTCAATGAAGGTGTCAGATGTGGTCCTCGTATGTCTCCCTCAAAGTGTCGTCACAGTACATGGGCTATATTATTGTTTAAGCTATACATTTGCTGTCAATTTACCAGCTCATTGTATAGCCTATATCTGTACCTTTTTATTTCGAAATATGTATAGATATCTATACATATTTCGAAATAAAAAGGAAAAATCTTCATCTGAACTAAACTTAGCCCCTTAAGGACCAAAGTAAATTGAGAAGAGAAAAATAGAGAGTGTGTATCAAACTGCTGGAATGAGTAGGGGGGTAACCCCTGTTGAATGAAATATAAGTAAGAGGAAAAATACAACGTAAACCTGGGGAGTGCACGTCCAGTATATCCTAGTGCACCTACAGGATACTTGTATAGAAGTCAGCAGTCTCAAAATTAAAATATAACTTTAATAATTTAAATTTAAAAATATATACGTGGTCGGAGAGGACAGAACTTACAAAAGTCAGGAGGAAGGAGATATGCTTGCTAGTATCAAATAGTGGCACAAATAATGGGAGTGCAGGAGGGGGTAGATAGAGAAAATCTGAACTCCAACTAATCCCCAGCGTACCCTCTCTTGCCTAAAGCAACCCAAAAGCCCAAAGCTAGCAAAGTCACTAACTCCTAACTCTAAAACTTAAATAATAAGCCTGACGGTAGAAATAGCTGCTTAATCGAAGAGAAACTGTCCTAACTAAAAACCAAATCGGGTAGAGAGATCTCGAGGGGGGTGACTAAATATAAAGTAATGAATTTTGCAGGAGCGTCCTCCCTATCTATCAGATTCACCCTCCCCTCAGTTCTTCCCAGAGATCGAGGTTTAAATATCCCGCCCTCTCTTGTGATTGGCCCGAAGTAATAGCCTGCACGGAGGGAGGGAGCTTGGGTCTCATCTGTGATTAACCCTTTCAGGGTCAAAAACGAGTGTATACACGGATGGGACACTCACTTAAATAAAGAAAAAGAATGTCATTAAATAATGTTCAGTATTGGAACGAACGATGAATTAATTCAGCTAGAGCTGCAATGATACTTATAGTGGTACTCTACACTAATGTTAAACAAAAAAGATACTGCTAGAATAGTAAACATGTTAAGATTTATTACAAAATAAATTAATGTTTCAGCAACGAAAGTTGCAACTTATAAGATAGTGCTTCTTCTAATATGTATTGGTATGATGCCAATAATATTGAAAGCACTTATACACTAAAGGTATTTAACTTGTGTCAAATGTATAGTAAAGGTATTTCCACTTATTTAAAGGGAAACACATAGTGATTAAATGAAATCACACTAGTATAGATAGTTACTGAGGGGTGTATAAAAAAAGTAGGTATGAAATGTCTTAAATTTAAATCCTTTCTAATTGATTGCATAAATTCTGATTTGCCAATATGACAGCTGGAGTTCTTCACTACATATAGTGTAAGCTTCCGAACCATTCCTATACGGCAATTTAAGACACTAACCATCTCTAGGTATGAATAAACGGAGTAAAGTTAAACTCCTCGTTTAATCCTTTGGGGTATAGTGTTTGGAAGGAGTAAATCCATCTGGACTCAGCTTTCAGTAGCGAGACATTGATGTCCCCTTTCCTATGGTTCTGAAAGATTTTTTGGATTACCTGGAATTTGAGTACCTTAGTTTGGGAGGCGTGATTAAGTCTTACATGTCTCGCAATAGGGGTATCCATATGAGGATTCATAATGGAATTGATATGTTGTAAAATTCGTCTGCGTAGTTGTTGGTATGTCTTCCCAATGTACTGTAACCCACAAGCACATGTCATAAGGTATATTACATTGGTAGAGCTGCAGTTGATAAAAGTATTAATCTCCTTCCTCCTGACTTTTGTAAGTTCTGTCCTCTCCGACCACGTATATATTTTTAAATTTAAATTATTAAAGTTATATTTTAATTTTGAGACTGCTGACTTCTATACAAGTATCCTGTAGGTGCACTAGGATATACTGGACGTGCACTCCCCAGGTTTACGTTGTATTTTTCCTCTTACTTATATTCCTTAAGGACCAAACTTCTAGAATAAAAAGGAATCATGACATGTCACACATGTCATGTGTCCTTAAGGGGTTAAACAGGTAATTAACTCATTTTGTTTTCATTTTCAAAGCACTACATTCTTTTCTTGTTTTGCATTTCTGTTACGGTATTATTGTAAGGAAACACTTGAATGTATAGCAGCTAACTAAAATGACTTATATATTGGTTTATTGAAATTCAAACAAATAAGCACTGGTTCTTAATTAAACTCTTTTTGCTATATCTGTACCTTAGCGTGACTTTAGTATCTCCTTATGATGGGTTCATTTGATGGCACACACGATTACTATCATATGCCAGAGATCTCATAAAAATTTATTATTTAAATAAATGATGATTGTGAGAATACTGGGCAGGGTGAGATTTCACACCCCAAAACAGTTACTAACATAGCTCACAAAATGAGACAACTACAACTAAACAAAGTGCACACATGTTATTTAGAGGAATCACAATCAGTAAACAACATTTTTGCAGATTGTAAATTCATTTTTTGCAGGTGCATCATGATTTTGCCTAGCGTAGGCACAGTAATTACTCGCATCATGACGCCTAATTGCCTAAGTAGGAATTATCGACTTACTTTCAGATGATTAACATACATACAGTGACTCAGAGTACACGGATTAAATGGGCATTTTTATAACAACTAACACACTCAATGCGTGTGAATGATTGAATTAGAAAGCTTGTGGCCAGAAAAAGAAACACATAAAAAAAGATCAAAGGGCCACCTATTTCGTTTCACCTCAAAGGAGTCTGAATCTCGAATGAGCATGGGACATCGGGATAGCTTCATTTTTAATTCTTTAAGAAAGTTAATCAAACAGTGTCTCTACTAGAGGAACCCACTGCACTTATATAAGACACAGATAAAAGACACAACTTAATTAAATTCGATAAGGAAAATAAAATCAAGAGTCACATTTAACTGTTGCATTTACTCTTGCCCTTGCTGTAATACTCACTTAAATCAGCCATTAAATTTAATAAAACAATTTAAAGTTCTAGACACTTTTAGAAATCCGTTAGATTTGCATAAAGCCTGTGTGATACTTGGTGAACCATTTTCTAATTTTAATATAATAAATGCTACAGTTATTAAAAAAACAATTTCATTTGACTCCAGTAAACGTGTCTTGTTTGCACTTGAAAAAAAACCGCAAAGCTACAGTAACAGTTTAAGAGCTGTTGTCTGGGGCATGAATAAATATGATGTAACGTTCTAACTTTCGGAATCCACTATTTCGCAATTTTATAAAATAGAACCCAATCTTAGGTGTCAACTGAGGAATTAAGAATTACTTCTTAAACTGTTCTAAAAAGAAGTCTTTATTCCTTTTGTATGTCATAGATGGAACGTTATAGTGCACTAGTTGATGGATTTTATCGCTGCAGGTAAGGCGATCTATACTGAAACCAGTGGAGTGTTCTCAGTCCTATGGATATAATGCATTTTTAATACTCTACATTTTCTGTGTCACTATCATAAAATGCAAAGTTATGCACTTCGGGGTAAAGAATACACAAGCAACTTACACCCTAAATGGTAGTGAATTAGGGATAACAACACAGAAGAAGGACTTGGGAATTGTTATAGACAACAAATTAGGCAGCAATATACCATGTCAATCTGCAGTTGCTAAGGCCAGTAAGGTTTTGTCATGTATAAATAGGGGCATAAATTCTCGGGATGAAAATATAAATTTGCCTCTTTATAAATTGCTGGTAAAACCACACCTTGAATATGCTGTGCAATTTTGGGCACTCATTCTAAAGAAGGATATCATGGCACTAGAAAAAGTGCAGAGACAAGCTACAAAATTGATCAAAGGAATGGAGCACTTTAGTTATGAAGAAAGGTTAAAAAATTTAAATCTCTTTAGTTTCAAAAAACGGCACCTCAGAGGGGATATGATAACATAATACATATATATTGGGGCCAGTACAAACCATTATCTGGAAATCTATTCTTAAACAGGGCTATACATAGGACATGAGGTCACACATTTAGGCTGGAAGAAAGGAGATTTCATCTAAGGCAAAGAAAATTTTATTTTTTTTACAGTAAGAACTATAAAGATGTGGAATGCTCTGCCTGAAGATGTGGTTTTATCAGAGTCCATACAGATGTTTAAACAGAAATTGGATAAATACTTGCAAAAACATAACATACAGAGATATAATTTCTAATTAGTGGGATAATAGCTGCTTGATCCAAGGAGATATCTGACTGCCATTTTGGGGTGAAGAAGGAATTTTTCCCTAGTTTATTGCACAATTAGAAGCGCTACAGACTAGGTTTTTTGCCTTCTTTTGGATCAACAGCAAAAACATAGGTGAGGAAGGCTGAACTCGATGGACGCATATCTCTTTTTTAATAGAAAAATTAGAGTAGAATATACTGGCGCTGAGAAATGTAACTAAATAAAAATGTGTACAATATATATCATAGAACAAGATCCACAATAGCTGCTGTAACACCCAGTGTATTCTCCCTTATACACCAACAACAATAACACAATAAACCAAAAAGGTGTAGCACTGTTTAGAAATATTAACAAAAAATGACTTAACTAGATATGGTACAGTAGTGATGGTAGATATCAGGAAAAGTTTCTGAAAAACAATATAACTCTAATAGTGTAAAAGCACTATAAACAAATTTGAAATAGTGTCACAAGGTCCTACTCACATTCTCCTGAGCTATAGACCTAGCTCAGTGATGAAACGCCTACTGGTCTGTTGAGGCGACTGTAACGGATCGCCTGGCACCCCGACTGGGTACTTCCGTTGAAGGATGCTCCTTATCTGGTGCTCAATTCCTTCTTTACTCATAAATGTCATTACTCTTCTTTTTCCATTTCCTGTTATTTTGCAGGCCAAACATTGACCGCATCCAAAAAATCATTTTTCTCTGTTCAGGAATGTTTCTGTTACCTTTTTTTCTTTAATAAAACTCGTAGTTAAAATATTCTTTAAGTTACTGACACCCCTATGAATAAAATTAAGTTGATATGGTAAAATGTTTTTTAAAATGGGGTCTTGAAGAAGGATAGGCCAAAATTGTTTGATAATTTTCCTAATCCTATAGTTCTCTGTACTATAATTACAAATAAAAGGGACTCCTTCTCTATTCTGTTTTGCTTTGTCTTTATATCTTATGAGTTCTTTCAGATCCACTTCCATTATCTCTCGTCTTGCTTCTTCCAATCTTCCTTCATCGTATCCTTTGTCCAAGAAATCGTTTTCTATTTTAGTGGATTGATGATCATAATCCCTAATGTTTGTACAATTACGCCTAATCCTTAAAAACTGGCCTTTAGGGGCATTTTCCAACCAAGGGGTAAAATGGCAACTTTCTCTCTCTATAAAGCTATTCGCTTCTACTGCTTTAAATTTTTTTTTGTTTTAATAGTGACTTCCTCTATATAAACACATAAATGCAAAAATGCAACAAAAAATAGCAAATAGCTTTATTTAAAATAATAAGATAGGGTTATTTTAAGCTATTCTTTTAATATAATTGTGCACATATCACCCTCATACTGTATTCATTATCCTTTAATGTGCTATTATAACTGGACCCAACAAGCACTTCTTTCTTATTTGCACATATTTTATTTAGAAGCACTTTCATGTGGCATCACTACTGTACTACATAAACACTTTTTGCACAATATAAACTGTTCTAGAAATGTCTCTTGTAGAGAGTATTATGTAACTGAGTATAAACAGATTTAGAAATCTTTCTTACAGATTTAGTTTGAAAGCATTATGAAATTCTGTAGTGGATCTGTCTCTTTAAATGAGATAAGTAATCTGTAGTAACGAGAATAACACAACACCAAAAAGTGTATATGGTTACTTTCCATCAATAACAGATCCTTTCGAGTGATATTATCTTAATACTATATTTGTGGTATTTACCCTTGGTTTCCCGTTTTTGTTTCCCTCTTTTCCCTATGTATATATGTGTTCATTCACACTACTTTGTATATTCGAGGTATTTACTGTACAAAAAGGACCTCTTTATAATATCAGCACGTGGTCGCGTACATCATATACAGAAGTGAAAGATTTAGTAAACGAACATGAGGCTTGAAGCGCATTTACCACCCGCCTGGAAGACTGATTGGATTTTGGCACGCAAACACGGAAGGACACAGCGTTCCGCTTATTAAGAAGAGGTATTTAAACAGGACTCCTGTGTATGGAGGATCACCAAGAAGGACTTTTACCCAGCATGTCTCTTTTCAGCTATGTAACTATGTTGTGTTCTAAATTAACATGGACATGTCAATGCTTTTAAGCATTGAACTGTAATTGATCAATCAGGATTTGTTAGAATGAGCTTGAAAATATTGCTTCCACACCTCGTTAGCTTTGGAAAAGTTGAGACCGGTTTTGTTGGTTATTTTTAGCTAATTATTTAATAAGTGTCTGAATGTTACTTGAATTACTGGAGGCATGGCTTTAAATAGTCAAGCGAGGGGTGGCTGCTGTAAATGATTAACCCTTTCAAATAGAGACATTCTGACATCAAGAGAAGGGTGGGTGATGGATATAATTAACCATTTTATATGAATTCATTCTGACACCAAGAGAAGGATGGATACTGGAAATGATTAATCCTTTCCCATGGAGACATTCTGTCAAGAGTACTTAAACAAAACTCATTAAAGGGATACTATAGTGCCAGGAATACAAAGCTGTGTTCCTGACACTATCTCTACCCCTTTCCCTTCTACTCCCCTGCCCAGATGAATAAATGGTTAAAAACCCTTTATTTACTCACCTTATTCCAGCGCCGATGTCCCTTGGTGCTGAGTCAAAGCTCCGCCCCAATGACGTCCAGCGAAAAACTGACGCTGGATGTCCTCATGCAGAGTGTGAGGACGTCCAGCATCAGATAGCGGACCAAAGGTCCGTTTCAATCCAGGAAGCCAGGAAGCTGGGAGACAGCCACTGGAAGCAGACTTAGTGCTGCAATGTAAACATTGCAGTTTCTCTGGGACTCTAATTTTTAACATTGCAGCACTAAATACAAAAGGGACATTGACCCTTGAGCTGAACTGGCCTGGGTGCTTGTAGTGTTCTTTTAATATGGATCCTTTTAATACTCTAGATAGATAGGCAACCTTCGGTCCAGATGTTGTGGACTACATTTCCCTTGATGCTTTGCCAGTATTGTGTTTGTAAGAGAATTAAGGGAGATATAGTCCAAAACATCTGGAGTGCCAAATGTTGCCAACCCTTTCAAACAGAAATAGTCATACATATGAGAGTACACAATGATGTACCCAAATATATATTCTTCCAAGAGGGTAAAAGTTAGCTCCCTATTCTCATCTCTTGCTAAAAAAAATAATAATAAAAAAATCTATAGAACCTTATTGCCGGGTCCCTTTGAGAGCAAGAAACAAATGTAGCAATAAATAGCAATATTTGTGGGATGTATCATCTCCAACAGGTTATAATACAACAATACAACATATTATCAAGATTGAAGAAATAGAATCTAGCCATTCGCCATCGGAGACTCACAATTTCCAAACAACAGAAAAAAAAATCCTATTATACATGCAAAACAATACAGAAAAATAAGTATCTCATTAATAATAAAGTTTGGAAAAGACAAACATATTTTAAATCTATTATTTGTATGTCCAGAGAAGATAGTTTGCGCTGTGTTTTTCGATTTCTGTTTGCATATAACTCTGGTCTCCCTAAGTCTATAGGCTAATCCAGTGTTGGAATTTGTGCTTACCATGTCTAGATGTGTATTCAATTATAATACAACAATACAACATATTATCAAGATTGAAGACATAGAATCTAGCCATTCTCCATCGCAGACTCACAAACAACAGAAAAAAAAATCCTATTACACATGCAAAACAATACGGAAAAGTAAGTATGTCGTCAATAATAAAGTTTGGAAAAGACAAACATATTTTAAATCTATTATTTGTGTGTCCAGACAAGATAGTTTATGCTATATGCGATTTCTGTTTGCATATAACTCTGGTCTCCCTAAGTCTATAGGCTAATCCAGTAGTGGAATTCTTGCATGCCATGCCTAGAGGTGTATTTAATTACCCAGCGCTGCGGAATATGTTGGCGCTTTATAGATGCTCGTAATAAATAAATACCACAGTTACTCTGCCTGGCTGCTGTAGCTCTGGTGCACAGGAGACTTGCCTGCCATTTCAGTTCTACCATCTTCACGTATGCAATGATAGGAGTTTATAACTTCTTCAAATACTTGTAAATTGTTATGCTGAAGACACTTGTATATTTGTTAATTTATATCATTACTAAGAGCTCCACATAATGCTATACTTGTGACATGGCATACAATATATGAATGCAGGGATACCTTTTTATAGGACCCTGTGTCAATCAAAATATGTTTAATCTGTTTCTGGCCTTCTTTCAATCTGTATTAGTACAGATGTTTCCCGCTTAAATCACACTTCCTATACGTATATTTGGTGATTTCAACATTTATAAATATGTTCATTTGTAATGTAATTAATATAATGATTTACTTCATAAAATAAAGCATAGTGAGGGTAATGCTTTAGACGAACCACTAGGGGCAGTGTGTAGGAATCCTTAAGCCATGTGCTTCTGGTAGTGACATCACAGGCCAGCCTACTTAGGAATACATGGAATAAAAATCAGATGTAGGAGGAATTGAGTCTCTTTGCCTTACCTGACTGAACCTAAGACGTAGTACCAGCTCTGTCTTAACCCCAGCCAAAGGGCTGGGGCATTGTAAGTAATATGAATCCATTGTAACATTTAACAACTGTTATAGCCTTTTGTAGGGAATATGTTGTAGTTTTGTATTGTATAATTATTGTAGTAAATTGACATTCTGTTAGCATCTGTTTTCTTGTTATTATAATTATATTAAATATGCATTTAACATTATAAGGTTTTGTGTATTTCCTATCCACATATTCGGCCATAATACCACGAACTATAAAAATATATTCATGTTGTTACTTATTGCTTAATTATTATATATTAATTCAAATATTTAATATTCATATTTATGTCACGGCCACAACATATTTTTAATGCAATTCTCTACACATGGCTTTTTGTTCACTAACTGACAGCAGAATTTCAAAGTTAAATCCCAAACAATAGATTTTAAATGCATGCCCAACTATTTTTGCAATTAATTGATTCAGTACAGATCACACATTTCTCCTAGTAATATATGTATTAAACACCAGTGAATGCCGCATTAGGTGAACGTAACCAATTCATGTTATAGATTTCAGGTTCATTTTAAGCATTTATCTCCCAATAACATCCATACCAGAGTCTCATTAGCATTATTTTTATCTGATATTTTTTACATCTTGTTCCATCTTGTCTGTTCCATTTCCTCTTATCAGTACTTTGTACTATAAGGTCATCCTTATTTTATTCGTTATTAATTATGTGTCAGTTCACCTTTTAAATAAAAATTACTTTTACAGCCTTTTATCACTGCTATATTTTCTCTGTTGGACATATTTCTACACAATACATTTGTTTTATTGTTTTACATGGATAGACTTTTTCCACCATGTAAGTTTTCTATTTGTTTATAATAATAGCTTTTAAGGCACAGATTACATATTGATAGATTGGAACAAAATTCCACATTTAAAGGGATTCTATAGTGTAAGTAATACAACGTTCTATTCCTTACACTATAGCTCCCTCTGGACCCTCTCCTCCCACACACCCTCACCCCAGCATGGAAAGGATTGAAAAACCCTTTCTGTAGTCGCCCGTTTCCAGTGCAGTTGTCCTTCAGTGCTAGGTCAGCTCTCCATCTCCTCTGATGTCACCGAACAGGGGGGGACTAATGCACATACACAGTGAGCACATTAGGTCATCCCCATAGGAAAGCATTGCTTCAATACTTTCCTATGGGGATTTGACTGACACTGGATGTCCTCATGCCACCAAAAGTCGTCGAGCCACCAGGAAGTGCCTCTGTGGCTGTCTGATTGACATTCACTAGAGGCAGTCTTAGTCTTGCAGTGTAATCATTGTAGTTTATCTAAAACTAAAGGGAACTGGGACACTGTACCCAGACCACTTCAATAAGCTAAAGTGGTCTTTGTACCTATAGTGTCCCTTTAAATAATCTTGTGCATGCTATTTAATAAGATTTGAAATTAATAAGTCAAAAACTGGTTAAATTTTGGGGTGAATTTATTTGTTTAATTTCAGTTATTTACTAAATTCATTTATTTGCTAAAAGCGGTATAAAAAATTTAATTGAGGCAAACTGACAAAAAAGTTACACTGAATAATGAAATAATGACAGTCAGTGACCTCTGGTGTATGAATCAAGCATAATAAAAACGAATACAACAGGATAAGATTTCTAAATTAACATAAACATGTGTGTTAAAGCATATATAATACAATTAAACTGATACAGTTAACCAGATACAATTAAAATAATGTAGTAGGAAATAAAAAAAAAAAATACCAAAATACCCATGTATCATCACTGAAGGAATTGGTTTGACCTAACTGGGCTATTCCAACAAAACAAACAAATTATTTTATTTGTCGTTGAAGTCTAATTAACCCCTCATAACCTCACACATCTTAAGAAGATGTTCCCTCCTGGTAAATGGGGTCTTACTATAGGTCAATACATATTTATTTATTATTTTACATTCACGCAGCAGCCATCGGCCACAGCAGCTTATAGAGTTTTCAGGACTTTTGATTTTCCGTAATTTAAGTTTATATGTCACAGGTTATTATACTGAAATTTCCAAATTTGATCCTGGATTAATCTGGTAGCACGACTAATTCAGAATAAATAGGGTGATAATTCCAGCATTGGCATATGAATAAATGAATGGATATAATTCTCATAGCGAAAATAGAATCTAAAGCTTCAGTGAATAATATGATTGTTTTTTTAATCTACTCGTATTGCTATTTAAAGTTAAATATATTACTATTTATTTTTTCAATCCAAACTTAGAAAACGAAAGGGAATCTAGTTATCTTCATACTAAAATAGTGTGTTCTTGACTCAAGATTGTTTGCTTTATTCATTGTATATTATAACGCTGCATATTTCAGGCTCTGGCTTATTTACGGAGTATGTGTTTTCTAGAGTTGTGGAGTCACGTCTGTGTTATTTAACTGTTCTGCAAGAAGAGGCCTACCGTTATTTATTTTTTTAAATTCTTTATTTATACTCAACTCACTGGTTTGAGAGGTTTTTGAAGTACAATTACTGACATATGAGTTATACAGGTCAAGTGACACATAATTAATAACGAATAAAATAAGGACGAATAAAATAAGGTGAACATGTAATAATAAAACACAATGTACAGTTGCAAAACATTTCAGTGAACTGAGTATTTTTGTATATATAAACTATGCACTGATTAATATTGACGTGCCAGTCGATGGCAGTTAAAATATAATAATAGAAGGCTAAAATTTACAATATAGCGTGATGTGTAAAATAAAGAAAGAAACACCTAAGGTGTCATTGACTCGAGGGCCAGCATATTGGTGATATTAAAATTAAGTGTGACAATCCTGAAAAATAAACTTAACTACAGGCCTCATTTTCAATATGAGACAAAACAAAAAATATTACATTTACAGTATAAACCATAGTTAGGAAGCTTTAAACCATAAGAAAATTATGCCTCAAGATCTATTAAAGCGATAGTGTCCATACATAACTGGATTTTGAGGTGGGGGAATGCTATTCATTGAACCAACCAGTCTGAGAGCAGGGTAATCATCAGCGTTTTTCATGAGAAACAAAAATATTAAGCTTACGAAATGAAAACAAATCAGCTATCTACAATCCTAACATATCAAACATTCTTGGCTAATTAGGCTATGTATAGCCTCAGGTAGTTGCTGCAGCATAGGCGTCTGAAGTGGCCTGTTGAGGAAAAAAATGTAGTGATATTCACTGGATCCCATCTATGGGCCGATTTGGTAGCCTGTCTCTGCCCAGTCTACTGCAGAGAGTCCATTGGGAGGCCAAGGGTCTCCAGGAGTTCCACCACTTCTTGTAGATCTTGAACTGAGTAAAGAAAAAGTCTCCATGCAAGACCAGAAAAGTGTGTGATAGGCACCTTCTATAAGTAGCAATGTAAAGGGTTGGAGAGATCTATGCCACAGTAGTATGTCACCCGAGAGCTCTGCATAAAAGGTTAGCTCCATATACTCGAAGGCATAAGGAGAAGTTTCCTTGAGTGTGGCCTGGACTGCTGCTATGTCTGTACTATTTTGAGAAAGCAACCACTTTGGTGGCTTGGGGAGACAGAATAAACCATTAAACATGATGGTCTTGTTCTTGGTGACAGTAAGGCCACAACCAAACACCTCAGGAAATGTATAATGTATGCTTCTGGTATGTCTTCTGATATTTCCCTAATCTTCAATTTATTGCTGTGCGTGCAAATGTATTCTCTTGTTGCTATAATTTTTGAACCATGTTTTCAAGTGAAGTAATTTACTGAGCTTGGTCAATAGACTATGTATCCAGAGAACCCAGTCGGCCCATAAATCCTTTAAGTTTAGGATCGGCAAGGATGCTTTTCTGGAGATCGGCTTACAGTTCTTTAGGGCTGCTGCTGTCCCTGGCCTGGCATCTGAGCTCCATGGCACCTGCTGGGATTGTAGGTGAGCAGACAGGTCCACGTTCTCCATGCCATAGTGCAATTCCTCCGAGGAGTTGGAACATTCATTGATATAAACGGCCATCTTTAATCCTGACGTGCCATATGCCTGTCGGAGAACATCTCTGATATTCATTCCCAGTCCGGGAAATACATTGTTAAACAATGTTGAGCTCTTATTTCAATATCTCAATTTGATGTCCACTTTTGATGGCAATTTGTGTCATCTAGTCTCTACTCTCTCTTATTGCACACTTTTAGTTTCCCTCTTCTCATAATTTCATTACCCTGTCAATTGGCTACTCAACCGATATACTGTTCTACTTTTTCATCCCATTTTCATTTCAAAATTAATGTTTTCATTTTTATTTCTACTTCATTTATCTGTCTATGATTCCAGCCCACTCTGCATTCAGTTCTATACCTACTAGTCCCGTTTATTCCTACCTCCTCATTGTTCAGAATTACTTTATATTATGCCATTTTACAATTTCCTCTCCACACATTTGCTTTTTTTTTTTGCATCCCATGTTTTTTTTTCTCAGCTGAAAGGTGGACATAGACCTTCAGTAGTTCTGTGTGTCCTTGTCAAAATAGCTGGGGTAACTAATGTCACCTCATACGTCTATCAGTAACAAGTCATTTCAGTTGGGTTATATCAAAACCGGAGGATAAAGGAGCAAAATTAAAGTCACTTCTTTATTTATGCCCATTGTATCTTAATGACTATAGTCCTCCTTGCCCCTTCCCTTTTTTTATATGTTCCTTGCACCAACTCTCAATAGCTGGGTGCCTCCACTTAGTGCTCCCTGTGAGAAAAAGTAGTCTCTACTTCTTTATAATGAATAATTTACAAACAAAACCTATAACATGACAGAGCTGATTTAATAATGGTAAAAATGTGATCCTTCCAAATATAGGAGTAACTGGTTGAAAAAATGAAACAAAAGGCTGTGTATAGGTGCCTCCCACTATTACGTGAACGGAATCACTACACAGCGGTCAGAGATAGTGGTACCAGCTCCACTTCAGGGCTTCAACCCAATATATAACTAAATAAAATAAAATAATTCCTAAGAGTCTCTAAATTAAAGTGACTCTAAACCTGGTTTGATACAAAGTCCATAGTAAGCAAACTAACAAGTGATAATAGTAAATCTGAAAACTATGCTTGGAATGTACACAAATTGAGGATAGTAATTGACCCAACCATTATATATTTCCTCAAAGAGCCTTATAGAATTAAAGAAGAAAAAGAAATAAGGGTAATAAATTTATTGAAAGATTAAAGGCACTATATAACTGAAATAATGGTTGGATAAAAAGGGTATACTGATCATCTATATATGTAGCTACACTGCCAAATCAATTTTGAAAGTAGCTGGTCTGTATTTAGCAAGGGTAGTCTAATCCCTATTAGAGAATAAATGACTCAACACTTCAATCAACAGATCTGAATACTTAAAGGCAATAAATTTTAGGGCGGTGAATTAAACATATATGTGCATGGAGGACAGGATAGAAAAGTATAATCTATCATTCACCTAATCTTATATTAATTCCCATTTGGAAAGGCAGGTTCTCCTTAGATACCTGGCTTTAAATTAGGGAGTAAAGAGAAAAAGCCACTGTGTTAGTTAGCCCTAGGTAGTTGAAAACAACACCTTGGTGGGTGTTGTAATCTGTCCCTAAAGGCTAAAAAATAAAGCCTCCTAAAACAAAGAGGTTCTCCTCAAATGCCTAGCTTCAGCATTAGGGAATAAAGAAAGAAAGCCACTGAGCTGCTATACCCTAGGTAGCTTAAACCAACACCTTCATGGGTGTTCTAAACTGTCCCTCAAGGCTAAAGGTAAAGCCTATCAGTATATCACTGATAAAAAATAAAGGTAGAACACTCCAAGCAAAAGTAAATAAAAAGTAGTGAAAGGGTTCTAAACACCTAGTGCTCCCATCTTAAATAAAGTGACCTAATAGAAAACCCGACGGGCATTTCGGTGCATATAGTTGCACCTTCGTCAGGGGATAAAAGTGACTGTGTGGCTACTCCCCACTTTTAAAAGCCCCACCGACCAACCGGCGCTCGTTTTCAATTACCTTCACAATCACTCGCCGGTGTGCCGGGGAGGACGGTGAAGGCATGAGTCTTCCGGGTTCATCATCAGTTTATCACCACCCCTTTTGGGCGTCCCATACAGCTCCTCAACCAATCAAAACCTGCCGGAGGCGGAGTTAACAAAATGTGCCATCCCCTCCACAGAGCAGTTTACACTTCCCTCTCTGTATTAATGAAAGAAAAAGGGGAGGGGAGAGGGCGGTACTGGGGCAGGGAAAGCTGTCAAAAGACCTCCTTAGCTACCCCTCCCCTCTCCCCAAAAGCCGAAATCGGCCGGACCAAATAAAATACAATATAAGTAATGTCCATCATTTTACCCCTCTAATGTTTAAATCCATCAGACACATCGAAACCTCAGTCTCTAGACATGTCAAAAACTATCATCACAATGATCATACTGTACTAAAATTTCTGGGCATTGAATATGGTAAGCTGGATCAGAGAAAAGGCAATCTGGATAAACTCCTGAGGAGACGAGAGTGCTTTTGGATATACCGCCTGAATACATTGTCACATATAGGATTAAACGAAGGTTTTACTTTCTCACCATTTATCAATGATCTCTAAAAAGTAGACAATAATAATATCCAACATAGTCCTAAAGACAATAAATGGAGTTTGGAATCTGGAAATAGAAATTTATTTAAATTTAAACTTTTCAAATTTTCACTTTTTTCACTTTTTTGGCTACCTTTTCAAGGTGAATTCAAAGTGAACCTTAAATTTAAGGTCAATATAACCAAATTAGAACTTTTTCCCAATAGACCAGGAATCACAAGCAGGAGCACTGCACTTTGAAGGAAACCAACAGTTACACAATCTGTCAAACAACAGAGTTCCCTGATTGAGTCACAAATGGCAGAATAATAATAATCTTTGCAAATATTTCTGAAATTGGTTACACATATATTCTGTGTCATTCGGGATTGGATTCTCTAGAAACCTTGATAGTCAATATTATTCATTTATGAAAATGTATGTAAATTTACCTACCATATGCACGAGACACTAGCACTAATAAAATCAGGGATTTTGAGTGAAGAACGAATTGGATGGTCACGCATATTTACTTTATTCATTGTATTAAGATAAAAAAATGTAATACCAGGTGTCAACATATTCATTATTAAGGGAATGTAGATGCATATATTTGCCTAAACAATATTGTATGTCAAAAGCTATTAGTCTTTTTCACCTTTAATTATTTTCAAATGCATTTCAATTCTATTAGTTTTCATGTTAAAACTTGGTGGTTTATTCATGAAACTAAGAATTGTGAAGAAATCAGTGGGCAAAAATTGCTGACCTGGAAGCTTTCCGGTTCTGTCACTTTGGTCAAACATTCGCAATTCACTGGTAATATTTTTTTATAGTTTTTAGTTATGGCATGGAATACTTGCATATTTATTGTTGTATTGCAATAGTTCATCATAATACTAGCAGTAACAGCAAACACCGCAACCATTAACATTCGGATTAATAAAACAAATTTAAAAATCTTACAAACAAATGTATGATTCTATCTACAAGTATGGGGTAATATGTTTCTTAAGAACCATGACTTTGTATATACAGGAGATACATAATGGGGGCATGCACAAAATCTCTAGAACTTTCATGTAACCCAACGCTTTGGTAGTCTGTTATAGATAAATATTAATCCTTTTATCCTTTTGGGGAAGTTTTAGGTTACAATTTCCTGTGAGATGAAATGCTTAATAATCGCTGGGCCTTTGGAGCCTGAAGTTCCAAACCGTAACACTATCTCTGTTTACAAACTTCATATACATTGTTCCTTATCACAAATCACAGATACTTTAATGCATGAATGTTACTCTCCTGGTTGATGAAATAATTTTCAATCAATTCCTTTTCCTTTGATTCTTATCTTACTCTTCAGTATTTTTCTGAGGAGTATAGTAGCTCTCTGCTTCTTGTAGGCAACTGAATTACTTCTTTAGGACTATTGCTAGGCTCGAGGTGTCTTTCCAAAGCACAATTAAACATAAGACAACCTTAGTTTGCTGATTAAGGCCCAGGGCTTAGAGAGGAGCCCCCACAACCATAAATTTGTTTAGCCCTGTTTAAAATTTGTATGTGAAGAATAAAGGTGGGCCAAACCAATAAACTGCCTAGGGATATATAGTATCTTAAAGGACCACTATAGTGCCAGGAAAACAAACTTGTTTTCCTGGCTCTATAGTTTTATCAGGTCCCCCTCCCTCCCCCCCCTCCCTCATGCCTCCCCTCCCGCTGGGCTGAAGGGGTTAAAAAACCCCTTCATCCACTTACCTTTCTCCAGCACCGGGCTCCCTCAGCGCTGGGGAACTCTCCTCCCCCGCGGACGTCACTGCCGAGTGTGCATGCGTGGCAAGAGCAGCGTGCGCATTTAAACAGTCCATAGGAAAGCATTTCTCAATGCTTTCCTATGGATGTACAGCCAATTGCGGAAGCGCCTCTAGCGGCTGTCAGTGAGACAGCCACTAGAGGCTGGATTAACCCTCAGTGAAACATAGCAGTTTCTCTGAAACTGCTACGTTTTCAGCTGCATGGTTAAAACTAGAGATACCTGGCACCCAGACCACTTCATTGAGCTGAAGTGGTCTGGTTGCCTATAGTGGTCCTTTAATCTTTCTCTGGGTCTACCTGCTGTTTCCTATTTTTTCTTTTGAGAGAAACCTTCTTGAAAACATAGTATGACTCTATGTACTGATACATAAGCTGTATGTAGGACACAAATCTGGTCTTCTATCTTGAGCCACCTTCAAAAGAATAAAATTCTTACTGACTTGCAGGAGACCAACAACAACTTTCTGAGCCTGATCAAACACTCTCCAGGTAGCGTATAGGGACAATATCATCCATTACTTGTACCCTGGTGTTTAATCACTGGATATTTTACAAGGATGGAGCAGATATCAGAAGACAACACAGCAGAATGCCAAAATGAGAGTAGGTATCTCACCTGAAAGAGATGAATACTGTGTTTTTCCTACGAGGAAATGATGACTCTTACAGACATATTGTTTAAAAATACTATACACTACTCAACATGCTAATAAAATAAAAATAATTTTTTTTAGCAGATACAGAGTAAATTATTAAAGTAGAAGAAGTTTGGTGAATCAACAATAAACAAGAAGGAAGCCACTTCCCTTGTGATATCTAACCCATTTTTACATATGAGGGTTGCCAATATATAGCCCAGGAGAAAAGCACACAGGAACAACCTTTTTGCATGTGAGACACACAAACATTCCAGTGGGCCACACTAGACCTGGAGAACATTAAGGTCATAGGCATAACAGCATAGTGCTGGGATCCCAACAGACCAGCACAATTACTACTTGCTGCTTCTATCTTGTAATACATGCCTACAGACATTCCATATGCAAAAACATTTTTTTTCTTTAGTTTCAACAAGAGATGTGCATTCACTCTATTCCCATTGCCAGAATATATTAAATAGAAAAGAATACTCTCTGAGGATCTGTATACTGCACGTAACCATGTATTGTGAAAACAAGATGGCATTGCCTTCGCAAAACACTTGTATGAAATAGCAATGTGGACTCTTCCCCACTTACAGCTCATATCAGCCTTCAGGAACCAGAACTAGGTCCAAGGGGTTTTCTTCAAGTTTATCTGTATCTCTTTATTGGATGCCTTTGAAGCATAAAGTTTTTTGCTCTACTCTGCACTGTGAAAGTGACACTCTAAGCAGCTTAATGTAGTGGTTCTGGGGCATAGAGCATGTCCCTGAAAGGTCAGCGAAGAAAATACAGCATATTCTGCATGCTGATAGTACCCCCATAGAAATGGATTGAGCTATTGCATGCTGATTGGCATAGTTTTCTTATTACCGCACATGTGCCCTAGCCTCCAATGCTTACCTATGTGGAAGCATTGAATTGGCTGAGATCATCAGTTCAGATGATCTCAGCCAGTGGAGGGGTGGCTAAGCAGTGAGACTGGTGCGCCTGGGGAAAATCCTACAAAAAGGAAGGTCTGACGACTTATAAGTTTAAACAGTTGCATTTGTCATGGTTGTAGAGCAAAATGTAGAACACCATAATTACTCTTTTTTGTAAAGAAAGCAGATAAAAGTGTTTTATAAGATGTGTAGTGTACGGTTGTGGAAACAAACCATGACTAGTATAAGCAGACCTGCATCTAGAACTGGTATACTCAGTGCTACTATACTTTAGAGAATTAATGACAATTTAACCCTACTCACAATTAATGTGCCATACGCTGGGAACCTTGATGCACTTTACTTTTACAGCCTGTTGGGACAGATACCTTTACATATATATATATATATATAATCACTTTTTTAATATTTTCTCATAGTGATTCTCTGAATTAAAGGGTAATTAGTTGTTAATGGAATTATCAAGCTTTGGAAAGACTGTGTTTATAAGTGTGTGTTCTCTCTTTAATTCAATTAATTTTAACCAAAATTTCACAGGGAACAATTATTTTGCTGCTGTTTAAAATTTTATTTTTTTGTGTTTTTTATTTCTTTCTCAAATTGCTATTGAATTATGGGATCGCTACTTCTAACTAAACCAAATCTGAAAAAAAATATATAAACAAATAAAAAAGAAATCCCTTTCCCAGTTTCAGGAAAAGCAGTAAAGAACCCTATCTTACAAGCATAAGACAATTTCCAGGCAACCAAGCTCATTATTATGAGAGATGGGATAACTGGCTTTTATCTGCCTTCAAAAATCAAGTTTCTATACTCAATTTGTTTTTTTTTTCCACTCAGTTAAAATTACACTTAGATTAATACTAAGATTACTTAGTATTAGTAAATTTTGCCCCTACTCGCTATACCGCAAGTAGGGGCATGTCTAGTAAACAGTGAGAAAAGTTTAGTGGGAAAGTTCTTAGGAATTTTACCATGCTGTGTAAAATGACACAGAGCACTCTGATTGGTTAGCTTGAAATCCATCCAATCAGAGTGCTCTGTGTCATTTTACACAGCATGGGAAAGTTCTTTGGAATTTTCCCACGCTGATTGGTGGATTAAGTAACCAATCAGAGTGTTATGATTTAAATTACACAGCGTGGGAAAATTCTAGAGAACTTTCCAACGCTGTGTAAAATGACAGAGCACTCTGATTGGTGGATTTCAAGACAACCAATCAGAGTGCTGTGACAGGTAAATGTAGAGACTTACCAGTCAGTCTCTTCATTTACCTGTCAGAGCACGCTGACTGGATGGCTTAAACCCTCCAATCAGAGTGCTTTTAGCCTAGGTGCAGGGTGGGGCAAGGCTTTATAAGCCTTCCCCCACCCTGCAGATCTCAGTCTGCGCAGAGCCCACCATGGGTGAAAATGAATTATTATTTTTGCGCTCATTTTTTTTTATATTATGTTTGTTATTATGGATTTTTATTTGTCCTTTTTTGGGGCTGAAAAAAGAAGAGTTTAGAAGAAAGAAGACATCAAATGGTATTTAGATAAGGGTCCCCCCTCATTATTTTTAGGATGATGGGGTAGGTAGGGGTATTTTATTTTCGGGGAGGGGGTTGACTAGGGGTTTCGGGACCCCTAGTCACCTGGCGGGTACATTTTTATTTAGGGCCCCCACCCGCCACTCAGGGGTGGGAGGTGGGGGGAGGACATTAGGTGCCCCCAATTTTTAGTTATGGCCCCTACCCACCGCTCAAGGGTGGGGGCCGATGGGGGAGGACAGTAGGTCCCCCCCTTATTGTTATTTAGGGCCCCCACCCACTGCACAGGGGTGGGGTCTGTGGGGGAGGACAGCAGGTCCCCCCCAAATTCTAATTTATGGCCCCCACCCACCATTCACCACGGGCTGCTCACTGTTTAATAGACATGCCCCTAATCGCTGTATAGCGAGTAGGGGCATAATTTAACAATACTAAGTAACCAGCTTATATAGAGGCTGGGTCACATGCTGCACTGGCCAATCACAGCCATGCCATTAGTAGGCATGGCTGTGATGGCTTCTAAGGGCACACGAGTCAAACGCTTGTTGATTGGCTTCCCTGCAGCCTTTCAAAACGCGTCATTAAATTGCCAACACTGAACTCCAACCCGAACATACAGTGATATGTCCGTGTTCGGGTCCAAAAAACTTAATGTTCGGTACGAACTTTACAGTCCGGGTTCGCTCAACTCTAATTATAAATGCTGATTGCCAGGAAAATTCTACGTTCACATACAAAATAGCAAGAATAGGGTGGATGGTTACGTAAATGAGTCTACATTTTCTAAGTACAGAAAAGTTGCAATAGGTGGATTCGACTGCTAACACTGTCCATTTAAAGAAACATTTCCAAAAGAGGTTGCTCACACAATCGTAGTTCGATAAAACGTGGTGTTGATTTCAAAAAACATCCTTCAAAAATGTTACATATACATGAACCTAACAATGTAAAAAAAAAAGATAAAATATATATCCACCGAAAAGCTGC
This sequence comes from Pelobates cultripes, assembly GCA_933207985.1. Classification (NCBI taxonomy): domain Eukaryota; kingdom Metazoa; phylum Chordata; class Amphibia; order Anura; family Pelobatidae; genus Pelobates; species Pelobates cultripes. Next base: position 383,150,242 of record OW240912.1, on the reverse strand, counting down.
CTGAGGCGAATCCACACTTTACAACATTTAAGATACCAGGATTAAACACCTCTTTCCTTTGGATGCGGGGCTCCACTGTTCTTAGACGGGTTAGTGTTTATAATCATTATTTGAGTTTCAGGATTTTTTGAACGTCTGTATGTTTGCTAAGCCCACAGTAGAGCAAAGACATATTCTACTTAGAAAGAAAGAGGGAAGTAAGAAAAAAAAGAGAGTGGAGGAGGATGAGAGGAAATTGGAGAGGAAGGAATAAGGATAAGGGAAGGAAGAAGACCCTCAATCACCGAGGCTGATGCTTCCAGCTATATGTGATACTAGTTGTATAAATATGTGTGAAGAAAACTCTACTCATCTGATAGGTAACATTTGAAACAGGTAGAGGAATTGTAGCAGAAGGTTAATGTTTATACATTCACTCTACCAAACCACATCCTCATATGGTTATTGAAGATAAACTGTAACAATTATTTAAAAGTAATATATTACAAACACTATATGTAGTTGTTAGGAGGATTGATATTAATGTGGCATTTTGGGATGCACAGCCTTTTCTACAGGGTTGTATACTAAAGTGAGAGAATTCAAAGTGAATTTCACATTAAGGCTATAATAACTGAATTTGCTGATTTACCCTAAAATGTTAAAGTTACTTTGAAGTCACTTTCGTAAAGAAAATATTGTGATTTAATTACATAAATATACCTAAACAAATTATACAGTTAAAGCAAAAAGGAAAAAAAAATAACACTTTCTTCCCTTTTACTAGATCTGCCTACCACAAAAGTTCTCTTTTTTATTTTTATTGTAGAGGAAGCATGAAAAAACATTCAAAACATTTTTATTTAAAACTGTTAAAATGGGCGGTAGGAAGAAAACATAAATCAGAGAATAGCGGGGCAATGGATTGGCCATAAACAATCAAGTTATTCAATCAATTTGCACATTATTATTATTATTTTATTATTTATATAGCGCCATCAGATTCTGTAGAGCTGTACAATGGGTGGACTAACAGACATAATTGTAATCAGACAACTGGACGCACAGGAACAGAGGGGGTGGAGGGCCCTGCTCAATGAGCTTACATTCTAGAGGGACTGGGGTATAGTGACACAAAGGGTAAAAGTAGGGGTATGAAGTAGGTTGTTAGAAAAGTATTCACTGAGGGCTTAATAGGTAATTTTTGACAGTTGCAGGAGAGGAGTCATGAGGGGTGGGGGACATACACCAACTTTATAACAACATTATTGGTTTAGCTGCTGACAGCATAACAGGACACACGTTGCACTGGTGGGAGAGAAGCAGAAACATTGTTTCTCTTTAGCTACCTCCATATACCACGTTCAAGACTGAAAACGCAACAATATTTGACGGTTGGTCAACATGGAGGCATCCAGTTCCACGATGAAGCTAAATAGATTTCTTTTAATTTTATTTTGCAGACTTCACGTTAGTTAAATATTAGGGACAGTAGACATAATATTAAACATGTTATATTATGACAGTTTTCTTTTAGGAGCCAAGCATTCCTTCACTGGAATGTTGGTAAATGTATAGATTCATCTGCCAGTAGAAACAATTGCGGTAACAGCAAGGAAATTTATGCACATTTATTCTGGATATAAGGTAAGGTCAAGGTCAAATAAGATTTAATGTGTTTTAAGAGGTAGTAAAACTTGGAGTCTAGATGCACTAAGTGATTCTGTGGTTTTATTGCTCCTTATATAAATTGCTTCAAACCATTGCAATTAACATAATTGTACAAGGTCCACTTTGCCAAAATCGAATCATTAACTATTTCTTAAAAGATATTACTCTGTTTAGTTATTTATACCTATTAATTAAACAGGACAACAGATGTATAATATTTTTAGCAAATACTAATAAATCTGTTACAATCCTGAAATATCAACATCATCTGTTGGTTTTATAAACCCACAGTTGGATAATGGAATTGTCCAAAAAAAAAGAAAAAAAAAGAAGAATAAAAAAAACGGTACAGAGATTCTTCCTCTCAACAGGCTCTTTAAGACTGTATCCCTTGCAATCCTTATTAAAATACTACTGCATAAAGGGACCTGGAAATTAGATGTACTTACATGTACTTGAATATTGTAATGTATTGACCAAAAATTGTCTCTTCCACTGCTACAGCTAAAGGAACATTGTAGGCACTGTGCCCCCCCCCCCCTCACTTACCCCCCAAAACTCTTTATTTCACTAATTAGAAGGCTTGGAAGTGCAGTTTGAATCCATGCCTCCAAGCTCTCTGGGAATGAGAACCAGGAATCTTACCTCCCGGCTCTCACACTGTAACACCATGACGTCACACGCACATGTGCAGTGTCATCACTGTCTGCCATAGATAATCATTGTATTCAGTGATTCTTTATAGCAGAATCTTAGGCGCATGGTGGTGAGTCACTCAAGGATAAATTTGCAGCAGGCTGAGGGAAACTCGGCATTGGAGAAAAGGTGAGTTATTTGTTTAATTTTTCTTTCTTTCTTTAATACCTGGGGGGTGTAAACTAAACAGCCACATCAGAACTCTAGCGTTAGGAATACAGATATATATTTCTAATACTACAGAGTTCCTTTTACCATTTTACTTCCAGAAATGAGTATTAATGTTTTACTTTTATGTACTTTGCAGAATGAAAATTAGTCCATAAAGGCTCACCCACACTCATGTATACTCTATGAATGATAACCAGCCTGTAGAGGAAGAAATTTCTCTGCCAGAAACCACTGGTCACTGATTTAATGCCTTTAAAGGACCACTATAGTGCCAGGAAAACATACTTGTGCCCCCACCCTCAGGGTCCCACTCCCGCCCGGCTCTGGGGAGAGGAAAGGGGTTAAACTTACCTTTATTCCAGCGCCGGGCGGGGAGCTCTCCGCCTCCGATCCTCCTCTTCTCCTCCCTTTCGGCTGAATGCGCAAGCGCGACAAGAGATGCGCGCGCATTCAGCCGGTCTCATGGGAAAGCATTTACAATGCTTTCCTATGGACGCTTGCGTGTTCTCACTGTGATTTTTACAGTGAGAATCACGCAAACGCCTCTAGCGGCTGTCAATGAGACAGCCACTAGAGGATTTGAGGGCTGGATTAACCCATTTATAAACATAGCAGTTTCTCTGAAACTATGTTTATAAAAAAATGGGTTAACCCTAGCTGGACCAGGCACCCAGACCACTTCATTAAGCTGAAGTGGTCTGGGTGCCTAGAGTGGTCCTTTAAGTGTGTTGAAAGTGTCAGCTTATCCCCTGCTTTCAAACAGTAAAGGAAGCTTAACCCCTTAAGGACACATGACATGTGTGACATGTCATGTTTCCCTTTTATTCCAGAAGTTTGGTCCTTAAGGGGTAAAAAATAGTTCTGAATTTTCAACCTTGTTGAATTAAAAGCATTGAATTAGTCAGTGAATTATCTGAGGTGACTCTTACATAACTAGTATGAATGACCCAAGAGAGATTCTGGTGAATAAAGCACTGAGGTATGATTATTTAAATTTTATTATCATTTATGTAGATAGTAATTAAAACTATCTGTCAACTACCAGGACTGGACAAAATGCAGAAGATCAGCCACTAAGACTTGAAAAAGATATTTCACTCAGAGCAGAGGGAGTGGTTCTTTATAGAAAGCTCAAAAGCATGTGACATTCTTCCACTAAGGAGTGTATTTTATCATATTCTGAATTTTTTTTTTTTAAAGGTCTGGATGCTATTTTTTTTAAATTAAAGAAAGAAAAACAAACAACCCCCTAGCCCCCCCCAAAAAAACTAAAAACCAAAATATGCAATATACCTAATATGTGTCTTAAAAGCTTGTTAATTCAAGGAAAAATGTGACTGCCATTTTAATATTAAGACAAATATTTTTCTATTTTGTGAAATTATATTTTGCTTCAAAATAGAGTTTTGTATTTTCTTGAATTATCAATAAAAGATGGTTAAAAAGGTTGGATGTGATTTTTTTTTCAATCTAGATCACTATGTAACTATTTGAAAGCAATATATTTTCCCTTATAAGGACTGTCATATCGATATGTAATATGTGTGGGGTGAATATGACCATATACGTGATTAGAAATGCATATTATTAGTAGTCTGACAGCTATTTAAAATTACTGAGCTTTTGAGAATTAATTTCTTTATCAGAGCCACAACAGCACTAACCTGCTAAATGGCATTTGAACCTTTAATCCGAGCAAGAAGTACATTTTCTAATAGGGCTAAATTCAGATGTCAAATTTGAGAATACTAAAGCATTTACTGCACTAGACAAAAAATATCAGGCTCATAAATCATGAAGGTATTAATGCTTACTGTAGAGAGAAGGGGCATTGAAAGTCACCCATGGATATAATAAATAGCTATATGTATCATGCAGATTAGTCAGACTTATAAACTTAGGTTAAAACAGGACTGGTGCTAGACAGCGCTCTAGGCAAGACCAAAAACCTGCACCCTAACCACCCCAAAAAACAAAAATTGTCAATGATTTTTAAAACAGATTTATGGAAAAAATTACAAACATAAATATGAAACTACTAAATTTTAAGATCACTTCCTCCCAGCGCTAACAGAGAGGAAAAAGAGTGACCATTTGGAAAATGTGGGGGGCCTAAATAAAAAAAACAACAACTTATTTTCATCATATCCACACTTTGGGATACGCGTAATAATTTCCAAGTGGCAGTACCCAGGGCCAAACTAGGAAAATAAAGTCTGCCTGGACATTTTTTAATTACAATGACCCAATTAGAAGAAGGTGGGGCCAGAGAGGGCGTGTTTTGTAATCTACTGATGCCTTAAGTGACCACCACCTTCTCTTTGCTAAAGACACACTCTTCAGAAGTGATCAACGATGGCATGAATATCAAATCGAAAAAAAAAAAAAAAACCCCGGAGGGTTTCTCTCCACGTGTCCTTCCAAGAAAGCGCTGATAGATGGATTGCTGTCTTCGACCGGAATGATTCTATTGACAAGACCTTGTCAACTAATAGGTCCTCTCTTACTGAGAACACCATATAAGGGATGTTATATAAATTACATGACAATTTAAAAGCTGACTTAGTGAAAATGGCTAACGATAATAAAGGGGACATTCAATTGGATGCAGAGCACAAAGCACATCTAGAAAATGGGTGGAGGAGTAGATGGTGGATGCTCACAACAATTTAGCAGAGATCTTTAATATAATGAAAAGTGGAGACCTCCTCAACAAATTACAAACAAAATATAACTTGACCCCTGAGTATATTCTATCCTATTCTGTTATGCTCAATCATATGTAATTCAACCTCCCATAATTGTTGGAGATGCAAGCAACAGCTTGGCACTTTAACATATTTGGTGGTTATGTACATGACTAGTCCCCTTCTTGGAGAGTGGAACGATTACCAGAATTGTTTTAATGCCTCTTTGTTCCGAACGAGATACACTTCCACACTAGAGTTCTTATTATTCATTTTCTTCTAGCTCCCTGGAACTCACACCTTATTCCCAGTGTCAAAGAATTAAGGGAGAGAATCCATCTGAATTATTGTTATGAATTGTTACCTCTGCACTCTACTAAGAAAAAAGACTGCTTAGACAAAATGTGCCCCCCCCAGGCTCACTTACTAATATAAAGATGCCAAAATGTCACAACCAATTAAAATTCAGAGCAACCAAGGAAATAGCATACTGGTGGTGTCCCCACATTGAGAATAACTGTAATATATTGTATTTGAGCAATGATACTGGTGCTTGATATGTCTAGTAATTTAAGCAAGCGGATGGTGTGATGAGTTAGCGTTGGATGCTATCCCCCTTCCTTTTTTTTTTGTACCCTTTGTTTTTTTTTCTTTCTTACTGATATTGAAAACTATCAATAAACATTTAATAAAAAAATAAAAAAAATGTCAATCAGGTGGCAGTGGATATGCAGTGATAATTATATACATCATCGATAAGTGTTCAAACAACTAATTGTTAGAGCAGTAACCATGAGTTTCACAAATAAATAAATAAATAAATAAACAAATGTGAAAAAAAGCTTGGGCACCCCTTTCAAATTAACATATTTTATTGATTTTCTATAATCCACCAAACCTCTACAAGCGCATGTAAACATATAAGCATATTACTGCATATTTTAATGCACCAAATTTATTTGTTAAATTATCTAGCTGAAAAAAGTAACTATAAATATAAACCCTGCATGGACCTGTTGGTGAGGGGCCATTCATACAGGCTGCCATGCCCCTCCAGTGGGCGAATTTTCCTCTTTTCCAGATGGACCTGCTCATTATAAGCATCACTAGTTACACAATTGCCCCCACTAGTGACACCCCCATCAGGACCTGGACCAAATTCTATTCCCCTAGTCTTGGGAAGTTCCAATGGGATGTTTAGAGTTTTAGCTCAAAAAGGCACAAACATGGGGTATTTAGTTTGTTAAGATTAAAAAGGCACAAACAGGTTCCCTCTTCATTACATGAGGGAATGTGCCTTCTTTGCCAAATGGGAAATCCAGCCCTCTCTAAATGCTTTTAGAAGCACCTGAAGAGTATTTCTATTTTTTCCACTTATCGTTACTGAATACTTCTAATTAGATATACTCTTCAGAATGTCTCCTATGCACTGTATATTTGAGATTAACCCACTGATTTTCAGTAATATCTAATATTCTGGGCTGCAAATACCATTCCAAAATCTTGCTTTAGTTCATGATTTGTTTTGAGATGTGTTTTGGATCATTGTCTTATTGGAATACAAATCCTTTTCACCTTCAGTTTCTTCTCTGGCTGTGTGATACTAGCTTCCAAGATTTGTTGATATTTATTGGAATCCTTATTTCTCCACCTTTATAATGTCTACTGTGCCACAGGCAACCATATAACCTCAAAGCAAATTAGATCACCTCAGGGCTGGCTAGTGTCAATTCTGTGCATATTCCTATGCACAGATTTGCATCAACTGGCAATGAATGGCCGGTGGAATTGAATTTTGTCTCACTGGTGATAGGAGGACCTTCATCAGTTTGCCCAGGAAAGAGTGCAAACCGTTGTAAAATTATGTTCTCCATTACTGGGAAACGGGTCCAAGGTAATACTGGTATCATAACCACTGCAGCTCTGTGTAGTGGTTATGATGCTTGGAATAGCTTTTTAATTTTATTTAGCCTTTAATGAAGATCTTAATTTTTTCTTATCAGACCATAGTACTTGGAGGTTTCTCTTGGTATTCCACATCTTTTACTTCAACAGTTCCTCTTAACTTCCATTGCTTCAAGGACCACTATAGGCACCCAGACCACTTCAGCTTAATGAAGTGGCCTGGGTGCCATGTCCATCTAGGATGAACCCTTTCTGCTGTAAACATAGCAGTTTCAGAGAAACTGATATGTTTACCTATGGGTTAATCCTGCCTCTAGTGGCTGTCTCATTGACAGCCGCTAGAGGCGTTTCCGTGCTTCTCACTGTGATTATCACAGTGAGAAGACGCTGCCGTCCATAGCAAAGCATTGAAAATGCTTTCCTATGAGACTGGCTGAATGTGCGCGCGGCTCGTGCCGAGCATGTGCATTCAGCCGATGACGGGGAAAGGAGGCGGAGAGTCCCCAGCGCCGAGGGATCCCGGTGGTGGAGAAAGGTAAGTGTTTAACCCTTTCCTCACCCTAGAGCCTGGTGGGAGGGGGGGCCCTAAGGGTGGGGGGGGGGGGACCTAGAGACCCTAGAGTGCCAGGAAAACGAGTATGTTTTCCTGGCACTATAACGGTCCTTTAATGACATTTCAGACAGTGTGCAGATAACTTTGTAACAGACAAGCATATTATCAGACCCTCAGTTAGCTGCTTAGACCATCCCATGGTAGTTGAGTGTAAGCATAACACACTGACATTTTCCAAGAATCAGAGAAGATATTGAGCTCTGGAACTGTCACTACTTGGTGATGATCAAGGATTAATAAGTCAATAGACAATTGATGTTCTAAGACCATACAAATAAGTCACAAGTGGATCAACTAAAAGGGTGTCCTGATTCTTATACATAACTCATTTACTGTCTGCATTCTATCAGATAAAGAGACGCTTAACATTTTTCACATATATGATATCAGAAAAGGAGCCTAGATCTAAGATATCCACGAGACTCATGTAGGTGCCAAACTATTAAAAAATGGTTTGACTAGTTACAATCGGACAATACCACCATAACCAAGCACTCAATAAACCCTTCTCTAACAAACTATTTAATTCCCCTACTTTAACCCTTTGTGTCACCATACCCCACTCCCTCTAGCATGTAAGCTCATCGAGCAGGGCCCTCAACCCCCTCTGTTCCTGTACGTCCAGTGGTCTGATCTCAATTATGTGTCTGTTAGTCCACCCATTGTACAGCGCTACAGAATTTGTTGGTGCTATATAAATAATAAAATAACAATAATAGTATGCTTTGTAATACTCTATAATCCCATGCATACAGTCAGATATGTATAGGACGGCAAAAATATTCTATAACGCACTAATAAAAATAATTTAATCATATTTTATACATCACATATTTACGGAATCCATGAGTACAAGAGAACCATCTCAATATGCAGACTTCACTGCTGTTAGGATGAAAGATTCCATCCGGACAATAAGATTTTGCAAGCCTTACAAATACCGTAACTACATAAGTCTTTTGATTTCAGCCCGTCTATGAATATTAAAATGAGTTATTCTGTGGAATTTTTCTATTTCCTATGTTCAAAAGACGCCATAAAGAATTGTCATTTGCCATCGTCTGCATGGTTTTGGCTTTCATGTCTCTGCGAATAATAAATTTACAATCTGCAGCTTTTGTATCAGATACTATTATATGTGATCTTATACGCAAGACTGGAATAGGTTCCTCACAGTTCATTTGTGAAAGATATAGAAAATAGTTTGCCAAGCATGATACTTTTATTGCAAAATTAGTTGTGCATATAGCATGTGTGACGGTAGTCACCATAACCTGGACCTTCAGACAGACTATTTATATAGGTTGTGGGACTTTTCTTATGTTTTAGTCACCTTGTACCCATTATAGGTGCAGGGTCTGTGTAATGTAATTGTTTAGTGTTAAATGTTAGTGTGCTTTCCTGTATTGCTAATGCTTGTAATCAACTAGGTGGATTGGGCTGTGCAACCTGTACAGCGCCACCTGTTGGTTGCAAGGATCTGGCAACCGCTGTATGCCCTACCTAAATAGCAAGGATTGCTAATTTGCATATTCAGGTAGATTTGTACATTGCTATTTCTGCAAGCAGCAGAGATGTTTTGTGTTAATTATTGCCTTTCCCACACCTTTATAAATATGTCATTATGTTATTATAAGTTCATGTATGTTGTCTAATGTGATTTGAGTGTTTTATATTTTTTTTGAGTTGTCACAGTAAGCTTAATGTAATTATCATATGGGCTAGTCCCAAGAAAACTAAATTTTTGTTTGTCAGATCCTTTTGGAACTTGTGTCTTTTGTAGATTTTTAGGGAATATAGTGACAGAATATTTGGACCTGTTTGATGGTTGTAGGACCCTCTAGCCCTGGGATAAATCAAGAGAGCTAGACCTGAGAGCCGCAATTACCTTTGTAAAGACAATAACTATAATCACTGTAAGCAGAGCTGCTGTGGAATAGGCAGAGGAGACGATACCTGTCTGGAAGGAGGGCTACAGAGTGGACGGTACCTGCCTGGAAGGAGAGCTGCTGCCTGACCGGGTGCAAAAGCTCCAGAAGGACCACAGTCAAGCTGCGGCGACTGAGGCAGAAGCGTTCCAGGGTCCCTGCAAGCAGCTAGTAAGTGGACTTGGCAGAGGTACCCAGAGAGGTACAGGCAGCTCCATCACAGAATGTAACACATGGTCTTACATATTTAAATCTAATAAAATCAAATTAGACAATAAAATAAAAAAAGAGTGCATATGGGCTGACTTTAAATTGCTTGGGTTTTAAATCATGTATGCATGTTATGTTCGCATGGATTTTTTCCACGCTCCAAGCATCTCTTTATATATAAATCTATATGTAGCTTCTTTGCTGTTAACTTATTTTGTCCTTACTTATGTAACTAAGCATTTTTATTTGGAGTACTTTTTTTTTCAAACGAAAAGTCACAGATCTCAGTGGGGATTGTCCGCACACACTTAACATATGGAGGATAAAAAAAGCTCAAAATAGTGATATAATCAGTATTCGTATATGAGGCTGTCGGGAGTGAGCATGAGGGTCTGCAGCAGTTCAGTCATAACTGGTCCCCATGCTGCCTGTGTGACTCCCTCCCACATGGGCTCTCTTATGAAGTGATTGGCTGTCACTTCCTCCCAGCCGGCCGATACTACAGTGTTCCTGGTTACACTCTTAAAGGGCAGGGCACCTGACTGGGCCACTGTCCAGCGATACCTATCAGATGGATCTAAATGTATGGGCCTAAGTGACCAAAAACATGGACAGAGCTAAAAGGGATAAAATCAGCAGCAATCACGTACATTTGTGACATAAAATATCCAAAACCAGAAATGGGGTTGGATCCTGGTTTTGAATCCTAAATGTATGGGCCACCCAATGGGCCCCTCCAAATTGTTGTGGGCAGCGAGCCCATAAGGCAGCTGCTTTGTGCCCCCAGGTGCTAATGGGCCTGGGGCAGCAGCCCCCCGTTTGCCCCTAGTTAAAGACAGCCCTGCTTGTTATTTCTTTTCCAGAAGAATAGTTTGAGATACTTTCCCCTCTGTTCCTTTTGCCACCCCTCCCTTGGTGTGGAACCTTCAAGCAGACCTATATTACCGCAGACAATCAAACATAGACATCCAGGGAGAAGTGGGATCCCTACAGACACGCAAGTGAGTAACCAACTAGATTGCTGTAATCTGTCTGTCTATCGATAGTTGAAAATATTAAATAACATTGTATTATAACAATTTTACATTGTTTTAAGATAATGCATTACACTTCTTGGAGGGGGTGGTTATTTACTAACCACTAACCACCAAATTTTAGTTAATTGAAATCAGAATTATAAAAATTAGGCACAAAAGTGATGGTTTGGAAAAATTCTCCAATAATGCTATAGTCACAGTTTGGCTATATAAGCCTGAAATTTGACTGTCAGTTCACTTATATTTGATGTTTATTGGATAAAACCACAGTTAGCAAATGCCTTCATACCAACACAGAGTGAAAGCGAATTTGGGAAAATATTAAATTATACAGTATCTCACAAAAGTGAGTACACCCCTCACATTTTTGTAAATATTTTATTATGTCTTTTCATGTGACAACACTGAGGAAATGACACTCTGCTACAATGTAAAGTAGTAAATGTACAGCCTGTATAACAGTGTAAATTTGCTGTCCCCTCAAAATAACTCAACACACAGCCATTAATGTCTAAACCGTCTGCAACAAAAGTGAGTGCACCCCTAAGTGGAAATGTTCAAATTGGGCCCAATTAGCCATTTTCTAAAAATTAGAAAAACACAACTTCTGGCACAAATACTGTTGCACTTTATCAGCAATCTCACCAGTGAAATAAGAAAATAAAAAAGGGTATTCACACACTAGGGTGACATGTAAAAATAATTTAATAACAGTAATGAACATGCACAGGCTCTCACAAAATCCAAGATATGGAAAATAACCTTTTATTATCCCAGCGGAATCAGTTTTTCGAGATGGGAATATCTAAACATTTTGAAATGAATAAAGTCAAGTTCTTGAATATAAAAAAATAAAACCACTGGACTCAATCCAGGACAGTAAATGGATTTGCCTAGAATAAAACCTTTAACTTAAAGCAACATTTCTTTTTCATTTTAATATTGCAAACAGCATACTTATTGTGAATAATAAATATTATATTCCTTGCTATAGTTTTATTTAACGTAATCTGTCCTTGATTTCCAATTCCTCCTTTTTGTCACCAGTCACTACATCCATCTGACTTAAATAACCATGATACTTTCCTGATTTATGGGATATCTCTTCGTCGGTTATTTTAAATCATGCACATTATTTTAGCTAATTTCTCTACGAGGCTTCCACCCAATGACATTCCTGCATAGATTCATATTCCAAATGGACATTAAGCTAGTGAATTGTTCAGAGTGGTGATTAAAAGTAATCGCTCTTCAAAATGTCCTTTATGAATAATTGTAATACTATAAAATAGCATTTCAAATTACTCCAGTATTCTTTTACTCTATGCCTGCTCTTGTAACAGGGCTTCAACAAATGAATAATATTATATTTTAAAAGATAATACACTGCTTAGAGGTTTAATTGTTGAGCATGGGGAATTCTGCAGAATTTATTATCTTAGACCAAATTGTGGAATTTTAGTGTCTTGGATATTTTGGGTTACAATTTGTAAAACCTTTTCCGCAGTTCCCAATTCATTAATAAAATCCTATAAAGTTTTCTGACCTTTTTCAATTGAAGAAAAATACTGTTTAAACGTTACATAATATAGGGTCTGTTCTTTAAACGCAAGCTGCAAAGTTTAGGCCACAATAATTGAAATTCTGCTAGTGATAGCTATATCTTGGCTATTGAAGCCTAAATTAAGTAATTTGTCACAATTTGCTATAGAATAAACCTCACATATTGCAAATTAATGTTTTGTGACTTGTGCTTAACTGCTAAATTAAATTCAGGGTATGTGCTGAATTGGAGCTCTGTATAGTAAATTGTCATTTGACCTATGAGCAGGGATGTGTCTACCGCGAGGCAAACAAGACATTTGCCTTGGGCGGCAATTTCCCCCAAATGCCCAGGCAAATACCTTGTTTGCATAGTTTAATGGAAGCCCAAGAGCTGGCCGGCTGGCCACCTTTGGGCTCCCCTGGGACAGGCGGTTGTTTCGCAGCCGGGAGCTGGAATATGATGTCAGAGAGAGCTCAGGGGAAAGTGCTCCATCGCCGTCCACCCGCATGCATGTCCGGCCGCCTCCTTGCCCAGCAACCCCAGGTGAAAAATCCACCCAGCTATCCCAAAAGTAGGGAGGCTGCATGGATTTCAATTAAAAAAATTAAATAATAATAATTGTGAGTGGGGGAAATGTGTGTGTGTGTCAGTGAGTGTGTGTCAGTGAATGTGAGTGTGTGTTAGTGAGTATGTGTCAGTGAATTTGAGTGTGTGTGTGTGTCAGTGAATTTGAGTGAGTGTGTATGTGTCAGTAAATTTGAGTGTGTGTGCCTGTCAGTGAGTGTGTGCCTGTCAGTGAGTGTGTGTCTGTCAGTGAGTGTGTGTGTGTCGGTCAGTCAGTGTGTATGTGTCGGTCAGTGAGTGCGTGCGTCTGTCAGTGAGTGCGTGTGTCTGTCAGTGAGTGTGAGTCTGTCAGTGTGTGTTCGAGTAATAGTGTGTCTGTCTATCAGTGTGTCAAATCAGTGAGTGTGTGTATGTCATTGTCAGTGTATATGAGAGTGTGTGTCGGTCAATGAGTGTGTGGGTCTGTCAGTGAGTGTGCCTCTGTCAGTCAAAGTGCGGCCTTGACAGGAAGGGGTGGGGAAAATTTAAATTAGGTGGGTGCCCGAGCACCGTCCTGCGTAGGGCAGCACAAATCCTAAATACACCACTGCCTATGAGTGCTAATATAATAGATATGGGGCAGCATTGTCTTTAAAGTACCATTAGTGAAATGATCACTGGCTTCCAAGATATCATCACTGTAACATTTGGCACATGATAAATACCTTGGAATGTTTATGTAGCACACATTAATATGACAGATGGTTAATCAAATCACACAAATATAACACATATACAGCAGGCAAACAAAGCGATTTAATGAAAACTACCATCTGTTTTAATGCTAAACAAAGTATTGATGTTCGAAATGTAATTTATTATGAGCTACATGTAAAGATATATATATATATTTAAAAAACTTACATTAAAAAAAACATGGTGACAAAGATAAACCTCTGTACATGACATGATACGTGAGTGAATTTTAACTCTAAGCACTATGACCACTGCAAATTATTGTTCTTAAGTGATTTGACAAGAATCGGGGTTCTCCCAGCAACCTCTGCATGCCTGGTACTTATTGACTGCATTTCAGATTTTACTTTGCCAACCCATAAATACATTGTAAAGTATAAATTAGTAAATGTGAAAATCTATTGGCATATTATTATTATTTTTCTTACATATAAAATGTAACAGGCCCTATATGGAATGGATGCTTCTGATACAATTATCAGCAAATTATATTACAGAATAGGGACATACATTATTTAAATCCTTTTAATCTCTCTATTGATTTGCTCATGTTAGGGGAATAGGTTGTACTTAATCCCATTCTTTCTCAGAAGCGATTCCAATAAATAAGTCGTAGATCTGAATAAAAATACAAATCTCTGCTGATCAATAAAAATAAATGAATCTAATGGGGCATGCTTAAGATAAATTCAAAGACCCATAACCACTACAGCACTGGGACAAGTATCATTGCTCTCCAATGTAGGACAACATTGTCTGACAAACAGTGAAGGAAAATAAAGAGTTTTGACAAGAAATAGGGGGAATGGGCCCAACAAATTGTTGCTTCATAACCACTACAATAATCTGTAGTGGTTTTAGTGCTTAGAGTGTCCTTTCAAACAAATGAAATAATCTTCATCATTACAGTCATGGTAAGTGAGTGCTTAGTTTGACCAACACACTCACAAGCTAGGATCTGTAGAGTATAGATGAATAGCTATGAGTTACAATTTAAATTCAAGTAGAATACAACACTATGTGGAATTTTAAAATAGATAAGCTGCACCCTATGCTCAAAAATAATCATTTGATATTTTTCTGTCAATGCGATGTTTCTAATGTTTTTGGCAATTGCCTGCAAATGTGCTTGTAATGGAAAATAATGGTGAGCCAAAATCCAGAATTCAAATTTACTCCTCCACTGTTACAGTAAAATTGTGTGCACCTGACCTCCCACTGCAACTAGACTTTTCCACCTAGCCATATGCAATTGCATTTATAAACTGAGCATTTAACACACAGACAATCCATCCTCACGAGCAGTCTGAGCATAGAGAACTCCCGATGGGTTTCTTCCTGTCTTTTCAGCCATGTAGTGTAAGGAATCATTCCTATGGGTCACTGGACACACACAGTCCATGTATAATTGGCATGGGGCACAGATGCATTAATAGGTGGCAGAGCATCAAAGAATATTAAACCCATAGAGAATATCTGTATCTGTTCATAACAAACACCATTCCTTTGTGCCTTTTGTTGTACTATGGGAGGTGAGGCTTTGATGCACTCAACCTGGAAATTGTAACAATATTTTCAGGCTTTCTATTAGAAGGACTCTTCAAATAGCGTCATGGAGGAGTAGATAAAAAAGTTATGTTTTCCATCCTTGCAAGAGTGCTGTCTTGGCGTCATACTTGATTCTGGCCTCACCTTTGAGCCTCACATTCAGCATGTTGCCAAATTCTGTAGATTCCATCTTAAAAACATAGCCCACATTCGCCCCTTTCTTGCACAAGATGCTACCAAGGAGTTTGTCCATGCTCTAGTAATTTCCCCCATGGATTATTGTAACCCTCTCCTGATTGGTCTTCCCAAAAGCCGTACTGCACCACTACAGTCCATAATGAACGCTGCTGCCAGACTGATTTTCCTCTCTAGTCGGTTCTCTCACACCTCACCCCTCTGCCAGTCCTTACATTGGCTTCCTGTATGCTATAGGAGTAAGTTCAAGGTATTAATTCACACCTCTAAAGCACTGAACAACTCTAGCCCCTCTTATATCTCCTCACAGATCCATAGGCATGTCCCTTCTTGGTCTCTCCGCTCTGCCCGTGACCACCTCCTGTCTGTTGACCGCACCCGTATGGCCAACTCATGCTTGCAGGACTTCTCGCGGGCGGCTCCCTTCCTATGGAATAGCCTGCCTACCGCCATCAGACTCTCTTGCATCTTTTAAGAAGTGCCTTAAAACACATCTCTTTAGGAAAGCTTATGGCCTCCAAGACTAACCTCTACCTCACATACCTGTCTCTTGCTCTCTCCTAAAGGGCAGCCCTCCTTATTTGACTGCAGATTCCTGTCCTAATGTGTTTTACACCCCACCTCCTATAGAATGTAAGCTCGATTGAGCAGGGTCCTCTTCAACCTATTGTTCCCCTAAGTTTTTTTGTAATTGTCCTATTTATAGTTAAATCCCCCTCTCATAATATTGTAAAGCGCTATGGAATCTGTTGTAAATGGCAATAATAATAATAATAATAATATGTGCCAAACATGCACACACAGTGAAAGCCCCCATGTGAGATAGCAACTAGTAAATTAGGGGAGCGATGCAGGAAAAATAACCGCAGAGACCTCATTTCCTGGCCTTTCTAAATATTGCCCTTCCTAAATGTCAATAATTTAGGAAGGGCAATATTTAGGAAGAATCAATAATAATATAGAAAAAGAGAGAAAATTATTCTCCTTAATTTTTATAACTCTGCCTTTTTTTTCTCTATATTATTCATTTCACCATGCACATGTAACCTTCATAAGAAGCACAATTCACTTTAATGCAATATATTAGGTATTATTGAAAATCTATAAAACAAAATTGGGATGATGTCTCTTTAAATATAAGAAGTTTTTAGTTTTATTTTATTTTTAACTACAAAAAAAATAGAAATAATCTTTTATATGCAATTAAGCCGTTTCTCTATAATAATTCTTAAAGGAAAAATATATAAAGTACTCTATATATATATTCATCATTTGTAATATATAATCTTGCTTTTTAAAATATTTGTATATGTACTGCTTACATTTGACCTACTCATTCCGATCTTTTCAATATACAACTGCTCACCCTTTGCAGCAAAACTATATGTATACATTGGACCATCACCCTCATCCAAAATGGCACCCACACTACTTCCACACATCACCAACTCTCTGAAAACCAGATACAGCTGTACAAACACTGGACCCGCAAATCAAAACCCGGAAACATTCAAAAAGCCGTCATTCAACAGAGCAGCATCCACTTTTGAGAAAGCTTCCACGAAACGCGTTAAGTGAGGACTCTTTCTTTTTATTTCCCACATATTTGTCTTTATAGCATATTTTACACTTATTTTTCTTGCTGTTAAATTCAGTCTTTTTTGAATATAAATAAAGTACCTTTTATACATACCTATCTGTGGAGTATTCATTTATACAGCTGCTACAACTTATCCGGTTCCTGCATATATCCTTGAGTGGGGATTATTCCACCTCACGCTCTCCACGACAGAGCAGGACATTGCTCGAGGTTACGTAAGTAGGATTATTTTTTCCATGCATACCACTGTAGTTTATGTACCATACCATTGGAAATTTTTCCTGTGTTTTCTTACATGATGTCTCCATAACTTTGGAATCAAGCTGGGACTACTTTCTACATACACTGTATATCCATTGACGGGGGTTATTCCATCGAGGCCTGCTAAACAGAGCTGGTGCAGCTCTAAAAAGTGTGAGTTTGCACTTGAACTATACATATTCCTCTTAACTTACCTACTATACTGCACCATAATTTGTCTTTTATTTTGTATCCATAGATTTATATACTAGGAATTGCACTTGTATCGTATGTATATTCAATTTTTTCTTTTGTGCTGATCACCTATTTTTTTTAATCTCATTTCAAAAATTGTTAACTGTTCCACCATAGACTCTCAAATCATCACATTCTAGGTTGAATCCAAATTAATATTTCAGCTTTACTGACAGCTCTAAAGCATGCTGTCACATTTTGCCCATAATGAGAACTGTTTAGTAACATCACTGCTATCAAAACATATTACTGTAAAGTCGATAATGCAATCAGCTCTAACGACAGTAATGAACTAATGAACACAATTATGTCATGTATGCAATCAAAACCACACCGTAATTAGCAAATGGGCGATTTTGGCAACACACAACATAATTCAAGAATATAATTAATATGGGGATTTTTTAAACTAGAGCTGTCATAAAAATTGGTTTAACCTAATTTACATTTAAGTGCAGAATATAATAGTCCAGTGTTTATCATATTTGTGCTCAAAATAAGAGCTTTATTGGGTTTGGAGTTTGTGCACCTGTATCCAGAATATTTTCCAAAAAACATATTTTTTTTTCAGTAGCTTCTAACAGTTTTCTCTCACATAAATGACTAATTTGTTATTGCTTTGACAGGGCTTACCGGATCTTGTTCCAACTGAGCAACTTTAGGATGTGTTGGAATGGGATATTCACAGTGTGAATTTGAACTTTAAGCAACATTTGTTGATTCCGTGTTATAAGGAATTCAGACAGGATTATTCACTAAACTAAGAATTGTCTGTAAAGTGAATTTCAAACTAGTAAAATCTGAGATATGAATGGTATAACAGATGGATTAATTCCTGTTATGTGGAATTATCGAAAGGTGTAAAAAGAAGATGTCGAATTATTTTTGGTCAAGAATACTCAGAAAAATCTGAAGCATGCAATATATGTAATACTGCATTTTCTTTTTTATATAGAGAAAATCTGCCTAGCGATATTTGTATATCAGAATTTATTTACTAGTGATAAAAAACTTGAGAAAACTTTAGTACTCATTAGTTAAAGATATTGTAACTTAGGTGAGATGCTCTCTTCGTTCGATTCATGTTGATTTGATGTACCTGGAAATTCTTCCTGCACCAATACTGGTTTCATTCCTAGCTTAGACAGTGTCAGTAGTGTGTTAATTGTGGGTTGGGTGTCCCCTTGAATTGTAAAATTTGTGTGTGCAGCTTTTCCCCCTTCATCACTCTTTGCACTCCTCGTCCCTTTGTGGCTCCTAACCCCAACTT
Source organism: Pelobates cultripes (assembly GCA_933207985.1). Classification (NCBI taxonomy): domain Eukaryota; kingdom Metazoa; phylum Chordata; class Amphibia; order Anura; family Pelobatidae; genus Pelobates; species Pelobates cultripes. Next base: position 383,131,392 of record OW240912.1, on the reverse strand, counting down.
GCCCACTTGTGGGTCTCTTAACTATTTATTAGCCTCTTGTGTGTCTCGTAACCCTTCCCTTACCCATTATGTTTCTCTTAAACCACTTTACTAATTGTCTGTCCTTCAACCCTCCCTTCTACTCATATCATAGAGTGGTTGTGGTAGAGGATGTTCCATTTCTCTTGCCCTGCTGTAAGCAGCATGAAGAGTGTGGCAGGTATACTCTGCTCAGTAATATCTCTACCTTCCCCCTTTCTCCATGCTGCTAGTAGCTCATTGTCAGACTGGGAAGAGGTTGTACCATGGTCGTGTGAAGCCACACTATGAGTGATGGTGCAGGGAGGGAGTGATCTGGAAAAACCAACATTCAACTCCACAAATGCACTCGTAGTCTTAGGCCTAATATACAAACTGCCTGCTGAGAGGGTGTAAGTGATACACCTGTTGCAAAGTACCAGATTCAGGACACTGTTTAGCTATGAAAGGCCTTAAAGCCATTGACTAAATTCTTTCACCTAGTTCCCAGATCTTCACTCTCTCTCCAAAGCAAAGCTTATTGGATGCATCATAGACCATTATCCAAAAGGTGTTAAATGAAAAGTTATCATATCTGCATCAATTCTTTTATTTTTTTAAATCTTCAGTGCATTTTACTAGTTCACATTTTATTTATTTATTTTTGTAAGTGTATAATCTGAAGTGATATTATACTAAACTTTTTTTGTATAAAATAATAAAAAAGAAAAAGATATGTAAAAATATCCATATATATAAAGCTTTGCTAAGAGCTAAACAAGTACAGATGTGCTATCCACATGTTGTGTCAATGTTTTATAATTTGTTGCCATAGATTTCATTTATAAATTTTTGTTGCTCTGACTACGAATCATTGAATCTCAGCATTAGTTATGAACAAGGTCATCAGGCTTAATGCTGTAGTAATTTCCTGTGCCCCCTCGGTGTCTTGCATCCCCCACTGCCCCATATATTGCTGTGGTTAGCATAGATCTATAAGTAGAAACATACAAACATAGAAACATAGTCTGCCATTTAGTCTGCCCAATTTTCCAAATACTTTCATTAGTCCCTGGCCTTATCTTAAAGGACCACTCTAGGCACCCAGACCACTTCAGCTTAATGAAGTGGTCTGGGTGCCAGGTCCTTCTAGGGTTAACCCATTCTTTTATAAACATAGCAGTTTCAGAGATGCTAATGAATTAAGCCTTCCCCTAATCCTCTGTGTCTCATTGACAGGGCGCTTTGTGCTTCTCTGTGATTTTCACGTGAAGACATAGCGTAGTAAATTACAGGCGAAGCGCGGCCTCCGCGCTCAGCAAGGAGGAGAGAGGCTCCCCAGCGCTGGAAAAAGGTAAGTTTTCCACCCCCCAGAGCGGGCGGGGAGGGTCCCTGAGGGTGGGGGCACCCTCAGGGCACTATAGTGCCAGGAGTATGTTTTGGCACTATAGTCCCTTTAAGTCTAGCCTTATGCCTATCCCACGCATGCTTAAACTCCTTTACTGTGTTAACCTCTACCACTTCAGCTGGAAGGCTATTCCATGCATCCACTACCCTCTCAGTAAAGTAATACTTCCTGGTATTATTTTTAAACCTTTGTCCCTCTAATTTAAGACTATGTCCTCTTGTTGTGGTAGTTTTTCTTCTTTTAAATATAGTCTCCTCCTTTACTGTGTTGATTCCCTTTATGTATTTAAATGTTTCTACCAGATCTCCCGTCTCATCTTTTCTCCAAGCTATACATGTTAAGTTCCTTTAACCTTTCCTTGTAATTAGAGACGCTTCTACAGAAAGAACAGTGAGATTGAACTCTGTGTTTTTTGGGGGGCTGGTGAAAATTAACAGTAAGACAGATGCCTTTCTTTCCTTACTTTTTCCCAGCATGTCCTATCTGAAGATTCATGATGCCTCTTCTTATTCCTCCTAAGGCACAGGTGGACACAGCTCATACAGGTTATTTGGCTCTAAAACATCAAATAGAAAATAGTGTTTTGTAGAACTGACAGCTTAATAACCTATTTTAAGGACCCTGCCAGCTCTTTCATTATAATTTACGTGAGTTCAGTGTTTAAGGCACACTCTAAGCAATATAAACTCGTATAGTAGTAGTAATGATGTCTAGAGATGTCTAGAGTTATGTTGCCTATGGGTGATATCCTCCAGTTTTACATCAAACTATTTCAAACCACATTGACAAACATTGCAGCTTCCCCAGTCACCTGTAGCCTATTACCCTTCCCCAGAGGCAGTGAATATGTGGAATTAACACTTCCTCATTACCAGGTGCATTTTTGTTCAATCAGGAAGGCACTAAGTAGATGAGACTGCTGTGGAGGTGCTCTGACTACGCACCCTTAGCCTTTCAATGACATTAAGGGTGAATGAAGTTGAAAAGTATGCAGAAGTCTTAATATCATATTATCAATGCGGATGTGGTCTCCAAGTGTCATGCAGAGCCCAGATTTTTGACATACCACTTTTAGACGGTTTGACATAAAATCAAGATATGGAGCACAGAGAATGTAGTCAACAAAACTACTTCAGAAAGCTTTAGTGGTTTTATCGCTTAGTTTGTCCTTTTTAATTTTAGAGACGGCACTTTAGGCTTGCAGAGTTCAGGGTTAGCTGTTAAAGTAAGTGATGTCCACAGATTAGGCATGTGCATGGGGAAAATTTTCGGTTCGGTACGGCATTCCGAAATTTGGGACTTTTGCAATTCGGGACTTCGGCAATTCAGCACTTCAACACTTCGGAATTTCAGCAACTTCAGAACTTCGGAAATTCGGCAACTTCGCACTTTGGAATTTCGGAACTTCGGCATTTCGGAATTTTGGAATTTCGGGACAATGGAAGATGGGTATCAGTTTAAAACGAAATTTAATATGTAAGCAATTTACAAACATAACATATTAAATTTCGTTTTAAACTGATACCCATCTTCCATTGTTGCTGCTTAAAGAAGGGTGGTAGCCTCCTTAAAGGCACAGATACCTACATACTGGGAGCCAGGTATAGGGCTCCTTATCAGTTGAGAAGCCAATACTTTAGATTTATTCCTTATTATTGGGATTCACTGCACTAGGATATTTCTTCTCCCTTGTGTTCCTCTTTCATATAAAGGATCTACTGACGAATAGAGAACCGATTTGGGTTTTGTGTCGCCAGAAGTACACATCTGCTGTTGTGATCTGAGCCTATCCTAGAGGGCTCAGTGACATGTGAGTGAGTCTATATAGAACATTCAATTATTGTGCTCGTCTCGTTACGTTACTTGCACCATTTTTTTGTATTTACATTTGTTTTAGATACGCTGTCTCAGAAGTTTTAATATACATTTGTATACATACCCATATGGGTGAGTTGATCACAATTTGAGCGCTCCACTTGTACACCAGGGGTGGTTTTCTGCCAATTTCTCACTGTGTTCACTTGATCTTTTACACTAATAAGGGGGGGACCTAACGTCCTCCCCCGGCCCCCACCGATGAGAGACAGATGGGGGCCCTAAGTACTAACAAGGGCGGGGACCTAAGGTCCTCCCCCTGGCCCCCACCCTTGAGCGGCGGGTGGGGGCCCTAAATACCAATGGGGGGACCTATTGTCCTCCCCCCCGGCCCCCATCCCTGAGCAGCGGGTGGGGGCCCTAAAAAAAAATGTTCCCCCCCAGGTGACTAGGGTTCCCCAAACCCCTTGTCACCCCTTCCCAACCAAAAAATAATAATTTCCCTACCTACCCCCCTCACACTAAAAATAATGAGATAAGACCCTTATCTAAATACCTGTAAAAAATCTGATTGGTGGGTTTAAGCCGTCCAATCAGAGTGCTCTGACAGGTAAATGAAGAGACTGACAGGTAAGTCTCTACATTTACCTGTCACAGCACTCTGATTGGTTGGTTTGAAATCCACCAATCAGAGTGCTCTGACATTTTACACAGCGTGGGATATTTCTTTGGAATTTTCCCACGCTGTGTAATTTGACTCATAACACTCTGATTGGTGGATTAAGTAACCAATCAGAGTGTTATGAGTCAAATTACACAGCCTTTTTTTTTAACAGTGAGCAGCCATAGGCTGCTCACTGTTTAATAGAAATGCCCCTGCTCGCGGTATAGCGAGTAGGGGCATAAATTACTAATACTAAGTAATATTTACTTAGTATTAGTACGTTTTGCTGAAAGACGAATTTAGGTCTTTCAGCCTTTTAGTAGATAGCTCCCTAATACCGTGGGAATTAGGGAGTTATCTACTTATTCATTCCCGTCATTACATTGACTGGCCAAGTAACTTACATTTTATATGAATGTATGTTACTTGATTGTTGTAAGTGTTGCAAATGCTTACAGCTGAATCCGGGCTATGTTTGTATACCTTTTATTTAAAATTGTATACAATGTAACATTCGTCTTTCACTGGGTAAGTATATTAGTACTTAGGCAATACTGTGCTTCGGCACTTTGACACTTTGGAACCTCGGCAACTTCGGAACTTCGGTAACTTCGAAACTTCAGCACTTCAGCACTTCGGAACTTGGGCACTTTGCAAATTCAGTAATTTCGGAACTTCGGGAGCTGGCAATTCGGCACTTCGGCACTTCGGCAATTCGGCAATTCGGACATTCGGAAGTACCCGAATGTCCGAATTGCCCGAAATTCATCCGAATTCATATTCGGACTGAAACGAATTGCACATGTCTACCACAGATCCAAGGAATTTTATGGGCAGAGGTAAAATGTTCCACAACCTATAATCCTGGAGTTTATTTGCTAAAAGTCAAAGATCAAACTGGCAAAATGTTAATCAAATTAACCTAGTTATACAAATATCTCTAAACCAGCAAAGTCGGAGGTTTCATCCACTACAAAAACTTAGAACTTTAAAGGAGCACTAAAGGATCAGGAACACAAACGTGTATTCCTGACCCTATAGGGTTAAAACCACCATCTAGCCACCCTGTCACCCTGTCCCCCTCATGAGTCCCTAAACTAGTAAAATCTTACTTGTATTCAAGCCTGAAGCTGTAACTCTGCATTCCGTCTGCCTCAGAAAAACAAGCTGTCTGCTGACATTATCAGAAGTGGTGGCCTAATCCAATCACAATGCTTCCCCATAGGATTGGCAGAGACTGACAAGGAGGCAGATCAGGGGCAGAGCCAGCACGATTTAAACACAGCCCTGGCCAGTCAGCATCTCCTCATAGAGATGAACTGAATCAATGCATATCTATGAGGAGGGTGGAGATACTGAATGTTTGGATGCATTTTAGGCAGCCATGACCCAGGAAGGATCTCTAACAGCCATCTGAGGAGTGACCAATGAAGTTATTACAAGGCTGTAATGTAAACACTGCATTTCCTCTGGAAAGACAGTGTTTACAGCAAAAAGCCTGAAGGTAATGATTCTACTCACCAGAACAAATTCAATAAGCTGTAGTTGTCCTGGTGACTATAGTGTCCCGTTAACTTTCAAAAGGCAAATTTAATATACCCCAAAAGGCTCAACTGCCTTACCTGCAAGTGCTCAACTGCATCACTAAAAGATCAACTGCATCACCACCAAATATGTGTCCATAGTTATTCATTTAGAAAATGAAATTTTATGATTCATAGCCAATCACTTAAAATGTTCTGTCAAATTCAATATATTCATAAATACACAATGACTGTTGCTTTTCTAGCGATTCATTTTAGAATGTTTTGTATAGTACAATCATAGCATATAAAAGGCCCAGCACGATATAAAACTAATAATGGTTTTGTAGTAGCAGACGTCAGCATCACATACTACTATGGTGTTAGAGTAATATGAATTTCGCTCTACACAAATTTCTCCTATTCAGTAGCAGATATTGTTCTTTTGTTTTCCCAAGTTTTTACAGTTTCAATTAACAAAAATATGTAAAACAGTGAGAATTACTTAAACCACGCAGTCTTTAAGAGATTATTCACTAAACATGAAATGGAAGGGACTGTGAATATTAGGTCAGAATACTCAAGCAGAAAAAAAGAAGACATTTTGGCCTGTAATTTAAAGGGACACTATAGTAATTAGTACAATTACAGCTTAAAGGGAGTGTGATGCAATGCAGGGCTGATGGACAATTCAAGAATTTTCGAATTTAGAGACTTAATTTTTGGGAAATGCATATTCCTAAACATGCTGCCTGAATTTGATTATGTTACAAGTCCATAAACACAGTTACCACAAAGTATAACTGCTACGCAGGGAATACAAATACTTTCTTGCATCCTTTATAGAATAATTTCCAGTCTGATCTACAAACATTTGAGATGGAGCTTATGAGCTTTATTTAACCCCTTAAGGACACATGACATGTCTGACATGTCATGATTCCATTTTATTCCAGAAGCTTGGTCCTTAAGGGGTTAATTGTGCACTGTTTTTAATGGAATCATAGCATGAGCATACCCATTATTGGGATGTAGGACCAAACCTGCAGTGCTATATACAGTCCATCAGATACCATCAAGTATGGAGCGAAGGCTGAACTCAGGATCTTATTACTGTTCTCCTTTAATTGTTGTCATGTCCCCAGATTATCTAAAAGGCTAACAAATATGATTCAGTATCAGATACAATTATTTCATATTTTGTTTTATCTTCCAAAGGTTTTAAACTGTTCAGTTAAAAAATATTTTGGTGGTCTGTTCACTACACTGGGAATTCTGGGGAACTTTGAATGGAATTACAAATTCTAGGTAAAAGCATTCTCAGACCCATTTTTCCAACCTAAATTTTTGCTCTCCACAGTTCTTAATTTAGCAAATAACACAGAGGAAAGTTTTATCAATATTGGAAATGTTGCCACCCTATTCTGTCACACACAAAATAAGCAAAAAATGCCAAGTAAGTAATATACAAAACAGTCACAAGGTGAATATACTAATAATGGGTGTTCTATAATTATAACTGGTGTACCTGTCAATTATAATTAAAAGAACACTGTTATGCAAGAAAGGCAATGTTTTTATTCTAGGGTTACCCTGCCTTTAGGGGTTGTCATATTGAGAGCCACTAGTGGTACCTCTGCCAAAGTGGTGGAGCAAACTCCATTATTGCAATCAGATGGTCTCATAGGTCATTTGCATTAGCCTCCCAATGCATTTCTACAGGATAGCAAAGGATTGGCTGAGAGCATAATCTCAGTGATCTCAGATAAAGAGGAGGATCTCTGGAGATCGGAGACAGGCTCCGCAAGAGAAAAAAGGGTAAGAAACTCACCTTTTTTAACTCCTGGCAAAGGGGCCTCATCACCTAAATAGTGTCTTGGCCTCTATAATATTATACATACTCATTTGTATCCCTAACGATATAGTGTTCCTTTAACATCTTAACAAGTTTATACATCAGTAAAACTGTAGCATCGACTAGTGATAAAGGCCTCGATTTAATATTTTTGTATAAGCTTTTTAAATGATTTTAAAAAAAATATTAAAGTATTAAAAAATATATCATATATAAAAATATAGCATTTTATTTTAAAAAACATATTAAAGTTCTTTTTATCATAATATGAATTCATTTTAAAAGTTTATTTAAAAATATTGAAAAATTTGAAAAACATATACACCAATATTAAATTGAGGCATTAAAAAATGTTTGAAATTCTGTCATGTTGTCCTCATTGCTGCTTTTTTCAATTTATAACAATCAGTGTGACTCTACAGATATTTCCTGCTTTGGTTAACGGTATAAGTTATAAACTTGTTATAATCTCGTTATTAAGCTATTTATTAAGCTATTTATTAAGCACTGTGAGAATAAATTTATAATCAACACCATTGAGAGGTCGGAAGGCCTGAATTCATTAAAAGTAATTTAGCCAAATTAACTCAGTATCCTGTAACAATTAAAACAATGCAATGGATATTAAGGTTGACTAGTACTATATATTACTTGACAAAAATAATTGCAGAGTCCTTTTGATAGCCCTGAGTTAAGGTTGTTCTTCCACCAATAAAATAGTTGATCAGAATGCCGAACTACCATGATTTTCATATTGTTAGTACAGTGCCATCTACTGGTTGATTTAGAAAGATCATTGAATTTGCACTTAAATAGCATTCATTGAGTGTTTGGGAAGGGTGCAGTATCAGATATAAGTCTACAAAGTGAACAGAAGAAGAATTATATTAATGTTCATTTTATTTTCCATTAAAAATGGGAATGCTTAGTTATGCAATTAAATTATTGCAACAAGTAATTTTTATGAATTCATAAGCATACTTTAATCTTTTTTTTAGTTTAATTTAGACTTGCTGTGGCTTTTAGGTAATTGATATTATGTCTTTTTTAATCTAGATATAATATGGAATGCATTCTTTAGCAGGTCAGAAAGGCACTATCTCTTTTGATCATTTCTGCACGCACATTAAAGATATGGATACGAAAGAATAACCTCTAAATCAGGGGTAGGCAACCTTCGGCACTCCAGCTAATGAGGACTACATCTCCCAGAATGCTGGCAAAGCATCAGAGGAAATACTTTACTTTTTTTGTCATAAATTTGCAAGTCAATTCTCAACTCTCCTTACTGTTTCATTGTATGTATCAGTCAGGCTGTTTAATTACCAAATGCTAGAAAATGGATGAGCTATATCAGAATTAGCAGTATTTGCGTTGCTGTAGTTTTAAATCATTACTGCCAGTTTTGTTATTTTTTCTAGATGTTACAGAATTCTTAATAAATGAGATGACGTAAGGATTATTTAGCAGTAGAGTCTGCTGACAATATGAATCAAATAAAAGGAAATACAAATCTGAAATACTAATTGATTAAATATTCATTGTTGCCAGATGGCTGAGCCTACGTTATATATGTGTATGCCCTGCCAAGTTATAGCTATCTGTGAATTATGGGAATCATATTCTTACAACTGCTGGGGGAACAAGTCAATACCCCTGGTTTGGCAACAGGTAACCAGTTTTAAAACAATACACACTGTCCCTTTAATTTATATTCGTTTGAAAAACATGTCAGTTGACTATTTTTGGGCTGTATCCAAGAGTCTTCCACATGACTCTGAATGAATTAGAGAGTTGCTGGTATATTGCTACTGGTTGAAAATCTACGATATGAAAACACTTACTTGCATTTCATTTCTGTTCCAGCATTTGTTTTTTTTTCTACCAGGATTCCACTCAATATTTCTCAAGCATGACTTCTATATTACTAAACAGGAGTTCAGGAGGCAGAGGAAGCAAAGGACTGCATTTTAGCAGCTGTAGAGGATGGAGTGTTCTGAGCATTCTGAGGAGCAAAAGTAGGCAACATTATGGCTCTTAGACTTTTATGTGAGATGAAGTCCACAACATCTGTAGTGCCAAAGGTTGAATACAACTGCTGTAGAGCAAATAGTTCCCAACCCAGTCTCCAAAACACATGACAATCCCCAGTGAAAAAACCTTCCAAAACGGTAACGTTTCTTGATGACGATGTTGGGAACCTCTACTGTGAGGCATATTTCTGACTTACAGAGACCTTATAATGTAAAGATGATTGATTTTAACCAGAGTACTCAGTGAAAATGCATGTAGGTATTGTCTTTTTTCCCCTTACTCTTGATATTTTTGGTATATATTATTCCTACATAGGCCATCATCTTCCTTGCCAATATCCTTATACACTGAATTTAACAACTACTAATAATATTTTTGGTGGCACAAAATGAGTCTCTGTTTATATGCTAATATATCAGACCCTGCCTAAAATAATGCAGGGATACTTGATATCTACTTACAAGTTTTTATCTTTTTTTCCCTGAAAGTGATACACTTACATTTTTATACTTTGCTCATTGTTTTCCTGTATGGCCATTTAAAAGCTATAATTCTTAACTGTTCGTAGCATTCTCTCTTCATGTTTGATACTTCAGTGTTCTTATCTTCCTTTTTTCCAGCGAAAACAGTTCACCGATAATCTAAGAGTCTATTTTTTGGAACATATACATATATATATAAATATAAAGAACAAAGTAATGACTGGCAGTATCTGATTTTTTTTTGTCTGTGTTTAGGAAACTAAAATCAAATGTCATTTCTTCTTGGAATGATTCATCTGATTCAGTTCATCTGAAATTTAAAACCATTTCAGAAAAAAACTAATTTCGCTATTAAAGGCAAACTCCACCCCCAGAACAACTTCATCTCAGTTAAGCCTTTATGGGGGATGGAGCTTTCTTACTTCACAGATCAGGAATATTTGGCTTCGGTGCTGGTGACAGACCAAACATATCTTTCTTTTTTTGTTTTCCAAGTGAGTGGTTCATTTGTCTTTCAGATTAATAAATGATTCCCTCATGATTCAGACAATTATATATTTGTCTTAGAACAAATACATGTGTGCAAAAATAAATATGTATTGGCTGACTATTGTTTTTTTCACTCGAAAAACTAACTCAAAAATTAATTTAAAAAAATAAAAATAATAAGTACTGCTATGTAACATTTTGTCATTTTTCCTAAGTAATAAAGGTATGCTACAGTTCTCTCTTTATGATACATTCCCCCCATGGATGCCATAATGCACCCACACATGCAACAATAGCTACAAGCAATTATTGTCCCATATTGAAATATTATGAAATTGCTCCGTATGCTTCCATATTTCTCCCCATTGCCCCTCACATGTTATTATAGTGCCCTATACACATTGTTCCAGGGAAAGAGATAAACAGGGAGACACAACAGGAGAGACACAAAAAGACACAAAGATATACACAGGGGTAGACATACGCACACACCAGTAGTGGAACTACCGTGGTCACAGGGGTCGCAACTGGGACCAGGCCCGTCACTCCAGGGGGCCCGGCTGCCCTGGGGACCCCTGCATCCGGGTGCCCACCGCCATGTGTTGAAGCCCTGGCCTACAAGGTAGAACTGCCGGGGCCTCACGTTCTGGGACCCATCGGGTGGTCCATGCTGTTAGGGCTACCCAATACTATGTGTTTCCAGGGCGCCCAGTCAGTGCTTCGGGGCTTTAACAGTGAGACCGATGAGGTCAGACTGAGCTGAGAGGAAGTGACTGCCCCGGTCATTCCTTCCAGCTTATACAGAGCGCTGCACGGTAGGAAGAGAGGAGGGAGTCAGAGTAGGAACTCTGACTCCCATCAGCCTGAGCCACTGGACCCCAGGGAAGTTACCCTCCTTCACCTAAAAGGTAGGAAACAGGAGGGTGACTAAACCATTTTGCATGTTTGTGTGTCTCTGTATGTATGTGTGTGTGTCTCTGTATGTATGTGTGTGTGTGTGTGTGTCTCTGTATGTGTGTGTCTCTATATGTGTGTATTTGTGTGTGTGTGTCTGTATGTATTTGTGTGTCTGTTGGTATGTGTTTGTCTCTGTATGTATGTGTGTGTGTGTGTCTGTATGTGTATCTGTCTGCATGTGTATATGTATGTCTGTGTATCTGTAAGTCAGTATGTGCCCTGTGTATCTGTATGTGTGTCACTGTTTCAATCTGTATGATTGTCATTCTTTGTGCTTGAATGTTTGTCCTTAAGTGTTTGTGCATCTGTCTATATGTGTGTCTTGTATCTGTATTTGTGTCAATGTTTCTATCTATGGGAGTGTCATTCTGTGCATCTCAAAGTGTGTCATCCTGTGTGTCTGTGTATCTGCATGTGTGTCTGTGTGTATATACGTGTCTGTGTATCTATGTGTTAGTTTGTGTGTCTGCATTTGGGTGTGTGTATGTGTGTCTGTGTATCAGCATGTGTGTCCGTGTATGTATTTGTATGTGTTATATGGTGTGTATTTGCATGTATGTCAGTGTGTGTTTGTATGAATGAGACACATTGAGGGGCTGGGGGGACATGAGGGCAATTTTCGCACCGGGCCCCGTGGTTTCTACTTACGCCTCTGGCACACACCTACATAGTAGCTCAAGTGCTTCAGATACAGGGAGTGATATGTTATAACCTGCATATTTCACCTGCATATTTCTCTGTGTCCTTTGCACAGAAGATGGGAATCCCGCTCTGCTGATTGGATATCTGTTTAAAGTAAACCAGGCACATTTTAACAATAACAAAGCTTTTAACCAGGAAAGGTACATTCAGATTACTCTGGTTTCCAAGTATGTCCTGAGGATGTTACTTTTGCCCAACATCCAGCGGATGTTACTATTACCCAATTTAATGGTACTCATATCATCTACCTCGGAAGGATTAAGGGCTGAGTCAACCCTGCCGGGATTTGAACCTGTTACCCCCAAGGGTTGAACAGATTCTATTGATGATGCATTTCAAGTAAAATGTAAATTACTTTTGAAGTGATGCCATTCATATAATGCACACTGTTGGGGCAAGGTGGTATACCTTTAAAACTTCAACATGAAGATGTTAAAATACATAAAATGGAAAGAACTGAGTCATACAATATGTGTGTAGTGTAGTATGTCCAAGTAGTTGGAAGAAGGAAAATGAAAAAAATAATTAAATGATCCCAATAGAGAAAACTAATCCCAATATTTACACACACTCTGCTAATACATGGGTAGCACAGCCTCCTCAATGCACAAATTACTGCTGTGTTCCTTTATGCTTCATTGTCTTACAATTGATCCTGAAAGCATAGCGTAAGTCGCTGTGCTTTCTCATTGGACTAAAAGCAAGGTCAAGAAACCTTCATGGCAGGGAAATGAGAACGATAGCTACATTTTTTATATGTGTTCGAAAACATGTTTCTAGTGGCTATCAGACTTATCTCCAATTGGAGTACTTTTTACAGAGCACCTGGGTGATCCTCACCCTCACAGGATCACTCCTGGGTGTAGCTGATATTGGTTATATATTTGGCTTGTGCATGGCTAGAAAGTTCAGTTGTATTGCATCTTTTTTTTCAAAGTTAGACATTTTTGGGGACATCTGAATTTTGGCTTGGTTTGCATCATCAAACCCTTCAATTCTTCATCTGGCTTCCAGCTGATTAGAGCCATTTGGTAAAGCCAACCATATTATCAGGATCTTCTACCTCCACTCCTACTCCCGTCATTCCTGCTTCTTCTAACAGATTTGCGGGGCAGACTGCATCCATTGGTTCTTCAGGAACATCTACAGCTTGTGCCTTGTTGTCTTTCTGTGGTTTCTGGGATGTCTCAAACCTTTCGCATCCAGCTGAATCAGTCCTGTGGGACTATCCTCAGAAAGTGTCAAGTAGTGACATGATATGCGTCCAGATCCCATTTTCATTTAGTTTAATATTTTTGGGGGTTTCTTCTCCTCCTTTTTTTGACGCACCACTACTTATCATATCGGGAATGCCTTGTTCTAATTATGTAAATACATCTGCACTATAAGGAAATTTGTTCTACAAAAAATGTTTTCACCAAGTTTTTCTGAGTGCAGTATTATTATTATTATTATTATTATTATTATTACTACTGCTACTTTGTTGGGATTTTTAGGTGAAGAAATAATCCTAATTGTATTAATGTCAGGAGGTGAAAACCCCTTCCCACCTCCCCCCATTCCTCCTTTCTATTTTCTCATTTTCTTTTTCTGTCTGACCTTTTTTTCTGGATCTATATTCATGCTTATTGTGTTTGAGTTGTGTTTTTTAGTCTAATTCATATAATAACTAATTTGTATAGTCGGATTAGCATAAAATATAAATCAAGAATTAATTTACTGGAAATAGCAAATGAGTCATATCCTCAGCCATTGCTAACCATGTTCAGTAGGTGAATGTAAGGCTGAAGATTCCTGCCATTTGTTGCAATTGAGACTGCACCTTGGCCGCCTGTGATATTGATGTCCATTCATTACAAGCTATATACAAGCTATACAGAGCTGTAGATAGGATGTATTGCTTAAACGCTAAGTGCAGTAAAGCACAGGCTCTCCAGGACATATGCTGTGATGTCTTTAAAATTAGCACAACGACAAATAGAGATTTAACAAGGTGTTTCATGTTACTTAATGAGCAGATTCATTAAACCACAAAGTGCCAGATGATAAATGAAACATTGAGATTAATTTTATGCAGAATCACCTCTTCATACCAGTAGAAGGATTCATTTATATATCATGCAGTTGTTTACCCTTGATGTTGACTTTTTGCTAACCTTTGCCACTGCAGTTTCCAATATTCTCTGGTTAGCCACATTATCCATGATGCAGAGCCTTAAGACTTGCTGAGCACCATGCGAAAATAGCCCACTAGTCACTTTAACAAAGTATAGCCATCGCTGTAACACATAATTAGAGTACACTGTAGTTTCTTATAGGGTGATTGACTAAAGAAGAAATTCTGGAGACATCTCCCCCAAATAAGCGAAAACTTTACATTAATTAGGCAAGCTGGAAAAGCAGCTGAGTTTTTTTTTTTTTTTTGACCATTGTTGTCCTAAAATTTCCAATTCCTATGTCAGTTGTCTAAAATACCTGGTTTTGGAAATAGACCTCATGGAGGGTCCTTATCATTTGGGATAACCAGAAATATTCATGGGAGAGGGATGTGCCGCTACTACAAATAAGGGAAAAAGATAAAAATAAATTCAATTTGTTGATAAATACTAATGAAAATAAGTATACAAACTATCACAAAAACAGCAGGAAACAAATTGCTCTCTCCACCAGGGCAGGAAATGTGTTCCAAGTGCTTGGTTCTGGCAGCAATGTTCCTCCAATTCAAAATTTTCTCAAAAAATAACAATGCCGCACTCAAAAGAATTTAATGGAATAAAAAGAAGATATCTGGAGAACGAGTATCCTTGTGGTGCAGATTTATTACAATATTGTGAACATAGCATGACCACCATAATAAGCAGCAGCAGTGAGAGGAGTTGTGGCTAACACATCTCTGATCTGGGCATCAAAAAAGAGAGGGAGGGACGACAAAAAAACAAACAATCAAACTAAATGAAACGGAAAATGAAATGGAACTAAATGCGTTTCACATCACTACTGGTCACTTTCTCAACAAAGTAGTGACGTGAAACGCATTCAGTTCACAGTTTCATTTAGTTAGGTTGTTTTTTTTTGTCCCCCCCTCTTTTTAGGATGCTATGTTCACAATATTGTAATTAATCTGCACTACAAAGATACTCTTTATCCAGATCTCCATCTTTTTATTCCATTAAGTTATGTTGAATGCTATGTTGCTATTTTTGTGCTATTATTCATTGAGCCATTTTGCAACTGAAATGACCAGGAATGGTTCTAGAATGTAAAATTTGGTGCCAACATTAGTTTATGGACTTCATGTGCACAGTTACATAATCACCAAAAATTACAGAAACAATTTGCTCCCAGATACAGACATACAGCACACATACAAATAGATATGCTACTAGACACACACAAACAATCATACACATACACACATATATACATACTCCAAGATAAACACAAATGCACACCTCTACTGCAGTAAAATGTAAATATTTTACTTTAGCCACTTCCTATGTGTGTGCCTTTTGGTTACATGAAGGTGGCATAGATGGTGTCTAAGCGGAGCAGACACATGCACATACACACATACACATAGCCACACAAGCAGACACACACTGCCACACAAGTATACAGATGCATGCTGCCACACACCCACAGGCACACACTGTCACACACACTTTCATACATGCATAAGGACTGGCACACACACACATATACCACTAACTAAGCTCTGTTTTAGCTACTTATAAGGTCTGCAGCTTTTGCAAGCTGTTTTTACATATACCCTAAAGAAACCAAGGAGAAAAAAATACATGCATGCTTTCTTTGTGGTTATACCTAATTGTTGAAAACAAAAATCAATGGAGTATTCCTTTAAACATGAGACAGTCCAAATGTTCTCTTACAATTGCTCATTTCCATGTTCTCCCAGTACTATTTATGGTCTTGTTTATAAGAAGACTTTATTAGCAAGACTAGGTACATGTATTCTTCAGAATACGTCATAAGCACTACAGGCACTCAAATGTTCGATGCAATGAATGTTACTGTACGACTAGTTGTCCTGTGCATTTATCTCCTTAGTTTTTGTGTTTTTTTTTTTTTTTTCAAGAATAATTATGTTTTGGTTCATAATGCCACCCTTTCTGCCATCCCTTCCAACCTGCAGTGGTTTTCCCATTTTTCAAACATACTGCTGTACATGATAGAATACATTTAAGGTTTTAGTGCATTGCTACTGGCTGCAAAAGAAAGCTAGTAAGTGAACTGCTAGGACCCCTTGCTCTACCCATAATTCACTACATTTGGGATACATTTAGCACTGTTAAAAATATACAAAGGACCACTTAATACACCCAAACCGCTTCCTTCATCTCAATGAAGTGGTCTGGGTGCAGTGGGTTTGTAGTTTTAATCCTGCAATGTAAAACATTGCAGTTTTTTAGTTAAAGGTGCAACCTGCCCCCCACCCCCAAAAAACTGGTGTTCGCATTTGACAACTACATATGTATTTTGGAACACAGTGTACATAGGAGGTTTGGATAAGTCTAGTTTAAGGATGCAGACCTTCTACCTCTCTTTGTAAATACCCTCTTCCCTACCTGTCCAGAGGTGGACACCACCCACCTCTTATACCCCTGTTTTAATACTGCTTATATTTTCTTTTTAAGTGGACCATTATTTTTTGAATCATTGGGAATAAAGTTTAAGTTTTTTTGCCACTTACAATACTTGTGTGCTTCCTCCCAGTGTATCCCACAATTTTGAGTGACACTGGGATTTTTGTTCTCATTTTCAGTAGCAAATGTATATATGTATGTGTGTGCATATTTCTACATATAATGTATTGTGTCGAATCTAGTGAGTATAGTGAGTGTACGCATCTATCTAAAATAAAAAGTAAAGTCAGGGAGAGTGTGTCAGACTGGAGAGCCTACTAGGGGTTAACCCCTACATAAAATACATTACAATCCAATTAAGTAAATGATATAGAAAAAACAGCCTGTTTTTTTTTTTTCATATTCTTTCCTACTTTGATTTTTAATATGCAGTTATGTAAATACCTGCAGGATTAATACTGATAGACGTTATTAGAGTAATATAAGGGGTTCAAGGTTAAAGAGGGGTTTACTTTTTAAGAGGAGTTAAACCTAGGATTAAAGTAAAGGTTTTATTTTCAGGTTTAGGCTATGAATGCTTACATTTGGGGAAAAGGAAGGTGTTTGATTATGGCTTGGAAGGAGTTACATTTATGGATTGGGAAATATGGGTACATATCATACAGGCATGTGGAGTTTAAAGGGTTATTTGCAAATACTCCCCCTCCTATGATGGAGGGGATAAGCTGATTAATACATTTAACAAAACTGTTCACCCACCCACAGCCTCTATCCAACATGACTACACAAACACACACTCTGCATATACTACACAAACACACACTCTGCATCAACTACACAAACACACACTCCATCCATTACACAAACACAGACACTGCATCCACTACACAAACACACATTCTGCATCAACTACAAAACACACACTCCATCCATTACACAAACACAGACACTGCATCCACTACACAAACACACTTTGCATTCACTACACACACATACTGCATCGGGTATATACACATACTAAATCAACTTTACTAGCCTTGTGGGCAGACTCGAATGTTGGCCCTGTGGGCAGACTCGGATGTTGGCCCTGTGGGTGGACCTGGGGATTGGCCCTCTGGGTAGACTCTGGGGGTGGGCCTTGTAAGCATCCTGAGGAGCAAGCCCTGGAGGCCCAGGCCTTGAGCTGTGTAAGGAGCCCCAAAATTCATGATGGCAGTCCTGCTTGTCTCCCCTCATGAGGAAACAAAAAAAGCACATAACTGTTGTAAATAGTTGCCCCCTACAGGTGCCTGTAGGCAGATGCCCAGTCTGCCTAATGGTAAATCCCTATTCATGAGCAACAGCCAGGTGAAACCTGGCCATGCGACCAGATGCAGCTCATAGGAAAGCAATGAATTCTATCATTGTCTATTAGAAGCATTTGATCTGACGAGGATGACACTCATCACATACACAAACCTCATCCCCAAGTCTCCTCTCAATGCTTTTTTCACTTATTTTAGTTTATTAAACCAGGGGGTGAGGCTAATTAGTTACTAATGAACTATAGAATTAGGATACAGGTTTGTGTTACTAACACGATAGTTTTACTTAAGTCTGTATGACCGGCTGAGTTATGTCTTAGTTTGGCGAGAGCTCACTGCAGAAGAAAATGCAAGAATTTCGAATATGACTTACTTTTTATTTTTGTATTGGGAAATGTATTATCTGGATATATTTAATGTGTTATCAATAGACTGTGTTACAAGTCAACTCTAGCAAATCACTGCACTTGATGTTGTAATAATAACGATGAATGGTCAAAGCAGTGTAACAATTTAATTGTTACTTAATGTATGTCCTTTATAGGATTCAGCGGAAGTTGTTATTTGCTAATTCCAACACTAATTAGTATTCAGACACCTGTGCGTTAGCCTTGAGGGTTAAAAATAATGCATTATCTGTCAATTCTCCACACTCGAAGTCTTGCTGATAAACCCAACAGTCTCTAGAATTCAGGATTCAGCATCTACAAATGGTTACATTGTTACATTTCAAACCACTGTTTAGGGCAAGATTCTGAAAGCAGATAACAGTCTATTAAAAAACACTGCTGAGTTAACCCTTTCCCAGCCTAGATGAGAGTATAATGGAGATCAGTACAAGGCTATTCCCTTCTAACGATGTAAAGGCTATCACCTCCTAGCCATCTAAAGGTTTTCACTTGAATGTAAAGGGTATCCCATCCTCGTATTTTAAAGGCTACCCCCTCCTCACAATGTAAAGACTTTCTCCTCCTAACAAAGGCTATCATATTTTAAAGGCTATCCCCTCCAAATATTTTAAATATTAAATAACACTATCCCCTCAATATAAAGCGTATTCCATCAATATAAAAGATACCCTCTCAATATGGAGGCTAACAGCTCAGTTTAAATGTTATCTTCCCAATATAAAGGCTACCCCCCAATGTAACGGATACCCCCTTAATATAAAGGTTATCACACTAATGTAAAGGATGCCCCCTCAATATAAAGGTTATCCCCCTATATAAAGGATGACCCCTCAATATAAAGGCTATCCCTCAATGTAAAGGATACCCCCTCAATATAAAAGCTATACGCTATTGCAAAGGCTATCCCCTCAATATAAAGACAGCCCCCCCAATCCCCTATGTAAAGGCTATCCCCTCCTAGCCATTTAACCCCTTAAGGACCAAACTTCTGTAATAAAAGGGAATCATGACATGTCACACATGTCATGTGTCCTTAAGGGGTTAAAGGCTATCCTGCTTTATCACACAGATGTCTGACACCCCTATTGATGGAGTTCATGTAAAATCTTGGTGCATGCAGTTTGGGAGCCCCAGTTGAGTGAGGATTCCCATAGACCATTGTTTAGTAGCATGCCCCCTGTTCCTTAAGATGTGTTTATGTATTCATGCACGCTGTCGGTATGCTCTAGCCGAGCTGTGCACAGCAATGCGCTGCAGCAGCCTAGTGCAGCAATCTGTCCCTTGTCTGAGCCGGCTGCCCCCCTTCTCCTCTGCCCCCCCACCCCCCCCCAGCACTTCTCTGGCAGGTATCCCCCATGTCAGGGCTGGCTGGACCCGCAGAGCATGCACTCTGTCCGGATAGCCGCGGTGCTCTCTCCTTACCCAGGCAGGGCTTCCCTCCCCCCTCTCCTCCCCCAGTCCTGGGTGCAGGGCTTGCTGCGGGCGCCGGGGTCTGGGAGCCCAGGCGGAGAGGGGCAGAATGACGTCAGCGCAGCTCAGGCAATAGGCTGTAGCTCCCAAGCCTCATTCAATGCCTTGTCTGCAGCCGGGAGCCAGCCAGCGGTACAGCAGCAGCAGCATTCACCGCAGCATCAGTGACATCCTCAGTAGGTAAGTCACATAGCTCCATCACTGCAAAAAACAAAAAACAAAAAACAATTAAAAATAAAATTAATTAAAATAAACATCCCAGTGCCACGGACTGCCAGCACCCACTGCCCCTTTAGACCCAGGCTGTGCCAGTCACCTGGGCAAGTACTGCATTTCGAGGGGTACCCACATCATTGTCTGATGTGACTCTCAAGGGCACATAGAGGGATGAGGCTCTGTAAGTCATTCATCAAAATCAGTGTTGTTGACTTTGGGAGAAGGTGATGGATGAGCTGTAGGTATTAACTCTTCA
Source organism: Pelobates cultripes (assembly GCA_933207985.1). NCBI lineage: Eukaryota > Metazoa > Chordata > Amphibia > Anura > Pelobatidae > Pelobates > Pelobates cultripes. The sequence goes on along the minus strand of OW240912.1, from coordinate 383,111,206 downwards.
AGTGTCAGAGTGGTAAAGCAGTACTGCCCCTCTGGCACTCATAGGGTGAAAAATGCCCCCACCCCCTCTCCTTTGATATGGGCTTGATTTGTTTTGGGAGTCAGTGCCTCTTCTGTTACCAGTTTACAGTGATTTACCTGTGTTTCTCTAGTGGATCTTGGGCTGGCTGAACATATAATAGAGCAACTGGCTCTGGCAGACAGTTATGGTCTTAATTCTACTTCCAAGTTGGCATCTGCAGGTCTGTCTCTTCCTCTGCTGAGCTCAGTAATTGAATTAAAGATTACCTAAGCTACAGTTTTTCTTTTCTTTTATCTTTTTTCCCTCACCTCCTGTATACCAGATTCTTTTTTAACAGCAGGGTTTTCTAACATGGGATCCACATTATTTATGGCATACTTCCAGGGTCTGCTGAATGGACTTGTCGACAAACCATCATTTGAAGAACATGTCTTCTGTTACTCATTGCCTATTTATATAATTTAAACTATTTTCCCCTCTGCCTTTATTCACAGGTTGTTGCCTTTTTCCAGCCAACTTCAACTTCTGTGATTTTATGAGATATTATCTAGTCTCAGTTCCAGTGGAAAAACACACAGGTGCTTCTCCTTTTTGGTATCACCAACCTTTCTCCATGAGTCCAAGATTCTCCAAACAGCTCAGGCTGTCTATGTCACCTTGCCTCTTCAACAGGACATCTCCGTCCAATAGCACCACCAACTGTGTAACAGAAGTGGAACCTCTGTTCCAGTCCTTCTCCTCAACCTTGGTCTTAATTGTTCTGGCCACGGTCATCTTCTGCTTGGTTGTCCTATCACTTAGCACCTTTCACATGCACAAGAGCAAGATGAAAAAGCGTAAGATTGAGAAGGCTCAGGAGGAGTATGAGAGGGACCACTGCAGTCCTAAGGCAGAGAGGAGTCATTTATATGGAAAGGAGAATAGACAACCAAGTGCCCCCCAGGACAGTAGCTCTTCACCTTCTCCAATCATTCAGAGGAAGGAATCCAGCAGCATAAACCTGGATTCCAGGATTATTGAGCATTCTCAAATAGAACCTTCTGTTTTGGACAAAACCAGTGAGGACCTGCTGCAGTCTGTGGTGTTGTCATGATCCAAAATGACAGAGAAGGCTATGTTCTTGTACATATTTGGTGACACTGTCTCTGAGAAAAAAAATAAATTCAATTCAATTAATAAGAGCAAAAAATATTTACAAGAGTCAAGCGCATGATTACAAAACCACATTGCGTTGCTACCATTAAGTGTGTGAGATAACAAATAATTAAAAAAAAAAAGGATTCCTTGTAATGCTTTTTTTTCTGGAGACAAGTCTACACAAATGCTACCAAATATATTGTCATTTGCCTGAGGACATTCACCCTTGCTGTATATACAAAGCGTACAGGATAGCCGCATCATCTCCTTTACCTATATACCAATTATAAGGGATTTAACAAACATGAGCTTGCCAAAATGACAAATATTGCACAACATAACACAATGTACTGGAAGAGAGATGGCTGGATCTTGTGTGCTAAAAATACGGAATTGTAATATGGAGAGAACCTTTGTGAAGAAGAGGATTTCTTTCTGTTAAAAAAAAAATGACAACCCTTTTTTGGGGGGAAAAAGAACAAACAGCATATGCCATCTTTTAATTTCGTTTCAGAATGCTTGGTAATCTTTTTTAATAGAAAAATCTTTTTTGCCTTGTGGGGCTTTTATCAGTTAATCAAGCGATGCACCTTGCTTACTTCTGCAATACTGTATGATTGGTGAAGGGAGCTGTTCATATGTGATGGTGCTGAAATTTATCCACACGGTGTGTTAACAGTGTTTTTCAAACCTTGTCCTTAGAATCCATTAAGAAGTCTGGATTTAAGGTTGTTCCTTCCACTGTATAGGTGCTTCAATCAAAGTGACAGGACCACTGATTAAATCACCTGATAAAAAGCAGGGATGTTTTAGAATTCTGGCTTGGGTCCTGAGGACAATATTGAATAACACTGCTAAGGTATAATATTACATTATAAGTTTACTTTCTGTTATTCTTTGCTTAACTTATTATATAAACTGTACCTATACATGCAGATACAGTCTTTTTGTAAACAATTTTTGGGTGATGTGCAGTTCTGAAGTGCAGTTACTAATCCTAAATTATATTTTGTTGTTCTTCTGTTTAAACTAAAAAACAAAAAACAAAAAACCTGTGCCCTTATTTTACTTATATATTGATGATGAAGCAAAACATAGCTGTGTACTATGCACTCTTTAATGTATGTTTATTGTTTCATGCCTACTGACGTGAGAGATCTCGCAGGAAATTAAATTCAGTAGCATGACCTAGCTTCTATTGTTACAAGAATAAATTTTATATCTTAATCAGTTCTTGACAATTCATCTATATTTTTTTTTTTTTAAAGAGTCGTTTGGAAATTAACAGACAATGCTTATGTCTGATATCCATAGATTTCAAAACAAAGAAAATTTTATTTTGCTTTCACTAGAAATCTTAGGGTTAGTGTCCATATATGTTGAGACAAGCCTAAAGAAATGTTAAGGTTGAAGTGCTGTGGTTTGCCAACTATCTGCAGATAAGCCTACTGCAATGTTGTGCTAGATGTTCTAAATTTAGAACTTTGATCAAGATTTGCCTTGCTCAGCTTAGACTTAATGCAATGACTATATTGGACTGGTTTAGTTTCACAGTGAGGGTGTGAATGCATGGAAATGATCAACAAGCGAATGTGGTGTGTCGATGATGTGATTAAGCAATACTAAGCTCCCAGATGCTTAGCCAGCTGTGTGAGTTCAATGGACTGTAACATATGAACCATCCATTAGGGCAGGCATAGGCAACATTCGGCACTGCAGATGTTTTGGACTAAACGTCCCATGATGCTTTGCCAGCATTATGTGTGCAAGAGCATTATGGAGGATGTAGTCCATAACATCTGGAGTGGTGAAGGTTGCTGATCCCTGCCTTAGGGTAATGACTAGTAGACAACTGCAAGGAAACACACTATTAAAAATACCAAAAAACAAATTTGTCAAAATATCCTTTATGCACAATGTAGTCAACTTAGATTGCAAAATGCATTTTCTCATATTTAATTTTCACTGGAAATTTTTTGAAAATAGCTAAATGAAGACCACATGATACCAATGAGTGTATATATCTCTCTCTGTACAATAGTGCCTGACGTAATTACTGCTTAAACTGTTATATTGGATCAATGGTCGTGTTTCATTGACTTCAGATTTTATCAGCTGTGGATTGTCAGATGGGGATGGGTACTAGAAAATGAGAAGAGGATGATACTCGTAAATTACAAGCCAAAAACAGTACCTCAGTAACAAATCTCCTAAGGCTTTGGGTTAAATCCATACTAATTGATTGCTGTGGTCGATTGTGTCCAATTGTACCTCAACTCACAGTCTTATGGAACGGCTGATTCCAAGTTTCGTCACATCTAAAACACAGAGGGGTTCTGTGTGCGGCTGTAATGTTACCTTCAATACTGCCTTTCTTATTGCATGGCATTTTTTTTGGAGTCTTTGTTTTTGCACACTTTTGAATTTGTCAAACTCACCTCTTTTAAAAATGAAAGAGGTTTCAACGCTATAGATTCTAGAGAAAACCTACACATCAAATGCTCTAATGTTTTGTAAGTGGAGAAACACATGTTACATTACAGAACAAGCTGGGAGGCTGGTAATAATGTAAGATATGACAAAAGATGTAAGAAAGTAGATATATCACTCCTTGTCTTCAATGACTCTATATCAGCTTGTGAGATATTGCAAAAAGACACAAATATCACACGACTTGTATGTAAAGCAGTCTGTAATCAATCTGGTTCTTTAACATAATTAGTCAGTAGTAAAGTGCAGATCCATGAATGTGAAATTATGTACACATATAATATAATACATATACATTTATATAAATATGTGTTATATATGTATAGAATATTTGCAGGCACATAGATAGATAAACACAAATACACCATTGTATCCTGTGTTTCTTAGATTTTTTTCTAAATTTATGTTCTAATATAAAACAAATAAAGTGTACCTGATTTATACAACAGAAAGAAAGCAATAAACAATTGGTTTCAAAACGTGATGGGTGTCAGTTAAGTAAATTACAGAGGCCCAGTTCTATTGTTTGCTAGTTCCATGTGGCCCTAGGACAGGTTTGTTTCATTTAGCTATTAACATGTACAAAGTCCAGTTGGCATCCAAGACAATTCAATGCAATTTTGTTGTATTTTTTGTGTGAAACAAAAGGATTCTCAACAACTGGGATTTACAGGGGCTAATCTGCATAATGACTAAATTGTCATTGATAGGATGTTGTATGCTTGAATTTATTTAAACAAACAAACAAACAAACAACCTTTGGTATTCCCATGGACTTAAATAAGAAATAAGCCTATAAATTATTTAACACTCTATTTGAATACGTATTTAAAAACTGCCATGGCTTTAGTCATACAAAGGGTTATTTGCCAAGAGCATTCTTGAGGCAAAGTTCTAAAAATGAAGCAATCACCATGGAAACCAATAAAATGTCCCCACTAATTGCTCCATGATGGAACTTTGACCCAGAATTGAACTAGTTTAATTACTCCCATTGGGTCATTATATGGTGACGTAAATGGATCAGCATATCTGACATGCCACAGGTGATGTAATTTGGAACCTGGCAAATCTCACTATAATTTGTTGTTAATGTATTCCTCTATCTAATGTATCTAGCTATCTATCTAATCAATTTCGCGCAGTCTCATCCAAAATCTAGGCTTCATAAAGGATCTCACATCCATTATGGTTTAGATGGACCCTTACTTTTCTTGATAATAGAAATGGCAGCCACACACACACATATATACACACACATACCTATATTATACTTAAAGGTGAAGCATATTAGGGAAAAAGGATGCCATTAGGCGGTTTTGGAGACATCAAAACAAACTATGAGAACAAGTGACATAGAAATGTCTCCAGAACCCCTCAACAGCAGTATTTTCCCATAATCTAAGTTTCATAGTTATGTATCTTTTAAATTACATGATATTTTATGTTCAGTTAATAAAAGAATTACAATTTTATAGGGGTTAATGCTCAATGACAGTGTTGTGTTAGGATAATGTAGGGATTAAAGTAATACACCAGACCCCTAAAACACTTAAGCTTGCTGAAGGGCCTTATGTATGAACAGTGTGTCCTCTTACTTCATTTTACAAAAAGTGCAGATTTCTATAGAAATTGACACATATAAATTAACCTTGTTACACCCCCTGGCTGTCAGTCGGGTAACAGTATGTATGTTGCTTCCTGGTTTGTTTAGCTCAGTGGAGCTAAATTAAAGAGGCAACAATTGCTAAGAGCACCTGTCTTGCATAGACTTCTCATTGAGCTATACTGGGAAGTCTGTGATTGGACAGCCACAGAAAGTCTGGGTGGGGTTAGAAGGAGAAGACTTGCAAATCCTTCAGACAAGAGAACAGCAGCTTTTGCAAGCTGTTGTCAGGTACACCCTCTGTGAAAAAAAAATGCATAATTAATTGGGGTATACCTATTAAACAATGATTTTTATTTATTTTCTGTAGTTGAGTTTAAAGTGACAGTGTCCCTTTAATATATAGCGTAGTGAAGTATGTTCAGGTAGCGTAGGGTTGATATATCTATTTTTCCATTGTTCATCATTTTAATCTAATTATATACATTTCATTTTATGTCGTTATTCTCCTTCCCCACTTCATCATTTCTTCCTTGTTCCTCTGAGAACACAGTTTCTGCAAATATTAGTTTTGGTTTTAGTTAAATGGATCAGAAAAAGGTGCAATGTAAAGAGGAACACTTATACAATGTTATCTTTTTATATTGTCTTGATTATATTAATATATTTTGCTTTGAAAACAGGTAATGGGCAAAACATTTTAAAAAGGTTTTTTTTTTTTGTTCTCCTCCACCCTATCCAGATAATCTTTTTTTGTGACGAGAGAATTGAGCCCCTCTTTGACCCAGTCCATATCAGGCTGCTGCCAATGTTTCAAACATTTAGACAGGTCGACTACTGCCTGCAGAATACTAAGGAAAGAAGGAAAGACTGATTGAGAGTGGACAATTAACAAATAAAAGTATCTTGTGAACTAAAGATTCTTTTTTTTATGACCACTTTACAAAGTTGCTTAAATCAATATCTTCTAGAACACATCAAAGGTTTATTTTCACAAGAGTCCGCTGTTAAAAGAGAAAACTCACATTGAAATTAGGCATAGTATATGTTACATAACACAAATAAAACAATATTTCGATCACGTCATGTCCTCTGTGCACAGCAGAAGCAATGTGAATATAAACTAAGAGATAAATAGCGGAATGACATGTGGATTATCATTATTGATCAAAAAAAGCTAAAGAGCAACAGGAACAGCCACAATGTATGGGTAACTGATCACAGAGACAGTCCTAGCTCTCTGGCATAAATGATGAAAATGATCTCAACATATTTGAAAAATGTGATTGTTTTCCTCATGATACTCTTGCTTTGATATAATATTGATGTATTCTTTTATTTTATTTAAAAGACAGAATTTAACTTACAGTGTGCTAAATACAGGCCATATCACTAGCTTGAGATTGCCCCTTATCTATATGTTCATATTCTATTTATTACTTAAGTAGGTAAGAGCATACTTCATAATAATAATAATAATAATAATAGTAATAATAATGATAATAACAATAATAATAATGTATCCATTTATGCGTTAGAGGTTCTGGGAGCTAGCTGGTGCACAAACAACATGGCTTTCCAGTGAATTTAATTATATATAATTTCTCTGTATTTCAAACTAATTTAATATATTACAATATGCAAAAGGAATTTCTAATTTAGTCAGACATCCATCGGGTAAAATAATGCTATTCTGTAAAATAGCACATTGAAGGGATTTAACTCTAGAATGTGTCCAAACCTCATAGCTACAGGTACAATTCACAGAAAGCTCAAGTATTCACACTATCCAAAGTAGAATACAGTGACTAGCAGAATGTGCAAGGACTAATAATGTAGAAAAGCTGGACTACCTACAATTTTAAACGTGATGTACTATGAGATAGGATTTTCGATAAAATTGAAGACATTATGGTCTCCTGTACCTTCTAGTAGACAGGAGGGATCCCCATGTTCTCACCTATCACCAAGACAAGTGTTAAGTGAGTGAATATTTATAGTAAAATAGTGGCAGTACCCAAGACACCCTATGTTTAAACATCGTACAGCTGGGTTTGGAAAATTTATAGGACACCATTTCGCTTATTAAAGAAGAGTGGCATGGTGGTGGTGGTGGAGCCTAGACTCCATCGTTCTGATCCTATCTTCAGATACAATGCACTTGACCAGCCTAACCAATCACACTGACCCCTCATCTATAAAGCTGAAGATGTTTTCATACAACTTTCTGCTGTGAGGATGTGCTTATTGTGCTTTTATATAAATTTAAAGCTATGGTTGTTAATTGTTTTTCTTTTTTTTTTTTCAAAGGGTATCTATTTAATTGGTAAGACTATTTTACTTATTTGAAACTGTTTGGAGATTGGAAGTGTTTTTTTTATTGCAACATGCATGCAAAAGCTAAAGATACTTGGGACCCCTGCAGGGCATGCACTCAAGATATAACATATTTTACTTGCAGCTCATTTGTTAATTAGTCCGAATTTAGGGAGAGGTCCATTATATTAAAGGTGTATAGTTGCAGGAGAGCTTTTTTTTACTATTTTCTGGGTACTGTGCCTAGGTAATGGCACTATTGGTGATAAAGTCGCTGAATGCTGATTTGGCAGTTTGCCAGGGTGGTGTGTTACCTTTACATTGAAGTGTTTCTGTGCACTGTAGTTAGAGGAGGACTGGGCATTTGCATCCTTTTCAGAGGCTACTTAAGAAGCTTCTTTTCTGAGAGATCGGCTGGGGAGCCAGATACAGTGCTATCCTTTCTTTCCAGGTTCTCTAATGGCACATCAAAGGCAAGAGTGGCTGAACTAAGGACAGTAACAATAGAAGATACTAACAGGAGTGTATTCGTCTTACTTTGCCAAACAATATATGTTTTTTGTTTTTTTTAATATGTTTCTAGAGTTCTCACTGTAACATTACAATTAAATAGCAAATCACTAATCTAACAATCTTCACTGTTCCTTTGGTCTTCATAAATCTCATGAACTTTTAACAGTCTTCAAAAAAATAACGTGACTTACAACTTGATAATGAAATCAGCTTGCCAACTTACCAAAGATTATTTGGAAGAGTTGTGGCTACTTGTGGAATTTGACATACAAGTCTGATCTTTTTTGTCCCCCAAAACAAGGACAGAAGGTGCCTGTAGCAAGTGTGTTAAAAAATGATAAGCTTAGAGTCATGTCTACAAATGCTCGCAGTTTAGGGAATAAGATCCATGAACTTTTGGCAATAATGGCAACTGATAGTGTAGATTTAGTCGCTGTTACTGAGACATGGTACAATGAGAAAAATGACTGGGACATAGCAATACCAGGGTACTCTTTATATAGGAAAGATAGGGAAGGCAAGAAAGGGGGAGGGTGGCCTTGTATGTGAAGGATAGCATAAAATCTAGCCTAATAAAAGTTAGTGAGGCAAACATAGAGTCCGTTTGGGCTACGTTAGAATTTGGTAATCACACAGTAACTCGTGTAGGTGTGATTTATAGGCCCCCAGGACAAATTGAAGAGTTAGATAATCTACTAGTTGAGGAAATAGCTAAAATGACAATGAAGGGGGAAGTTATCATCATGGTGACTTTAATCTTCCTGATGTAAATTGGAAAACAAAATTAGCTACTTGTGCCAGGAGCACACATATTCTAACCTCTCTACTGGGATTGACTCTAAAACAAGTCGTTGAGGAGCCAACTCGTAAAGAGGCCATACTAGATTTGGTGTTAACAAATGGAGATTTGGTATCAGATGTTACTGTAGGTGAAAGTTTAGGATCCAGTGATCATCAGTCAGTGTGGTTTAATATAAGAACAGTGACTGAGTCACACCACACAAAACAAAAGTTTTAGACTTTAGAAAAACAGACTTTTCTAAAATTAGAATATGGGTAGAGGAGTCATTATCAGACTGGAGCAATTTAAATGGAGTCCAAGAAAAATGGGATTATTTAAAAGTTGCACTATTGAAGGCAACAGAAAATTGCATTAGGCTTGTCAGTAAAAGCAAAAAATTCAAGAAACCACTGTGGTACTCCTCAGATGTGGCCAAAATAGTTAAAAACAAAAAGTTAGCATTTAGGAATTATAAAAAACCCAGAGTGAGGAAGACAAAATGATCTATAAGATTAGGCAGAAAGAGGCTAAGCAAGTTATAAGAGCTTCCAAATCACACACACAAGAGAAAATAGCACAGTCAGTAAAAAAAGGGGATAAAACATTTTTAGATACATAAATGAGAAAAGAAAAGTAAAACAAGGATTAGTTAGATTAAAAACAAAAGAAGGAAGGTATGTAGAAGAGGATAAAGGTCAGGCTGACTGCCTCAATGAATATTTTGTTCTGTATTTACAGAAGAAAATGAAGGAAAGGGACCTCAGTTGAGAAAAAGGATAAATGAGTCATTTATTACACGTGAGTTTACAGAGGAAGAGGTTCTATATCAACTGTCAAAAGTAAAGACAAATAAGTCAATGGGACCTGATGGAATACACCCAAAGCTATTAAAAGAGCTTAGTGGTGTACTAGCAAAACCATTAACAGATTTATTTAACCAATCATTGTTAACAGGAGTAGTCCCAGAAGATTGGAAGTTAGCGAATGTTGTGCCCATTTACAAGAAAGGTAATAGGGAGGAGTGGGCAACTATAGGCCAGTAAGCCTTACTTCAGTAGTGGGGAAAGTGATGGAAACCATGTTAAAGGATAGGATTGATGAACATCTAAAAACACATGGATTTCAAGATCAGAGACAACATGGGTTTACTTCAGGGAGATCATGCCAAACTAATCTTATTGATTTTTTGATTGGGTAACTAAAATAATAGATCAGGGTGGTGCAGTAGACATTGCTTACCTAGATTTCAGTAAGGCTTTTGACACTTTTGCACATAGAAGGCTTATCAATAAACTGCAATCTTTAAGTTTGGATTCCAATATTGTTGAATGGGTAAGGCAGTGGCTGAGTGACAGGCAACAGAGGGTAGTAGTTAATGGAATATATTCGAAGCTTGGACTTGTCACCAGTGGGGTACCTCAGGGATCTGTACTTGGACCCATTCTCTTTAATATTTTTATTAGTGATATTGCAGAAGGTCTTGATGGTAAGGTATGTCTTTTGCTGATGATACTAAGATATGTAACAGGGTTGATGTTCCAAGAGGGATAAGCCAAGTGGCAAATGATTTAGGTAAACTAGAAAAATGGTCAGAATTGTGGCAACTGACATTTAATGTGGATAAGTGCAAGATATGCATCTTGGACGTAAAAACCCAAGGGCAGAGTACAGAATATTTGATAGATTTCTAACCTCAACATCTGAGGAAAGGGATTTAGGGGTGATTATTTCTGATGACTTAAAGGTAGGCAGACAATGTAATAGAGCAGCAGATAATGCTAGCAGAATGCTTGGTTGTATAGGGAGAGGCATTAGCAGTAGAAAGAGAGAAGTGCTCATGCCATTAAACAGAACACTGGTGAGACCTCACTTGGAGTATTGTACACAGTACTGGAGACCGTATCTTCAGAAGGATATTGATACCTTAGAGAGGGTTCAGAGAAAGGGCTACTAAACTGGTTCATGGATTGCGGGATAAAACTTACCAGGAAAGGTTAAAGGATCTTAACATGTATAGCTTGGAGGAAAGACGAGACAGGGGGGATATGATAGAAACATTTAAATATATAAAGGGAATCAACACAGTAAAGGAGGAGACTATATTTAAAAGAAGAAAAACTACCACAACAAGAGGACATAGTCTTAAATTAGAGGGACAAAAGGTTTAAAAATAATATCAGGAAGTATTACTTTACTGAGAGGGTAGTGGATGCATGGAATAGCCTTCCAGCTGAAGTGGTAGAGGTTAACACAGTAAAGGAGTTTAAGCATACATGGGATAGGCATAAGGCTATCCTAACTATAAGATAAGGCTAGGGACTAATGAAAGTTTTTAGAAAATTGGGCAGACTAGATGGGCCGAATGGTTCTTATCTGCCGTCACATTCTATGTTTCTATGTTTCTATGTTTCTATGTTTTACGATTATATAATATAAAGACATGTCTGTCTTTTGTGATCATTGTTTTATTTTTTTTCCAAACTGTACATTGCTTGGAATAGCCAGGAAATTTAATATGTTAAGCCAAAATTAGTGAAAATAGACACATTGGAACAATGCTGCAACTCAGCTGATCCATCAGTTTAGGAATAGAATGTGACATTCTGGTCCATTGATGGTTTAGTAAATAACACTGGCTTAGTATATTTTGCTGTTTTGGGGACCAAGTATTTAAAAACTGTCAAAAACTGTATTGTACCCTTCTTGACTAATTACTTTAACATTAGTTTTATTACTTATAAAACCGGTACATTTTCACATGTCACCGCATTCGTTTTTGACCTTATACACAATTTATTTCCAATTTTATTTTTTAAATAAATCATGTTGTGCTCCAATGCCATTAATTTCTCTTTTAAAGTTAAGGAAAAGGTTGCATCAGAAACATTATATTATTAAATGGGTGTTTTCACCTAAGGAAGAGCCATTCCTTTTATTCTAAACTATTATTTTGTGGCAAATTTTGAAAACAGAATGCAAAATTATCATGTTAATAAATAATTTACTTTCTTTTTGAATTCCCTTGATCATAGCTACTTAAGCTGTGCGTCTAAATGTTTATCGTATGAAGAGCTCCATTTTATTCTGAGCAATATTACAATCAAAGGGATACGTTATCATCTAGTTTGCTATTCTATTGACACACGATAGATATGTATCCCACAATGTCTTTATTTGTAGAAATCTAGCAGTAAGAAGATAAGGATTAGATTTGGTGCAAAGCAGGTTTGAAAGAGATAGTATCTACAACATTTCACTAGTACAGCTTTGCATCAAAACCATCTGGTAGGATTGGGGCTTAGAATTATTTACTTTGGATTTGAGCATCTTTCTCAAGTAATACGTTTGGACATGGAGTGAAATGTACAGGAACATTAAGGAATTTGAAATTCAATAAAAATGCTAAAAGTTATGAGAGTCACTGTTTAGAGACAACAATGTATTTTAGTTACAATAATCTTTCCCTCTTTAGGGTGGTCAAAATCTGTGTGATTTTTGACATTCTAGGCATGCATGTCATGATGAGGACAGCAGTAAGATCTAGGTTGGTCATCTATGACATAGAAACTAAAGATTATTTAGTTGCCAAATGCCGTGCTGAAAATTTCTGTGGGATGGACATTGTAAAATGTGATGTAACTTTAGCAATATAAAAAATAACCAAATAGTTTGGAGATCTTCAAAGTGGACAAGTGCTTACTTAATGGTTTGCCTGGTGCCTTCAACTAAATCAGTAGTTAAACTAAAATTAGGAAAACAGAGGATAATCATAATATTGATAGGAAATTCCTAAACTATTCTTACAAACTCTGTAAGACTCATATAGAACATTTACTTAATATACGATCAATTACTTTTGCAGATGTGCAAATGTATACCATTCCGATTTCAATAATGTATATTTTCACTACATTAGAAATTATTAAAATATAAAAAATTAAAAAACAAAAGTCAATTTAAGTCTAGATATTGGATTGTTCATCTGCTTATTATTGAGGGCGTGGGAATGGGTGTAAAAAAGGATTGATGGGGAGTAGAGATTCACCCCAATAATTTTGTTGGGGGAAAATTTTGAATGGTGACAGATTCCCCCTTTTATTATCATCTAGCTGTAAAGATTGAATGCTGTAATTTTTAAGCAATATCAATATAAAATCAATATAAAAAAAAATAATATCAGTGGAAAAATAAAATCTGCATCACATTGGTAATTTTGTAAATTTTGGGTAAATAAACTGTTGCTGCTGAGATTTTTTCTTTAAACAAAATTCTAAACACTTCACTGTAAACATACAGCTTCCCTAATGACATTGTATAATCTTTTTCTTGAACAAAACAAGGTGGTACCATCAATTTGATAGTACTAACATCTTCCTCAACAACAGTGTACCATATTTTTCTTGAACAAAACCAGGTGGTATCATCAATTTGTAGGGCTATAAGCCCCTTCTCTCTACGCAACATTCTGTTTCTCAGCATCTCACAAAGTCCCTGTAAAAAGGCAGCCTCTTCCATATGCCATTACTCTACAGAAATGTATGTAGTCACATTTTTGGGGTGAATTTATGGCTCATGGTAGCAATAAGAATGATGGGGAAGGTTGGAGGTTTTGATCACACTGAACTTAAAGGTAGGCAGACAATGTAATAGAGCAGCAGGAAATGCTAGCAGAATGCTTGGTTGTATAGGGAGAGGTATTAGCAGTAGAAAGAGGGAAGTGCTCATGCCATTATACAGAACACTGATGAGACCTCACTTGGAGTATTGTACACAGTACTGGAGACCGTATCTTCAGAAGGATATTGATACCTTAGAGAGGGTTCAGAGAAGGGCTACTAAACTGGTTCATGGATTGCGGGATAAAACTTACCAGGAAGGTTAAAGGATCTTAACATGTATAGCTTGGAGGAAAGACGAGACAGGGGGGATATGATAGAAACATTTAAATACATAAAGGGAATCAACACAGTAAAGGAGGAGACTATATTTAAAGAAGAAAAACTACCACAACAAGAGGACATAGTCTTAAATTAGAGGGACAAAGGTTTAAAATTAATATCAGGAAGTATTACTTTACTGAGAGGGTAGTGGATGCATGGAATAGCCTTCCAGCTGAAGTGGTAGAGGTTAACACAGTAAAGGAGTTTAAGCATGCATGGGATAGGCATAAGGCTATCCTAGCTATAAGATAAGGCTAGGGACTAATGAAAGTATTTAGAAAATTGGGCAGACTAGATGGGCCGAATGGTTCTTATCTGCCGTCACATTCTATGTTTCTATGTTTCTATGTAACACCGAGCTTCTTTTCAAACTACAAAAGCAGCCTGTAGTTCCCCAGATTTTATAGACAGGTGAAGAAGGGTGTACTTACTGTATGTGAGCATTTTGCTCACATCATACATTATTTCCAAATAATAAATTATTTTGGTATAAATAGAAAGATACTTTCATGGAAATGTTGCTAGATTGTTTAGTAATATGCATAAGTATAGAGTATTCGAACATTTTTGTTTATAAAAATTTTTTTATTTCCCCAATTCTGTAAAGTATGAATGGATGAATTAAAAACATTAAATTATATACATGTACACATTTTTATTATTTTCGGTATACCAAAAGAACACGCTATATATCAAAGTAGTTTAGTCCAGGGCTCTCCAACCTGCGGCCCCCCAGATGTTGCTGAACTACAACTTTCATGATTCCCTGGCTATCTGTTTCATTGAAAGAATCATGGGAGTTGTAGTTCGGCAACATCTGGGGGGCCGCAGGTTGGACAGGCCTGGTTTAGTCCATGTTTATAGGATAACAAGGTATCAACTTTTTCAAATACTTTTCATGCTATTTCTTATATACTCAAGAGCTATCAGTTAAGCTGTAAAGTGGTCATTATTTGCTGATTTGAATACAGCTTTCTTCTGAACTATACTTTAACTGACTTTAATGAGGATTTAATAACTGCTTGATCTAAGGATAAATCTGACTGCCATTCTGGGGTCAAGAAGGAATTTTTTTCTTAGCTTGTTGCAAAATTGGAAGTGCTTCAAACTGTTTTTTTTTTTTTGCCTTCTTTTGGATCAACAGCAAAAAACAAATGTGAGGTAGGCTGAACTTGATGGACGCAAGTCTCTTTTCAGCTATGTAACTATGTAACTATGATTTGGGGTTCCAGGTGAACTAAGCAGGAACTCAAGGTACCAGTAATATGGAGCACCGATTAGATATTAAACTGAATACTGTAACTCCTGTTCCCCTTTTGGGGTTCCTCTTGGTCTTTGATTATTATATATAATTGTCTGAATTGCAAAGTTCCTAGGTATTCACAAAATTGAGGTATTTGCCAGCTCCAGCAGCAGACCATTTGTCACTAATATTTGTTAAAGTGGTGTGATCTCTTCTGATTTTATAAGAAAATATTGCTTATCCATGATTTTTTTTTAATTAAATACTTTGAAATGTTTAATGCTCTTATGGTTTGTCAGCACTCCCCATTCTTTTATATATTTTTATGAACATTTGATATATTTTCATGAATCTAGAAAGACACCTCCTATTGGCAGTGGGATGAAGAATGGCAAATGGATAACATCATAAAACCTTGAGGACCTTACTTCACATTGATTTTGTGCTGACTGTGAACATTTTTCTACTTCATGTTTTAAGAACTACTTCCAGATTTTAGGGTGATGCTGTAGAAAAAAAGCAAATTACCTCTTGCCTTCCTTCTTGATTCTTCACAGAATGTAGTAATTTTAATCGACTTGTTCTTTTCTCTAAAACACATTTAAGAGCGTTTTTACTTTTGTCGCAAATAATTTTTTCCAACTACAGTCTGTAGCCGTGTAGAAACGCTATACATTTCAATATTTTGATTGTGTTCCCAGAAACTATTGATTTCTTCCATTAACTGCAAATTTATAAGCAAACCTTCTTGAATATATTTTGGAGCAGAAACACAGCAAGAAGCAGCAGCAAAAAGAATACCAGGAATGTTTATATAAAGCCTAACAACAGTTATTGAAAACTCCTGTAGAAAGAGCTAAGTAATTCAGGGCAAGCAACTACACCAGTAAATTCCAAGCCTCCTAAGAAATTACATGCATAAAAAAAGGTTAAAGGAACACTCGGAACACCGTAGCCACTACAGTGTGCTGCATATGGTACCTGGTGTGTCCTTGAGAACCCTCAATGTAAGTAGTCAGAACATTTGCTAATGGTATGAGAACTTACATTGGGTAGAGGGGGAACCAGGTCAATCTAGGCATTACCATGCACAGAGATGGCAAAACACAGCTTTTATGGAGCATCCGGCAGATCCCAGGTAAGTTGTTAAACCATTACTAAATGGGAGAGGCCGGTGGTACTCCTTGTTCCATTTTCGAGGTATTACAATCCACAGGATCCAAGTCAATGCAAGTGCTCCAAGTGATACAGTGCACATCTCTATCCTCTCCATAGGTTATGCATTGAGATATACTGCAAATGAGAGCATCCTGACACCACTTATGTGCATGCTCAGTGAGAGAACACTGATTATCTGTCCTTTGGTCAGCTACTTCTTTGTTGCTGCTAATTGAGTGCTAAGTAAGAGAATCATCAAAATATTAAATTGCTGGCTGATATGTGTTATCGTTTTCACTTTTATTAATGCATCGTCTACATAATGTATGTAAAGATTCTGGAATCACTATCAGGCATGAATGATCCCTTAAATACAGCATAATTCAGTATTTTTACCTGGACAACCTTAGTTCAGGATGATTAAGATGGTATATATTGTGTTTTGATGGTAGTTCTCCACCATAGATTTCTCAGTAATACATGCCCTAAAAATAATCAGATTACAGTTAGTGTACAATAATAATTTCTTAATTTATCTGTTGATGGCTCATCAATACTTTGGGTCTTTGTTGAGACCTAGACAAAGATGCTAAATCAGGGCAAAATGATAAACGGAAGTCAAGTAGTCAGGAACAAGTTGAAGTCAAAGGTAACAGATAAACGGAAGTCAAGTAGTCAGGAACAAGTTGAAGTCAAAGGTAACAGATATGACAAGAATTTGACAAGCCAAGTCAATGGAACCCGTAATACCAGCCAGATCGACTCAAAGAAACAAAGAATAGTAGGAAATGAGCTAAAGGTGTGCTAAAACCATGATGAAGTGAAACGAGTCATTTTCTGGGTTTCAATAGTCCGTATTCTGTATCAATTGGCTACAAAATGGAACTGCTGGGAATTAGTTCATTTCAGCATTGTTTGACAACATACATGTGTCTCACCGTGTGCCTGTGCTGCATCCACCACATCCAATAGGTAAATTAAGGTGCATAAAATATACTATTTTTTGGCTGTGAGGCCTTAGCTATGTCAGGCCTCATGGCCTGAAACGTTGTGTCCATGTTGTCATTTTTTGATCCACTAGAAATGTTCTTGGTTTCAATCTACGTAGTGATGCCTGTTGACACTTACTTGTATGTTGTTCCTGGTGGGTGGTGGACCCCCTTCACAGAGCTCCCAAGTCCAAGTCCTGCTTTTCTCTATAGAGACACCTTAATTTACCTATAATACAATAGAAACACCCTTAACAATCACAAGTGGAAAGATCACAAGTGGAAAGACATAAAGTGAGGAGGTAAAAAACAAACAAGTGGACACTTTACCTATACAAATTTATACCTCACTCTGTAGAATCTGACAAAAAAGGAATCCTTCCAGTCCTCTCAAAACATGCATAAAATATAAGATCTACAGTAGGAAGAAAAAAACATCATAGTGTACTATCTTAAGTAAATACTAATAGTGATGTTCAAAGTTACACTCACAACAAAAAAGTTGATTGAAGGCACATCAATAATAAGGTTGACTAGTAGTGTCCCGAACGGTTCGCTGGCGAATAGTTCCTGGCGAACATCGCTTGTTCGCGTTCGCCACGGATGGCGAACATATGCGCTGTTCGGTCCGCCCCCTATTCATCATCATTGAGTAAACATTGACCCTGTACCTCACAGTCAGCAGACACAGTCCAGCCAATCAACAGCAGACCCTCCCTCCCAGAACCTCCCACCTCCTGGACAGCATCCATTTTACATCCATTGTGAAGCTGCATTCTTAGTGAGAGGAGGGAGTAGCTGCTGCTGATTTGATAGGAAAATTGATAGCTAGGCTAGTGTATTCAGTGTCCACTACAGTCCTGAAGGACTCATCTGATCTCTGCTGTAAGGACAGCACCCCAAAAAGCCATTTTTAGGGCTAGAACATCAGTCTGCTTTTTATTTTCTGTGTAATGTAATTGCAGTTGCCTGCCTGCCAGCCTGTGTGTCAGGCTCACATCATATACTGTGCCCACTTGCCCAGTGCCACCACTCACTCACTGGTGTCCCAATAGCTTGCATTTAAAAAAAAAAAAACTTTTTGGACTGTAATATAATAGCAGTCAGTTTCCCTCACGAGTGTGCGTTTCAGGGCCTGCCCAGTGCCACCACTCACTCACTGGTGTCACAATAGTTTGCATTTAAAAAAAAAAAAACTTTTTGGACTGTAATATAATAGCAGTCAGTTTCCTTCACGAGTGTGCGTTTCAGGGCCTGCCCAGTGCCACCACTCACTCACTGGTGTCCCAATAGCTTGCATTTAAAAAAACAAAACCTTTTGGACTGTAATATAATAGCAGTCAGTTTCCTTCACAAGTGTGTGTTTCAGGGCCTGCCCAGTGCCACCACTCACTCACTGGTGTCCCAATAGCTTGCATTTAAAAAAAACAAAACTTTTTGGACTGTAATATAATAGCAGTCAGTTTCCTTCACGAGTGTGCGTTTCAGGGCCTGCCCAGTGCCACCATTCACTCACTGGTGTCCCAATAGCTTGCATTTAAAAAAACCAAAAACTTTTTGGACTGTAATATAATAGCAGTCAGTTTCCTTCACGAGTGTGCGTTTCAGGGCCTGCCCAGTGCCACCACTCACTCACTGGTGTCACAATAGCTTGCATTTAACAAAAAAAACCTTATTGGACTGTAATATAATAGCAGTCAGTTTCCTTCACACGTGTGCGTTTCAGGGCCTGCCAGGGCACAGTGTCACACCAGTGCAATTCATATCTGGTGTAACAGTAGTGTACATTTAAAAAAAAAAAAAATACAATTTTGACTGTAATAGATTGAACAGCAGTTAGTTGTCTGCCAGCGTGTGTGTCAGGCTCACAGCGTTTACTGTGCCCACTTGCCCAGTGCCACCACTCACATCCGGTGTCACAATAGCTTGCATTTAACAAAAAAAAACTTTTTGGACTGTAATATAATAGCAGTCAGTTTCCTTCACACGTGTTCGTTTCAGGGCCTGCCAGAGCACAGTGTCACACCAGTGCAACTCATATCTGGTGTAACAGTAGTGTACATTTAAAAAAAAAAAAATACAATTTTGACTGTAATAGATTGAATAGCAGTTAGTTGTCTGCAAGCGTGTGTGTCAGGCCTACAGCGTCTACTCTGCCAACTTCTGCCACTGCACAGTGCCACTCATATCTGTTGTCACAGTAGCTTGCATGCATAGTACCCCTAATCGATAAAAAAATGACAGGCAGAGGCAGGCCACCTCGCAGGGGCCGTCGTGTTTGTGGTGCTGTGATTCCCTTTGGCCCTAGAATAATGCCCAGTGTTCAGAGGCCACGTACCCTGAACTCGAAAAGTTCTGAGGACATAGTTGACTGGCTAACACAGGACACCCAATCTTCTACAGCTTCAGCTCGGAACCTTGACGCACCATCCTCCTCCAGCTTAGCTTCGGGCACCTCTCAAGTTACCACTCGCCCGCCTGCCGCCACCACCAACACTAGCACCACAGCATCTTCACTTGGTATGTCAGTTATTTACACATCAGTTGGAAGAAATGAGTGATGCACAACCAGTGGCGTACACATGACCCAAGGGGGCCCGGTGCGAAAATTGATCCGTGGGCCCCCCCCCTGCGTGCGAGCCGGGCCGCAACGCATGGCGGTGGGCACCTGGTCGCAGGGGTTACAGGGTTGCGACCCCTGCGACCGCGGTATGTACGCCAGTGCATGCAGATGCACACACACTTAAAGGACCACTACAGACACCCAGATCACTTTAGCTCAATGAAGTTGTCTGGGTGTCAGGTCCCTCTAGTTTTAACCCTGCAGCTGAAAACACAGCAGTTTCAGAGAAACTGCTATGTTTCACTGAGGGTTAATCCAGCCTCTAGTGGCTGTCTCACTGACAGCCGCTAGAGGAACACACTGAACGTCCATAGGAAAGCATTGAGTAATGCTTTCCTATGGGCGGTTTGAATGCGTGCGCGGTCGCATTCGGAGCTGAGAGGCTGAGGGATCCCCAGCGCCAAGGGAGTCCGGCGCTGGAGAAAGGTAAGTGCTGAAGACACACACACACTTACAAACGCATACACACTAGCTAACAGACAAACACATTTACTGACAGAGACACACTCAGCGACAGACATACATACACACTCACTTACAAAACATACACTCTCATTGACAAACACGCACTCACTAACAGACATCAAAGACTCACTGACACTCACTAGCAGACACACATACTAACACTCACACACACTAACACTCACTAGCAGACACACATACTAACACTCACACACACTAACACTCACTAGCAGACACACATACTAACACTCACACACTAACACTCACTAGCAGACACACACAGTAACACTCACTCTAACACTCACTCTAACACACACACTAACACTCACTAGCAGACACACACACTAACACTCAAACACTCACTCTAACACACACACTAACACTCACTAGCAGACACACACACTAACACTCACTCTAACACTCACTCTAACACACACTCTAACACACACTCTAACACTCACTCTAACACACACACTAACACTCACTAGCAGACACACACACTAACACTCAAACACTCACTCTAACACACACACTAACACTCCCTCTAACACACACACTAACACACACACTAACACTCCCTCTAACACTCACTCTAACACACACACTAACACTCCCTCTAACACTCACTCTAACACACACACTAACACTCCCTCTAACACTCACTCTAACACACACACTAACACTCACTCTAACGCTCACTCTAACACTCACTCTAACACACACACTAACACTCCCTCTAACACTCACTCTAACACACACACTAACACTCACTCTAACACTCCCTCTAACACACACATACACGTTTTTTTTTTTTAATTTAATCCCCCCAGCCTCCTTACCTTTTGGAGTGCTGAGGGGATTCCCTGGGGTCCAGTGGTGCTGCTGACCCCAGCTGGCGGGTGGCCGGTCGGGCAGGCGGGCGCGCGAGGGAGCACTCAGTGCTTCCTCTTCAGCTCCCTCGCGCGTCGCGTAGGGATGCCGGCGCCGGAAGATGACATCATCTTCCGGCTCCGGTATCAGTGCGGTGCGCGAGGGAGCTGAAGAGGAAGCACTGAGTGCTCCCTCGCGCGCCTGCCTGCCCGACCGGCCACCCGGGGTCAGCAGGGCCAGCCTCGGGGGGCCCTGGGGTGGTCGGCTCCTGGGCCCCCCAGGAGAAGAGGCTGGTCCTGTGGCTACATACCGGGTCGCAGGGGCGGCCGGGCCCGGTCGCAGCCGCGACCCCTGCGACCCTGGTATGTAAGCCACTGTGCACAACCATTATTGCCAGAGGATGTAGATAACAGGGATATGTCTCAGTCAGGCAGCATTACACACATGGACGTACGGTGTGATGATGATGATGTTGTACCCGCTGGCCCTTAACTCTGTTGAAATGGTACTGCTTGTGTGTGTCAGCGAGCTTCTATTTAGTGAGCATGTGTGTGTCAGTGAGCTTGTCTTTAGTGAGCTTGTGTGTGTCCCTAAACTTCTTTGTAGTGGCCTTCTCTTTATACAAGTGAGTTTGTCTGTAGTAAGCTTGTGTGTGAGTCAGAGAGTTTTGTCTGTCAGTAAGTTGTGTGCTTACTGTACTATATATATATATATATATATATATATATATATTTTATTTTTATTTATTTTTTTACTTTTAGGAATGGCATACATTTTTTTTCCAGGGCTGCTTTGGATTCCCAGTTTGGCTCTGCCAGCGGGTGTGTGAGCTGCCGCACACTTTAGCCCTGTTACATGCGTCTGGGAGCTGCTGTTGACAGGTACTAGTAGTCTAGAGATTGGGACATGGGGTATATGCTCAGCTATCTGTATAATACAGATCTGTGTGTATATAATATCCCGGGATAGTCAGTGCTTCCTGTATAGTGCTGCTCTCTGTATAATACAGGCCTGTGCCTGTATAATATCCTGGGACAGTCAGTGCTCCCTGTATAGTGCTGCTCTCTGTCTTGGGATATTATACACAAACAGACCTGTATTATACAGAGAGCAGCACTATACAGGGAGCACTGAGTGTCCCAATTTATTATACACACAACCCTGTATTATACAGAGAGCACTGACTGTCCAGGGATATTATACCCAGACAGTAATTGATAGCTGTGCTGCAAAATGTCCTTGGAAATTTTTTTCAAATGTTGGCAACTATGGCACTGTATCAAGGGTAATGTGTTTGTTTTTTAATAATCCCTGGTGGAAAATAATGAATCCTCCACCAGGGATTATTAAAAAAACAAAACACATTGTGTCGGGGGCGGGGCTTAACATGCAACAGGGGCGGGGTCAAACTGCAGCGAGGGCGGGTTTAAATGTGCCCCCCTACTTTTGTCCCTGGCCCTCCATGTGCCCCCCTAAAAATGAATCATAGAGACGCCACTGTATGTAAGTGACACTGTGTGGTATTAGAGTGTGTAACTGGCAATGTGTATGCCAGTGAGAGTGTGTAAATTAGAGTGTGTGTATATTAGTGAGAGTGTGTAGGTGACACTGTGTGTGTCAGTGAGAGTGTGGAAGTGACACTGTGTATGTCAGTGAGAGTGTGCAAGTGACAATGTGTAGGTCAATGAGAATGTGTATGTGTAAGAGTGTGTAAGTTAGAGTTAGAATGTGTAAGTGTGTATGCCAGTGAGAGAGTGTGTGTATTAGTGAGATTGCAAAGGTAATTATTGCAATTTTTAAGAAACTTCAATAATTACCGTTCAGGGTTAACTCCTCTATTGGCTATGCACAGGGACGTTCAGTCACGGAAATACCACTGCGAGCGCGGCCATTGAGGAGTGAAGGCAGACCCAAGCCAGCACAAAAGACATTGGTGCTGGACCCAGGTAAGTGACAGAAGCTGTTTTAACTCCTGCTACACCACAAGGAGGGATGCGCTTAACGGAGGGGGAAGCTAGAGTGCCAGGATAATAAGTTTGTTTTCCTGACACTATAGTTTCCCTTTAATATCTACTCAGTGCGCCTCTTTCCCTAAATGTCTCTTTAGTGTAATTCAGAGTTTAGTGAATGAACCTCTGAGGGAATGTAGTTGCATTCGTAAAGGGGCGTGAAAATGTATTGTTGCCTAGGGTGGCGTGAATCCTTGCACCGGCGATGATACTGTATGTCAGAAGGTAAATATGCTCTGTTGGGTTGATCAAGGCGGATTATTTTATTATTTTATGTCTGTATTATTGACATCACAATACAAAATAGTTTAGGATTAAAGTCATGCTATGTTTATATCTGTTATGCAAGTCTTCAAAGTTAGAAGAAGAGTTGTATTTTTCTTGTTTTTCTTTTTTTTAATTGTGTGCCATATATTTCCATTTTAAAAATACAAGTATTCACTACATACTTACCTGATATATATATATATATTTCCATAATCACACAGCCTTGTGGCAATCAACAGAATGCACAGATCTAATATCCCAGGAAGATCATTTTAAGAGTGATGTGTAGAGATTTCTGTCATAAAGCAATTAGTTGGTAAAGTTTGGTAGTATGTCACAGCTTATAATATCACATAATAACCTACAATTAGATAAAATTAGATCATAGAGAATGACACCTTTTGCACTGCTATGTCCCAGGTTGCATATAATGTTTGAAGATCACGTACATTAATATTTTTTTAGACGTTCCATTTTACACTTAGCTATACTAACACCTAAACCCGACTGGATGTGCCTCTTATTTTGTCAGTAATGTGAGGTGTAAAATAATACCGATTTAAAGGTATTCTGCTTTCTAAACATCATATTGCTTTGGCTTGTTTCCAGCTTTTTAAAACTTCTTGCACAGCTTTTAATTTACGTACTTTTCAAATCATGCCTTAGGGATACAGATTCTAATGAAAAAAAGTCCTTCTGGCATTTTGTGGCTGAAATGTAAAGAGCATTTGTGTATCTCATATATCAGACAGAAGGGCCAGTTACAACAGGAATCAAAAGCATCTGACTTTTCATACTTTAATATTTAGAAAGTTAAACTGTGTAGGCTTGGGAGTAAATTGTTTTAACATAATATAAGTGAAATAAATATTAGCAGTGCAAAAGTCAAGAAGAGCTAACAATAATATTCTCTTTACCGTATGATCTCTAAATATAAACTGTTATTGCAATTTAAGTATAAATGGGTAAACATTTTTCCGTTTTACTGTCTCTTTGGGCATGTAGTGCTTTACCTTCTGTTTGTGTAGAATTTACATGTCTGTTGAAGAAGTCATAAATGGTCCTTAGCTGATATTTCGTGTCTATTTGTCCATCTATCCGTCTCTCTGTGCGTCCATCCATCATTCATATATCTTGCTTGGTACATTCCTTTTATAATCTCTACAAATGGCCCCAAGGTAAAGTAATCCTATGAGGTATAAGGTAGTTTAAAGGGACGCTTTAGGCACCCAGACCACTTCAGCCCATTGAAGTGGTCTGATTGCAAACTCCCATGACACTTAACTCTGAGCATGTAATTATTGCAGTTTTTATAAACTGCAATAATTACCTTCTAGGGTTAACGCCTCCTCTAGCAGCTGTCTACCACAGCTACTAGAGGGACTTGCGGGTGCTTAGACGACTTTTGGTCGTCTAAACGACACTAGACGTCCTCACGCTATGCATGAGGACTTCCAGCATTGCCGGAATCCCAATAGGAAAGCATTGAATAATGCGAGCGCGGCCATTGCTGCACATGCACATTAGGTCTCCCCTGCTGGTGAGCATTGGCGGAGGACCCAGGTAAGTGACAGAAGGGGTTATTAACCCCTTCTGCACCACGAGGGTGGACTTTGACAGAAGGGGAAGCAATAGTGCCAGGAAATCGAGTTTCTTTTCCTTGTGCTATTGTTTCCCTTTAAGCATTGACAGTGTGTATTCTGTAGCTTACTAGAAATTATTTGAAGCTCATTTGTGCTCAGATATTTCCCTGTTCAGTTCTGCAGTTAAACTGATGAGTTGGCTATTATTTCATCTTTGTATGTAACACCAGTGGTTTAATGAGATACATTCTTTGGTGTCACTTATCTTAAGATGAGCAAAACGGACACATTCATTATGTACATATAGCATGTTACTGATTTTTTCTTTAATTATAAAAGATGATTATATGTGAAACAAATAATAAAGGGAAAGGTTGACTTTATATTAAACAAACATACGTTGTATAGCAGTGTAGTGCAACATTTTAATGGTGAAGGCAATTTATCATAGAAAGACGGGGAGGGCGGAATGATGAAATTGTTGTTGTAATCACTAATGTAAAGGAAGCCATATTTTTTTAAATTGCATGGGGCCGCATGGAAATCCTTCAGGCTTCATCCAGATCCTGAGGTGTTCTTTGGACAACGCTGATTGCTAGCATCAAGTGTATTAAATCTTTGAATGAGCAATGAGTCAGCAAGCTATCAATTTAATTCCAGTGTCACTCAAAATGTTACAATTAACAGAAGCCACTTACTGAACTGAGAGCTAAGGTAGGTGAATGTAAAGATGTGAGATAAAAAAAATAAACAATTTTCTATTTCTAGTCATATAGTTTTGCATTTGTTTGCTATTTTGCATTCTGGCATTCTTAGACTAATTAGTTAAAAATTATGGAGGGTTAATAAATAAGTGAAAATTTACAAAATTAACTGCTTTTCAGTCCATTGTGAAAAGGATCTTTGTAAAACTCAGCGAGACAATTCAGTAAACACGGTATGTTGTGATGAAGTAACTGCTGTAATGCAACATAGAAAATAGTTGAATAGCATTTGTTATAAAATTAAAATTTGATGAAATGTGGTTTTCAACTAAACAAGGTTACTGGCAGAACTTTAAGCAGTCTCTGACAGTTTGCAAGTTTTGTTTTTAACGGAAACATTTTCCATCCCTCTATTTCTCTTTGTTTTTACAGTTTTTGAAACTCGCCATAGGTTTTTAGTTTTATATATAAAGTAGGGACAACGTGTTCTCTTTGACACATTTTGCCAATGGGAGGAGCTTAAGCAAAGTTCTATTTGAGTTTCTAAACTAATTTACTCACAAACCGCAGATATCATGAAGAGAGCAAAACAAAATGGCCGTGCCCAGGTATTGAGATCCAGTGCAAGGAGAGAGATTATAAATATAAATAAAAGCAAGTGGCAAGGAAGGGAGCATTATTAAGATACAGGGGGCATAAGAAAAGATTTAAAAAAAGGGTGAAAAAAAGCTTTAAGAAGCTTTAATAGCAGGCCAATTCCATACAGATCATTAGTAGCAAGTTATCATATCATCAACTGTGTGAAGTATAAGTATTATGACTGTTAGAGAGGAGTTGAAAAAACCCTGAATTGGACTCTCAATTGCCAGTGACTTAAATGGGTGGGAAGACAATATAAGATTCAGTAGGACAAGGGCGGTGATTACTGGACTTGCTTGGTGCATTCTAGTTTCCTTAACATCTTGTAAGACATACAACAAACACAGACATTTGCCTTACAGCTTACAATTTCCAAATGTATTCTCTAACTCTACTTTCTTATGTGAAACACAATTTAAGACATTCATGAGTAGCACATCAAAGCATTTGTTCAAAAAGGCAGAGGGGAGTGACCAGTACAGAAAAGTCCCCCTTAGCTTTTTCTGCAGTCCCTATTGGGGAGAATGGAAAACCATTAAAAGGAAAAAAGCACGTGAACACTCCTTCCCCAACAGACCAAACACTACACACGCAACAGCCACACTGAGGTTACCTTCCACAATCACAACACTTACATTCCTCCATGCACAAGATTCAAACAGCACACAGAACACTCAACCAGAACATTCCATCTCACATACAATACTTTTCCCCACACACATACAGCACTCAGCCACCACACACAACATTCACGGAAACAGAGCTCAGGACTCTATGCGGCGGTCGCAATCTGGACCCCTGCCTAGGGCCCTGGGCAATCTTAATCCGACTCTCACCATCTGTACAATGTTTCAATAAGGAGATTTCCTTCTCCAGGAGATAAGAAAATAAATTGTCAAGTGCCATGCCAATCATGCTAAGTGTGAAGCTAGCAGCCAAATTTGATAGTATTGATACATCCACATGAAAATGTTACCTAGCTGATAAGACATAGGCTTGAATATCTATGAGACTGTACCATCTAACAAGTGTGCATGTGGTGTAAGTTTGGTCATCAAAAAATCTATATTAAAAAAAAAGGGAAAAGGTTGATAAACTACTTATTTCCACTGCTACACGTATATTATTATTATTATTTAGTATAGCTTCTTCAAGCTTTTTATTTCCTGTTTTTATAGATAATATTAAAACATTATTTTTATTTATTTTTTATATTTAAATGTTATGGACAGCTCACCCACATTTGCAGTTAGTGATAGGTTGTACAATTGGTCAATATGTCAATTTGTGTTCAACATGCAAACACTTTGAATTCTACACATTAAAGTTTTGTGGTCTTAGGTGCCTAATTATCACTTCGTGTGTCCTTATGTGTGTCCCTGTCTCTCCTTGTCTCTCCTTGTGTTATGGACTATTATAAATCGGGATGTCAGATTTAACATCTATATATTAAAAAATGTGCAACCTTCATGCTCTTTCATGTTAAATATTTTCATGGTTTATTATCTGATAAATTAATTAAAAACTGTTTCAAGTGGTTTATCAAGTTAATTTGACTGTTAAATTTGATAAGTAAGTAATGGTTCTTCTGTTTGACCCTTTTAAGGAGACCCATAATGGGAAAAGTGCTGATGAAAAGTATCACAACATTGTGATTGTGTCAACTAGAGGCAGCTCTAGACTTTATGGGGCCTTTGGCGAAACTCATAGTGTGTTCAATAAAAACATGGCAACATTTCATTCTTTGTGTGTTATTAGTTTAAGCAGACTGTGATTGTCTATTGTTGTGACTTAGATGATGATCAGATCACATTTTATGACCAATTTGTGCAGAAATCCATATCATTCCAAAGGGTTCACATACTTTTTCTTGCAACTGTAAGTCTAACTTGCCTTGTGCTGTGCCTAATCATTGGATTCATGAAGCACCAATACCCAAAAAGTAATAATCAATACCTAATAAGGTTCAAAGTGATATTGGCGGGCACACAACCAAATTCGGGATGAGTATCTTGAACTATAGGAAAAAAAAATAACATAGAGACCAAGTTAAATATAAGAATTAGGCATGTGCATGGGGAAAATTTTCGGTTCGGTTCGGCCTTCCGAAATTCGGGATTTTCGCAATTCGGGACAGTGGCAATTCGGCACTTCAACACTTCGGAACTTCGGGAACCTCGGCACTTCAGCACTTTGGAACTTCGGCACTTCAGCAACTTCGGCACTTTGACACTTCGGAACTGCGGAATTTCGGGACTTCGGCACTTCTAATGCAGCCGCTTAGTAGATAACTCCCTAATTTCCACGGTATTAGGGAGTTATCTACCAAAAGGCTGAAAGACCTAAATTGGTCTTTAAGCCAAATTTACTAATACTAAGTAAAAATTACTTAGTATTAGTAAATTTTGCCCCTACTCGCTATGCATTGAGTAGGGGCATGTCTAGTAAACAGTGAGCAGCTTGTGGCTGCTCACTGTTTAAAAAAATAAAATAAAATAGGGTCCCCCCTCCGGAGCCCCCACCCGCGAAGCGCAAGTGGTGGCTTTTAAACTAAAGGGGCGACCTATTGCCCCCCCCCGCCCCCACCCCTGAGCGGCAGGTGGGGACCCTAAAGTAAAATGATGGGGGGGACCTATTGTCCTCCCCCCGGCCTCCACCCCTGAGCGGTGGGTGGGGGCCCTAAATACTAAGTACCCGAATGTCTGAATTGCCCGAAATTCTGCCAAATTCATATTCGGACCGAAACGAATTGCACATGTCTAATAAGAATTCACATCACAATTTATTGTCCATAAAGGGACCCAATACAATATAAGTTGTACTCTCATTTTAGTTATTGCATGCATTCACATCAAACAGCTTAAGCATCTAGATATCGGCTTAAGTATACATCACCATTAGAGAAGCTTGGTTGTCGCTCCGCAGCACACGGCTGGGGCAACTCTGGCAGCCAGGCTTGGAGGGACCCTCTCTACTAGAAACAGCAGAACCAGCAACGTGCGTCCGTATTACAGGTGGGTAGTTCTCCAAGTGAGTGCCAAGTTTCACAGTCTCATACCTTTTTAAAAAGAGTGGACAGTCTGTACTTTTCCACCAAGCTTCTTATCAGTGCAGCCCAGCAAAGTCCTGTCATGAGCTCTGGATGGGACTGGCAGCTGGCAAGGCTGTTCCAGACCACCATGTCTGTGCAGTTGGCTTATCTCTTATATATCACCTAGCACTATACTATTTCCATGATGGTACGCACACAGACCCTCGATATCGAGTTATGCGGATGTTTTTGTACTGAATTATTAACTGCGACATCCAGGCCTGTGTCTTGGGACACTGACTGTATGTGCTAGCACCATCTTGTCTATCTACTTATATTAATATTAGGTTTGCTCAGGAGTGATTAATCCATTCCCAATATTATTACTTTACCTTGTTACCATCATATATATGTCTCAACCACTTATTGTACTGCATTGCAGAAATGTGATGCCTTATAAACAACAATACAAATAAAGGGTCATAATGGCTGTATGGTCTGTGTGTGTATGTGTGTTTGTGTTTATCTGTGCATTAAATCAATAGGAAATGTTATTCCTTTTATGGAAGCAACAGTTAAATGATGCACTATAAAGCATATTTATTGCTTGTTTTATATAATTTATCAATTAATTGTAATATATTGTTTTTCTATTGTTTATATTTATTTATTTATGTCAAATACAGCCTACAAGTACTGGCGATCGGTAATGCAAAAGCCAGTATTGTATCTGTATTCTTGTTCCTGAGAGAGTGAGAGAATATGGAATATATATATAATGTGGTTCTTTGTTGAGCTCATTTGCATACACCTACCCAGAATCCCTTGCAGTAGTGAGAGCACTGTTAAAGTGAGATTTGTGTGGGAAAAGGAAGTCTTATGGCTTGACTGGTGTGTGTATTTGTGTTTAGCAATGTATTAAATATATAATTTATGTACTTGTTTTTTTTTTATTTCAGAATTGTAAATAATACCATATTTTAAGTATTAAGTATTTGATATTAACCTTAAACTTAAATTTAATATACAACAAATTATAGTGAAGTGAAAACCAAATGTTTCTAACTCAGCTGTAGTCCCCGCTTGGATATTTTAGATTAAATTTAGTAATTTCAATTAAATACAATTAGATTTTTAATCCCTTTTATTCTTTTATAATTAGCGTTGAGTAGCACTTCTGACAGTTCAAACCACTATGTCTTTTGTTGATTACTAAATAAAAATAAAATCATACAATTATTGGAATGGTACTGATAAAGCTATACATTTGCTATACCGTGATCATAGGCATGTGCAGCCTATTGCATTAAGGTGTGCACCCTAAAGCACAAGCACACACAAGCCGCGTATATATATGTACATATATACACTGCTGTGTGTGTGTGTGCTGTGTGAGGGTGCTGGTAGTGTGCTATGTGGGTGAGGGTGTTTGTGTGTGTGTGCGCTTGTGAGGGTGCTGGTAGTGTGCTATGTGGGTGAGGGTGTTTGTGTGTGTGTGCGCTTGTGAGGGTGCTGTTAATGTACTGTGTTTGAGGGTGCTGTTTGTGTGTGAGGGTACTGGTAGTGTGCTGTGTGTGTGTTTGTTAGGGTCCTGTTAGTGTGCTGTGTGAGGGTGCTGTTTGTGAGGGTACTGTTAGTGTGCTGTGTGTGTGAGGGTGCTGTTTGTGTGCTGTGTGTGAGGGTGCTGTGTGTGTGTGGGTGCTGTGTGTGTGGGTGATGTGTGTTCTGTTTGTGTGCTGTATGTGTGAGGATGCTCTGTGTGTGTGGGTGATGTTTGTTTGCTGTATGTGTGTGGGTGCTGTGTGTTTGTGGGGGTGCTGTGTGTGCTGTATGTGTGTGGGTGCTGTGGGTGCTGTGTGTGCTGTATGTGTGTGGGTGCTGTATGTGTGTGTGTGCTGTTTGTGTGCTGTATGTGGGTGTGTGCATGCCTATGACCGTGAGGTACTTTATTATCTGCTCATTCTATGAATATTACAAGTAATATTATAAAAAGGCAAGAAGGCATGAGCCACTGCTTCCAACTTAGATGGTAGAAGGCCTAAAACCATGGCTATACGTGAAGAACAAAGTTAACAGGAAAAGCAATAAGAACCACTTAATATGTTAAATTACTGGTTATAAACCAGACCTCTGTATCTAAAAAGTGATACAGACTGTTGGTGTATGTGAAACACTGTTTTAACATAATGAATAGGTCTAGTATATAAATATCGTAATGTATTCTATGCTGCACCAAAATACTAAATTATCACTCTTGCAACTACAATTTACTCCTGTCTCCCAGAGCCACAATAAATTAACCTCTCTTACCACTACCTGCTCTCTCTGGAATACAAATCAGACGATAGTGAGAGTGGCAGTGGTGGAGTAGAACTTACATCAGCCAGTCTGAATATAATGTGGATTAGCCCTTTTTAGTGAAAATGTTCCCTTTATTTTGAAGAGATATTTATTAAAGATGAAACAGCAGGGTAAAAGCAGTGAATTTCACTAATTTGTTTTAAAAAAATTTCTGTATGGTTGCACTAAACGAGTGTTCATTTTGGCGGCAAATTTCAATTTAGTTAAAAAAAAAAAACATTTTAGTTTTCGTCGTATTTTAGTCATCCGAATTGGTTTAGTTTTAGTGGACTAAATCTCCAGTCGATTTTAGTTGACATGACTAAAATCTAATGGGTTTATTTAAAGCCTCTATCTGTCACTTTTGTCTCTTCCCCATCCCGTCTGTGTCTTTTTGTACCCTCTAGGTATCTCTCTCCCAAAGCCCTGGTCTGTCTTTTTTGCCCCTTTCACAGTGTTTATTATACAACATGACAGGAGACTTCATATTTTGCATAATCTCTCTTTACTAGCTCCACAGCAGCAAAGAAACCCATAGAATAAAGAACCAATCCCAAGAGAGTAGGATGTACATGAGGTATAGTGACCTAAGCACTTCCTCTTCCTTTGCTGCTCCATCAAGCAGACAGGTCAGAGTAATACTCTTCTCCATTAATATGTTACTATTGCCTCTTTTGAGGTTCTTTCTGTATTAATTTTTATATACTTTGCTGTTTGTTCTTGCTGTGCTTCTGTACTATATTCAGCTGTTTTTTTCTATGTTATTTATTGTGTTTCTACCGTATTCTTAGTTTCTGCCCTCTCCCCTCCTTGCTCTCACTTCTCTGGGGCTTGAGGTTTTTTTGGGTCTTACTGGGGTTGCATGTTAATGTTGAATTAGGCCATTTATATAAACTGTTTAAAGGGATATCACCAATAACCTTGGATTAACAATTAGGGCATTGATTAGTGCTCTCTGTAAGAACTGTGGCCTGCACTCAAGGGATGAGCCCCCTACTATATTTTTACTGCACTGTGCTACTGAATGGAGACATGCTGTTGCAGCCTCTGTTAACTGCTGGACAGGATTTCCAGGACATACTGCTTAAGGACTATCTCCCATTCTCCCATAACCTTGAATTAACTGTTTGAGCACAGATTAGTGCTCTCTGTCAGAGCTGTTGCCAGGACTCAAGGGTTCATACCCTGTGCACCTGGGGTGAACCCCTCTTCTATATATTTTACTACACTGTGCTACTGAGTGGAGACATGCTGATACAGCCTCTGTTAACTGCTGGACAAGATTTCTAGGACATACTGCTTAAAGGAATATGTCCCATAACCTTGAATTAACCATTTGAGCACAGATTAGTGCTCTCTGTCAGGGCTGTAGCCAGCACTTAAGGTTTCATACCCCGTTCACCTGGGGTGAGCCCCCTACTATAAGTGTGCTGCACTGTGCTGCTGAGTGGAGGCATGCTGTTGCAGCCTCTATTTCCTGGGTGAGCCCCAGTATATTTTATTTGGCCACTGTCAAGATTACAACCCTGTAGGGGTTCTGTGAGCATTGCCTGCTACTATTGTAGTATAGTCTGTTTGCCCCGCATCCTACAATTACCTCCTAATTTGTGCCTTCTACAAGAGTGTCCCATATCATGATAAATATGTCTACTTTTTTAGGTGAGCCCCAATTCTTTGTCACTTGAGTTGCCACTATGGAAGATTCCCTGGCTAACCCTGGGGAATTTCAGGTAATGATACAAGCAGCGGTGGTGATATTTGTGGAAACAACACTCTCAAATGTGCTGACAGGAGGGCCGGTCCCCTCACTGATACCAGCCACCAGACGAGCCCACTACGAGGCGGACTCTGATGCCTTGGATGTCTCCACTAAGGTTTTCCCCATCACAGTGCCAATGGAATGGCGAAGGGACTAGACCTTTACGGTCTTAGGACAAAGCCTCTGCCAAATGCAATAGACCGACTCTGGCACCTGTCCCAACCCCTCGGATAGACCCCTCCTCTGACGGGAACCGGCACCTACCCCAGGGCCGGCGCAACCGTTAGGCGAACTAGGAGAGGAGGCAGGGGGCGGCAATGTGGGCGGCGAGGGAGGCTCTTCGTGCAGTTCCCCACTCCTACCTCGCATACCCTCTGTGATGCCGGGAGCCGGAATATGACGGCATTCTGGCCCCGGCATACTAAACATCGCGCTGGAGGAGAGAGGAGCTGCCCCACACTGGACCCCAGGGAGGTAGGGAGGCTGGATGTCTGAGTCTGTATGTCAGTGAGTGCATGAGTGTCTGACTGTGTTTGACTGTCAGTGGGTGTGTTTGTGTGTGTGCGTCTGTCAGTGAGTGTGTGTATGTCAGTGAGTGTCTGCCTGTGTGTGTGTCTGTCAGTGAGTGTTTGACTGTCAGTGTGTGTGTCTGTAAGTGAGTGAGTGTATGTATGTCAAGTGTCTGTATGTCTGTCAGTGAGTGTCTGTGTGTGTGTGTGTGTCTATGTGTGTCAGTGAGTGAATAGATGTCTTTCCGTGAGTTTCTGTGTGTGTGTGTCAGTAAGTGAGTGACATGAGGGGGTGGCCTAGGGCGGCAGAAATCTTTGCATCGGCCCTGACCTACCCCATTATCTGTCCATCCTGGACAAAAAACACGCAAAGGTGTCAGGTTCTGATGACAACTCAGGTTCAGAATACACATATGGCTCTGCATTCGTATGCAAGATTTTTCTGGGCGTGCCTCAGATGGCTCAGGGTGACAGTGCCTTGCATGCTACTGCCCAAGAAGACACGTAAGCGATCCTGGATATTACTGGTCAATAGCTGTTTAACCCACACACCATCCGCCAATCACGTTCAGGAGAATAGTCCCCTCCCAAACACCTGGCCAACTTTTTGCATCTGTGGCTTTACTAGCCTCTGGATAAAGATGTCCGTAACTGCTTGCTTGCCTTTTTGATCAGCGGATTATAGTCATGACCGTTCGGAGAGGATTCAGAGGTGCCCAAGATGAATTGCTGGACTCTATTGGCCCCCTCTCAAGGATAAAATACCTGACGATACCAGCACGATATCCGTGAATGGGCACAGAGATATTTCTGTTTCATCTGTTTGCCTCTCATCTAAGAAGCGCATAGCAGCACTCCGTATTGATGGAAAGTTGGCGGATCTAGGCATTAAAACATTAGGACCCCTGGCACAAGGCATGCTCTTTGAGGAGGCATTCCTGAGAGAGCTTATTACACATGTTAATGTTCTCACTTTTCTCATCAAGAACCTCCAGGAGAAAAATGTTCTGTGGTAACCTCTCTAGGTGTTGTTCAGCAGTGCTGGTCAATAGCAGGGCTATGTCGCCAACCGCATCGGGCCATGGGGGTTGAGTTGCATTATTAACCTGGACAATATCCTTATGTTCGGTTCTGAGGGGTCTAGACATGTCAACATTTGCCATTTTCCGTGGTCAGGCTGGAATCGTTGGTTTTCGTAGTGAATCGACAGGAGTCTGCAATGGCCCTTCCTGGATGGTCCACTTCTTAGGATTCATAATCTACTCCGTGTTTTGCATCCTGAAGCTTCCCCCTTTAAAGGTCTTCTCAATACTCAAGAAAAGTCGCAAGGTCCTCCGCTGCAACACTATGCCCCTCAGCTTACTCACACAGATCGTGGTCTATTGTCCTCCACCATCCAGACTATCATTCAGGGCCTGCTACGTTACTGGGACATGCAACGCCTAATGGTGAGGTTTCTTTGGGCGAACCCCACCTATGACCAACTGGACTTCGTTCTGGAGTCGGATACTAGTCTGTGGGGCTGCGGAAACAACCTGCGAGAGTGTACACACAGAAGGCGTGTGTACAACTCAGGAATTCTCCCTTCACAATGACTGCTTGGAACTCTTCCTTCACTAGCCACAGCCTGGTGAAGGAGTAATCCATTTGTTGCATCCTACTCCAAATGAACAGAGCGTTGGCAGTAATATATCAATTACCTGGACGGAGCCTGCTACTATCTCCTTTCAAACATCACAAAAGGCATCTTTGATTTCTGCCTCCTTTGTGTTTCTTTGCTGCTGTGGATCTAGTAAAGAGAGATTATGCAAAATACTTGCCTCCTGTCATTACTAAAATTAAGATTTTTAGTACATTAAAGAGTATAATCTTCAATTTTTGCGGCAAATTTCAATTTAGATTTAGTCATAGTTGTTAAGACACTCTCGGCATAAAGGAGTGAAACCGCCGCTTAGTAGAGCTTCCCCTTTCAGGGATATAGCCACGACCACTTTAGAACCCCAAACTCCCGAACTGGAACCAGGGGAATGCTCCTAACTCCCGAACTGCGTACTAGTAATACTTCAAACTCCCGAACGGTTATTCCATGAATCGCTGCTAACAGACGAACAGACACAGCATCCAAGCGGCTTATAGTCCCAGCAGTCAGTCTCTATCCATGTATAGTAAATCCCCCCAACCCCGAGACCAAGCTCCGTATTGAGAGTAAAACAAGATCTGGCTTCAATGAGGGCTACCTGCCCACATTTATGCAGGTCTCCCACTTGGTGGACACTCCCCTAGGAGACCAAATGGGAGACTGTAACAAAGGACAGACAGGTATCAGATCTGGACACACAGTCACAATACATCCCCACAATGCACCCTGACTTCCTCCTCTCTGCCCTGGAGATGATTGAGAAGTAATTAAATTATCTCCCAGGACAAAGGCAAATCGCCATTATACACGTGGGGACACCAGAATAGAAATTACTGTTAAAATATACAGTGTCACAAATATCACAATAAATAGATAAATAAATAGATAGCTCAGGTTTGAGCGTACATTATTAGGTGAATGGCGCTCAGACCACACGAATACAGTTTAATCACCATGGAGCCAAAGTCTTTAATTCCACGAACAGGCTCCATGGCATACTATCTGGGTACCCTCACATGTAAAACAATATAAAACATAAAGTCCCGAATACTCCGTTGTTCGGTTCACGAACGGAGCTGAAGACCCATAGGCTGATAGTTCAGCGGTGCTTGGGAGGAAAAGTGTCCGCTTTTGGTGTACTGAGGCTGGGCCGAGCACCGCTGGCTGTCCGGGGGGCTTCCATAACATCGCCATCGTGTGGCGACTATGTGTAACCGCGACCACCCAGTAACAGTCAATTAAGCTGCGGTTAACAGCAGATACTGGGTGGTCAATTGACTGCACACGCCAGCTTCCCGGTGGTCACGTATTCTGTAGTCTTTCGGGAAACAACACGGGGAAACAGGGGGACTGTACGGGCAAGGAAATAACCGAACAAACAGATGAATGGAGGGAGGAGAAACATAATCCAAAGACAAACGGTTCTGTCACACGGCTCCCTCCTTGTGGGACACTCTGGCAGACCCGATTCGATCCTTGCGGGTCAACTTGGGGATGACCGGAACTAGGAGGCCGGAGTGATGTCTGTTTGCCGGGATAACCCATCGGCATTGCCTTTGTGCTTAACGGGTCTGTAGCTGATGGTAAAGTTATATGGTTGCAGGGCTAGGCTCCAGCGTAGCAACCTGCCATTGTCCCCTGAGACCCTGTTAAGCCAGACCAATGGGTTGTGGTCAGTCACAAGGAAAAATTCCTTCCCGTACAGATAGGGACTCAATTTCTTCAGTGCCCAGACCAGGGCCAAACATTCCTTCTCCACTGCCACATAGCTCACTTCCAGAGGTAGTAACTTTCTGCTGAGATATGCGACAGGGTGCTCTCCTCCATCCTCCCCGACCTGGCTCAGCACAGCCCCCAATTCATACATAGAAGCATCTGTATGAACAATAAAGCGTTTGTTAGGGACTGGGGCAGCCAAGACAGGGGCATTCACAAGAGCCTGCTTCAGTGCCTGAAACGCAGCTTCACAAGCTGGAGACCACAGGACCTGCTTAGGGAGGTTCTTCTTAGTCAGGTCAGTCAGGGGCTTAGCTATGGCGCTGTAGTCAGGGACAAAACATCGGTAGTACCCTGCCGTCCCCAAGAAGGCTAACACCTTGGTCTTAGTGATAGGTGTGGTCCAATTAGCCACTGCCTCTACCTTGGCTGGCTCCGGTCTCTGGCTCCCACACCCCACCCTGTGACCCAGGTACTGCACTTCAGCCATACCTAGATGGCACTTATCTGGCTTCAATGTCAGGCCAGCGGCCCGAATCTTATCCAGCACTACCCCTACATGGACCAGGTGTTCCTCCCAGGACTCACTATAGATCGCAATGTCATCCAGGTATGTGCAGGCAAATTCCTGGAAGCCACTGAAGAGTCTATCCACCATACGCTGGAAGGTAGCCGGAGCATTTTTCATCCCGAATGGCATGACCCTAAACTGGTACAGGGCAAACAGGGTGACAAATGCCGACTTGGGGATAGCATCCTCAGCCAGGGGGATCTGCCAATAGCCCTTACACAGGTCTATGGTAGTCAGATAACGCCCCCTAGCAATACGGTCTAACAATTCATCTATCTGGGGCATCGGGTAGGCGTCAGTGATGGTCGTTGAGCCACTTGTAGTCCACACAGAACTGGGTGGTCCCATCTTTCTTAGGCACCAGGACTACAGGCGAGGCCCAAGGGCTATTGGAGTGTTCGATGACCCCTAGCTGGGTTATCTCCTGTTTCTCCTTCCGCATTCCTTCTTGGACTGCTTCAGGGATATGGCAGGGGGGCTGTTGCAGGGGGTTCTGTCCAGGGGTCTCTACCTTATGTACAGCTAGGGTAGTGTAACCGGGCTCTTGGGAGAACGTCGCCTGCTTCTCCCACAGAAGCTGTCTTGCCTGTACCTTCTCTGTGTGGCTTAACCTGTCCCCTTGCTGCACAAGGCTAGTAAGGTCTGTCTGGGGGTCCCTCTCTAGCAAATCAGGAAGGGGTAGGTTCTCAGGGTCATCTGCAGCAGGGGCACACACTGCAGCGACATCCTCCGGTCTCTCCTGATACTCCTTCAGCATGTTCACATGAAAGAATCGCTGAATCCTTTCATCTGCACAGCTGGCTATAATATAGGTAGTATCACACACCTGAGCTAACACCTTATACGGGACCTGCCAAGATGCTTGCATCTTGTTCGTCTTCACAGGCTTGAGCACCAAGACTTTCTGCCCAACCTGGAAGACCCGCTGCTGGGCACCCCGATCGTACCACCTCTTCTGTCTCCCCTGGGCCGCCTGGAGATTCTCTCTTACCATCAGAGACAGTTTCTCCATGCGGTCCCGGAGTTCCAGGAAATATGGCACTATGGGGGTCCCCTCCTGCTCTGTCTCTCCCTCCCAATGTCCTCTAATGAGATCTAGGGGTCCGCGGACCCTTCTCCCATAGAGTAACCCAAAGGGAGAGAACCCAATAGATTCCTGGGGCACCTCTCTTTAGGAAAATAACAGATCAGGGAGGAACCTCTCCCAGTCTCTGCAAGTGTCAGTAAAGGTCCTCAACATCTGCTTGAGGGTGCCATTAAAGCGTTCGCAGAGACCGTTAGTCTGGGGGTGATAAGGTGAGCTAAGCAGCGGTTTGATGCCACACACCTTCCACAGCTGCTGGGTGAGCACAGCGGTAAACTGGGTCCCCTGGTCGGAGAAAATCTCCTTAGGGAACCCGACACGAGTAAAAATCTTAACCAGGGCATCAGCTACTGTCTCTGCCTCTATATTAGACAGCGCTACTGCCTCTGGATAACGAGTGGCATAGTCCACCACGGTGAGAATATACTTCTTACCGGATGGACTAGCCCTGGCCAGTGGACCCACAATGTCAACGGCTATGCGGGAAAAGGGTTCCCCAATAATAGGCATAGACATAAGTCTAGCTTTTGGGTAGTCCCCCAGCTTTCCTACCCGTTGACATGTGTCACAAGTACTACAGTATACCCGCACAGCCTGATTAAAATTGGGCCATAAGAAATTTTGGGTGATCCGACGGGCTGTGTGGCGAGACCCTAGATGTCCAGATAATGGCACATCATGCCCGATCCGCAGAATCTCCTGGCGGTATTTCGCAGGCACCACCAGCTGTCGATTCTGTGGAGGGGCAGCACTTTTCTGGGAAGGTTTAGGGATTCTATACAACCTGTCCCCCACCCACTCATACCGTTCCCCATCTACTCCTTCCTCTCTAGCATCTGCCCTAGCCCTATACTTCTGTAGAGTCAGGTCCGCCCGAGTTTCCCTCCCAAACTCCTCTGGGGTATCCTAGACTAAGGGGGCCTGATCTAGGGTACAAGTCGGGGAAGAGAGTCTTACCTGGGTCTCAGCAGCAGGCAGGCCGGCTCCAGCAGCATGGGTCTGTGCACGTGTAGTCACAGAGTTAACATCAGCAGGACCCATCGGAGCATAGGCAGAAACAAGGGGGGCCAAGTCGTTCCCAAGAAGGACATCAGCGGGCAAATACTTCATAACCCCCACATCAACGTGTCTAGCGCCCACTCCCCAATCCAAATGTACCCGGGCAACAGGCAGGCGGAACACAGTGCCCCCTGCTATCCTCACCATCACAGTGTCTCCGGTGTGCTGGTGCTCTGAGACCAAGTCCTTTTGGAGCAGGGTCATAGTCGCACCGATATCTCGCAGACCGCTGACCACTCTCCCATTCAGCTTAACAGTTTGTTGGTGCTGCTGACGGTTTTCCTGGTGGGCAGCTTGGACGTGGTCTGCCTCATGTAGGATGCCCCAAAATTCCTCCTGCTCGACACAGTGAGCAGCAGGCTGAGGGTTGCATTGATTCCCGCCGGCTGGTCTTCTCCGTGACTGCGCCTGGTTAGCGTTGTTCAGAGGGCACTCCGGTCTCTTGTGCACCAGCTGCTTACACCCAAAGCACCGGATGGGCTGTGAGTAATCCCGGGCATTGAACCAGGATGTCTGGGCATAGTTGGTAGCTGGCGGTAGTGTTGGAGTGCGGTGCACCGGGGGTTGGTAGGCGGTTGCGGCTGGGGGTGCTGCTGGTCTGTACTCCACTCTGGCAGGGACTTTAGTTATCACATTGTCCAGTTTACAGACATCTGTATATTCGTCTGCCAGGCGGGCAGCTTCTGGCAGAGTGGATGGTTTGCGGTCTCGGACCCACTCTCTGACTCCTGCAGGCAATTTGTCAAAGCAGTGTTCCAGCAGGAACATCTGGAGCACCTCTTCCCTGGATACGGCTTGTCACCCTGCCATCCAGTGGGCTGCTGTGCAGTGCACTCGACATGCCCACTCCACATAGGAGTCGCCAGCTTGCTTAGTTATTTCCCGGAACCTCTGCCGGTATGCCTCTGGGGTCACTGCGCACCTGGCCAAATGGGCATCTTTCACTGCCTGGTAACTGGTAATCTCTTCTTCTGGGATGGCCCAGAAGGCTTTGCTGGCCCGGCCAGATAGTTTCCCAGAGAGGATAGTGACCCATTCGTCTGCGTGTACCTGGTGTAGGGCACACTGTCTCTCGAAATCAGCCAGGAACCCGTGAATCTCTCCCTCTGCTTCAACAAAGTTTTTAAATGCAGCGAAGGGTACCTTCTTTCGTCCAAATGTTATTACTGGGTACCTCTGCTACTGCAGCTCCTCTTTCTTGAAGCGCCTGGTGTGCCGTCACTGCTGCTTGCACACGTTCCACGATGTCCGCTGTAGGGTTGGGGCCAAAGTGTGCCAGCCTTATCTGGACTGCCCAGTTGAATCGGATTTCCTCGGGTGTTAGGTCCAAGATGCTGGGCACATTAGCTCTCTCCGTTCCTTGCGCTGCATCCATTTCAAGTAGCTGTGCAATAATTTCCCATTTTTTAAGATTGCTCGCTGACCGTCCTCGGCATTCTATTATGTCTTTAAGGGTAGCATGCCTTAGTTCCTCATACTGCATTTCCACCAGCCTGGGTTGTGTAGCTGTCCTTCTATTTAATACAATATAAAACATAAAGTCCCGAATACTCCGCTGTTCAGTTCATGAACGGAGCTGAAGACCCGTAGGCTGGTAGTTCAGCGGTGCTTGGGAGGAAAAGTGTCCGCTTTTGGTGTACTGAGGCTGGGCCGAGCACCGCTGGCTGTCCGGGGGGCTTCCATAACATTGCCACCGTGTGGCGGCTATGTGTAACCGTGACCACCCAGTAACAGTCAATTAAGCTGCGGTTAACCGCAGATACTGGGTGGTCAATTGACTTCCCGGTGGTCGCGTAGTCTTTTGGGAAACAACACAGAGAGACAGGGGGACTGTATGGGCAAGGAAATAACCGAACAAACAGACGAATGGAGGGAGGAGAAACATAATCCAAACCTACATAAAGCCAGAGACAAACTTTGGGTTAAAACAGTATGTGGTAAGCAGCTCTCTAATCTTCTTTCCCTTCCCTTAAATGCATGTTCCAGTATCCACATCTTACTTATGTCACAGAATGACAATACTTTACTATTTTAACCTATACCTTCGGAGATGAAGAGGGGCAGTTGACCCTAACATCAAAACAATGACTTAATATTTAAATAAGACAATAGTTGATTGATCCTAACTA
Source organism: Pelobates cultripes (assembly GCA_933207985.1). Lineage (NCBI taxonomy): Eukaryota > Metazoa > Chordata > Amphibia > Anura > Pelobatidae > Pelobates > Pelobates cultripes. Next base: position 383,069,018 of record OW240912.1, on the reverse strand, counting down.
AAACATGAGTGGTCTACCAACTCGTCTCTTTCAGACACATTGTAACTCACCACTTTTTTTTACCCACAGGTTCCAGATCTGTTTTGGAGATGGCGTGTATCCAGCATTACATATTTATAAACTTTAATGGGAATGTTCATCTTCCTTAAGATGCTGTTATATGTTCTCTTTCCAAAATGTTGTCATCAATGATTGATGTAACCATTTAGGTTTGGGTTTTTTTCTTCACTCCATCATTACAATTACCAAAGAGGGAAAGTGCAACTAGGCTGAAAGGGGAGCTTTCACTTATCTTCAAATTATACCAATGAATACAATCCTATTGTATTCACTTTCACTTGATGGTCTGTTCTTTAATGTATATCAAAGATTAAACAATTAATATCACAATCCATTTTAATCCAGGTACACAAATGCAAACAAGGAGGAGAAACAAAAGCACTGTTTGTTTTTTCTCTTCTCTGTGTGTTTTCTTTTCTATAATTTCCAAACAAAAATAGAGAGGGAGATAAGATGGAGGTGCCCAGTTCCAGGGGATAGATGTATGAATTTCTACATCTAATTTTATTTTTCAGACCTCACATACACATTTGTTAATCATAGTCAATAAGCAAACATGATGTAGACAAAATGGGGAGTTTACACACCTGTGTTCAGAAAACTAAAACAGGAACTAGAATCTTGGAAAAATAAGTTTCTAAAACTCCTCCTCTGTCACTACTCAAAATCACAAGAATCTCCAAACATGCATTAATGCATTTGTTTGGTGGGGCAAAAGGTCGTTGTAAAGCTGGTTTTGTACTTATTGGGAGAATTGAGTTCACTTAGTCATCATTACTATTATCTGGCAGCTCGGATGTTCCAAATACAGGTCTGGAATGCTTGAGAACATTGTTTCCTTAGTCAAAGACTATCTACCACCAGTCAAGGTGGTACTCAGGATTCCTTTTTAAGATTTTTTTAACAACACAATGCCTCTGTGTTCCAGGCAGATACTCCCCCCTAATGATGGCTTCATCTATTAAATGCTAGTATCGTCATAATTTGCCCTGAATAAAATAAACACTATTTTTGCATGATGTATATATATCTGTAGGCTGATTGTACTAGAATAACCTATTCAACCTTCCCTTCATCCTACCTCCTACCCTCTTTCTTTCTATTACAATTACTTTGTCTTAGGCTTTCACTCTTTAATGCCTGATCCGGTAGCATATTGATGCATACTTTGTATTTTACTATCATAGCTTGTAGATGTACATATGCTTATTTTTGTAAAAAAAAAAAAAATCTATTTTTTTCCAGTAATAATAAAATAAGAGCACAAATAGTATTAGTACAGGAATTCTAACTCGAGCTCTAACTGTGAAAAATATTGCGAATCCAAAAATAATATGTATTTATTTTTAGAAGGCAAATGGGTAGCTTATAAACAATGTTGCTATTGAGGATGATAGAAAAATATTTCATTTATAGAGTATTGTGCAAGTACAAACTATAAAGTGACAGATTTTCCAAAGGTTACTCGGCTCTTAAACAATAAAAAATGAAATCCCTGTAGAAAGTCACTTTCTTCAGTATAAACACATCTGCTCCCAACTAAAGTGGCAACTGGGGACTAAGATTAGGTTCACATGGCAAACTGAGCCAGCATTTCTTGCTAAACATGTGAAATAATTGAACTGTGGGTATTGCTATTTTCTAAATAAAATGATATAAAATTGTAAAGTGAACCCGTTATGACAGTTTCACTTTAACTGAAATCCACACAAGAGTAATGAATGTCGTCTGTCATAAAGATAAATAATATATTTGATGTAAAGTTTTTATCGAAAAAATTTGCCTTCAGTATAATGCCATCATAGGCGTGCGCAGCCTATTGCATTAGGGTGTGCACCCTAAAGCACAAGCACACGCCGCATATATATATATATATATATATATATGTATTTATGTATATATATATGTGTGTATATATATATATATATACATACACATATATACACACATACACACACTGCTGTGTGTGTGTGTGTGCTGTGTGAGGGTGCTGTTAGTGTGATGTGTGTGTGACGGTGCTGGTAGTGTGCTATGTGGGTGAGGGTGTTTGTGTGTGCGTGCTTGAGAGGATACTGTTAATGTACTGTGTGTGAGGGTGCTGTTTGTGTGTGAGGGTACTGGTAGTGTGCTGTGTGTGTGTTTGTTAGGGTCCTGTTTGTGTTTGTGAGGGTACTGTTAGTGTGCTGTGTGTGTGTGAGGGTGCTGTTTGTGTGCTGTGTGTGTTTATGAGGGTGCTGTATGTGTGTGTGGGTGCTGTATGTGTGTTGGTGCTGTGTATGTCTGTGGGTGCTGTATGTGTGTGAGTGCTGTGTATGTCTGTGGGTGCTGTGTATGTCTGTGGGTGCTGTATGTGTGTGGGTGCTGTGTATGTCTGTGGGTGCTGTATGTCTGTGGGTGCTGTATGTGTGTGGGTGCTGTGTGGTGCTGTATGTCTGTGGGTATGTCTGTGGGTGCTGTATGTGTGTGGGTGCTGTGTATGTCTGTGGGTGCTGTATGTGTGTGGGTGCTGTGTATGTCTGTGGGTGCTGTATGTCTGTGGGTGCTGTATGTCTGTGGGTGCTGTATGTATGTGGGTGCTGTTTGTCTGTGGGTGCTGTGTCTGTGCTGTGTATGTCTGTGGGTGCTGTATGTCTGTGGGTGCTGTATGTGTGTGGGTGCTGTATGTGTGTGGGTGCTGAATGTCTGTGGGTGCTGTATGTCTGTGGGTGCTGAATGTCTGTGGGTGCTGTATGTCTGTGGGTGCTGTGTATGTCTGTGGGTGCTGTGTATGTCTGTGGGTGCTGTATGTGTGTGGGTGCTGTGTGTCTGTGGGTGCTGTATGTGTGTGGATGCTGTATGTGTGTGGATGCTGATGTCTGTGGGTGCTGAATGTCTGTGGGTGCTGAATGTCTGTGGGTGCTGAATGTCTGTGGGTGCTGAATGTCTGTGGGTGCTGTATGTATGTGGGTGCTGTATGTCTGTGGGTGCTGTGTATGTCTGTGGGTGCTGTATGTGTGTGGGTGCTGTATGTGTGTGGGTGTTGAATGTCTGTGGGTGCTGTATGTCTGTGGGTGCTGTGTATGTGTGTGGGTGCTGTATGTGTGTGGGTGCTGTGTATGACTGTGTGTGCTGTATGTGTGCTGTATGTATGCTGTATGTGTGTGTGCTGTATGTGTGTGTGCTGTATGTGGGTGGGTGATAGTGGGGGTGGAGGTGGGGGTACATTACTTGCTATCCCCCCTCCCTTCTTACCTTTTGTAGGGAGGGGGGATCGTACTGCTGCTTCCATCCCTGGTGGTCCAGTGGAGAGTGAACTCTAGCCCCCTGTGGGGCTAGAGTTCACTCTCGCAAGATTTGAGCGTTGCCGTGGCAACGCTCATATCTCGCGAGAGGAACCCGGCGGAGCTGCCGGCAATAGCTCCGCCGGTTCCTCTCCTGCCTCCCTCCCTGCATGTGGGCTGGTGGGGAGGGAGGCTGAGAGCAGAGCCGGCGATTGGATAGCGCCGGCTCTGCATGAGCCGACAGGGGAGATCCTGAGATCTCCACTGCCGGTCTCAATATACATAGGCGTGCCGCGGGATTAGGGTGTGCCCAGGCACACCCGGCACACCCCGTGCGCACGCCTATGAATGCCATCATGTCTGCAGTTTAGCTTTATAAAACTCACCTTCAGTCACTCCTTTGTCCAAGGGTCTCATTTGATTTGTATGGTTCCGGGATAAAGTGAGCTGCTTCTGACTATTTTTTTTTATCATCACCTAGTGGTGTACTTAATATGGTTATGTGCTGCTTGTCCTGGCTTTTTGACCTCTCTCGAAAATTGGCTACTGGCTGCATCAAACACTGGAGATGCTGTGGTAGGATCTTGCATTGTCCAATGGCTGTATAAGGCCATAATGGCTGACACTTCCAGCCAATTAGTGACTCACTAAACTGCGTTAGAAAAAGTACATTTGTTTCCAAGCCAGGTTAGTGAATGGGAAGTCACTGATTGTCTGAGAGTATCAACTGACCACTCTCAGCCAGTCAGCAGAGCCCCTGCTCGGCAGCACTCTGTGCTTCCTAAATCTGAAAATCCAGTAGCTGGATGCTGCCTGGGTGGAATGGACATCACCATTGGAGGCAACTTTGGGGTTAAACTGTTCGAGTGCCTCCAGGGGATTTAATTTAGATTAAGGTTCTTTGGTGCCTGAAGTGTCCCTTTAAACTAACGTATTACTGCTTAAACTGCCTCCAGAGGCTCTCCTCAAATTTATGCTTTTTTTATGCCCCTTTTTCTAATGTTCACAATTAGAGTTGAGCGAACCCGGACTGTAAAGTTTGCGTTCGTACCGAACATTATGGTTTTTGGACCCCGGACCCGAATACGGACATATCACTGTATGTTCGGGTTGGAGTTCTTTGTTCGGCGATTTAATGGTGCGTTTTGAAAGGCTGCAGGGCAGCCAATCAACAAGCGTTTGACTTGTGTGCCCTTAGAAGCCATCACAGCCATGCCTACTAATGGCATGGCTGTGATTGGCCAGTGCAGCATGTGACCCAGCCTCTATATATATAAGCTGGAGTCACGTAGCACCGCACGCACATGAGCTCTTATTAGTGTAGTGAGAGGATGTTGCAGCTGTTAGGGACAGATTAGGAAAGAATTCTGGTGTTGAATCTGCAAACTACAGCGATTATTTTTGTTGGTGCTATAATACTACATTTTTGTACCCTGCCCTGAGCCCAGTGCCACAGTGAGTGTAGTGCACTTGCAACTGTATGTGTGCCAGGCACATTACTTTAATCCTGTTCTGGTAGCTCAGTGGGCAACAACTAGGCATTTTTAAATACTGCTATTTTTTTGGTGCTAAAAAGTACATTTGCGTACTGCATTTCTTGCAGTCCAATAAAACCCTTAAATACTACTGTTACATTGTTGGTTTAAAAAATCAAACTTTTTGGTGCTAAATAGTACATTTGCGGCCTGTGGTGCACTTCATATCTGAGAATCAAATAGAACCGTCAAATACTGTGCTTACATTGCAGTTTTAAACATTCCAATTCTTTAGGTGCTAAAAAGTCAATTTGCTGCCTGCACTTCATATTTGAGAGTCAAATAGAACCAATTCTTTAGGTGCTAAAAAGTCAATTTGGTGCCTGCACTTCATATCTGAGAGTCAAATAGAACCGTCAAATACTGTGCTTACATTGCAGTTTTAAACATTCGAATTCTTTAGGTGCTAAAAAGTCATTTTGGTGCCTCCACTTCATATCTGAGAGTCAAATAGAACCGTCAAATACTGTGCTTACATTGCAGTTTTAAACATTCAAATTCTTTAGGTGCTAAAAAGTCAATTTGGTGCCTGCACTTCATATCTGAGAGTCAAATAGAACCGTCAAATACTGTGCGTATATTGCAGTTTTAAACATTCAAATTCTTTAGGTGCTAAAAAGTCAATTTGGGGCCTGCACTTCATATCTGAGAGTCAAATAGAACTGTCAAATACTGCTGTGACATAGCAGTTTTAAACATTCTAATTCTTTAGGTGCTAAAAAGTCAATTTGGGGCCTGCACTTCATATCTGAGAGTCAAATAGAACTGTCAAATACTGTGCTTACAGCGCAGTTTTAAAAATTCAAATTTTTTGGCTGCTAAATAGTACATTTGCGGCCTACGATGCACTTCATATTTGAGAGTCAAATAGAACAGTCAAATACTGTGGTTACGGTGCATTTTTAAACATTAAAATTCTTTAGGTGCTAAATAGTAAATTTGGTGCCTGCACTTCATATCTGAGAGTCAAATAGAATCGTCAAATACTGTGCTTACAATGCAGTTTTACACATTTGAATTCTTTAGGTGCTAAAAAGTCAATTTGGTGCCTGCACTTCATATCTGAGAGTCAAATAGAACCGTCAAATACTGTGCTTACATTGCAGTTTTAAACATTCCAATTCTTTAGGTGCTAAAAAGTCAATTTGGTGCCTGCACTTCATATTTGAAAGTCAAATTGCAGGTTTAAACATCTGAATTCTTTAGATTCTAAAAAGTCAATTTGATGCCTGCACTTCATATTTGAGAGTCAAATAGAACCGTCAAATACTGTGCTAACATTGCAGTTTTAAACATTCCAATTCTTTAGGTGCTAAAAAGTAAATTTGGTGCCTGCATTTTGTATCTGAGAGTCAAATAGAACCGTCAAATACTGTGCTTACAGTGCAGTTTTACAATTTGAATTCTTTAGGTGCTAAAAGTCAATTTGCGTGCCTGCACTTCATATCTGAGAGTCAAATAGAACCGTCAAATACTGTGCTTACATTGCAGTTTTAAACATTCCAATTCTTTTAGGTGCTAAAAGTCAATTTGGTGCCTGCACTTCATATTTGAAAGTCAAATTGCAGGTTTAAACATCTGAATTCTTTAGATTCTAAAAAGTCAATTTGATGCCTGCACTTCATATTTGAGAGTCAAATAGAACCGTCAAATACTGTGCTAACATTGCAGTTTTAAACATTCCAATTCTTTAGGTGCTAAAAAGTAAATTTGGTGCCTGCATTTTGTATCTGAGAGTCAAATAGAACCGTCAAATACTGTGCTTACAGTGCAGTTTTAAAAATTCAAATTTTTTTGCTGCTAAATAGTACATTTGCGGCCTGCGGTGCACTTCATATCTGAGAGTCAAATAGAACCGTCAAATACTGTGCTTACATTGCAGTTTTAAACATTCCAATTCTTTAGGTGCTAAAAAGTCAATTTGGTGCCTGCACTTCATATTTGAAAGTCAAATTGCAGGTTTAAACATCTGAATTCTTTAGATTCTAAAAAGTCAATTTGATGCCTGCACTTCATATTTGAGAGTCAAATAGAACCGTCAAATACTGTGCTAACATTGCAGTTTTAAACATTCCAATTCTTTAGGTGCTAAAAAGTAAATTTGGTGCCTGCACTTCATATCTGAGAGTCAAATAGAATCGTCAAATACTGTGCTTACAATGCAGTTTTACACATTTGAATTCTTTAGGTGCTAAAAAGTCAATTTGGTGCCTGCACTTCATATCTGAGAGTCAAATAGAACCGTCAAATACTGTGCTTACATTGCAGTTTTAAACATTCCAATTCTTTAGGTGCTAAAAAGTCAATTTGGTGCCTGCACTTCATATTTGAAAGTCAAATTGCAGGTTTAAACATCTGAATTCTTTAGATTCTAAAAAGTCAATTTGATGCCTGCACTTCATATTTGAGAGTCAAATAGAACCGTCAAATACTGTGCTAACATTGCAGTTTTAAACATTCCAATTCTTTAGGTGCTAAAAAGTAAATTTGGTGCCTGCATTTTGTATCTGAGAGTCAAATAGAACCGTCAAATACTGTGCTTACAGTGCAGTTTTAAAAATTCAAATTTTTTTGCTGCTAAATAGTACATTTGCGGCCTGCGGTGCACTTCATATCTGAGAGTCAAAAAGAATGGTCAAATACTGTGCTTACAGTGCATTTAAAAAAAATAAAATAAATAAAAAACAGTGTTGGCTACCTCCTCCTCCTCCACCGCCGCCACTTCCACCTACACCGCCATGGTGTATACCCAGATATATCAGAGCTGCTGCAGAAAGTGCAGGCTGTCTGTGTACGCTTTTGGAGTTCTCATCCTGCTGCTGCTCACCTGTCTGCGCTGCAGCGTAACTTCGGCCTTCCCGCTCACCGCTTCATATGCGACGTGCCCACAAGGTGGAACTCCACCTTGCACATGCTGGAGAGACTGTGCGAGCAGCAGCAGGCGATAGCGGAGTTTCAGCTGCAGCACGCACGGGTCAGTCGCTGTGCGGAACAGCACCACTTCACCACCAATGAGTGGGCCTCCATGCGAGACCTGTGTGCCATGTTGCTCTGTTTCGAGGGCTCCACCAACATGGCCAGTGCCGATGACGCTGTTCTCAGCCTTACTATCCCGCTTCTATGTCTCCTTGAATAAACGCTTTGGGCGATGATGGAAGAGGATGTGGCACAGGAGGAAGAGGAGGAGGAAGAGGAGGAGGAAGAGGAGGAGGAAGAGGAGGAGGAAGAGGGGTCATTTCCACGGTTATCAGGCCAGTCATTCACAAGTGGCTCGGAGGGTGGGTTCCTGCACAAGCATAGGCCAGGTACACAATTGTCCAGCATCTCCACACTGTCCCATGGAAGCGTTCAGCTGTCCATCTCCCAAACACTGGAGAGAAAGAGGAAGTACCCCCCTACCCACCTGTGATCCCTGGCCCTGAATGCCAGCATTTCAAAATTCCTGGCCTTTGAAATGCTGTCATTTCGTCTAGTGGAGACGGACAGTTTTAAAAACCTGATGGCGTTATTGGACTGCAAGAAACGCAGCACAGGCCGCAAATGTTTCTTTTTTTATATGTCACAATATTTTGGCGGCTACCCCAATAAAAACAAAACAAAAAAAAACAGTGTTGGCTACCTACTCCGCCTCCACCGCCGCTTACACCTACACCGCCACGGTTACCACCTCCTCAACCTCCTACTCCACATCCACCTCCTCCTCCTAGAGCAGGGTGCAAAAGTGGAGCGGCCGTCCCCTAGACAGTACGCCTGCTACTGCCCACCGCACCCAGGGACCGAGCACACCAAAGCCAGCTCCAAGGAATTCCCTGGCGTGGCAGTTCTTCAGACAATGTGCTGATGACAAGACACTAGTGGTTTGCACGCTGTGCAATCAGAGCCTGAAGCGAGGCATAAACGTTCTAAACCTGAGCACATGACCAGGCATCTACATGCAAAGCACGAGCTGCAGTGGAGTAAGCACCTCAAAAAAAAGAAAGGTCTCAGGCTCCTCCTGCTTCCTCTTCTGCTGCTGTCTCAGCCTCTTCCTCCACCTCTGGAGTGACAGTGGCACATGCCACCCCGCAAACAGAGGATGTGGCAGCAATGCCACCACATCCGCCACCGTCCCCAAGCATCTCCACACTGTCCCATGAAAGCGTTCAGCTGTCCATCTCCCAAACACTGGAGAGAAATAGGAAGTACCCACCCGTGATCCCTGGCCCTGAATGCCAGCATTTCAAAATTCCTGGCCTTTGAAATGCTGTCATTCCGTCTGGTGGAGACGGACAGTTTTAAAAACCTGATGGCGTTATTGGACTGCAAGAAATGCACTGCAGGCCACAAATGTTTCTTTTTTTTATATGTCCCAATATTTTGGGGGCTACCACAATTAAAAAAAGCAAAAACAAAAAAAAAACAGTGTTGGCTACCTCCTCCTCCTCCACCGCCTCCTCAACCTATGGGTCACTTAGTATAAACTATGTACACAATAGCAGAGGCTTGTGAAGGCCTTTTCTCCATGCATCAGGAGTTGAGCTCAGTTTGAACAATGAAAGAGAATACCCTGCACTCCAACCCTCTATCAAATGGTTAATTCTGATGATCCTCCTGACAGCCATGCTTTAGATTTTGATTTATGTTCTTCCAAAGCTAAAATCAAAGATTCCATCTAGTGCTATTTTATGGCTCAGCTGTATTTTAAATTTTTATGTATTTTATGTTATTTTAAGTGATTTCCCTATCCACATTTGTTTGCAGGGCACTTGTCCTACTCTTACCCCCATTTTACTTCCTTTTGCAGCCCTCTAGCCCTTTCCAGGACTTTTTTAGAGCCATTTTTGTGCCCAAAAGTTCGGGTCCCCATTGACTTCAATGGGGTTCGGGGTCAAGTTCGGGGTCAAGTTCAAGCCCAAACCCGGACTTTTTTCCGAAGTTCGGCCGAACTTGGCGAACCCGAACATCCAGATGTCTGCTCAATTCTATTCACAATATATGCCTTCAAGGTAAGCAGTAATGTCTGCTGCCTCCACAAATCCTATCCTAATGTTGAGGTGATAAGACAGGCATCTTCTGACAGTATGGCCTACAGATTTAACCAAATTAACCCGGCTATAATTAACAGGTTTCTACATTGAGACAATAGGTGGGATTTTGCCTGTACAGACAATATATTTCACAGCATTCTACATTGTATACCAGATCTTCTTTACATACTCTTGATATGAGCTTCGAGACATATGCCAATCTATAGGTTCATGGGTATTCATAGCAACTGATGTAGTCTGTATTATTATTGGTCTTTGACGCAGCTCTTGTAAGGTACTGCATCGCCACCTATAGATTCAGTTCTACATTTTGAAAACACGTAGGATAAAATAAGCTCCATGAATAGATATTCAATATTTTTTCATATATTATTTTTCTAGTTATTCTTTTATTACAATTTCTCAGAAAAAAAAGAACAAGGATAATACAACAGTAAGACACGTCAAATTATATGTTACATTAGTAATTTGTCTTGCTATGTCCACATAGGAGAAGTCTACAGTATTGTACAACAAATATTAACAGCATCAGAGAGACGCAAAAAAGCAATGGCTGACAAGGGTTCAGTTATATGCTCTAGAAACCCGTGAATATCACTGCACTGTGACCCTAACTTATTACATGGGGTCAAACCTAAGCTTAAACTTTGTACTATGTATCCCAATCCCACTTAGAATCATTCTAAAAGCAAGGGAAAAATAATAGAGCTTAGGTATGACATGGATTGTTAGCATGCTGCATTAGCAACAAGGTATAAAGAAATATCAGCAATTTTATGGTCTGTAAAATAACTGTATATTAAAAAAATATATTTTATCGTAAAAAATGTATCAATTCTTTCAGGCTTCCATGCAGACATACTTGTCCCAACAGATAACTAAAACAGCTGATGCCTCATTTTTCTTTCCCATCATGCTCCTCCCCAAGCATAGTTAAACTGGTTGCACTCTGTGAATATTAATATAAATGTGCTCTGTTTTATGGCTCACAGCTACAGCCCGTTGTGAGAACTCGCAGGCAGTCTATCCCGCTGTAGAAATGACCTTTCACTCCCCCCAGCTGTGTGCAAGCACAGGCATAAACCCACCCTGGGGACCTATATCGTGGATCTTATTTTTTTCTATCTACTGAAATGAAAGGGCAAATGTACATTGCTAAATAAAATGTTACACTATTAAACCATGTAATGCATTGTAAATATCATACTCAGAATAAACACTAAAACAAAAGGCTTATATTGATCTGTACGGACATAAAGCAATACAGAGTCATGCTCTGTTCTAGAATTTTCATATATCTTTATTAACTACAGTGTAATGCTACATCTAAAAGGCTCAGCAAACCAGTGTAGCTGCTGGGATGCAGAAGGTACCATGTCCTTGTACGAAACAGAGTAAAGTAGTGACGTCCCTAGTCGGGTGATTTTCAATCATTTGTGAGAAATTCAATAGCATGAAGCTGGCTCGGTCACTGGACTTGGCATGATTAGTTGTGAAATGAGGGTTCAGGGCTGATTTTTAAGTCTCAGGAGAACTGGGAAGGAAAATGAATTCCAATTCAGCTTCAAGATTCCTTTTTTAAGTGAATAAACAGTTCAAGCAAATGAACTCACTTAGCACCATAACTGCTACAGCAAGCTGTAATGGATATTGTGTCCTCCGTTGTAAGGAGTCAAACCATTTTAGATTTTTTTTTACCCAAGAATTCACGAGGTGCTGCTGCCTGCCTTCACTACTGCTAAGTGAGATCTGGAAGATCTCTTCAATGAGCTAAGTCTCGATGTGCAGGTCTCAGCTTTTTTTGGCTTAGGTCTGGAGGGCAAGCGGAAGCTCTGGAGGTTTCTCCTGTAGTTGTAGAGGCGATGAGGACTACAGCTAAATATCAAGATACTCCAAATTGGTTTGATGGCTTACAATAGTGGTGGTGGTGTGGAGGGATTGACAGAGTTTTCCTACCACCATAACCACTATAAAGTGCTGTAGTGTTTATGGTGCTTGGAGTATTCCTTCAAGCTATTTTTATTTCTGAACTAACACATTCCAAATGCTTTAGAATATTATTTAACATACATAAAACAATTAGCATTAGGGGCTGGCTTGTATGTAACTATGTATTACAGGTGGGTGAGGTTTATATTTCCCTCTTTGATCAATCAGATATGACAAAATGATATTTTGTAGTTGCCTTAAGTTTTTCTTGATCCCTTCCTTCTCTTACATTCCTCCTTTCCCCTTTTACTACCTTCTTTTGGTTTTTGGTTTTCTTTATCATTTGTTTGTTTTTCCCTTCAGCTCAATTAAGTTGTCTGGGTGCCAGGTCCCTCAGGTTTTAACCCTGCAGATGCAAACATAGCAGTTTCAGAGAAACCGCTACGTTTACATTGCAGGGTTAAACCAGCCTCTAGTGGCTGTCTTCCTGACAGCCGCTAGAAGCTCTTCTGCGACGCTGGATGCGAAAATCAAATTGAGGACGCAGAACGTCCATAGGAAAGCATTGAGTAATGCTTTCCTATGGGTGGTTTCAATGTGCGCACGGCTCTGGCCATCGGAGGGGGAGGATGGGTCACTAGCGCGGAGGGAGCTGACGCTGGATTAAGGTAAGTGGCTGAAGGGGCTTTAACCCCTTCAGCACAGCGGGAGGTGTGTCCTGAGGGTGGAGGGGTACGTTAGGACTATATAGTGCCAGGAAAACAAGTTTGTTTTCCTGGCACTATAGTGGTTCTTTACGTTTTCTTGTCCTTGTGTTTCTTTCTTTCCTCTCATCTTGGAGAGATCATGTATTTTCCAAACAAGAAAAAAGAACAGTTATAACAAGCAGGGGAGGTAGGTAAATCACTGACATATTCAAAGAGACATCATATGTAGGATCTCATTTTTATTTTTATGTTCTTTGTCTTCCATTTTTATTTACATTTTTACACATTGGAAATGTATCAATTTATCAATGATTGTCATTAAACACTACAATGGTACCCAAGTAAACAGAAACAAGTCTAACCAAAATCAACGTAACTAACTAATCTACTAATTTGTTACTATGAGGCAATCTGAATTGTCTTTAAATATTGGGATGTATTTAGAAGGCATAATTATGGGACAACCCTTTCAACATAGAGTAAGCAGTATGAACATTCCATTTGTGTCTTCACTTTTCGACTTTTGCCCCAGAATGACTTCTATCTATAAGGTCTATTGTGCTGATTCAGGTTTATGAAATCTAGCAAAGTAGTGTGTAGGATACTGAGTCATACTATTACAAAAGTTTGTCATGGAGAAAATAAGGAAAAATATGACTTGCACAATTTTTTCTCATCCTTAATACATTTCTCATCTCATTATGTAAAATAATTGTTTTGTGCTTAGAAATTTGGGTAAAATGCTGGTTTTACATTTTTATGATCACATTTGTACTTGCTGTTAATTAATGAGCAGTACTGCCTGCTAAAAGCAATAACAATGTCTGTGCATAATTGCATGCTCTTCAGCAGCAATTTAACTATAAGAAATTTTGAAGAATTGTCAAGGGAATTGCAAATTTTAGATCAAAATAGTCAAATTTGAGAAATGACAATTTGGCCAAAAATGTGCAATATGTTTAATTCACAAAAACTCAGGTGTACGACTGCCTGAAGTTTTCAGAAATAAAGAATATGAGCCAGGACAACTATAAAGGTCTATGTGTAAAGATATAATGCAGTATTAATCCATTAATTTGAATTTGAGAAGGTAACCGTTTCTTCCAATTTGCCAGTGACTATAATGGCACCTTTAAAATCTGTGAATATCATATAGGACAAAATATTATTTAACCCCTTAAGGACACATGATGGAAATATTCCGTCATGATTCCTTTTTATTCCAGAAGTTGTGTCCTTAAGGGGTTAAATTTGAGTCATCAGAGATGGATAAACTTTCAAAAGTAGTGAATATTTCTGGAGAGTAAACTGTGAAAATGTCAAATGCAGCAATTTTAGATTTTATATAACTCAAGAGGGAGTTCAAATTATTGTGTTGTGTTGTTGCTAGGTCCACAACAAATAGTCAGAGGGATAGGAACCTAACTGAGGATAAATCTACTCAGTCAAAAAAAAGGTAGGATCAATGATGGGTATGTTGTAAGGAAATGATAAGTCTCTGGTAGAGTATGGGTATACTGTCAAAGCAATTTTTCCTATTCTAAGACTTCTTGTCATGTATATATGACAAAAGCGTGGCCGAATAGAATTTGGAGGATAACTGACATTCCTTCACCTTAGGTAGCAGTAGTTTTTTTATAAGCATTTCTGTATGATTTTTTTTTTCTTTGAAACAAATATATAATGGCTGATTTAAGGCTTTGGAAATGTGTTTCTGAAAGTTGTGTCTATGAGTTTTTGGAACTAAGGAAACATTTATTTTAGTAATATTCATTTTGGCATACCAGGAAAGAGTGGATTTAGCAAGATTCCACATCATTAACCTGCATGTTGGGAATTATAAGATATTTAAGTGAGTATGATTGGTTCAAGAGAGTGGTTAAAATATTTATTTTTTGAGTAACATTATTGAAAAAAAAAAGAACAGAGTTTTAAGACATTGCTAAATTATTTACAATTCAAAATTGTATAATTAGTTGTTAAATCAGAGCTCCGTGATGTGGTACCCAACCTCCTGCCCAAATAAATGTGGTGTAATTGACCAGAAATCGAACCAGAAAAGGAACATGGGAACTATCACGATTTGGTTTATTTCAGTCTGTTGCAATACCTCACAGTGCCACTACCCGTCTGTGGTGCCATTACAGGCTTCTGCAACCAGACTGATATCTCTCTCTGTTCCCAGCAGGCCAAATTACAAATCAAAGTTGCCAACATTTCCAAACATTTCCAGGGACACTTTGCAGCACAGCTATTAATTACTACCTTGAAAATGTACCACACCCACTGCCGCAAAGCTCTGCTCACAATGCCCAACCCACATAATTAATCACCGCCCACTTAAAGTGCAGATTACAGGGTCCACTCAATAAAGAGAGAATTACAGGGAATTGAGATGGTAATTTTACACCTAAGGCCAAAGTAGCCGAGTTGTAAAAATTCTCCCATTCAGCTGCACTACTTCAGCCTAAAGTTTGAATTTCCCATCTCAATTCCATGCAATTCTCTCTGTACTGAGTAGACCTTTAAAACAACAGGTCCCACCAACAGTACCATGCATCATTGGTGTACGATAGATACATTCGCAGCACAGCATCTATATCAGGCAGGTACAATTTATCACTTTTAGGTGAGTTGGGTATCAGTGGTGACACTGTCAGTACAAGAACAAATATAGAAATACCTTGTACAGGTAATAATTATATTGGGGAATGAATATAGTTTTAAAAAAAGCTGAAAATAGGAAATGAAAGATATAGAAGGAGAATTTACAGAATGGAATTAATGAGAGAAATTAGAACAGAAGGAAAACATATGTACATATTCCATTAGTCCCTTTCCATGCCCCCAAGCTCACTGATACACAGGCTCAAAGACAGACAAGTTCACTGACACAAAACACAAACTCACTGATACACACAATTAGGCTCATTGACAGACAAAACTCACCCAAGATTACTGCAGACAAACTCACTTGTATAGACACACAAGGCAGTGACACACACAAGCTTACTACAGGCAAGCTTACTGACACACACACACTCACTACAGACAAGCTCACTGACACACTAGGCCACTACAGACAAGCTCACTGACACACACACAAGCTCACTAAATACAAACTTACCGACACACACATGCTCACTACAGACAAGCTTACTGACACACACAAGCCTCATTACAAACAAGCAGTGCCATCTTATCAGTGTTATGGGCCCCCTGGCAAAGCAGTGCACTGGGGCCCTTCCTACACAACAACTCACAGGAATAAAAATTTAAATTATCAATAAAATTAGGCTTATATTTGCAGTACATACATACACACAGACTGCTGAAAACAGTCACAGACTGCTGAATACATTCACATACAGACTGCTGAATACACGCACACAGACTGCTGAGTACACATACACAGACTGCTGAGTACACACAAACAGATTGCTGAATACACACAGACAGAGTGCATACACACAGTACACTGAATACACACACACAAACACACACACACAGAGACTGCTGAATACACACAGAATGCTGAATACATACACAGACTGCTGAATGCACATAGGCTGCCGAATACACACACACACAGAGTGCTGAATACAAACACTGCTGAATACACACAGAGAGACTGCTGAATACACACAGACTGATTAATACACACAGGCTACTTTATACACACACACACACACAAACTGCTGAATACATACAGACTGCTGAATACACACACACACTGCTGAATACACACACAGAGACTGCTGAATACACACAGACTGCACTGAGAGTGCAGTGTATGGGTTTTGTGTGTGTAGGGGTGTTGTGTGTGAGGGGTGCAGTGTATGTGTGATTGGTGCAGTGTATGTGAGAGGAGCAGTGTGTGTGTGTGAGGGGTGCAGTGTGTGAATATATGTGTGTGTGTGTGTGTGTGTGAGGGGTGCACAAACACACATATTCACACACTGTGTGTGTGAGGGGTGCTGTTTGTGTGTGTGTGTGTGTGTGTGTGAGGGGTGCTGTGTGTGTGTGTGTGGTGCTGTGTGTGTGAGGGTGCTGTGTATGTCAGTGGGGCTTTGTGTCAGGGGTGCTGTATGTGTGTGAGAGGTGTTGTGTGTAAGGGGTACAATGTGTGTGACGGATGTTGTGTGTGCGTGAGGGATGTTGTGTGCGTGAGTGAGGGGTGCAGTCTGTGATGGGTGCTGTGTGTGTGTGTGTGTGTGAGGGGTGCTGTGTGTGCGTGAGGGGTGCTGTGTATGCATGAAGGGTGCAGTGTGTGTGTATGAGGGGTGCAGTGTGTGACAGGTGCTGTGTGTGTGTGATGGGTGCTGTGAGTGTGAGTGGTGCTTGGTGGGTGCTAAGTGTGTGAATGTGTGTGACGGTGATGTGTATGTGCTGGGGTGATTTGTGTCAGGGGGGCTGTGTGTGAGTAGTGCTGTACCTTGGTGGTCTGGTGGTGGTGAGTTGTCATAAGCTCACTACAGACACACACTGACACACACACAAGCTCACTACAAACAAGCTCACTGACACACACAAGCTTTCTCACTAGCAGGAAATTACACAACACACAAGGCTGAGTATATCAGGCCTAACTGGCACTGGAGGCTACTGCTGGGAGGTCAGTTGGCTCCTGCGCCGCCTCGTGGACGCACGCTCTGTCCCCACGGCAGAAGCTCCATCCCTGCCTGCAAGCTCTGCCTCCCAACACCAAGCTCCGCCCCCACCGTTAAGCAGGAGACCTTGCTGCAGTTGGAAGAGCCAAAATAGGTATTCTGTTGTGGGGCGGAGTATGCGTCTGCGAGTCGGAGCAAGAGCCTGTCTGCCGTAGAAGGTGCTGGGAATTTGGAAAGGAGACTATCACTGCTAAATGAACATTGTTGTAATACTACGTTGGATGACATATTTGATTATCACTTTATCTACATAAACGTTTAAGGTTTGTCCCTTTAATCACAGTCTTATACTGTATACTCATTTTCCTGGCACTATAGTGCCGGGCTCTGGGGAGAGGAAAGGGGTTAAACTTACCTTTTTTCCAGCGCCGGGTGAGGAGCTCTCCGCCTCCGATCCTCCTCTTCGGCTGAATCCTCATGCGCGGCAGGAGCTGTGCACGCATTCAGCCTGTCTCATAGGAAAGCATTCATAATGCTTTCCTATGGACGCTGGCGTCTTCTCACTGTGATTTTCACAGTGAGAAGCACACAAAGAGACAGCCACTAGAGGCTTTAGAGGCTGGATTAACCCTATTATAAACATAGCAGTTTCTCTGAAACTGCAATGTTTATAAAAAAAAGGGTTAATCCTAGCTGGACCTGGCACCCAGACCACTTCATTAAGCTGAAGTGGTCTGGGTGCCTAGAGTGGTCCTTTAATGCATGCACTTCAGACTCCAGCACCTCCCTGCAACCCCCAGCACCTCTGCCCTGAATTCCCTCTGACTGTAACAGGCTGGTACAGTCCAAGGGAACATAATAAAAGCACATGCCCAGCAAGTTGCCGGGACTGTCCTGGGAGAGTGAATTGCCCAGGACAGACTCCAGATTGCCGGGACTGTTCTAGAAAAAAACGGGGTAACTGTGTAAAACTTTCCTGCATTCCCTGAATCCAGAGGCATTTCTCCTAAATTCAGCTATCTGTGTTTATATTTTATTTAACTGTATTTCTTGATTCCTTGATTTGTTTGTATAATAGTTTCTTTGCATTCTGCGTTCCACCCTTTAGAGCAGTGGTTCCCAACCCAGTCCTCAAGTACCCCTAACAGTCCAGGATTTAGGGATTACCTAGTTGTGTCTAGGTGATTTTAGAAAAAAAAAAAAAAACCTATACAGACACACACTGACACACACACACACACACACACACACAGAAGCTCACTACAAACAAGCTCACTGACACACACAAGCTTTCTCACTAGCAGGCAATTACACACACACACAAGGCTGAGTATATCAGGCCTACCTGGCACTGGAGGCTACTGCTGGGAGGTCAGTTGGCTCCTGCGCCGCCTCGTGGACGCACGCTCTGTCCCCACAGCGGAAGCTCCATCCCTGCCTGCAAGCTCCGCCTCCCAACATCAAGCTCCGCCTCCACCGTTAAGCAGGAGACCTTGCTGCAGTTGGAAGAGCCAAAATAGGTATTCTGTTGTGGGGCGGAGAATGCGTCTGTGAGTCGGAGCCGGGCTCTGGGGAGAGGAAGGGGGTTAAACTTACCTTTTTTCCAGTGCCGGGCTGACCCAGTGCTGACAGAGATTGACACTGAAATTGGGTAAGTGCAGAAAGGGTTTATTAACCCTTACAATGCTGGGGGGAAACTACGTGGGAGGTTAGCAGAGGGAAGGATAGTGCTAGAAATACAGATTGTATTTCTCACACTATAGTTTTCTTTAAGTGTGTCTTGACTGTGTGTGATATATGTGTGTATTGACTGTGTGTGGTATTTGTTATGGGTATTTAATTCAGATTTAATAAAAATGCATGTAGGCCAATCTGTGAAGGTGTGTATTGTTGCAGTGTCACATGCACACAGTCCCACACACAGTTATACACATAAACTACCAAATAAAGCCACATGCACACTGTTCCAGGCACTCACACACAGTTACACACATTTATAGTCAGACAGTCACACACAGTAAAGAGCAGACAGTAACACACAGTCACAGTTACAGGCAGTCACACACACACAGTTACAGGCACACAGTTACACACAGACAGTCACACACAGTTGCAGACAGTTACACACAGTTACAGGCAGACAGTCACATTCACACAGTAACAGGGACACAGTAACAGATACAGTCACAGGCAGACAATCAAACACACACACACACACACACACACATAGTTACAAGCAAACAATAACCATACATGGTTACAGGCAGATAGTCACACACACAGTTATAGGCAGAAAGTCACACACAAAGTTACAGACAGTCATACACACAGTTAGAGACAGGTAGTCATACACATATAGTTATAGGCAGACAGTCTCACACACACAGTTACAAACAGACAGTCACACACACACACACACACAGTTAACTCTTTGCATTAGAGTTACTAGGGGAGGGAGTGGAGGCACTAAAGTCCCTGGTGTGTAGTTATGGGGAATCAGGGGCTCCTTCCTACTTCCCATCAGCAATTGGGGCAGCATGTTCAGGCCACATTTACTTCTGCCCTCGCTTCCAATTTAGTCCCACCCCCTACTTGACATTCTGCCACTGCACCAACAGCCCCAGCATATACAAGCAATGTCGGCTGCCTGGCACCCCTGCTGCCATGGCACCCCATCTGGCTGCACAGCTCGCACATCCATAAGGCAGGCCCTGAGAAAGCCTATGACACAATGCCACACACATGAATACTGGAATACTTGGCTTCATACAAGGTCAGCAAGACTCTAAGAGTATTCATCAAGAACTTGATAGGCATGTGGAAACCAACTCTAGAAGTTAATACCAGGACAATAATACAAGTGAACATCAAATGTGGCATATACCAAGGTGATGAACTATCTGCATTGGCCTCAACCCTCTTAGCCAGATCATCATGAAGAGTGGATACAGATACAGGTTCAAGAGTGAAGCAACAATCACCACCTAGTCTATATGGGCAACATCAAGCTGTATGCCAAGAGTGAGCGGGATATTGACTTACAGATCCGCCAAAATAGGATACACAGCAAGGACATCAGAATGTCGTTTGGAGGTCAAATAGGAGATGTAGACAGAAGCTAAAATGTAACAGATGCAGAAAAAAGAGGAGACAGACCTCTCTATGGGGTGTCACACCAGGACATAGTGGATGAGGCTCACATTGGAAAATGCAGCTCTGAAAGACCGCACTGAGGCACTTAATCATAGCAGCACTCAAACAGGCACTCAGCACCAGATCAATAGTAGCGGGGAGGTCTACCACACCAGACAAGATCCAGGGTGCAGACTGTACATGGAAGCCTCTAAGACAATCCAGCACATAGTAGCCAGGTGCAAGATGTTAGAAGAGACATATACCTGCACAGAATATGGGCTGGAACTGCCTAAGTCCAGATGGAAGATACCACATAGGGTAGTTGAGAATGACAGGGCTACGTTCATGTGGCCAGCAAAGAATGGAACATTGCAGTGGTGGTGGATGTGACAATACCCAGTGACCATGAAATCAGAAGTAGGGAGCATTAACAGGTGGACATATATCAAGTATTAAAAGAAGTGCTAGAAAGGATGTGTAAAATGAAGGCCGTAGTAGTCCCAGGATAGGAGATAGGATAGGATGTGACCCCCAAGATGGGGGAGTGTCTTGATTCCAGGTGGGACATCTTAGTTTGCTGTCCAGAGGAGTGCAGTTCTCGGAACAGCTAAGATACTTCACATAACCCCCAGATCCCAGACCTAACGTACAGGACCTGAGAATAAGGAATACAAAAAGCAAATACCACGTGTATGGGTGTGTTTATATATATATATATATTGTGACGGACCGCCTGGCACTCCGACCGAGTGCCTCCGCCAATAGATGCTCCTAGTCTTCACTGAGTAGGGCACCCTACAATGTAGTAGTGTATATTGTGATTCCTTAGGGTATAACCCAGGTGATGGAGGTCATAGAGACAAAATGTATAAGACTGTGATTAAAGGGACAAACCTTAAATGTTTATGTAGATAAAGTGATAATCAAATATGTCATCCAACGTAGTATTACAACAATGTTCATTTAGCATTAACATAGTTAAGCAGTTAAGAGACTCTCACAAGAAAGCCACATACACACTGGCGTACATACCAGGGTCGCAGGGGTCGCGACTGCGACCGGGCCCAGCCCACCAGGGGGCCCGGCCGCCCCTGCGACCCGGTATGTAGCCACAGGGCCAGCCTCTTCCCCTGGGGGGCCCAGGAGCCGACCACCCCAGGGCCCCCTGAGGCTGGCCCTGCTGACCCCGGGTGGCCGGTCGGGCAGGCGGGCGCGCGAGGGAGCACTCAGTGCTTCCTCTTCAGCTCCCTCGCGCACCGCAATGATACCGGAGCCGGAAGATGACGTCATCTTCCGGCGCCGGCATCCCTACCCGACCGGCCCCCCGCCCAGGAGCCCCACTGGACCCCAGGGAATAATCCCCCCCCCAGCACTCCAAGAGGTAAGGAGGCTGGGGGGATTATATTAAAAAATAAAAATAAATCATGAGTGTTAGAGTGAGTGTTAGAGTGAGTGTTAGAGTGAGTGTTAGTGTGCGTGAGTGTTAGTGTGCGTGAGTGTTAGTGTGTGTTAGTGTGAGTGTTAGTGTGTGTGAGTGTTAGTGTGTGTGAGTGTTAGAGTGAGTGTTAGTGTGAGTGTTAGTGTGTGTGAGTGTTAGTGTGCGTGAGCTGAAGTGGTCTGGGTGCCTAGAGTGGTCCTTTAAGTGTGTGTGCATCTGCATGCACTGGCGTACATACCGCGGTCGCAGGGGTCGCAGCCCTGTAACCCCTGCGACCAGGTGACCACCACCATGTGTTGCGGCCCGGCCGGGGGGAGGGCCCACGGATCAATTTTCGCACCGGGGCCCCATGGGTCATGTGTACGCCACTGCACATACATATACAATTTGTGGCGGAACCAACCTCGCCACTGTGCACTGGAGAAGCCTGGTTACTCGACTGCTCCCTTTAGATTATGGCCTTGCAGTTCAGAGCTGTTATTTTCCCTGCTGAAAGGTTTATTCGTGCCTTTTTGCCAGGGTGTTCGGTAGACCGAACGATGGACCACCTGGGAGCTGGAGTGTGCCGTCAATTGACCGCTCAGAAGCTGCGGTTAACCGCAGCTTAATTGATGAACGCTGGGTGGCCTTTGTTCGTCTGCTGAACACGTGGCAGCGGCCATTTTACCTCCCGAACGGCCAGCGGTGTTCAGCGCCCAAACTATGGAACTGAAAACAGACACTTATTGACGCGAACACCGCTGAGCCGCCAGCCTCCTTACCTTCCCATTCGGTAAGCAGAACCGAATAACTGTTCATTCGGTAGTTTCGCCAGATGAACAGAATCCCCCAGATAGCTAAGCCATGGAGCCTATTCGTGTAATGAAAGACTATGGGAAAGACTTTGGCTCCATGGCGATTGAACTGTATGTATGTGATCTGAGCGCCATTCGGTAGTAATGTGCACTCAGATCTAAGCTATCTGGGGATATGTAGAATGTCTATGTTTTATGTAGTAAATGTAACTGTATGTAATTTTATATCTTTTACTGTATTGTTACTGCCATGTGGTTAATGGAGTTTTGCCTCTGTCCTGGGAGATAAGTGGATTACTTCCCAATTATCTCCAGGACAGAGAGGAGGGATTGTGATGTAATTGTGGGAGTGTTTAAGGGTGTATGTCTGTGATTGGCTAAGAGCCAATATGTTTCCCAGTTTCCCATTTGGTCCCCTAGGGGAGTGTCCACCAGGTGGGAGACCTGCATAAAAGCCGGGCAGTTAGCCCCAGTAAACCAGATTCTGCTTGACCCTCAAACCAAAGTGTCGTCTCGTCTTTGGGGGGATTTACTGTATGCTGTTAGAGACTGATTGCCAGGAGTGTAAGCCACTTGGGGGCTTTTCCTGTTCGTCTGCTAACAGCTATTCGTGTGTCTCTAGTTCGGGAGTTTGGAGCACTACTTGATATGCAGTTCGGGAGTTTCGAGTATTCCCTTGGTTGCAGTTCGGGAGTTGGTGAATTCGTGGGTTTGCAGTAGCTGTCTGTACATCTGAAAAAGGGGAATATCGCCTAAGAGGTTTTTAACCTCTTGTGGGAAAAACGGTCCATTACACAATTACTTTCTTTACATTTTGATTAAGAATTTATCAGTTTGGTTTCCAATTGAATAATCATTACAAATACTATGAAACGGCCTACTGCTTATCATTGTTAGTTTTTTTTTTAAACAAAACGGGGACATCAGTTGATATCAAGGACACAGCTCCTGACTTGTTTCGAAGCATTACATGTAAATACGATATATTCTAGCAGATGAACTCTCTGACTTCTTCTATTGTGCATTGAATTTCTCATCAGACTGTACTATAAATCTAATTAAAGAACTGTCTATTAACTAAGCCATTTAATGTAACTAGGAAATTCGGTGATAAGAATTTTCTGTTTCAGAAAGCTACACAAGTGTTTTAACATTATATTAATTGGCTTATTAAATACAGTGTAATAAACAACAACTCTTTTTATGTATGTTTCTCTTGCTGAAGACATGCCTCGGTAAATTAGACCATTTTCAAAGTCATTTTTTTTATATTGTTTTTTTTTTTGCATCAATGCGTTTTGATGTATTCATGCAGCTGAATGTAATGTGAAAAGTAAATTTATAGTTAGTAATGGCTCATCCATCCACATAGCACGCATGCTCATAGCTAAGTCATTAGTTCATCCATCCACATAGCACTCATGCTCTTCGAAGGTAATATAAGAACTGGGATTATCTAAGATTGGCTTTTAGAAATAACAGAAAAGTACAATGACTAAATTATATAATCAAAAAGTAACAATAATTTTCCCTGATATGAACATAACATTGAATTAGTTGTTTTTTTATGGTTTAAACCTTATCTGAAGTCTATGTTGTAACTATGTGGCAGATACCCAGCATTATGCCCCCCCTCCACCCCTGCCCCTCATCTCTTTATACATTTTGGCAAAAGGCTGTCTGACCTCTTGGTCGGCAACATTTATTTTTTATTTTACTAGTATACATTTGCTGCTCTTGCAGATTTTAGACTGAAGGCCGTTTCTGATTGCCCCGTGTCCACTTACATCTATGCAGATATCTTGTTCCACTGTTTGCTAATGTCAAAGACTGGATTCTCCAAGGCCAATCCTCAGGAACTGCAGGACATAGAAGTAACATGTTTAAGAAGCTTGGAGAGCTGTTTGTGAAATCACACTATGTTTATTCTCCATGATGCAACAATATTTTGTCATGAGAATAATAAATCTTTTAAAGTAAGGTTTAAAGGTAAAGAATGAGAATTTTAGATATATGACCCTACATTGATAGCATCTGGAGGATATCTCTCAACTAAAAAACGTGGCGCAATTTCAACAACGTCAACGGTTAATGCAGCCCATTGGCTTTTGAGGTATTTCTATCCAGAATCTCTGTATCTAAGGCCAAGGACCCAATGAATACAAAACAACATCTTGCACATAGCTAGGGAAAGAAGGGGTGATAAAGGCCTGGTCCACTCAGCAATGACACACTAAAATAAAGGATGCTTCTCTGTTTGATGGCTGGCCTGACACAAATCATACACTCAACTCAACAGGTCCATTCAGAGTTCCAAGTGGAGGTCTCAGCAATACAAGACACCTACAATGACATCTACACCCATGACTTGTAAGTGGGAGACCCTTCTACAAAAATGTGAGGTTTGGATTCCTCCAAAAACCCAATGCAAAGGGATGTTGGATACTTTGGTATTTGTTCTAAAATTGTAACATTTTGAATGCCAATACATATTTTTCGTAAACTGTTCTTTTAACATTGCCTGTCGTTAGCTGTGGAGAGCACCACTCATACTTACATAGATAGCTTGAACCATGAAACATTCAATCGAATTTAACACAAGACAATTAGAAAATATCTGATAGGTTTTGATATTTATCCAGTTGTTCCTAATTGTAAACCATGTTTAACAAATTGTTATTCTCCTAAATTTATACAAAACAATAGAATAATCTGAGAAAGGAAATGCAGATGGTGCCATGAGATACCAGAATTATCCTATGCAGTCACATTCATCTTTTAAATAAAATTGCATGAAGAGAGAAATGTACGAATTTAAATATATCATTTCTTCCGAAAAGCAGCCTTTAAAGGGATTTTCTGAAATCTCGAACGACATCCATGGATAACATAGTGCGTAAGAAAAATGTGGGACCCAGCAATTCTGTTATAAATATATTTTTAAGAGATGTAATAAATAACATGTCAGACTGTGGAGGAGATATATAGTTCAAGCTATAAAAAATAAGGAGATTGAAATGACTGTCTGGGGTTGCGTTGCCTGTCATGCAGGGTGCAGGGGAGACTTGCTTTTCATGTGCCTCATCATGTAATTTTAACAAATCCACAGACAGGATAAACGATAAATGCCATGAATCTAATGGGTTCCTGAAATTATCCATTTCTATGTTACACCAGTCGTGAATGCCTCTTTCATAAATTACTGTATAATTGGAAGGCTGACACTGTAGTATGTAAATTATCCATGTTCCTGATTCTTATTGCATATGCCTGGATACACCAACATATGCCTGAATACAGCAACAAATGGCCTACAGCCTTCAACATCCTTCTTGCTTAACTTTTTAACTTGTTTTTCAGACTTTTGCTTTCTTTTTAGTAATGTTTGATACACTTTGAGATGTGCTTTAGGGTTTAAATGTGATGCCATATTCCCAACATGTATTCTTTTACTATTGAATGTATAGAGAGGGAGGTAAAAGCAGCCAGTAAATTGTATCCAAGAGCTTGGACACCAGTAATTTTAAGTAACATCAGACAGTAATTCCCTATGGCTACTGGTTAGATTTTGCAGTTGGGTAAAAGCTGTTGGTTGGTTAGAGCAGTGGTAACGCCACTGAATTATAACTGGGTAACTCAGGTTTGAATACTTCCCTATTAATTGTCTCTAGGTAAAAAACATAGACACATAGAATGAGACGGCAGATAAGAACCATTCGGCCCATCTAGTCTGCCCAATTTTCTAAATACTTTTAATTAGTCCCTGGCCTTATCTTATAGTAAGGATAGCCTTATGCCTACCCCACGCATGCATAAACTCCTTTACTGTGTTAACCTCCACCGCTTCAGCTGGAAGGCTATTCCATGCGTCTACTACCCTCTCTGTAAAGTAATAATTCCTGAAATTATTTTTAAAACCTTGCCCCTTTAATTTAAGACTATGTCCTCTTGTTGTGGTAGTTTTTCTTCTTTTAAATATAGTCTCCTCCTTTACTGTGTTGATTTCCTTTATGTATTTAATTGTTTCTATCATATCCCCCTGTCTCGTCTTTCCTCCAAGCTATACATGTTAAGATCCTTTAACCTTTCCTGGTAAGTTTTATCCTGCAATCCATGAACCAGTTTAGTAGTCCTTCTCTGAACTCTTTCCAAAGTATCAATATCCTTCTGGAGATACGGTCTCCAGTACTGCGTACAATACTCCAAGTGAGGTCTCACCAGTGTTCTATACAATGGCATGAGCACTTCTCTCTTTCTATTGCTAATTCCTCTCCATATAAAACCAAGCATTATGTTAGCATTTCCTGCTGCTCTATTATATTGTCTGCCTACCTTTAAGTCATCTGAAATAATTATTCCTAAATCCCTTTTCTCAGATGTTGAGGTAAGCAGGGTAATCAAATATTCTATACTCTGCCCTTGGGTTTTTACACCCAAGATGCATTATCTTGCACTTATCCACATTAAATATCTATCTACCTCAATTCCTCATATTGAAGTTTGTTTGAGCAGGTCCTTCTTTACCGCTAAACATTCAGTTTCGATCATTGTAAACCCTGTGGATTATGTTGGCTTTATATGAATACTACTACTAATAAAAAACAAAACACCAGCTACTTGTTAAAGTTAGTGATAGCAACTTAAAAAATTAGCAACTAGTCAATAACACCAACAACAGTAGAAATTAGCTTTTGGTCTGATGGACAACCCATAATTCAGAAGACATGCCTATTTGAGAATGTTTTTCCCGGTCAGCGCTAACTTCTAGTATGAGTCCTTTTTCTTAATTTCAATTACCTTGTAAATGGCTTGTTTCCTTTTTCTTCTTGCAGATGGTCAGCACATAGAGGCAGGATCCCCACCACTACACCTAGCACCTACCATTACTCTGTGCGGTAGTGTCGAGTGGCGCCAAAAATGGTGGCGATCACATGGAATTCCTCAGGCTAGGCCTACATCGCAGCTTCTCTTGCCTGCCTGGACTCAATCTTTGACAGATTCTGGGTGAACATAGCAGCAAGACAGCAGGGTACACCGAAAACTGAACAGCACACAGCTGTATCTACGACTCCACAAACTGACCTGCACAGACCTGCTCTGTATCCACAGCCTCCATGCACCCAGACGGACCGGCAGAGCTCTTTTGGCAGAGCAGTTACTGAAGACCCTCGGGCTTGTTGTACTATTGGGGTCAGTAAAGCTCAGAAGAGAGCAGCATAGCATCTCATTCTTACACAGTGTGTATACCTACCTGTTACTTACCTTTTGAAGGGAGACCAACAATCTCAATATAGACTGGGCATTGGATGAGGGAGTGAGACAACCCAGGCTGCCCAGTGGTACACATGTGGTGGAGTCCTGTTATATCCCCGCTTTTAAGTCAATTAGTTAACTCCCCAAAAAATAAAAATGTGCAGTATATAAGACAGCCATGCAACTTTTTTGTTATTTTATATTTTCTGTTATTGATGTCGCTGTTATGGCGTTACATGCTATATTGTACTTTCACGCACAGCAAAAATAAAGAATAATAATAAAAAAAAATTATAAAAATATGCTTGTTAATGGTGGGGTTTCTCTTTCATCTACTGTTCAATAGCACCTTTTTTTGTTTGAATTAACATTTTATTCTTTTAAGTGCACCATATCATTTTGCGTGATAGATGCATTTCAAGTGATTTAATATAAGAGTAAAAATTAACCAAATTCTATTACATTTGTGTTTCACTTGATGCTTTATAGATTTTTTTTTTAGTACATAGCTCTCAGATTTCTAGAAAGCTGCATTTTCTACTAACGTATTGACAAGCTACCAGGCTTTGCAATATGTTGGTTGGACAAATCATGGGATTAAGGGATACTCCAATGAGTCCTGTCAAATCAGACACATCTTATAAATTACAGTGCTTATCTAAACATTTATTTTTGTGTCGTGAAAGCAATTCTGTCATTCTAACTACAGGCTAAGGGATGAGATTCCATTTTCACAGATTTGTCCTCAGATGACAGGTTTGGTTTTCTGAGTTATAGTGAAACTAATTAGTTTTACATTCATGGTACCTATTCATGTGAGTTTCTTAAATAAGTGATATTTATGTCCGTGAAACATTCTGGAGTCTGTGTATTAGTCGAGGAAAGTTAAACCATTTCCTTTAATAAAACGTTTCTTTAAAAAAAAAAAAAAAATAGATTATGGGCTAGTTCGAAGGTCAATGAGAGAAACAAATTTGGCATATAATTAATAAGATGGGTCTAGAGCCATGTTTAAACGATCTTACTGCCAAAAGGAAGAGGGGTATAATTACACTGAACATTGTTATCCCAGAGGGAATATTGATTGCTACATGCATTCAATTTAAAACATATTTATTTATTAATTTGGGGAGGTGAGATATGAGTGGAATGTTATGTTGGAAATAATTGAACCGGTTAGTTGATTTGCTTCCTTAACTAAGCATTTTAAGGACTGAATAGAAAATAATGGTCTGATTGGGCAAGGAAGGCATAGTTTAACAAATGGACAACCCTAGAGAAGTTCTGTAGGTGAGAAATTAGACTGCAAGCAGACGACAGATGTAGATTAATGGTAGCTCACACTTGGGATTCTTGGGTAGATTGCACTTGGCACTCTAAGTAAGAGGAGAATTAAGAAAGAACAGAGTGAGAAAGACATGATAGGTAATAAAAGAAGCAATGGACAATATTATTTTATTACATAGTGGCCTTTGAATTTATCAGTAACTAATGGGAGATTGAGATAAAAGCAAGTAAAGAGCTGAAGTAAAAATGAGTCCTCTGGGAATATGAAAAGAGATTGAAGCGAGCTGGGGTATTGGTTAATAAAGGAATTCTGTTGCTGTAAGGATATTGCATATAAATAAAAAAAATGTGTAATCAATATTAAATTTGCAATGTTTTCAAAAATATATGTTTTTTTTGTCTTTGTCAATATTAGCCATTTAGCATAGAATAAAGTGAAAAAAAATATATGTAAACAATTGTAACATAAGGCTGCATCATAAAAAATGTGGAAAAAAGGTGTCTGAATATTTTCAGAATGTACTGAACATCCAAAAGCCATAGTCTTGGTATTACATTAGAGGTAATACTTTCTAAAGGAGGTTGGAACACCTAAGGTATACATCACTAGTACTATTTACAATATCACACGAAAATCCAAATTTAATCCTTATTAGAAAATTGGTTTCAAGCGTTGACAACAAGCCAAACTGATGGGAGTGTTTTTCATCTTGCCTGAAGCAGAATACATTTGTAATGAAACAATGACCTGCAGTACCACTTCAGCATGAGAATAAATTTGCACAGAGTACAGGAAAGGAAGTGTGGAACAAGTGAGTAAATGTGATACAAATGGAAGAGAGCTGACAATAAAAACGTTTTTAAAAGTATGAGCATTTGCATCGTCAATGGTCAAAAGTCAGGAAAACACCAAAAAAATCTTTAAAACACGTAACATTACATGATGAGATTTATATAACATTAAGAATCATTTTCTTCATCTGCAAGAATATTTATCTGGGACAATGGTGTTTAAGGGAACTGCAAGAGTGAGAAAATAAATAAATAAAACCATATGTTATGCTCTCTAAACCTTGAAATTAAATCCAATCTTACATCATCTTCAACATTTTTACAGTTACTTTATTATAAGTCTAAAAGAACACACACACACACACACACATAAATGGCACCCATTGCTTATCACCTCTCATCTGTATAGATAATGTGGAAGCAACATTTTTGCCATATCACGTGCAATGCCATCTATCCAACAAGAACAGCAAGGGCTGAGAGTGCATTAAAAGTTTTACGATGCATTTTAACCTGTCTCAGGGAGACTCACATATGTTGCTGCTGGGGATGCACAAGTAAGCCAAATCCAGGACCACAAGACAATTGGCACATGGCCATGCTACAATGCTGCCGCCCACCTCATGTGTTCCCTATTAAGGGTTAATAAGTATGTAAAGGTTTAGAAAAATTCCGCTCTCTGTCTCATTAGATATTTTTTTTGCCTGAAGCGGACAAAAGCAAGGTAAATTCTTAGTGTAGGACCCACCTAGGAGGTTTGCCTTGACGTGACAGGTGGGCTTACACCTAATGGCCATTGGAGTGAAACATAAAAAACTAAATTTGTTTAACTATGCATAGAGATTTGGGATAGGGAACACTTTTTTTTCTTAGGTTTTGATTGTATGTATTGGCGCTGATGTCTACTATGATCATTGCTGCCGTTGAGAAGTAGTGGGGAGTCTGAGCTGGGACTTATTTTTGTGTATTTGAATTAGCCTGTTGATGACCCAACTGAGCCTATAGCAGGCCAATCAAAAAAAAATAAACATGAAAAAAAAATGATCATAACAGCTGTTTAAGTGGAGTGCTTCATTTTAACACTCACCCTTGAGCAATACAAACTTGATGATAACATATAATAGGAAAGGAAATGCAAGGTTTGTGGAAAGAGCCAAAAGTGCAGCAGGAAGTCGGATACTAATTCCAGAATTGATGTAGAGATAAGGATCCAGCAGAAATATAGCAAGGATAGCCAAAGGTCAGGTCAGGCAGCAAAGATTTATTAACAGTTCAAACAGACAGAGGGGTGAATACCAGGAATCTAAGATGCAGAATAAGTACTGAAATAAACGCCACCAGGAGCACAGTATAACTGAGCAAAGAGGGTGTTACATAGGGAAGAGGAGGCATGCCCCACACGTAATCACTGAACTCTAAACAAACCTCCCTTAATTTGACCTGCCCCCTTTCCCTTTGAGAGAGCACTGAACTGGCATGCGCGCACCTAGGGAGGCTGTACCCCACTGTGATTCCAACCACCTTTCATGTCGCATGGTAGGAGGCATTTCCGACCAGTTTGCTGGCCACAATATAACCGGTCTTAAAGATCTCGTATTTTCAGTTTTTTTGTCAAGAAAGTATATGTAGTGTCATAAAGTCAATACACATGTATGGAGAATGTACATTGTGAGAAATGTACTCCCTCACTTGGTGGAGACTAAAAAAATTCAGTTATGGGCTTGTGTGCCTTTAGTACTCCAGCATATCCAGCGCACTCAGTCTGCAGATCCAAGAAGGAGAAAACAAGAGAAACTTCTAATGGTGTAGTATATTCTGTATGTAGAACTTTATAGCAATGTGCAACAGACCTTGCTCACCTTACATAAAGTCTTAACATTCACGGTGCTAGGTCAAAATGAGTATAGTGACAATCAAGGGTGGCCCTACCCCATTTACAACAGAAAAGCAGCAAATGGATGCCACGTTCCAAAAATACAGTAAATGATGTATTAATAATAAGAATTTATAATTGATTTAAAACAAAAGCTAAAGTTCACAGAATCATCAGAGTCTCACAAATCTGACTTTATTGGCAGATTGTTAAATTGCTGATTGCTAAATCTAG
Source organism: Pelobates cultripes (assembly GCA_933207985.1). Lineage (NCBI taxonomy): Eukaryota > Metazoa > Chordata > Amphibia > Anura > Pelobatidae > Pelobates > Pelobates cultripes. The sequence goes on along the minus strand of OW240912.1, from coordinate 383,037,084 downwards.
ATTGGGGAAACAAGTATTGTACTCATTGGTACCATGCAACTGGAGAATTGCTCAGATGTTCTAAGCAGTGACAGAGCACCAGAGAAAATGCTCCCCCCCCGGGAATTAGGGAAATTTATGTCTGACTGGCAAAAGTGTCTGAGAGGTCAATCCTATTATGTCCTCAAATGCTTTCAGCCAAGTTGTTAAAAAACGGCAAGTTCTCCTCATGATAAGCTGGCTGCACTTAAGGAAAGGTGACATTAAGTTGATTTGGCAGGCAGGAAGCATTGCATCAGTGGTGATGCCATACAGAGATGGATTAGCGTTGCCATGGCCATTACACAGGGTGCCAGACTGGATCCACTTTTGCAGCCCCAAACTCTGTTTCTGTGAGTGTTATGTAGTGGTTGAGTGTTGTGTGTGGGGAGCAGGCTGAGAGCATGAGTATGAGGAGGCTGAGCTTTTCTGTGTGTCTAGCATTATGTAGTGTGACTGAGAGTGTGTGTCTGCCTATCTGACTGAGTGTGTCTGTGTCTCTGGCATTGTGTACCTGTGTATGTTCCTGAGCACTCTTGTGTGTAAATTTGTGTCTCTGTGTCAGTGTTAGAAAGGATTTAATGTTAATACAGAATAGGACAGGTGGAGGTCAGGAAAACAGAGTGTACAAAAATGGTACCCAAGCCAAAGATCAAGGTATACAGCAGTCAAAATAGTCAAATTACAAGCCACTGTCAAGATATACAGGAATCAATACTATAAATACGGTCTTGAATAACCACAATGGAAACCATGATAAGGCATCGAGAAAACATCAAGTAAGAACTAGTCCAATTGGGTACTGCAGATCATGTGATGGCCAGAAACGTGCATGCAAGACATCAGAGCCACATAGATATGAGAGCCTTAAAAGGCTCTAATTTGCAGCGGCCAGTGGCTCTAATCCTTTCAGACGCAGCCACTGTCAGAGAGGGAGGGACTTGATGAGTGCCTGCCAGGTCCGAGTCTGATCTTGGACAGGAGCGTGACCGACAGATGTCATTATTACAGCAGTGCCGATTGTGAGAAAGGTAAGTAAGTGGCAGCGGTGTGCCATTAGGAAACACGTTCACTAGGTCTGAGACGTGGGACAGTGTGGTAGTTGCTTGTGGGGTGTGTAAGGGGGCTGTTTGTGTTTTTTGTGTGTTTTGTTTATGGTGGGCTGTGTTTCATTTGAGGGAGGTGACTATTGATGATGATGACTGTTACAAGCTCCCCTCTCCAAGTGAGTTTGCCACAAGCTCCTAGAGGAGCCTGCTTGCCATCCTCCTGCCCACAGACTATGGGCCCTGCAGGGAAACCTGTAAAAGACTACCAAACTTGGCCGACTGTTAGCACTGATTTCCCTGGAACTGTTTTGGGACATAGGACCATGTGCGGGTGGTAGAAAACTCACAGAATTGACGTATATTCAGGCATTTCTCCCATGAATCGGGTCAAAGATATCCTCAGGAGCAGTCTTCTTAATGGCTCAGAGTAGCAGGGAGAAGAAAAAAATAGATATCGTGCAGATGGTATTAAAATATGACACATTTATTGCACAACATTGCACTTACAAAATTCCAAATATAAAAAAGCATATCACCACAGCCAGCGTGGTTGCCGAACTTCAGGATGTAACAGGAAGCTCCAGATTGTTTCCACAGGTATGGTGATCGAATATACAATAAAAAAACAAACTAACAAAGAACGATAACAGGATATTCCATTATCCACCTATTTGGTGTTTAGGTCTTCCCAGTTTGTATTCATATATATTCTCTAGGACCTTTTTTGGTTGTTTTTTTCTTTGGTTCTAATTACTCTAATGTCTTGAAAGGGAAAACTTTTTCCTTAAAGGGTCTACTCGTAATCTGGGAGCATACAGTGATTGTTTTTTTGTGTTTAGAACAGGATTATGTTTGCCTATTCCAATGGGTAACGCTGCCTGTCTCTGACATGATGGGGCTTATGGACTGTGTACCACCGGGAGCGTTGAGTTTCGACCCTCCTCCCCAGCAACTAAGCCTGTCATCAGGAGACCCAGGCACTGTACCACCTACTTCCCAACGAGCCCCAGAGATAGAAGACCTTATCGACTGGTCCTGGGAAGACCTCCAGTTGGCAGGTGGAGATGGGACCGAAGTCTCTCCACCGGCCCTATAGGGATGCTGTGCAGCCGGCCCAGATCTCCAACCCCATATTTGTCCTCCATCTCCAGCAGCCAAGGGTGTTAAAGGGAGTGGAGACGACCGGTCTCACTCCCCAGCCACAGCGTGTGTTATTGGGAGAAGAGACAGTCGGTCTCTCTCCCCAGCGGCAGGCTGTGTTACAGGGAGTGGAGACAACCGGCCTCAATCTCCAGTGGCAGTGTGTATTCCAGGGAGAGAATGGTGTCACCCTTTCTCCCCAGAGTGTATTATTGGGAGAGGAGACGGTCGGTCTCTCTCCCCAGCGGCAGTGTGTGTTACAGGGAGTGGAGACGGTCGGTCCCACTCCTCAGCGGCTGGGACTGTCATCCAGAGACAAGCCCTCTAGCATGGATGGTGCAGATGGGACCGAGATCTCTGCACCAGCCCTACAGGGATGCTGGGCAGCCTACCCAGATCCCCAACTGCCAATTACCAACCATGGTCCAAGGGAAGAGAGGGAACTAAGGTCTCTACTGGCCTTCTTCCAGCAGGCCTCTGCCCTACCTACCCCTTTGTTCTGGGGCCTGACAACCCACCAACCAACCTAGCTCAACTGCTGGCTACAAGGCAGAGCGCCGCTGGCCTCTCCCCACCAGGCACGGATGAGAGAAACTGCAAGGGGGAAGGCATCCAGGTCATTTCTATACACAGTCTCCACACACTGTAATGCCATTTATTAATATAACAGTTGCCCCAATTGTTTACCTCCTGGAGGTGGGAGGGGCACATTCACTAGTGGTTCAATGGGCTCCCTGCTGGTCTGGTGGATTTCATGGTGGGCTGGTGGGCTGCTAGTGCAGCAGTAGGTCTTCAGGTTAGGAGCTCTGTGAGGATGCCTTATATCTAACTCCCTCACAGAGTGCCAGAACACCATGGACCACCAAGAAGCCATTATTAAAGAGTGGTACAGGGAGATCTGTTGATTACCAAGGGTCTAGGGGTGGGAATAAAGAAGGAGATTAGTAGAATAGTATTCACTGAAGACTTAGTGTGTTTTTTTGTGACATTTGCAGGAGAATCAATTGGAAGCTATAAACAGTTTAATTGATACGGCTTGGTGAATAAATTCATTTTTAATGATTTTTTGAAGGAGTGGAGACTGGGTGAGCTTATAACGAAGAAGGGAAGGGAGTTCCATAGGAACGGTGCAGCGCTAGAGAAGCTTTGAAGGCGAGCATCAGAGGTTGGAGTACGAACAGAGGATAGACGTAGGTCTTCGGCAGGGCGTATGGGCCTAGACATGCATATATGTGTTAGGATTAGCCTATAAAATGTCACACTTCTCAATTTAACTTATAAACCACAATTTTGGTATTTATGACAAATAGTGATGTACCGAACGGTTCGCCAGCGAACGGTTCCTGGCGAACATAGCATGTTCGCGTTCGCCACGGTGGGCGAACATATGCGCGGTTCGACCCGCCCCCTATTCGTCATCATTGAGTAAACTTTGACCCTGTACCTCACAGTCAGCAGACACATTCCAGCCAATTAGCAGCACAGCCTTCCTAGCAGACCCTCCCACCTACTGGACAGCATCCATTTTAGATTCATTCTCAAGCTGCATGCTTAGTAAGAGGAGGGAAAGTGTAGCTGTTGTTCATAAGATAGGGAAAAGCATAGCTAGGTTAGGGATAAGGGTATGCTTTTTTTTTATTTTTTTTTCTATGTAATGTAAATGCACTTAGTTGTCTGCCACTGCTGCCAGCTTCTGTGTCAGGCTCACAGTGCCCATTTCCCCAGTCAGTGCCACCAATTACATCTGGTGTCACAATAGCTGGATTTAAAAACAAAAAACTTTTTTCACTGTTATAGATTGAATAGCAGTCAGTTGTCTGCCACTGCTGCCAGCTTCTGTGTCAGGCTCACAGTGCATACTGTGCCCATCAGGGGCGGACTGAGAACCCTCAGGGCCCCCGGGCAAAATAAATCAAGGGCCCCCTTACAGGCCCCACCCATACTCTGCAGCAAGCGCCACCCTTGTCCCGCCTCCATGCACCGCCTCCAGCCACACCCTACACAATCTTTAGACACAAGGAACAAAAGGGCAATAAGCCCTTCGAGGCCCCAGCAGAGACTACAATTGAGGGCTAATGGGCCATGGAGGGGGTCTTTCTAGCGGAGGCTATCTCAGTGTCCTTTAGAGAGTGTGTTAGAAAGAATCCCCTCCAAGCCCCATTAGAGACTACAATGGAGTCTAATGGGGCCTGGAGGGTGGTCTCTCCAACACTCTGGTTTCTATTCACAATATAGCAACACAACATAGCTCGCTGATACCTAGGCCAAGTTGGCTCTTCATACCTTAATTACTGTTGCTGGCTGGCAGTCTGTGGGCTTGCTTGCTGCGGCTGGCAGGCTGTGGGCTTGCTGGCTACTGCCGGCAGGCTGTGGGCTTGCTGACTGCGGCTGGCAGGCTGTGGCTTGCTGGCTGCGACTGGCAGGCTGTGGCTTGCTGGCTGCGACTGGCAGGCTGTGGGCTTGCTGTAGGCCTGTGGGCTGGCTACTGGCCTGTGGGCTGGCTAACTGGCTGGCTAACTGGCTGGCTACTGGCCAGCCTGTGGGTTGGCTGGCTGGCTACTGGGGCACTTGTAAATTATTTAAAGAAATAATCTATGCACAATAACCACTACTGCTCCAGAGTAAGTAGTCAAACCATTTAAGAACAGTTTGACAACTTACCTGGGATCTGCTGGGATATGGGGCTGTAGTAGGGAATAGGAGCAGTGGTGCAATGTGTGTGAAAGGTTCAGTGTGTGTGTGGGGGTGTGTGTGAATGTGTAGGGTGTGTGGGCTGTGTATGTGTGTGGCAATGTTAGTATGGGGGGCTGTGTATGGGGGTCTGTGTGTATATGGGTGGGCAGTGTATGTGTGTGTGTGAGGCAATGTGTATGGTGTGTATGGGGGCAGTGTGTGAATGTGTATGGTGTGTGTTTGGGGGCAGTGTGTTTATGGGGCTAGAGTTCACTCTCACCACTGCGACCACCAGGAATCCCTGGGGGTCACAGTGTTGAGAGTGAACATTAGACCGTAGCTCCAGGACTAGAGCTGACTCTCGCAAGAGCGATAACGTTGCCATGGTAATCGCGGCAACGCTCTGTGCTCGTGCAAGAAGGACCCAGAGGAGCTGCAGGGTGAGCTCCCAGGTCCTCTCTTCCTCCCTCCCCTGCCCGCATGGTGCCTGCGGACAGGGGAGGGGGGGGGCAATTGCCCTGTTGCCCCCCTGGATCCACCAGTGATATCTACAGCCCTTCTGTGTGCCTTTTTGTCTCCCCCCGTCCCTCTGTATGTTTCTTTCTCCCCCCTCCTTCCCAGTCTCTCTTACCCCTCTGCCTCTTTCTCCCTCTCTTCCACTGTTTTTCTCCCCCCTTTCCCTGTCTCTCTCTCTCTCCCCCACATCTCTCTTCCTCTCTGTCTCTTTCTCCCCCTCCCTATCTCTCTATTCCCCCTCTTTCTCCCCGTGTCTCATTCTTCCCTCTATGTCTCTTTCTCCCCCTCCCCATCTCTATATTCCCCCTCTTTCTCCCCCTGTGTCTCATTCTTCCCCCTCTGTCTCTTTCTCCCCCTCCCCATCTCCCTATTCCCCCTCTTTCTCTTTCACCCCCCACCTATCTATTCCCCCTCTTTCTCCCCGTGTCTCATTCTTCCCTCTCTGTCTCTGTCTCCCCCCTCCCCATCTCTCTATTCCCCCCTCTTTCTCCCCCTCCCCATCTCTCTATTGCCCCCTCTGTCCCCCCCTCTTTCTACCCCCTCCCCAACTCTCTGTTCTCCCTCTTTCTCCCCCCTCCCCATCTCTCTATTGCCCCCTCTTTCTCCCCCCTCCCCATCTCTCTCCT